>JAVGWX010000013.1:25629812-26229812 GCA_036924085.1 Ariolimax columbianus | reverse complement strand
AGGGTGCAGATCCGCTATACATTGTCTTAAACGATACAAATCTGGAGGTAGTAAATCACTTTAACTACCTCGGATCTATCATCACCGACAACCTTTCACTAGAATCAGAGCTGCGGAAATGATTAGGAATGGTCTAATCAGCACTTACCAGACTCTCGCAGAGAGTGTGGAATAACAACATGCTGACCAGCTCCACAAAGGTTGCTTTGTACAGGTCATGTGTGATTAATACCCTGCTCTTTGGCAGCGAAACATAGCCTCTATGCCTGACAAAAAAAAAGGATACATGCTTTTCATATGCACAGCTTGAGACGCATACTTGGAGTTGCATGGCGCGACAGAGTGACTAACAACGAAGTGTTGAACCGTGCAAAGATTTTCAGCTTAGTTACGATCCTACGCTTGCGGTGGCTTGGTCACATGTGCTGAATGGAGGATGGGAGAATACCAAAAGATATCATTTACGGAGAGTTGCCCACGGGCAAGAGGTAGACCTTTCCTCCGCTACAAAGATGTTTGCAAGCGTGACCTGAAGGCATTGGATATGAACACCTGCAATTGGAAGGAACTTGCCAAAGATATACCCGGCTGGAGGCAGGCTTTGTGTGATGGTCAGCGGGCAGGGGAAGACAGGATTTGTCAAGATGCAGACGACAAACGTTTGAGGCGAAAGTTAGGACAACTGTCTACCCCTCTCAATCGGGCAGTCCATTGTCTCTCGAGACTTCTTCTTCTTCTTCTTCTTCTTCTTCTTCTTCTTCTTCTTCTTCTTCTTCTTCTTCTTCTTCTTCTTCTTCTTCTTCTTCGTTCGTTCTCAATCTCCCACTATCAAACCATAAACGGGCTTAAGTAGCAGAATGTAGTGCAGAGAACGGAATACGTTGTGTCGTAGTTTACAGCTTTGCTGTGAAATTTGCACCTTTCGGTCCAACACATCCGACTTCAGAAAGCATTTTTTTTAGTACCGGGTTAGCATTCCCTCGTCGATCCCTTCTCCTTAGCCAGTCTGCCCTGCTGCAGCCTATTATTCAGGATCACCGCGTGGAGGTGTAGAAGGGTCCTGGCAGCTTTGGTTCGCTGGCCCTGACGCTAGCAGTTAACTATGGGCCGCAGACCACTGCAGCTCATGCGCCGCTCAGCATCTTAATCGAGACAGAAAGGATGCCAATCAATCACTAGTAACGATAATATGTCCAAATCTACTAGTAATTATACGAGTAATTTGTCCAAGTTTACTAGTAATTATACGAGTAATTTGTCCAAGTTTACTAGTAATTATACGAGTAATTTGTCCAAGTTTACTAGTAATTATACGAGTAATTTGTCCAAGTTTACTAGTAATGACAATTTCTCCAATCAATGTCATTTTCTAAGAAACATCTTAAGAATTAAATATAATTTCAATTTGAGTTTAAACATACATTCGATAAGAGTCATACCCCTGACAGTTTGAACATAGACTGCAGGTCCTTATTTTTCATATGTAATACAATACCTGTTCACATTGTGTTTTGTTTGTTAATCAAGTCTATGAAGCGAGAATGCCATTTATTATCATATAGGCTACAAGTATTGGTTTCTGGATTTGAATCCGGGAAAATCTACGAATTAATAAAATGAATTATCTTCTTCTTCTTCTTCGTTCATCCTAAGATCAAGGTTCCGGCTTCTCTTACAAAGGACACCGTTGTTTGTAAGGCTGTTTCATCTCTCATATCGGTCTCACGAGGCCAGCATTGTTCTCTCTTTTCCTGCGTAAGCATGCAGTTTTGTAGGATGTCTTCCACGGTCATGATATGCTCCCCACATGGACACCTGTCATCTGTCCCAATCCTCATTTTGTGTAAAGATGACTCTTGAGTCTGTTATGTCCAGTTCTCAGTCTGAAGATGATGTCCTGCTCTTCTCTAGTTAAGTTTTAGTAGCTGTCTTCTTTTCGGAAGTCGGGGTGTTGATCAGCCCATTTTACCCTGAAGTTGGTTTTAATTATGGTCTTGGCCTCATTATATGTGATACTCAGGTCTGTTTGTGGGGATGCTCCTCCACTCTTTGCTAGTTTGTCTGCAGCTTCATTGCCTTCAATATTGCAGTGGGATGGGATCCACTGTATGACCAACCTTAGGTGTTCTGCTGAGAGCTGTGTCAGGGAGAACATACATTGCTGAAGATCTTCATCTTTGTGTTGTTTTAGCGCTGCTATTACTGACGCGGCATCAGTCAGGAATACTATGTTTTCTTGGTGGATATCTTTATCTTGGATTACAAGCTCAGATGCGGCCTTCAGTGCCTCTGCTTATGCATGGAAATTACTGGAATATGTTCCCGTAGTTAAAACTCGAGTTTTTTTCTTCTCCATTCCTTAGGCTGTAATAGACCCTCCACTTCCATTGGATGTGGCTTTGTTAGATGAGCCATCTGTATATACGTATGTCCATGTTTCTGGTGGGTATACTCTCATGTGGATTCTGCTGAGAATACTACACTTACAATGGCAAATTAACAAAGAGAATAGTTCAAGAAAACAATGCAATTATTACTGCTAATTAAATCAAGACATGCAAATTCACAAGACAGTCACATGTGAGAAAGAATGAAAGCACAAAAAAGCACAGGAAAACAGACAACCGATCTGAAACATCCGGAACATGACTGGAAAAACAATGACTTCTTGAAATAGGAAAACGAATTTAAAAATTTAAAAACTGTAATAGATAATCTGGAAGTTATTGATTGCCAATATCATTTGGAGGAGAAACAAGTGGTGATTGTGTTCATTCTTCTTCTTCTGCGATCGTTCTCAATCTCCCACTACCAAGCCCTGAACAGTGCTTTTCAAGTAGCAGGATGTAGTACGGAGAACGGAATGCGTTGTATCACAAGTTTACAGCTTGACTGCGATATTTGCACCTTTCGGTGCACATCCGTCTTCGGCGGTAATGTGTTCAATTTGACTGTTTTATCTATGTTTTAAATTTTACAATTCCGTTTGTGTCTGTGTGTGTATTTATATATATAAATATATTTAATTCAGATATCATTTTCACTTCAGCTGTTCATCTATTTTTAGAATTGACTGCATTATCGTCAAGACAACGGTCCCTGCTTTAGTTATGTGTTTTTTTTATCCCATCCAGTTTATCATTGAAACCATCATCATTGCACATGCGATAACAAGAGCAGCGCAGGAATTTGTTTCCGCAGCAGATCTGGGGAAGAAATAATATTCTATCTAAAATAGTCTGCTTAATTTATTTGTAGAAATTAGTAACTATATGAACAAGAATGGTAATGCTTTTGAACAGATAGAAGAGTTACAGTACACACGTATGCATTTTGGAACTCCTCTCTCTCAATGACACGTATAGCTAGCTATTTACTCAAAACACGAGCAAGATTATAATGAAAACAGTTGCCTTAAAAAGTGTTAACTTTATCTAATGTCTCTTATTTAAATCAAAACGAATGTTATTGTTATCAATATTATTATTTTCGTCCAAGACGCTTCGCTTCCCGCGACCCAATCATTCTCGATGAAGAGAGACTCTACAGCGTAGACGAGTACATCTATCTTGGACGCCTGCTCAAAATGCAGAACAGAAACAGGAGAGCAGCAAAGATGGCGAGTCTAACTTTGCTCTCGTGCTTTAGACGAATATGGATGCCAGCAGGCCACGGATTTGACTAGTATTCACACTAGCCAACGACTTACACGCGTGTCCACGAAAACGTGTTGCGGTTTTTTTATTAGGATTAGTTTGTTCGTTCCTTTTGAAGTGTTTTTCCCCTTCGTAAATACTGGCATGGTCATCGTTTATATGTAATAGTATTTCAGTTGCGGTGTGTGTTAAGGAAAAGAGGTCGACTGAAACGAACATGGCATCAGGACATTGTGGACAGTCTGGGTATGTCTTTGCGTGACGCGGGTAGACTTGCCCTTAAGCTGAGATGCATACAGATCTGCATTGACAGAAACTAGGTCCTGGAAATAATATTTCACATGATAAGGATAATGGAATAAACCATGCGGCTATTGCTATAGTCTGTCACAGATGGATTCAATCCATATATAACGGAAAAGGTAGCCTCATAGTAGACAGTGTCTTCGGGTATGAAGTATTCCTTCTATGTACTTGGTCTCATCTTTCTATTAGCTGAAATCTTCAGTTCTCTTCCTCGTCATCTTGTCTACTCTAAATTTAAGATAGGTACTCATTTGCAGCTGGGTAGGCTGGAGCTTGTCGAGGACGAAGATCAAAGCTGTACATATTTTTGCCAATGACAAGCATTCTAATAGATTTGCCACTCCGGTGCATTCCGCATACTCTTCTTCGTACGCAGGCATTCCGCATACAAAGCCATTCAATATTGTACACCGTAGATTATAGAGTCTGATTATTGCTAGAACACTCGCTTTTCACGACAAAGATACGGGATTCAACTCTCGCAGCCGTCACACTCCAATTGACTCAAATGTAAATCAGCACATTACTTACGGTTTGGGAAGTAAAGGCAGCGAGGAAAGAAACTGTGAGTCCCCATCTCACACAAACTGAGCCTTCGTATACTGAATTTTCTAAAACTTCATTCCCGACCGACGGTCATGTCAGACGAAGGACGTCTTTGACATATTTAAGATTGCATGGTAAGACGATCAAAATATACAAATATGAAGACTACTTAACCTGTTTGGGGGTTCCAGTTTGAGGATCCTCCCTGTGTCTGATCCTGGAATAAGTTCATCAGTCATCGCGAGGTACAGTTCGCCTGCCATTAGTTCAATGAAAAACATTAGTAAAATGATGAGATGAAACAATTCATTTCTATTTATTGCCTACATCCAAACTCGAGAAAGGTAGAGTTTTCTAAATTGATAAGCAATGGATTTGTCTATATTCAAATAATAATAGCTGTCCATCGTTGTCGATGAGGACCGCCGACATCATCCTTGTTACAGATTCCCCTGTTGGGTGTGGGTGCTCATGTGGCTGAACAGGCCAATGGGGGCACGAAAACATCTGCTACATATCGGGCACACGAGGTTTATAGAAGGTGATGGTGTTCCCGCTATATTCAAAAAGGATCAAACTTATGTTTGATTTTGTTTCCTTCTTATCTAAGAGTAGGGCCGAATTAATTGCACCTGGTACCCTAAACACAAGGAATGGTGCAGCTTTCCTCCTACTTCAACTCTCGCTCCAAGTCAAGTTCCTAATGAAACACAGTACAATTGACTGGGACAAGCTACTAGCCAAAAAATAAAGTACAGTTGAGTGCGACAAGCTATTACCCAAACACAATACAGTTGACAGGGACAAGATACTACTCAAACAGAGTAGAATTGCCAGAGACAAACTACTACCCAAACAGACTACAATTGACATGGACAAGCTATAACTCAAACAGAGTTCAATTGACAGGGTCAAGCCGCTATCCAATCAAAAATCAGGACTGCAGAGATTTGAAGTTTATTCACAATACAGGTCATTGAGATAAGTCTTGTACGTCCATACATGATATGGTCAATGGGCCCTCAGTTTCTGTACTGGCTTGGATGTAAGATGATACTTTTTTTATATTTAAGTCCATGGTGTAAACTTGGAATTTTATAAACATGTATTATTATTTGTGGTTCTTCCTTGGTGGTTCTTTTCTAATTGTGTTCTAAGCAAGTGCTAATTTTGCATGGTTAATTCATCCTTGTCTAGGAGGATACAAAATAAAGTACAATACATTAAAATATATAACAAGTTTGTACTAGATGTACGTAAATTCTTTCCATTAAAAATCTCATTGCAGCCCACATATAAATGTGATGAAATGGTAAGGTCAATTTGACTATTACATCCTTACCTACCAAGTGGTCCGATGGGGTCTTAAGTATGACAAGGACAAGAATAGCACCACTGCCCCACAGAGAGCATGTCGAAAGAGGCGACTAACTGTATGACATGGCATAACACCGGCCATCGTTAAGTGATTTGTTTATAGCAGCATTGATGGCGCATAACAGGCTGCGTGTTTACTTTAATCAAGTGTTTAAGTCTATTAAGATGGACTAGCACACCAGTTAACCACCCTCCGCTGCACTTGTCCCAACGTAGCGGGGTTATGAGCTGCTCGAGCCTAGTCCTCTAAGCTCATACCAGAGCAGGGACCTGCACAAGAGCATCTGCCACTGTAGAAGTACAGGTCCACTAAGAACCAAGAAGAAGACTATTACATATTGCTTTAAGCGCAAAATATTTAATTATCGTCTCTTATCTAATCTGTTCTATAATATGTTTTATGTGGTTGGACGTAGTTTTTAATCATCACATGTCGTTAATGTCGCTAGACGACACTGGGAAGTAGAATTTCAATTAGTTTTGAGAAATTTTAACTTCCTCTTTCTGGAAACGTTGGGAACTAGAAGAGGTATGATAGTTCCAAGCTCCAAGACCATAGGAAACACAGTTTGGAGCCACGTTCCCTTGAGGTCCCGCCCTCAGTAGAGGGTCAAAAAGTTCAAAGGTCAAAACATTTGACTGATTCAAGGATTCCACATACAGTATAAATAATCATGTCGTGAAGTGTGATTCTTTCTTTCGCCACGATAAGAAGAAGAACTAGAAGAGGGGAGGTAGAAAAAGAGGAATAAGAGAAGAAGTAGCGAATTTGCCTCGCAGGTAATCTCAGGTCAACAACAAAAATATCCAAAGTGTAAACCATGTTTACAGGTTGACAAGAATATGGCCACAAAAATGTTTTTCTCAACGTTTAGTAGCTTTGAACCATCAACCATCACTTCTTCCAATCATTTCGCAAAAGCAGATTAAAGAGGGTTGTGCTTGGCACTGGCATCCTCATAATGTAACATTATTGATTTGAAAACATCAATATAAAGGCTTAGATAAAAGCTTACTGTAAAGACGCCAGCTGTAGAAGAATTAGAAGAATTTAGAAGAATTCGTGGTGACTTAATACAGGTGTATAAGATGATCAGAGGAATGGATAAAGTAGACTATAACAAGTTTTTTTTAAATACAACCACCAACAAGAACAAGAGGGCACAGCTACAAGTTGACTAAGGAGAGGTCCAGGTTAGAAATTAGGAAGTATTTATTTAGCCAGCGAGTTGTTAAAGCTTGGAATGCATTGCCAAGTGAGGTGGTGGAGGCTGGGACGGTTAATGCAGTTAAGAATAGATTGGATGCGTACAGCTTCTAGAGCAAGGTGATGTAATTGGAACTGGTTGTATACAGACTCTGCAGAGTCTTCTAAACCAGTATAAAGACGTTAAGTTTAAGTTTGTAGCAAGGGCTTTATACTTCCCTTGGACTAAACTAGCGAATTAATGAATCAGTCAATCACTCAATCAATCAACACAAAGGCAAGTCGGGGATAAGGTGTTTGTGTCACCCGACGTTCCTGGGGCAAACAGAAGGGGACGACTGTTTCCTTCATCGCATGTCGAAAGTAACGACTCAAGACATGGGACTGGAAATTTTACCATGTAAAAACCATTACTACTAAAAACGCACTGCAAATAACCGGATTATGGTTTCCATTACACAATAGTTAGTGTAAACTAAATGCAATGCTGGAACTATACTCCACCATCTGGAGTGGCAGATAATGATGGGCCATATGTAATGTTGGAACTATACTCCACCATCTGGAGTGAGAGGTAATGATGGGCCATATGTAATGTTGGAACTATACTTCACCATCTGGAGTGGCAGGTAATGATGGGCCATATGCAATGCTGGAACTATACTTCACCATCTGGAGTGGCAGGTAATAATGGGCCATATGCAATGCTGGAACTATACTTCACCATCTGGAGTGGCAGGTAATGATGGGCCATATGCAATGCTGGAACTATACTTCACCATCTGGAGTGGCAGGTAATGATGGGCCATATGCAATGCTGGAACTATACTTCACCATCTGGAGTGGCAGGTAATGATGGGCCATATGCAATGTTGGAACTATACTTCACCATCTGGAGTGGCAGGTAATGATGGGCCATATGCAATGCTGGAACTATACTTCACCATCTGGAGTGACAGATTAGGGTAGGTCGAATGCAATGTTGGAACTATTTTCTACCATATAGAATGACAGGTTTGGGTAAACTAAATGCAATGCTGGAACTGTACTCTACCAAATGAAGTGACAGAAGCAAGAAAAAGTGGGTGAAATAAAAATAAAATAATGTATATATTTAAAATGCAGTATCTTAGACCAAATTAACCTTGAATGTCCTGACCAAAAGCTAAGATGTGTTTAAGCCTAGATTCTCTAGCGTTGGGTGGACAATTCTTGGGGTCGCAAAGATTCCATTCGAAGCTCTCCCATTTTCTAGAGCTGATCTCCTCAAGATAATACGTTTTGCTGTTTAATAAAAAGACAAACATTTGAAGCACACTGTTGATATTAATTATTTTAAATAATGAATTTAATTATGACATTACCAGGCAAATGGAAACATTACGTCAGTGAAAAGAGTATCAATAAATACCAATTGCAATGAAATCATTAGACGGATATAGATTGATTACAAACAACATGTGACACGAGACAAACATCCGTTACGAGAAGTGGACAGTAATCTACGAGAGTGGTGTGTACTTGTGTGGCGTAAACACACACCCCCCCCCCCCCCCCATCTTCTTTGCTACTTCATAAATAAAAGATGATCAACAATCATATATCGCAAACCCAAATTATTTGGTAAGGGGGGGGGGGGGGGGGCATCCGAGGGCATCCTCCAAATTCGTGGCGCTCCTGATCCCCAGCGGACCTATAGGGACAAAGCGAGCAGGCGTACCCAGTGGTTAATAGAGGTGAAAACAAAATGGATTGAAAGAAATTATGCTGGGACTAGGACTGGATATAGGTCTTTCTGCTGGTCTTAAACTCTGGGTTATGTCAATTCAGGAGCGACGAGTCTAGCTGAAAATGGTGTTAAAGGTTAACGTGTTGTTTTTGTACGTTCGCCTTTTGTCTCTATTCACCAAGACGGTGTGCGTTACACTATGTTTTATTTTGCGCCTGTCAGTCCAGTGCATCCGACTTCGGCAATCATTTTATGTAAGGGTCTTCTTCCTCCTGCGTTTTCTAAGGGTTTGCTTACCCGGGGTAACGGCCGGGTCTATGATGTAGAGCGAACCTAGCACCTTCGGGTTAACGTGTAATATAAGATAGTGTTGTTTTTGAAGATTAGTTTCCACCCTGGTCCTCTGTGAGAATTACGTGAGGATTAACGAACTAAGTATAGATGCACACAATATTTATCAATTTTGTTTTCATGTGACTGTTTATTTCTTGTATTTTCAATACCTGTTTAGTCTTAGTTTTAGCCATAGTCGGACTGTACTTCTACAGGGGCGCTGTACTTCTACAGGGGCGCTGTACTTCTGCAGGAGTGTTGTACTTCTACAGGGGCGCTGTACTTCTGCAGGAGTGTTGTACTTCTACAGGGGCGCTGTACTTCTGCAGGAGTGTTGTACTTCTACAGGGGCGCTGTACTTCTGCAGGAGTGTTGTACTTCTACAGGGGCGCTGTACTTCTGCAGGAGTGTTGTAATTCTACAGGGGCGCTGTACTTCTGTAGGAGTGTTGTACTTCTACAGGGGCACTGTACTTCTACAGGGGCGCTGTACTTCTGCAGGAGTGTTGTACTTCTACAGGGGCACTGTACTTCTGCAGGAGTGTTGTACTTCTACAGGGGCACTGTACTTCTGCAGGAGTGTTGTACTTCTACAGGGGCACTGTACTTCTACAGGGGCTAATGCCCCTGTGCAATTCCCAGTTCTGGTGTGAGCTGGATGTAGCTGCTCATAACCCCGGAGCATTGGGACGGATGGTGGTTAACCGATGTGGGAGTCCTTCTTAATAGACTCAAACACTAGAGCAAAGTAGACCCGCAACCTGTTGGGCACCATCTATGCTGCTCATATTAACAAACTACGCATGAGCTACAGCGGTCAGCGACCCACAGCTGACTGCTAGTATCAGGGCTAGCGACACAGAGCTGACTGCTAGTATCAGGGTCAGCGAACCATAGCTGACTGTTAGTATCAGGGTAAGCAAACCATAGCTGACTGCTAGTATCAGGAGTAGCGAATCATAGCTGACTGCTAGTATCAGGGGTAGCAAACCATAGCTGACTGCTGGTATCAGGGGTAGCGAACCATAGCTGACTGCTAGTATCAGGGGTAGCGAACCATAGCTGACTGTTAGTATCAGGGGTAGCGAACCATAGCTTACTGCTAGTATCAGGGCCAGCGACCCAGAGCTGACTGCTAGCATCAGGGTCAGCGAACCATAGATGACTGCTAGCATCAAGTCAGCGAACCAGAGATGCCAAGATCCTTCTACACCACCTCGGGGTGTTCCTGGATAACAGACTACACCAGGCATACTGACTAAGGAGTAGGGATCAAACAGGGAAAGTTAACACGGTATTTAAAAAATGCCTCTTGAAGTCGGATGTGTCGGACCGAAAGGTTCAAATATCGCAGTCAAGCTGTAAACTACGACACAACATATCCCGTTCTCTCGACTACATTCTGCTACTTAAGTTCTTTCAGGGCTTGTTTGCGAGAGATTGAGAACGAACGAAGGCAAGCCAAGCAATATTAACAAACCACCTAAGGATGTCCGATATTATGCCATGTCACACAGTTAGTCGCTTCTTACTACACGTTCTCCGTGGAGCAGTGGTGCTATTCCTGTACTTGCCATATACAAAAAACCCGGCGGACCACTCGGGTTTAATGTTTGTACGTGTTTAACATAAATTAAATCTCCCGTTTTTGGTTTGAGCTAGTCAAAAAATAGTGTCAGCTAGCTTGACTGAACATTTCTTGCATTGATTGCCTTGAGTTAGAAGGACGAATGAGAGAAATAGCCGAGGTCTTGCTTGGCTCTCCATTCTAGAATATCGAATGACCAACTTTCTTAAGATTAATCAGCTTCCCTGAGTGATTTGCCCTTGGTGATTCTAGATAATAGTGACGAGGGTCCAGTGGCTTTTCTTCTCACATATGACAGAAAACCAGAAATGACCACTACCTGACCACAAGTGTGCTCAACCAGCGTTGTGTTGTTTTAGCAAGTTTTCTTCTTGTTGAGAGATTTAGTTCAGTCTTTCTGCAATATCTCAAAAATTTAGGTCTAAAATAGAACTTCATATTGTTTTGTTTCAGTTCTCATTTCATAAACAGTATTATTTTTGAATATGAGTAGACTGTGTAAGTCAGGAGTGCTAAATCACAAGAAGCAAGAACCATTATAATAATAATGTTCGTGTATGCGTCAAAGGCCCGTTGCGTCGATCGACCACTATCATGTCCAACTGGTGAGGCTGTGTTCATGAGTAGCGTGTCGACCGAAATCCCTACAAACTCCCCAGATGAAGCTGTGTACTCCGCTGCCTTGGGACGAGGGCCGCGAAAAGTGTGTTAGACCAATGTTTGTATCAGGCCCTCCGTGTCTGTTCGTGTCAAACTCCCCGTTTTTACGTGCCCCGCCGCCGAGGTTTCTGATTGTATCCGTTTCGTGGTCATCGTGGCCATTGCTGTGCTTAGAGTACGAGATTGGGAGAAGTATTGTGTAACCTCTGGTGGAGGGAGGGCCAGGCAGGAGGAAGTCGGCTTCAGTCCGAGCAGAAATGTCCTTGAATAGTGGTAACCTGAACTGAATTCTGATGTGCAGTTACGCGGAACGTTGAACTCCGTCATGCACTGGTTTCCCACGGTTCTAGCCAGGCATGAAATGCAGCGAAATAACAACAAGATAACCGATCGAAAGCACATCAATTCCACAGAATAAAGATCTTGATACCACCTGGTAAAGGAATTGTGAAATATAATCCGAACAGGTACCACCAAACATCGGAAAACTCGACACAAACACCGGAGAGAGTAGAAAGCGCAGCCACTAAGGCGTGGCCATCTTACTTTTTTATCAATCAGTGATAAAAATATTATTGTTTGAAGACATATACTAGCGAATTATCCATCGTCATGTACATAAAATTAACTGTCCTTTATTGAGAAAGACCAACGAATTTTATTATTTTGTGACCCAACATTGAAGATTCAATTTCTTCAGGCGGAACGTGTCATTTTTAATAATTTTATGGTTTCAAAAAGTCATAAATATAGTGATGATGATGGGGATAATAATTCGTCATTTCGTTCTAGTTAAAGCATCTGGCCACCACTAAAGTTTGTCAATTTACAGAAACACATTTTACAAATAATCTTTAACAAACTGCGTGTAGAGGCCGAGCTATAATTTCCATTTTCGAAAACATTTCCAAAAACTGAAAAGAAAAACATTATTAATAATCACATTACGTGAGTGTTTATTAAATACTATCGTACTGATTCTTTACTACAGTAGATTTGTTATTATAACGTAATATACATCTGTCATTTCTTTCAATAGTAGATATGGATTTGCGGAAAGCTAGAAACGGGTATGCAGGAGTTTAGTTTTACCTCATGTGACGTGGGAAACTAACAGAGGCCGAGCGAATTATCGCTGGCTTCCTGTTAGCGAACTGGATATAGCAGGAAGCCGTAGGGGTAGATGGTACTTTAAGGTAATTTAGACAATGAAGCAAACAAGCCATTGTTAGTTGTGATCGACAGATTGTTGTTCATTTAGAAAACAGGAAGAGCGGATGCACTGAATAAGTGGTGTGTCATTGTCAAGTGTCAGTCTCTGACATACTCTGTGATAACAAATTGACAGGAACGATAACGGGTTATACAAAAGCTTAATTGTATAGTTCTCGCACTCTAACGAATAATGTAAACTGAGTAAGAGACAAGAGAGAAAAGAAAGGAAAGAAATAAAAATTTTAACTTTATATTCCAGAGCAAATAAAAGGGTTAAGATAATCTCATAACAGACATCGTGGTCGAAGATGAAGTGTTGAATTATGCTTCAGTTTTTAAAGAGAGTGAGTTAGCAGTTCCTGTCGTTGCTGCACTACATTCACTTGCAGTAAGTCAGGCACACTTTTACCACTTGGTAGAAGAGTTCGTATCGACTATGTTATGGGGCGTTACGACCATATTCTTTCTTACTCAGTAAGCCTGCCCTCGTGAAGAGATTAGATGTGGGAACTCGTACGCTTGCGTGAAGCGGTCGGATTTATGAAATCGTTCGCTTGCGTGTAGCGGTCAGATATATGAAATCGTTTGCTTGCGTGTAGCGGTCAGATATATGAAATCGTTCGCTTGCGTGTAGCGGTCAGATATATGAAATCGTTCGCTTGCGTGTAGCGGTCAGATATATGAAATCGTTCGCTTGCGTGTAGCGGTCAGATATATGAAATCTTTCGCTTGCGTGTAGCGGTCAGATATATGAAATCGTTCGCTTGCGTGTAGCGGTCAGATGTATGAAATCTTACTCTTGCGTGTGGTAGTCAGATGAATGAAATCGTACGCTTGCACGTATCGATCAGATGTATGAAATCGTACGCTTGCGTGTAGCGGTCAGATGTATGAAATTGGACGCTTGCGTGTAGCGGTCAGATATATGAAATTGGATGCCTTCACGTAGCTGTCAAATGTCAGATGCATAAATGTAGAAGGTAGGGTCGGAAAATTAATCATGCTGATATGAATATACTGAGGACAAATGAAAGTAAGAAACAATTTCAAAGAAACAAATTATGTAGAATAATGAGCAATGCTATTTCGAGAGAGAACGGATATTTTACCCTGTCATGACATCTCCGTAGATGTAGTGACCTGCGTGTGCCATCTCTGAGAGTGCTTGGCCTCTGTACACGTAACCGCCAACAAGGGAGTGATGGCTTGTGTGACTAAACTCGTAGATAGGAAGTCCCTCGTTTTCTAGAAGCGTATAGTGATAAGCCATCTTTATATGTGTTGTATTCTATCTATATATCTGTCTGTCGTGTCTGTCTGTCTGCCGTGTCTGTCTATCGTCAGTGTCTGTCTTCCATTTCTGTTTTCCGTGTCTGTCTTCCATGTCTGTCTTACAAGTGGATTACAAATAAACTAAATGAGATGCGAACTGAAAATTTATTTATTATTGCACTTGGTTTTTCTCCCAATGTCTCAATCTAATGTCCGCAACAATGATGCATGTATCACATCGCTTCTTCAGTGCAGCAAAACCTACAGGAGAGAAACATTTAGTCTGCTGTTTCGACCTCCATTTGTACTTCTCGTTCAACCACTTTATCATTCGCGAAACGTCAACCAGCAGGGTGGGTTTTTTTAGTGCACCAATTAAGATGAAATCGCTCTTAAGTCTGGAGTAAGTCTGTAAGGTGGATGTTCTATAAGTTGCCACCCTAATTGGTGAATTGTCTCTTGGGTTAATCGAGTCGTATATAGTCTGGCATTGTCATGAAGGAAGTAGTACTTCTTCAGTCAACAAACCTAGACATTTTCTTGTAATTGCACCCTGAAGCATCAACAGACCTTTACAGGAAGCATTTTCTTATGCATTTCTTTTGCAAGTCTTTCTGCCTTCAGAATACACAGAACAACACGCTGTTCTTGTATACTACACTCTGTGAACATGAGCGTCATTTTAAAATTGAAATGCTAATCCCTGCTGCCTAAATCAATCACAAAGCTGGATGTTGTTTCCACCTATTAACACCTCTAGGAACTACAAGCCAAAAACATTTTTAAACTATTCCGTGTCAGTTTGCGACATATTTATTGACTTAAACTCGTTTGTGTGTGTGTGTATATATATATATATATATATATATATATATATATATATATATATATATATATATATATATATATATATATATATATAAGTCTTCATTTTTTTATGGACATCTCCCTGTCTGCTCTATCTGTCTATAGCGACGTGTCTTTAATCTGACTTACCTATTGGTGCACACTTGTTAACACTTCGACACTCTGTGCCTTCCACCAAATTCCATCCGTAATTTCGTCCACTCTGGATAATGTTTATCTCGTCATACTTGCCCGTGCCTGTCTCAGCGCAGAATATTCGGCCAGTGCCTTAGAACAAGATAATTAATTTCTTGGTAGCATTCACATAGACATACGATTTTCAAAAATGGAGCAGAGAAGCATAGAGGAAAAGCTGTGAGTTCGTTAGAAAAATAATAAATTAATAAAAATGTCGGTATCTAATGATTGTTGCGTCTATTCGTGTTGCTGTAGTCACTTGATGATTTATATAGACGGTTAGTAAAGGTCGTTTGGTGCTGTATTCGCAACGGAATGCGCACATAAAGTTTATAGTGTACACCTGATTGACAAAAATGTTAATCATGTCATAGCGTTTTTAATCTGTGCTCTTTTGGTCAAGAGACCATCATCCAACCATTGGGCCACCCGTTTCCGACAACAATAATTTGAAATTGAATGTCAAAGGCAAAGTCATTCCACAGCAAATAATACCGATGTGCACCATTTCTTGTCCGCGGTGTCAGTATACGCAACTTGGGATTACGGTTCTTTCTTCCCAGGCATGTCTTCCCTAACTGTGCGTCTTATGGTTATACTGGATTTAAACGCGCAGCGACAGTGGCACAAACCTTCATGCTTTGATATGAGAGGCAAACTTTCCAGATGCTCTACCACTCAGACTTCGAATATAAGCGTAACGAGGAAAAAAAAAAAGCACTTACAGTTAACAAAACTATCATTTCTCCACACAAATATTGTAAGAAAGATTCATATCATTTTCTGGCTGCGCATCATCCCCAATTAGGAGTCGATTGCCCGGAGCAATCAAGAAGGCACGCACACCGTAATTACCGTCAATAGAATTGGTTTGGTCATGCTCTAAGAAGAAAACCTGCTGCTATGACCAGAGCACCATGGTCTGGACTTAGGTGGCAACGCGATAGAGATCAAATTAAGACAATTGGACGATGGACTCCAGAGCAAACCACATCGAGGTCCCTGCAGATAGACATACAGACATTAGTGAAGAGCTAAAGGGGCACGACAACATCAATACGGCACCTGAAGAGCATATGGTGGCCAAATTAACAATGAGTGAAATGGAAGAGGCCATGAGAACATTAAGGAAAAGAAAATCTCCCGGAAAAGACGGGATAACAAACGAAATGCTGATGGGGCTGGGCCATACTGGGCCATACCATATCAGTCCTGAACCAAAGCTGGAAAAGGGGTATTGTACCCCAGGCATGGAAAGACGCAGTACTTGTACCAGTACCAAAAAAAGGAAAAAACAAAACAGATCCAAATGGATACAGGCCTATCAGCCTACTGAGCTGTGTCGGCAAACTGATGGAACGTATGATAAACACCAGAATTATGTGGCATCTGGAAGAAAAACGAATACTAATTCCACAGCAAGCAGGCTTTAGACAACACAGATCCACTGAGGACCAGGTCATCCTCATAGCCCAGGAGATAGAAGATGCCTACCAGGCACAGAAACACACAGTAGCGGTTTGGGTGGACCTGGAAAAGGCATTTGACAAAGTCTGGAAAGACGGACTGAGAGTCAAGCTAAGGAGAAGTGAAGTCTGTGGGAGAATGTTCAAGTGGATCAACCACTATATCAAAAAAAAGAACGGTCAGAGTCCAAGTACAAGGGCAGATGAGCAAAAAGGTGACACTCGAGCAGGGAGTACCCCAAGGGGGAGTATTGTCACCGACACTCTTCCTGGTGTATATAAACGACATCACAGAGAATATGCCAAGTGTCCATAGCTCAATGTTTGCAGACGATCTGGCTATGTGGACCTCTGAAAAGAATCTCACCATAGCAAGAAATCGGGTGCAGCAGGCCCTAACATCGCTGGAAGAGTGGGCGAACTCATGGCTGGTCAAAATAAACGAGGAGAAAACTACATGCACAATATTCTCGCTTTCAATCAAACCCCAAAATACCAAATTAAGTTTAAATGGCAAATTCCTGTAGCCAAACGACAACCCATACTATCTGGGAGTCACATGGAAAAGTCAGATCGAGAGAAATCGAATGAGAGCCAGAGAAAGAATGGCAATCATGATGAAACTTGCTGGCACAAGCTGGGGAGCAGACGAAAGTATACTAATGAAACTGTACACTGGAAGAGTGAGACCAGTTCTCGAGTATGTCATTGCGGCATGGACAACAGCAGCAAAGGCGAACTTCGATAAAGTTAGCAAACTTCAAAACCAAGCCATGAGAGTTATAACAGGAGGCATGAAGTCAACGCCAATTGTAGAGCTTGAAAAGATCACAAAACTGCAATCCATGACCGATAGAAGAGACTGCAGAGCCCAGCTGCAGTCAGAGAAACTCCGAAGACTGACTGACCACCCAATGCACCAGAGACTAAACAATTTGGGAAATGGGAAACTAAAGCGGAGAAACTTTGCAGAAATAGCAAAAGCAAAGATGCACGAAGATCCCATAAACGCACTAACAACACCAAAGCCCATCACTACTGTACGAAAACCTACCTTGAGGCAGGATACATTTCCAGAGGTGGTAGAAAATATACCAGGTATTGGAAACAAAAACTGCCAGACTGAAAAAGAAAGGAGAGATACTACCCTAAGCTTTATATCGATAAACTACCCAAGCATGGACTGGTCCCATGCATACACCGACGGTTCTGTACCAAACACTACACAGAACGGAGGGGCAGGAGCATTCCTGAACCTACCAAATGGCAGAAAAATAACACTGTCATTCGCTACTGGTAAGTACACAAGCAATTTCAGAACGGAGGCAGAGGCACTGAGGGCGGCAGTGGAAGAAAGGGTGACACATAAAGAAAATGAAAGCCATACAGTCCTGCTTACAGATGCTCTGGCGGTAGTCACAGCACTAAAAAGCCAGAAAAACACTGAGCTTAATGACTTAAGAGCAGTACTCTGTCAACTATGCCAGCAGTCCGCACCAGAAAGGGTAGTGGTACAGTGGGTCCCATCACACTGCAACATCCAAGGCAACGAGGAGGCAGACAGACTGGCAAAAGAAGGTGCAAGACTACCACAAACAGATACTAGTATGACGTACGAAGAGTCAAAACGGCTTATTAAAGCCAGATACATGACCAAATGGGAAACTGAACATACCGGCTACACCAAAAACGATGCCTATTACCAGTTGAACAGAAGAGAGCAGGTCGTTGTCTTCAGACTTCGCACTGGCCACAATAGACTGAGGTACCACCTATTCAACAAATTTAAGATAGGTGGTACCGACGAATGCCCGTGTGGTACCGGGAAAATGACCGATGAACATCTGCTGCAGAACTGCCCGACATACGAGGATCAGAGAGAGCAGATGTGGCCATCACCAGTGGAACCACAAGACAAGGTCTATGGCAGTGTCGACAGCCTCAGGATGACCGCCGCTTTATTCGAAAAAATAATGGTTACTGTCTGACTGCGTACGATGAAGAAGAGAAGAAGGACGATGAACTGTAGAAGTCAAAATGGAAATAATTAATTAGAACTAGTGCAGCAGTTTAACTAGGCATGTCGGGGATTTTTCTCAGCGTAACAACGTCTCTACGTACACAAAGGACTGAAACAACTGCTGTACTGTAAAACTGCCGTAGTGGACCATATTACACGCAGATACATACACACATCCATATACTAGCCTATACGTCTAATTTCAAACAGATAGACACGCTGACTAGCACGTCCTGATATCGCCCAAAGGACTACGGTCTGGTTGGAAAGGACGTACCTTTCTCAGTAGAATCCAAAAAGTCAAATCTTTAATCAAAACATTAAACAGACCAAAGCGTTCACTTTGTAGTGTGGGTCATCTATTGGCATCTGTTACACACAGGGTACTCACAGTAACCACTGGGGCAAATCCAGACGTAATGTGAGCAGCTATGAAGGCGCCTTAACTGGCTGCAAGTCTACACTGCTCTGCTCATTTAGTTCATTATGGATGCCACAAGACTATAGATTTGCTGGGAATTCACGCTAGTTGACGACTTACACTTATGTTCATGGAAACGTGTTGTTGTTTCCCATTTGGGCTAGTTGATTCGTTCGTTTTGTGTGTTTTATTCCGTCCGATTATCCTGGAATGGACATAAGCTAAATGAATAGCACTACGCTTAAACATGTGTCCTATTTCACGGGTTAGTTTACACGGCTGAACTTCACAAGATTGGCGCTCTTCGCCCTGGCTGCAGACGGTGTCGGCTTTGTTGTATGAAATTTAGACACAACTATAATGAATTGCGACCTGGAGAGAGATGGGCTCCGTCAGGTGTGTAGCGGTCCAAGATACAACGTTGTTGTATGGCGGGAGCTGATACGACAAACTGCAATAACGGTACCTCAACGACCTTCTAGATTATGAGACTCATGATGATGAATGTGTGGATCTTCCAGGGAACACAAATGGCGTAATAATTACAAACAGTACGATACAAAATTCGTCCACCTTACATATTTAGTCATAAAGCCAATATTTTTGCAATTTACTCCAATAAATCGTTATTTGCTGATGTAAAATGAACACACACACACGCGCGCGCAAACATTAACATATAGTATTATTATTAATAGTATCATCTTATTAATATTAATCAGCCCCCCTGTGAAACCTCGAGTAGACGCCATAATTTATCTGGCTACATCGCGAATACAAGGAGAGTGTTATGCAGCCGACGGTGTGTAATGTGGGTTACCGAACTATCAATCGTGAGGGTCTCTGGCTGGTTTAGAACCTGCATCATCCCACAGGGCCTCATGAAAGAGTCTCATATCCGTCAATCCAACGATGGTTCATGCTTGCAATAAGTCTAGGAACACACTCATCGTTACGCAATACTGAGTTTGACACACACAGGTTAGTGCAATGGCGAGCTTGGACTGGGTCCTTGTCGGGTTGATCACTTCCACCGACGCTTCATACACATGGTTAATACGGGGCTGGGCAGATAATTCCTTGACCTGGAAATGTTCTTTTTATGTGTACTTTGTCCACAATTATTATTCTTTTTCGTTTCTTCTCAATCTCCGGCTACCAAGCCATGAAAAGGGTTTTGCAGATAGCAGGATGCTGTCTGCGGAACGGAATGCGTTGTGCCGTAGCTTACAGCTTCACTGCGACATTTGCGCCTTTTGGTCTGACACATCCGACTTTAGCAGGCATTAATGAGTACCGGATTAGACTTCCCTCTTTGATCCCTTCTTCTAAACCAGGCTGATCTGTTGTCCAGTATCACCGCTTGGAGGTGTGCAATGCTCTTGGCAGCTCTGGTTCGCTGACTCTGAAGTTAGCAGTCATCTATAGTTTTCCGAACGGAGCAGCTCACTCACTGTTCAGCATGTTCATGCCGGCCGAAAATGACTCGACGTATCCTGAAATTGTAAGGCAATGGTTAGAAAATGTTTGCTAACAATATTGCTTTATTTCAATGTTTGCTCAAGATGGTCGCCACTAGCTGGAACACATACACGTAGTCGGGTGCGGCACTATTTAAACTGAGGGATCAGTTGTTCACTGTTCTACCTCAACTCATGTTTTCATTATCCTCTCTCTTACCTCATTCATGTTGTCAAATCTTTTTTTCGCTATGCATTCGCTTGCAAAAAGCCCAAAATACCCATGTCATCAAATGTCATATTAATAGGGTCACTTTCGGCAGAGTTGAAAAAATACGCACATAAAGGTCAACAATTTTCAGCATCGCCCTGTGTATTATATATATATATATATATATATATATATAACATTACACCTTTGTCGCTCTATCACTCTGCTATTCACTCCCTGCTGGACATTTTTTTAACTATCATTGGAATGAATATTGCCATTGTTGGGGTCTACTAGTAGGATTTATAGTGCTGCTGAACAAATGTCGCATGTCCTGCAGTTCCACCCACAGTCAACGGGCTTTTTTTAAATATTAGTTCCGAAATGGAAAAAAAACTGTCTTACCGAGGTTTTGAACCATATCTCTAGGTCGGAAGAACCTTATCTGAACTGACCGGCCACCCACGTCTCTTCGCTTAAGATAATATAATTTACTTAACCTTTTCATACTGGTTAAGACGACTCTTCTGAGTCTATATTCAACCAAGTTCATTTACATTTCCTTGATCGAAAAACTATGCTCATCCAATTTATTCTTGAATGCATTAATTTACCCTGCCTCCGCTATTTTATGTGACAATGCATTCCAAGCATTCACCACTCTCTGATTTAAAAAAAAATTTCATGTAAGGATATAGAAAACCTACAGCAACAAGGCAGAAAGAGAGAGATGCATTTAAAGCAATAAGAACACTGACAAGAGAGTTCCGTCCGTTTAGACGTGTCATAAATGACAAAGAGTATAACACATTAACAGAAACCAAAGACATACTAAATAGATGGAGAGAGTAATGTAAAACCATGTATGGAGATAGCACAAAGCGCTCAGTTACAATCCTACCAAAGGATGAGATCGAACCTAAACCACAGCACAGATCCACTGAGGACCAGGTCATCCTCATAGCCCAGGAGATAGAAGATGCCTACCAGGCACAGAAACACACAGTAGCTGTTTGGGTGGATCTGGAAAAGGCATTTGACAAAGTCTGGAAGGACGGACTTAGAGTCAAGCTAAGAAGAAGTGATGTCTGTGGGAAGATGTACAAGTGGATCAACCACTACCTCAAACAAAGAACGGCCAGAGTCCAAGTACAAGGGCAGATGAGCAAAAAGGTGACACTCGAGCAGGGAGTACCCCAAGGGGGAGTATTGTCACCCACACTCTTCCTGGTATATATAAACGATATTACAGAGAATATACCAAGAAGAGTCCATAGCTCAATGTTTGCAGACGATCTGGCTATGTGGACCTCTGAAAAGAATCTCACCATAGCAAGAAATCGGATGCAGACGGCCCTAACATCGCTGGAAGAGTGGGCGACCTCATGGCTGGTCAAAATAAACGAGGAGAAAACCACGTGTACAATATTCTCGCTTTCATTAAAACCCAAAAAGTACCAAATTAAGCCTAAATGGCAAAATCCTGCAGCCAAACGACAACCCAACCTATCTGGGAGTCACATTTGATCGGCGCATGACATGGAAAAGTCAGATTGAGAGAAACCGAATGAAAGCCAGAGAAAGAATGGCAATCATGAGGAAACTTGCTGGCACTAGCTGGGGAGCAGACGAAGGCATACTAAAGAAACTGTACACTGGAAGAGTGAGACCAGTTCTCGAGTATGGCATTGCGGCAGGGACAACAGCAGCGAAGGCGAACTTCGATAAAGTTAACAAACTTCAAAACCAAGCCATGAGAATTATAACAGGTGGCATGAAGTCAACGCCAATTGTAGAACTTGAAAAGATTACAAAACTGCAATCCATGACCGATAGAAGAGACTGCAGAGCCCAGCTGCAGTCAGAGAAACTCCGAAGACTGACGGACCATCCAATGTACCAGAGACTAAACAATTTGGGAAATGGGAAACTAAAGCGGAGAAACTTTGCAGAAATAGCCAAAGCAAAGATGCCACAAACGCACAAACAACACCAAAACCCATCACTACTGTACGAAAACCTACCTGGAGGCAGGATATATTTCCAGAGGTGGTAGAAAATATACCAGGAATTGCAAACAAAAACTGCCAGACTGAAAAAGAAAGGAGAGACACTACCCTAAGCTTCATAACGAAAAGCTACCCAAGCATGGACTGGACCCATGCATACACCGACGGTTCTGTAACAAACACTACACAGAACGGAGGGGCAGGAGCATTCCTGAACCTACCAAATAGCAGACAAATAACACTGTCATTCGCTACTGGTAAGTACACAAGCAATTTCAGAGCGGAGGCAGAGGCACTGAGGGCGGCAGTGGAAGAAATGGTGACACATAGTGAAAATGAGAGCCATATAGTTCTGCTGACAGATGCTCTTGAAGTAGTCACAGCGCTAAAAAGCCAGAAAAACACTGAGCTTAGTGACCTAAGAGCAGCACTCTGCAAACTGTGCCAGCAGTCCGCACCAAAAAGGGTAGTGGTACAGTGGGTCCCGTCACACTGCAACATCCAAGGCAACGAGGAGGCAGACAGACTGGCAAAAGAAGGTGCAAGACTACCACAAACAGATACCAGTATGACGTACGAAGAGTCAAAACGGCTTATCAAAGCCAGATACATGACCAAATGGGAAACCGAACATACTGGTTACACCAAAAACGATACCTATTACCAGTTGAACCGAAGAGAGCAGGTCGTTGTCTTCAGACTTCGCACTGGCCACAACAGACTGAGGTACCACCTATTCAACAAATTGAAGATAGGGTGTACCGACGAATGCCCGTGCGGTACTGGTAAAATGACCACTGAACATCTGCTGCAGAACTGCCCGACATACGAGGATCAGAGAGAGCAGATGTGGCCATTACCAGTGGAACTGCAAGACAAGCTCTATGGCAGTGGCGAGAGCCTCAGGATGGCCGCCACATTTCTCGAAAAAATAATGGTTACTGTCTGACTGTGTACGCAGAAGAAGAAGAAGAAGAAGAAGAATGAGAGCCAGAGAAAGAATGGCAATCATGAGGAAACTTGCTGGCACAAGCTGAGGAGCAGACGAAAGTATACTAATGAAACTGTACACTGGAAGAGTGAGACCAGTTCTCGAGTATGGCATTGCGGCATGGACAACAGCAGCAAAGGCGAACTTCGATAAAGTTAGCAAACTTCAAAACCAAGCTATGAGAGTTATAACAGGAGGCATGAAGTCAACGCCAATTGTAGAGCTTGAAAAGATTACAAAACTGCAATCCATGACCGATAGAAGAGACTGCAGAGCCCAGCTGCAGTCAGAGAAACTCCGAAGACTGACTGACCATCCAATGCACCAGAGACTAAACAATTTGGGAAATGGGAAACTAAAGCGGAGAAACTTTGCAGAAATAGCAAAAGCAAAGATGCACGAAGATCC
Source organism: Ariolimax columbianus (assembly GCA_036924085.1). NCBI lineage: Eukaryota > Metazoa > Mollusca > Gastropoda > Stylommatophora > Arionidae > Ariolimax > Ariolimax columbianus. The sequence goes on along the minus strand of JAVGWX010000013.1, from coordinate 26,205,894 downwards.
CATAAACGCACTAATAACACCAAAGCCCATCACTACTGTACGAAAACCTACCTGGAGGCAGGATATATTTCCAGAGGTGGTAGAAAATATACCAGGTATTGGAAACAAAAACTGCCAGACTGAAAAAGAAAGGAGAGATACTACCCTAAGCTTTATATCGAAAAACTACCCAAGCATGGACTTGACCCATGCATACACCGACGGTTCTGTAACAAACACTACACAGAACGGAGGGGCAGGAGCATTCCTGAACCTACCAAATGGCAGAAAAATAACACTATCATTCGCTACTGGTAAGTACACAAGCAGCTTCAGAACGGAGGCAGAGGCACTGAGGGCGACAGTGGAAGAAATGGTGACACATAAAGAAAATGAAAGCCATACAGTCCTGCTTACAGATTCTCTGGCCGTAGTCACAGCGCTAAAAAGCCAGAAAAACACTGAGCTTAATGACTTAAGAGCATTACTCTGTCAACTATGCCAGCAGTCCGCATCAAAAGGGGTAGTGGTACAGTGGGTCCCATCACACTGCAACATCCAAGGCAACGAGGAGGCAGACAGACTGGCAAAAGAAGGTGCAAGACTACCACAAACAGATACTAGTATGACGTACGAAGAGTCAAAACGGCTTATTAAAGCCAGATACATGACCAAATGGGAAACTGAACATACCGGCTACACCAAAAACGATGCCTATTACCAGTTGAACCGAAGAGAGCAGGTCGCTGTCTTCAGACTTCGCACTGGCCACAATAGACTGAGGTACCACCTATTCAACAAATTGAAGATAGGTGGTACCGACGAATGCCCGTGTGGTACCGGGAAAATGACCGCTGAACATCTGCTGCAGAACTGCCCGACATACGAGGATCAGAGAGAGCAGATGTGGCCATCACCAGTGGAACCACAAGATAAGCTCTATGGCAGTGTCGACAGCCTCAGGATGATCGCCGCTTTTTTTCGAAAAAATAATGGTTACTGTCTGACTGCGTACGATGAAGAAGAACCTGAACCAACATTGGAAGAAGTACGCTCTGCAATTAAAAGCCTGCAAAAGGGAAAGTCCCCAGGATGCGATGATATCCCTTCAGAGCTAATACAAGCAGGAGGGGAGACGTGTGCTCGAGTCTATCACAAGCTGTGTAAACAGATATGGCACAGTGCAGAGTGGCCAGAAGCATGGAAGAAATCATTTTATATTCCCCTCCCCAAAAAAGGCAACCTGAAGCTGTGCACGAACTACCGAACTATCGCGCTGATCAGCCACGCTATCAAGATACTATTGCGAATCCTATTAAGAAGGATAGAGAAAAGGTTTAAATCTGAAATTCACATAGTTTAGGCAGGTTTTAGAAAAGACAGAGGGACCCTGGACCACATATTCAATTTAAGGAATATCTATGAAAAATGTAGAGAGTTTAATGTAGTCCTGTACACATGTTTCATTGATTACACTAAGGCCTTCGACACGGCAAAACATCAAAATCTGTGGAGAATCATGAAGGAAATGGGGATTCCTTTGCATATAGTCCATCTCATTGAAACATTATACCAAGATCAACAAGCCGCTGTCCGAGTATCTGGGTAAATATTAGATTGGTTTGTAGTACTATAGGGAGTCCGGCAGGGATGTATCCTCTCACCTTATCTGTACAACATATATGCGGAATGTATAATTAGAAATGTTCGAGAAGATGTGAACATTGAAAGTATCGACCCATTTACGATTGGGGGGTACGAGATTCCAGAGTTACGATACGCAGATGACACAGTGATACTATCAAGAAGTGCAGAAGGGCTAGCGCAGCTACTTTCAGCCGTTAAAATGGACATAGTAAAGATCAAAATCTGTTTACAAACATCAATAAAACAAAGATAATGACCACCAACAAAACACAATGTCAGCATAAATTTACAGTGGGTGGTGAGGAAGTAGATCAGGTCACACATTTTGAATATCTGGGCTCCAGAATTGACAAAAATGGCGACTGCTGGAAAGAAATCAGAAGAAGACTAGCTATGGCAATGCAGAGACTGAACAGCCTGAAGAAATGATGGCAGGACACCAACAAAATGATAAAAGTAAGTCTTGAGAGCCTGTGTTTTTCCTGTGGCAGCTTATGGCTGTGAATCATGGACGATTACCAAAACTTCTAGACAAAGAATCGAATCCTTCGAGTCAAAGTGTTACAGAAAGATCCTCAGAATACCCTGGACAGACAAAAAAACAAAATGTAGACATTCGGCAAGAGTTGAGCATAGAGGAGAACTGGTTTATCAATTCCATTTTGGCTAGAAAATGCAAATGCTTTGGTCACATCAAGAGACACAACGGTCTTGAGAGAACGGTGATGGAAGGTATGGTGCCAGGCAAAAGAGGAAGGGGTAGACCAAGAAGACGATGTCACCAAGATATCCAGGAATGTCTAAGTATGACTGTGGCGGAGGCTGGTGTTTTGGCAAGGGAACGAGTTTCTTTCAGACAGACTGTGATGGTAGCGACGTTCTACAAAGGACATGCTACATGATGATGATTTCGTAATATTTAATCTGGACCTTTCGTTAATTAATTTGTAATTGTGCCCTCTTGTTCTTGCAGGTGGTTGCATTTTGAAAATAACATGTCATAGTCGAATATAACGTTAAAATAATGTCGGCATTGACCTGGAAAGAAAAGGAACACATTTGTTTTAATACAATCTACACGAACTTCATTATATGATCTTACCGCCTGGTCTTGTCTTTGAATCTTGACTACATCCCCACATGTTCCGGATTCCAAAAGCGAACACTTCGCTCTTGGCATTTGTCAAGTTCACAAATGGGTTACTTTTTGGAACGGCATAGATTATTGCGATTTCAGATTCACCTTCACTGAAACGTTGTTCTTTCACATCGATTCTCAAAACTTTACCGTGAAAAGAGTTTCTGCAAGAAAAGGAAGTCATTATCCCAGTGCTAGTGTGTGTTTCCATAAGATATGAGCTTCTTCATATTCGAGTGACGTCCACAAATAAACTGGACTTTTAAAACGGCACAGAAACTTAGTAAAGCAGTAAGCTAGTAACTGCTTGAATGTGTACCAGTGTTAATGGCCATCAATTTAAAGATACCCACATCAAGCCACCAGTTTTAGTCTTTGATGTCCACCAGGTAAAGTGAAAACATGTGAAATGCACTTGGCCATTTTTTAAAATAAAGCAGTGAATGATCTCGAAAATCAACGTGTTTGCGTGAAATTCTGCTCCAAATTAGGTTCAACTTTTATGAATGATGACGAAGACTTTCTGAACAATGTCATAACAGGTCATGAAAGATGGGTTTATGGATAGATATCTAAACAAAAAAGGAGTCATCGCGACCCAAAAAGGACGTCAGAGTCACGCAAATGTGAAGGTTTTGTTGATCGTCTGATTTTTATTGGAGAGCCTCTGTTCATTATGAATTTATTCCCCGAGCTAAGACAGTCAGTTAAGGGTAATGCTTGAGTGCAATGACATGTTTGAGAGAAGCACCAAAAAGAAAAATGTCGGAATGATGGATAAGCAAAATTCCAGAAGCTGCACCCTTCTATCGCAAATGCACACACGTCCTGCTTATTCGTGACTTTTTGACAAACCATGAGATGATTGTTGTCCCACAGTCACCCTATTATCCGGATGTGATCTCTACATACTTTTTAACGTTACCACAATTGAAATCCACCCTTACAGGTCGCCAATTTTAGACCATAACAGAGATCAAAGAAAATTTGGTACCAGACATGCACACTATTTATGAAAACGAGTTCCAGGATGGATAAAAATAACTAAAAATACGTCGGTAAAGGTGCGTCAACAGGGAAGGGGAACTATTTCGAAGGAAACAAGTATGAATAAATTGTAAGTAAAGAATAAATAGTAATTTTTTTTTACAAAGTACGTGTATCCCTCTTATTTTGTTAGTAATATAGATAAAACGTGAGGCATAGATACAAGGGACATATTAAGTATACAGAAGATGAGATGTGCTCTCGTTCCGTTTTGGAATAGATCGAAAACAACATATATTAAAACCACCATGAAAATACAAATCTTCAATTTTAATTTAATGTAGAGGACCACATAAAGGATCAGAGGGAAACCTTTCATAAATGGGTGAATACACATAATAGATGGATTGAAATGGTATGCTACGATCGGGGGAGATGAGTCGCTTTGACGTTGGATAGGTCATCTATAAAGAAAATCTGTTGATAGTACTCCAAGGTAGACTCTGTTCTGGAACCACAGAGACGAGAGAAGAGGCACATCTGCTCATTCATGTCGGAGAGAGCTGAAAGAAAATATCTAAGGGATTGAGAAGACGTAGATTGAACTAGAGCAGATAGTGCGTGACAGGAAGATGTGGTATGTATTTGTGAAGGCATATCGTCCACATTAAGCAATAAATGTTTTAATTGTTGATGTGAAAAGCGTGTGGTCGAATGGTTTCGATCACTACCTGGTGACAGGGAGGGCAGCCAATCGAATTCCCGGTAAGGCATATGTTGTTTTTTATGAAACATAGGCGGCACACGACAGGTAAAGCGCCTGTGATCCTATGAATAACAAAACCACTCGACTACCCTAGCAGTGCGAATAAAACTCGTACGACGACATATAGTATCGTTGATGTATTTGTGGTTGTATTGTTGTTGGTAGCGATGATAGTGGGGAGAAGAGAATAACAAATGCTACTTGAAGGAATTGACGGAAGGGCACCACCAGGAGTGGAGCCTGCGGCTTAATTTGACTCAACACGCCAACACCTTAAACTGACTGATAGACTGAGAGCATTTTAGTTGGGTTTAATAGGAAACGTGTGCTGGAATTAGACCCACGGAATACAGGTCAGTTTTACCCTCTCAATGAAAGAGCGTTGCTACGGTAATCCTGCTCAACCCTAGAGGAATCGCAGGTTTCAGACACTTGGTCATTGACTGACTAAAAAGCTCTTTATTGATTCGTTGGGTCTAATAGTGAACGGGTGCTGGTTTTAGACCCTCGGAAGACAGGTCAGTTTTACCCTACTAATGACAGGGCGTTGCTACGGTAATTCTGCTTAATTCGAGAGGAATCGCAGGTCGCAGACATTTGGTCCACGTGCTTGGCTGATAAGCCAATGCTGCGAGGCTACCATCTGAGGGATTACGGCCGAACGTCTCTAAGCCGGAATCCCGCCCTAAATCTCAGCACCACTGCGATGGGAAATCGCCTGTTGAAATGGGATGAGCTGGGCCACAGGCTTAACAAAGTAACACAGTGCAACCTATATCGCTGTAACCAGCGTACGAAGAAGAAGAAGAAGAAGAAGAAGAAGATGAAGAAGAAGAAGAAGAAGAAACGCTACTTGTAGTTGTATTGATGTTGGTAGCATTGATAGTGGGGATACAAAAGAAAATCAAACACTATTTGTGGTTGTATTGATGTTGGTACCAATGAAAGTGGTGATACCAAAGAAAATCAAACACTATTTGTGTTGGTAGCGATGATAGTGGTGAGGAGAGTATAACAAACGCTACTTGTGATTGTAATGTTGCTGCTAGCGATGATAGTGGTGAGGAGAGTATAACAAACACTACTACTTGTAGTTGAGAAGTGTTCAGCTATAATTAAAACATATAGCTAATGTAGCTGCTCTTAATACGTATGTCATTTGTCCATTTAAGCAACGAAGAGGTATATAACCAAAATTGAAGTTGTCTCCTTACTTACAAAATCAAAGCATGTATGTGCTTTTACACTGCTGGATGTTGTAACAACATCATCAACTTGCCAGCGTGATTCACATTCCTCCTTATTTATATGACATTTATGGTAGTGATTCGTTCCTCCCAAATAAGGGGTCCTGTGATTCTCATGAGAGGTATTTGTTATAGCCAGTGGCATTATTAACTATTTTGGCTACAATTATAACAATAGTGTTCGCTTAGGCGTCAAAGGCCCGTTACGTCGATCTACCACTACCAATTCCAACTACTGAATATTGTTTATCCGTAGCATATCGAACGAAATCCCTACAGACTCCACATGTGGAGTCCAGTACTCCCCAGCCTCGGGATGAAGACCGCGAGGAGTGTGTGGTGAACCAATGTTTTCGTCGGCTTTCCTAGTCTGTTCGTGCTTGACTCTCTGTTTCTTCGCGTTCCGTTCCCGTGGCTTCTGAATTGTGTCCACCTTCGGGTCAGCGTGACTCTTGCTCCGCTGAAAATACGGGGTCGGGACAGATATGATGTAACCTCCAGTGGAGGTGGACAGGAGGAAGATCAAGCAAGAAGGCTCTTGAGTAGGGAAGAACCTGTGCTGAATTATGTGTTGCAGTCAAGCGGAACGTTCAACGCCATCCTGGACAGTTTTCTCACGGTTTAAGCCAGGCACAGCAGCTCAAGATGCAGCATATCAACAGGATAACAAAACGAAAGCACATGAATTAGACAGAATAAAGTCATTGGTACCACCAGATGAAATAGTCGTGAATTATAATCGGAACAGGAACTATTAAACTGCAGAAAACAACACAAACACCGGAGCGAGTCGAGAGCGCAGCCAGTCAAGGCGTGACCATCTTACTTTTTTCTAATTACAATTATAGCCCCACTATTATTATTTCCGTAAACAATACCCACAGATTCTGTGCTCGTCCCTTGAGATCATCTTTTTCTCCCCCATCTCCAGTGAAGATGTACAAATAGCCGTCATCTCCAAACAGCATCTGTGGATTTTAAAGACCGACAGTGTTACGTAGAAATTTATTTAAGCATCGGGAGATAACATGAATGATCATCATCATGTAGCATGTCCTTTGTGGAACGTCACTCCCAGTACAGTCTGTCTGAGAGAAACTCGTTCTCTTGCCAAAACTCCAGCCTCCGCTACAGTCGTACCCAGGCATTCTTTGATATCTTGGTGCCATCGTCTTTCTAGGTCTACCCCTTCCTCTTTTGCCTGGCACTATACCTTCCATCACCGTTCTCTCAAGACCGTTGTGTCTGTTGATGTGACCAAAGTATTTGCATTTTCTAGCCAAAATGGAATTGATAAACCAACATGAATTATAGCGAAGTTAATCTAGAAAAACAAAGAAATTATGCAGCATTTGCATTTCTTCAATTATGTGTATGATTCGCTGCAGTAATGCACGGGGGCATCAATAATGTTTTATTTGTTAATTATGTTAATTTGTTTATATTATGTTTGTGAATATTTAAATATTGCTTATATTATGGTAATCCCTTAAAGTGAAAGCCTCGCCAACTCTCGTGTGTTAGTGAATCACAAGAAAACCCAAAATACTCACAGTGCACACCATTCACATACAGGCTAAACGTCTGCTGGTAAGTAGCGTTTCGGGTTTGAAAGAAATCTCTAGAAACATGATCCTATCATGACCACAAATACTCTTAAAGATTATTCAAGACCTCAAAGACCAAGACTAAGACTCATTTGTTTTTATGTGTGGAGTTTATTTTGCTAAGTCAGTCTGGTCATCCCGTAACCAGCGTGGTCGTTGGGGCAAACATTAAGACATCCTCAGAACCCCACGCCATCCTTCTCTGTCAGCAGCCGCTACCTGTGCCTCTTCTGGTCTTGTTAAGTACAATTGTAATATTCATTCAAATTATATATAAAAACCATTTATCTTGTTTCGAATTTCATGTTATTTTAGTAATGAAGGATTTAAATCATTTTCATCCGCTGCCTATCGGTTTGGTTTTTTGGAAGGTTTTGCACATAAGCTGAACATTTATGTGTATAAATCCTTACAGGAGAACCTTGTTGACATGAGTCTTTCTTTCTTAGAATACTTTATACCTTACTTTGCATGTCTACGATGTCTGTTAGCCATTTTGAGATGGGTAGACTGAAGTGGGCCGAGATAGAGAAACGAACTCGGCACATTTATAGCGAGGGAAATCCACACTAGCAGATGCCCTGGTTGATTTAATCAACCCAAACTTGCATCGCAATAGTCAAAACAATTTTTGTGAATTCGTATCCAGTTATATTTCATGAACGGAATAGTTGTTTTCTTTCGTTATGTTTTTTGTAGTTGGAACTGTACACACAATTAAATATGTTGTTGCCTCATAAATATCAGGCAAAGTAATTGTGTCAGGGATTGGTTTACGACAGAGGAGTTCCAATATTATATCACATAACGACCCACAAGGGAAGGTAATACAAATATTAATAATTGGAAAATGTCTGCAACAACTGGTAACACGATTTTGAGATATTCTACCCATTCAAAAAGCAATATTTGGTTGATATTGTTAACATGAAGGTTTATATATAAAACACACAGAGTCATAACACCTAAATATATGATCGTATCATACTCTTCCACATTTGCGGTAATAAAACCGGCCATTTTGTTTATTTGTTCAGTTAGTTTTAGTTTTAACAAAGGAGGCACTGCTGTAACAGATGAAGTGTTAGAAACTTCATGGTAGAGCCCTTCGCTTATTATGAGGTGGATAGGCCCGTTCATTTTCTCGCTGCCTAGCTTTCCCTATCAGTAAGCAAGGTAGTCATTTAGAGTTGGGTCAACTGTACTGTGTCGATAACGATTTTCGAATCCAGTAGCTTAGCACGAGAAGCGAACGTTCTACCACTATGTCGGTCAGATGTTCTTGGTTCCAATTTGTCATCCAAGGATTGAAGTCGCTGCATTTGTGTTGTCCATTGTTACAGCCAACGTTATTAGTTGTAACGTAGGATATTGTATTTAGACTTATGTCCTTATTCAAATTTTGTTGTTGTTATTTACACTTCATGTTCAGTTTTCCTGCCACCATAGTTTACTGTACTTGTGTCATTATTAAAACATCGGATATGCTTTACAGGAAATGACTAGCATCAGTCAGCGACTAATTGATGACTCATCAATTTGCGTCAGGGTCAGTGACTCATAGTTAGCTGTTTTGTTCAATTCAGTTAGCTCTCATAGTTGGCCGTTTACATCAGGGTCAACGCACATGGTTGGCTGTTTGCATCAGGGTCAACGCTCATAATTGGCTGTTTGCATCAGGGTCAACGCACATAATTGGCTGTTTGCATCAGGGTCAACGCTCATAATTGGCTGTTTGCATCAGGGTCAACGCACATCGTTGGATGTTTGCATAAGGGAATTTACTGGGTATTTTGGCGCTCTGTCAACTGGGTGGAATATACCTACTTCAGAGGTAAAGGCTTGAGTAGTGTTCCACCCATATGTCTAGCTGCTTATTTCTGTCTAAGATGAGTTCACCACATTTTGACTTTAATGGGACTATTTTGGAGCTTTTTGGACCCTGGGCAGTTTTTAAGTGTTCGTACATTGCTTTGATGTTGTCTGAGTCTGTAGCTTCTTGTATTGGGAAGCAGAGATTGGACCAGTACTCGTTTGATGTTACCTGAGTCTGCGGGTTCTTGTATTGTGTAGCAGAGATTGGACCAGCACTCGTTTGATGTTGCCTGCGTCTGCGGCTTCTTGTATTGTGGCGCAGAGATTGGACCATTACTCGTTTCCACATCTTCTATGTTCTCTTTGGACTTTAAGTTTCGCCTTGCACAAACTGTCTGTTTAGCCTTGTGACGGGTTGTTCTTGAACTGGATGAGAGCATCCCTTTTCTTCTCAATAAGTGGCAACATTTTTCTCCATTTATGTTGAACCGATCTTTTCTATATGTTTTCCTCCATCCGAATGCAGAAATTGCGTTATTGTAAATGTTTGCTTTCAATGCGTTCCATATGTCGTTAAAACTGCCACTATATATTTCCTGCCTTATAGGAAACTAGACTTGAAGGCAGTGGTACAATGAAAGAAAGACATTACACCTTCTTCTGACAGGGCCTTGATACAGAGAAATCCAGAATACATGGCGTCGGCTTTGCATACAAAGCAAACTTTTGGACTGCATCAGTACACCGACAGGTGTATCAGGGCGGTTAATCTATCTCAGTCTTCACACAAGCGCAGGAATAATAAACATAGTCAGTGCATACGCTCCAACGTTAAAGACTCATTTTATGGTAGTCTTCCGAGAATTACAAACTCATTTTATGATAGTCTTCCGAGAATTACAAACTCATTTTATGATAGTCCTCAGAGAATTACAAACGCACTTCCCAAAGATGAGGAATGAATCATTATGGGTGATATCAATGCGCGAGTTGCAGCAGAGTACCTGTCCTGCCTACGTGCCTGGGCCATCATGGTACTGTAAATAAAAACGGGCAGAGGTTGCTGGTGTTTTGCTCAAGAAATCATATGTGCGTTACCAACACCTATTTTCAGGTTAAAAACTGTCACAAAGTTTCATTGCGTCATCCAAGACCCGATCATTTTCATCAACTTGACTGTATCTATGTATGTATTTATGTATGTTTGTACTCAAATAGGAGAGAGACAAAGGAATGATGGATGAAAGTATATTACACACGAGTGTTACTGCGGTCCGAAGGAGAGCAAAGACTAGTAACAATGTAACCCGCCCAGCATACAAAAAGAAGTGACAGTGGAATTTTTGCACAGGGCTGGCTACCTTAATTATACAAACCTTAAGCGACAATAGCTTCAACATATAGATAAGTCAATTAAATGTAAATAAAGCAGCCGTCCATTTCCGGCTCAATGCAACTGTTACCGATCTGTGGTCAAACGGGAGCTAAAATCATATCGATTACTTGATCAATGTATCTTACCTGTTGCTAATGCAATGAAATGCTTAGTAAAATATAAAAAGTAAGTACACAGGAAATACCTGCAAACGACCACACATACATCGTGTTAGACCAACACAAATCCACTTACTGGGCCGCCATTTCCGTGAACGAACGGCTGATATATTCTTAACAAGAATATTTCCGATGCAGGATCCACTACTCCATTGGGAGCGTTGAACATGCTAACGTAGGCGTAATCCTTGCCCTGGTCATTCCTGAAATGTTTGTGACATATTTTAGTCTTTAGCGGTTAATTTACTATTTTGTTTACTAAATCGTAAAATTAGACTCCTAATTGCTGAGAATCAAGCAGGGTTCAGACAGGGAAGATGCACTACAGAACAGCGATTTAATCTAAGGCTGCTAAGCGAGAAATATCTAGAACAGCAGCAAAAACTGTTTCATGTGTTTGTGGATTTTAAGAAGGCGTTTGAAAGGGTATGGCATAAAGCGATATGGGTAACCATGAGGGATATATAAAATCAACGGAAATATTATAAAGGTCTTTGAACACCTGTATGACAAGGTGGCCAGCGCAGCTCTTGTGAATGGGAGGCGAGGGGACTGGTTTCGCACATCAGTTGGTGTGAGACAGGGGTGTACACTCTCTCCAACTCTTTTCAATATATTCCTTGAGGGAATTATGAGTGAGGCACTTGGAGGTCACGTTGGTACTGTCAAGATAGGGGGCTGAACGATTACCAACCTTCGTTTTGCAGATGGTATGGAGACTATGGTATGGAGATAAACGATGGAAAGACACAATTAATGACCAACAACGCAGAGGGCTTCAACAGCAGGATAAAAGCTAATGGCCAGAAACTCGAAGTGGTTGACCGTTTTAAATATCTTTGGTCGATTGTCAATTATAAAGGATCAAAATGTGAGGTGTTGGCCAGAATTTCACAGAAAATCGCGGCGCTTGCACGGCTTAAAAAAATCTGGCAACATAAACAGTTAGCACTATGCACGACAATCAGATTAATGCTGACTCTGGTCCTGTCAATATTCCTCTATGCTTGTGAGACATGGAAATTTACAGCTGACCTTCAGCGAAGGATACAGGCCTTGAAGATGAGATGTTTCCGAACACTTTTAAACGTCACGTACAAAGATCGAGTTACAAATGAGGAAATACGAGATAGAATTACAACAGCAATAGGGCCTTTTGAAGACCTCTTGGCAACTGTCAAAAGAAGGAAACTCACTTGGTACGGTCACATATCGAGATCAAATGGTCTTGCAAAGACGATCCTCCACGGAAAGGTGCAAGGCAGACGACGAAGAGGCCGTCCCAAAAAGAGGTGGGAGGACAACATAAAAGAATGGACCAATCTCCGACCAGAAGAGGCACAGGCAGCGGTCGCTGACAGAGAAGGGTGCCGTGGAGCTGTGAGGATGTCGTCATGTGTGCCACAACGACCTCGCCGGTTACATGATGACCTGACCTGACCTGAGAATTAGAATAATGTCAATGCCAATTGAAGATGCTGAGAAGACATCTTGTCTTGAATTATTCCTGCTAATTCTCAGTGGAAGAATAGAGTATATAGCAGTCTTTCCCTGTTGATTATTATGTTGATATGTCTTCTGTATCTTCTTTTACAAGACTTCAATTGCCCTGGTTTCCGTTTTTACTTGTACTTTGTTATTTGACATTCTCACTTATTCCTTCTCCTGTCGGGTTCAGTCGAACGTATGTTTATATAGATTGTTCGTTTTCTGCTTGAGGGTCGTCTTTTGATCGCTTTGAAGATTACATCGTCATACGGAGTTCCCGTGTTAAACGTGACTGTTCTTTTGGAGTTTCTCTTTAGTTCCATGCAGTTTTCAGTTTAGTGTTGAATTGATGGGAAAGTGTATCTTCTGTAACTGACCATAGAAACATACTGTTTAGTGTGTTTGTTTGTTTAGTGCACATATGCACAGTGGTGAAACAGACAGCCGAAGCTGTGATTTGTTCATTCAATCTGTTGTGCTCTGTACTGAGCAGAAGAATAGTGATATGTCCCTACCGGCCAAGAACGTGGTAGTTACCATATTGATTCTCTTCTCCTCTGACAGCCTTGACAGCTCATTTTTCTCAGTAGGTCATTACAATGTAATTTTGTTCACATATCTGCCTTTACGTTCACCGGTATATTACAATGGGATGGTAGGCAATGCAGTATGGTTCCCTTTCTTACAGCTACGTTGCTTAGTTAATTTCTTACTTTTTGAAGATGTGTCTTATACATCTCCACTTAATCTTCATTTGAACGAGTATTTGTTGTTGCTATATTCTTTGCCACATATTATTTGTTATATCAACCTTAGCAGTACAACGAGGATGATAAGTATTATATAATTCCTTTAGCTGTGAGCTGGTTACACTTGACAGGCCAAAGCCTCCGGGACAAAAACATATATTTTTTCATTTGGATTTCGTATAAAGTATGTTGTTTTAGAGGCATCATGATGCCAAAGAGGACGTATATTTCGAATATCCCCAAATGGAGGCATTTCAGTTTGTTGTTGTTTCCTGGATGGTTACGTCCTGCCAGAAACTTAGCACACACAACCGAACCGGACATCTCATCATTCTTCAGTCATGCTAACTCATCTGCAGCGAATGAACCTCTGGCATTCCCCACCATCTCGGCGATTGGCACAAAGATGAGGAGGTGCAGTGTCCGCTGGCCTGTATCTCTTCATCATCTATTGAGATAATTTAAAGAATACAAACAACAAAGAACGATGGTGCAGCCTAAAGCAAAAATCACTCGTATGTGGGTCCAGCAGCTATTACACCTGTTCCTTGGTAGAAGGAACATAGAAGTGTTAACGTGAAATGATTTGCATGAACGAACAAATACGCACAAACAAGACAAACAAAACTCAGAAAGTGTTAGGAAATTAAGGTTGAAATGTGTGAAATTAGGCATACCTACATTACCTTATATAATATGCGTACGCTTTCCTTGTGACTTCAAAGGAAGGGTCCAGCACAACAGACAGTAGTCCTCGGCTTTCTCCGAAATCCTCCGAAATTACAACTCGGTCCTGGATATCCAGAAAAGTATCCATTCTGGATCCGCCAATTTCATATCTGGAGACAACGCCTATTTGTTCAACGACCAGAAGCATCTCTTTTGTATCTTCCACATAGGAGATGACTGAGACGGGATTTTTTATTTGACCAATAATTTGACGAATACAATAGCATGAGCTTTTGGTAAGTGGACTATCAATGACTGTCTTTTGACTTAACGCTGGCGAACCAATGATTATGACGGCAGTCATAAAGATAATAGTTGCTAAGCAGACCATTTTAGTCATATTTTTTGGCGATAATTCCACTGACTCCACAAAACCACTTTAAAAAACAGAATACAGGTTTATTTCTGCAACTTATACTAATAAGATGGGACATACAACGTCATTATTAGTTTTGCAAACGCTTTATACTTTCCATTATCCAAATTAGTCATATAACAGGTCTTTCATCTTGTCAGTGAAGAGTCCAACAAAGTATTGTATTTCGTTTGATCAAACTTTTCACAATGAAGTGTTTGCAGTTAACGCCGTCAGCAAAGTTTTTTTCCAGACCTGATTAAAAAATATACAAGAAAAGTATATATGTATATATATAAATATATATATATATATATATATATATATATATATATATATATATATATATATATATATATATCGATATATGCGTTGTTGAGTGATTAGTGTGTCTGAGTTGAGTGTTTATGCGTTTGCGTATGTCAGATTGTTTCCAAGGTGATTGTTTCTAAGATCTGCATGTCTTAAACAGAATGATTGATGTAAAACTGACTGGTATGTTTCGGGCGTGATTCTGTCCACAGTTCCATTGATTGAACTACGCAAGCGGTGTGCGAGTTTGGAAGAATTGTGTGATTATTGTTTCAGAGAATCCAGTATGCAAATATATTACAGTTTAATTTGCATATCATAGCTACGTTTGTGTATATGTATGTGTAAAAGAGAAAGAGAAAGAGAGAGAGAGAGAGAGAGAGAGAGAGTAATTTTGTAGTCAATATACCTCAGCCATATCTTATGTATCTTCTTCTTCTCCCTTATCACCTTGAGGTGCATAGGTCATCAACCAATCCTCCCCAAGCAGACTAGTCATGTGCTGTTTTATCCAGTTCTCTATAACCTTTTCCTGTGTTGCTTGTATTGACCTCTAGGTCTCTTCTCTGTGTGTTCTTTAGTCTGCCTTTGCTTTTTCTCCACGTGAGTCACATGACAGAGATTACCTAGAGAAACTGACTTGGGGCTTTTGCAGTGTGATGCATGTCGGGCCCGATTTTCTTGTCAAGATGTTCTGTTGCATCTGCATTTTGTCCTGTCTTATTTCACATAGATTCGTTTGTAATCTTGCGAAATCATTGCAAGCTCTTAATCTTTCAAGTTACGTCATACATACCTATCAAGTTTCCTATATCTGTAATCAAGACATACATACCTATCAAGTTTCCTCTATCTGTAGTGAATGCATACATACCTATCAAGTTTCCTATATCTGTAATCAAGACATACATACCTATCAAGTTTTCTCTATCTGTAGTGAATGCATACATACCTATCAAGTTTCCTATATATATAGTCAAGACATACATACCTATCAAGTTTCCTCTATCTGTAGTGAATGCATACATACCTATCACGTTTCCTATATCTATAGTCAAGACATACATACCTATCAAGTTTCCTATATCTATAGTCAAGACATACATACCTATCAAGTTTCCTCTATCTGTAGTGAATGCATACATACCTATTAAGTGTCCTATATCTATAGTCAAGACATACATACCTATCAAGTTTCCTGTATCTGTAGTCAAGACATACATACCTATCAAGTTTCCTCTATCTGTAGTCAAGTCATACATACCTATCAAGTTTTCTCTGTTTGTAGTATAGTGATATATATCTATCAAGTTTCCTGTATCTGTAGTCAAGTCATACAAGGGGCTTGTCATAAGTCTTGACCCTGACCATGAAGTATTAGGAGGAGAAAGTTAAAATTTGGCACAGTGCTTTTTACAATGCGTATTACTTCTCAATGTAGTCACCACCTGAATTTATACATTTCTGCTATCTCTGCGAGACCTTGAAAAGACCTTCTGAATAGAGTAACCTATTTTTCGAACTAAACCAGTTATCATAAGCCAGTATGGTATCTTGGTCACTATCAAAATGATTTCCTTTCAGATGTTTTTTTTTAAGTTTTGGGAAAAGAAAAATTATAATGGAGCTAAATCCGGATAATATGGTGGGTGTGGAAGAATTTCAATATTCAAATCGTTGGCTGTTTGCAGCACAAGCCTTGCTTTATGAGAAGGCGCGTTGTCTTGAAGCATACATACCTACCAAGTTTCCTCTATCTATAGTCAAGTCATACATAACTATAAAGTTTCTTCTATCTGCAGTATAGTGATGCATATCTATCATGTTTCCTCTATTTGTAGTCAAGTCATACAAAACTATCAAGTTGTTTTTTTCGACCTGTAGTATAGTGATACATATCTATCAAGTTTTCTCTATATGTAGTCAAGTCATACATAAATATCAAGTTTCCTCTATCTGTAGTCAAGTCATACATAACTATCAAGTTTCCTTTATCTGTAGCCAGACAACTCATAAAGTCTCTTGCCTACCTTCGTAGTCTGTTTTATTCTTTGATCACATGTGTCTAGTTTTTCTGTCTGTTAGCTTTTGTGGCTCTAGTTTTCTTGTTAAGCAATTACACTTTTTTGCTCGTTTCTCTTCAATATTTGTAATTGTTTTGGTTGTTATCAATTGTTTGTGCCGTCTTTTCTTGTTATCCAAACCTTCCTCGCACGCTGTTTTCCAGACCTATTGTAGCTGTTCCATGTTGTCATCAATGCAGACATCTAAGTCTATTTGTTTCAATACTGGAAATGTATTGCTGAGTGTGATTGTGAATTCCTTTCTCTTCTCATCTTCTTTGAGATATCCCACATTATAGATCTGGTGAGTTGAGTTGTTCTGTTCTTTTATAGTCGAAGCTTAACTTCGGCCATCATTAGATTGACTATATCGCATGTACACTAGAGAGGAAAGAATATGCGAACAAAAGGCGACTAAAGATAGTTGCGCACGAGGCTAATAACCTTATCATGTAAATGAAATTTTTACAAAAAACACTAGGAAAGCACGCAAATTACTTTGGCGTAGGTTTTGTTTATAGTGTCAAGTGTATTAGAGGTTTTATACTTCGCTTACATGAGAAATGTGGTCCAGCATGAACTGACAGCAGTCAGTGACTCAGCTGCCAGATTGCACGAGGGTCAGGCGAACCAGAGCTTATTAATACCCTATTCCGCTTCTAAGTGGTGGTCCTGGAAACGGTGGTCACTAGTCATTAGTGTAGTCCGGTCAAAGGTCCTGGAAACCGTAGCCACTAGTCATTAGTGTAGTCCGGTCAAAGGTCCTGGAAACCGTGGCCACTAGTCATCAGTGTAGTGTGGTCAAAGGTCCTGGAAACCGTGGCCACTAGTCATCAGTGTAGTCTGGTGAAAGGTCCTGGAAACCGTGACCACTAGTCATTAGTGTAGTCTGGTCAAAGGTCCTGGAAACCGTGGCCACTAGTCATTAGTGCAGTCTGGTCAAAGGTCCTGGAAACCGTGGTCACTAGTCATCAGTGTAGTCTGGTCAAAGGTCCTGGAAACCGTGGCCACTAGTCATTAGTGTAGTCCGGTCAAAGGTCATGGAAACCGTGGCCACTAGTCATTAGTGTAGTCCGGTCAAAGGTCCTGGAAACCGTGGCCACTAGTCATTAGTGCAGTCTGGTCAAAGGTCCTGGAAACCGTGGCCACTAGTCATCAGTGTAGTCTGGTCAAAGGTCCTGGAAACCGTGGTCACTAGTCATCAGTGTAGTCTGGTCAAAGGTCCTGGAAACCGTGGCCACTAGTCATTAGTGTAGTCCGGTCAAAGGTCATGGAAACCGTGGCCACTAGTCATTAGTGTAGTCTGGTCAAAGGTCCTGGAAACCGTGGCCACTAGTCATTAGTGTAGTCCGGTCAATGGATTAGGATCGCAGTGGGAAGGCAAACCCGGTATTTAAAAAAAAACATCTTAAATCTGATGTGTATAACCGAAAAAAAAAATATCGCGCTGTAAACTACGACACAACGCCACGGCGTCCTTTTCATGGCTAAATCTGATAAAAGAGAATGAAAAGGAACACGTAAGGTATAAACGTAACGCAGCTGGTGTTATTAATAAATCATATACGAGCATATATGGGCTGGAGAGAAAGAAGTGAGAGAAAGAAAGCGAGAAAGAGAGAGAGGGGGTTTAATTTAGTAGTTAATATTTCTGACGTATGTAGTAACATTTTTGACTCTGCGTGTCGCAGGATGTGTAATGGATGTAGCAATATGAACAGTGAATATGTGTTGTTATTATTGGATCCTAATTGTTTGGTCGTTGTGTGTATTTCTGAAACATTTGAACCGTATTACGAGATGTGTGTGTGTATATATAATTAAATGTTTGTATAACTTGATTAAATCTCTTATGTGTGTTATACATAAAGATGGCTTATATTATTTCCAACATCATCACCATCAGCTAGTTGATCAGTTCGGGGACTGGTTGTAGAGTTGTCTGAATATGTTTCTCCATTTAACCCTATCTTCTGCAGTTCTCTTCATTGCAGAATACGTTCGTACTTTAATATGCCTGCATGTCTGAGATGTAAAAGTGAATCTTGGTCGTCCCGGGTCAATCTTTCCTTGAATTTTGCCCTCTAGTATCTTCTGTAGAAGATTTTAATGTCTCATATTGTGACCCAGCCAAGTCAACCGACGTTTTTGTATCACATGCAATATTTGTCTTTGCTGGCCCACATCAATGTGTACATTTTCATTGGATCTTTTTTCTGTCCATCTCACTCTTTCTATTTTACTGTAGCACCATAATTCAAACGGTTTCAAGCTTGTTTCACTCTTCTTCGCTAAAGTCCATGATTCAGCCCCATACAGAGCAATTGGCCATATATGAGTGGACATTATTCTTTTCCTCTGTTCTATCCTGATATTCTTTGAGGTTAACAATTTTTGTTTTATCTTAAGCCTTTTTTTTTTTGTCATTGCAATCTTTGTCTTAATTTCTGTCTCATTGCGGGCATCTTCTGTTATGGTTTGCCCCAAATATATAAACTGTATTGCTTGTTCGATTTTTTTTACCATTGGTGAATATAATTATTTGTTTATGTTGCTTGGATATTACGTACCAAAGTCTGTGTCTTCTATATGTTGTTTTTTTTCATGTCAAACTCCATGGCAGTGCTATTCATTTTTTCAAGTAGTACTTGCAACGTTGCTACTGATCGTCCCATTATCGCTGGTTCATCGTTAAATTTGGTGGCATTAACTTTCATACCATTGACTTTCATACCATTTACTTTCATACCATTAACTTTCATTCCATTAACTTTCATACCATTAACTTTCATTCCATTAACTTTCATACCATTAACTTTCATTCCATTAACTTTCATACCATTAACTTTCATACCATTAACTTTCATTCCATTAACTTTCATACCATTAACTTTTATCCCATTAACTTTCATATCATTAACTTTCAAACCAGTAACTTTCATACCGTTAACTTTAACACCCCTATTAGAACTCCGCATAACCTTGGGCATCATTATCTCAGAGTATGCGTTATAGAGACTATGTGAAAGCAAGCTTCCATGTTAGATATTCATATGCATGTGTGCCTATGGGCATTATGTTACTAAGAACAGTTCCGTATTGAAATATCCTATTTAATTAATCGAAAATTTAAATTTAAATTTAACAAATATACTTATTGAAAGCACCATACTTTAAAATACTGATAGACGACACGGCACTTGATGACCCTGATTTATATATCTGCTTAAACGTTTCTAAAATGACAGAATTACCTTCTCGTTTCAATTAATTACATTTTTTAAAAGTTCAAAATGAACGGAATAAACCCTTATTTTTTAATGAACAAGTGAGAATGTTCCCCAGCCAACGTAGTTGTGACAGAATACATCGTGTCTTTGCGTGTCATGAAGATAGACCTCTGGAATGAGAAGTGAGATCTGATCTTTGATTGCATAATTATAGCCTTCCTGTGGGAATTCCCACTTGTCAGATCATGGAATGCGAAGGGAACTAAGCCATTGTAAATGTTTTGCACGCGATGATTGAAGATTTCTGTATCGCCGAGCCATATTCAAGCATCCGGCTTGAAAGCTATTGGCAGAAAGAACTCCGCCTGAGCAGCCCACAACTGGAGTCTTAAACAAAATCTGCAATAAGGGCCATTTTTCTTCGATGATTCGCTTTTTCACTCAGTGTAAAGCATACGTCCACCATTACAACTGCGTCATTTCCAGAAATCCTATATCGGAGCATTTGTAGAGGCGGTTTCAATAGAGCTAATCTCACGTCGTGAGGTTGCAGTCCCCATGATAAACCCTCTTTAGTCGTATTTTACGACATGTTTCAAAAGATTACAGTGGGCTTGTTCTTTCAACCCACGTACCATTCAGACGCAGGGCCATATGAGATCAGCCTGAGGAGAAGCATCATGGTCGACATGGGCTGCATCACAGTGACACAGGATTCAATTGACTTCCGCTTGTTTTTATTTTCCTTTTTTTAAAATATCATTTGTATTTTGAAAATCCATCTATAATTCTTGGTATTTAATATAGAAAAACTCGCAGCTTGAGATAATTTCCAGAATAGCACAGACAACAGCGGCGACTACGCGTTTAAAACCCATAAGGCAGGATAAGTGGCTCGCCTTCTACATAAAAGTTAGACTAATGCGCTCATTGGTGCTCTGAATATTTGTGTATGCCTGTGAGACTTGGACTATTTCTGCGGATATCCAGTGCAGAATACATGCAATGGAAATAAGATGCTTTAGAAGCCTTTTAAATGTTTCATATAAGGATCGTGTCACAAACGTAGAAATACTACGAAGAGTAGAAAACGCAATTGGACCTTTTGATGATCTGTTCACGGCTATCAAAAGGCGAAAGATGGCTTGGTATGGGCACGTCACGAGGTCCATCGGAATTACAAATTCGATACTGCATGGTTCCGTACCAGGAATGAGAGGGCGGGGACGTCCAAGGAAGAAATGGGTAGACAACATCACTGAGTGGTAAAACCTTCAAACCTGCAGAACGTCGATTCTTAAAGCCGCCAACCTATTTGGCTGTTATAAGTTTCTTGAAAGTAAGCCCTAGAAACAAATCTTCAAATATAGAGATTCAAACGTTGAATAGTTGTCATGATTCTTTGAGTTCAAAAAAAAAAATCTGAAGTTTCAAATTTGTAACAGAAAAACTGATGCTGTATATGTTCCATTAACTTGCATAAATTTTGATCGTTTTGAAAGGTCTGAGCTACAATGGTCATAATTTTTACAACTCGGGTATCATTCAGGTGTTAATCATTATTATCATCATAGGTCATATTAAAGACATATTTGAGAGCTATGCAAACCAATATTTTATAGTAATTATAGATATTGTTTTGGCTTGGCTTCGTTCGTTCTCAATCTCCCGCTACCAAGCGCTTAAACGGGCTGTGCAAGTAGCAGTATGTAGTCCAGAGAACGGAATGCGTTGTGTCGTAGTTTACAGCTTGACTGCGATATTTGCACCTTTAGGTCCAACACATTCGACTTCAGCAGCCATTTTTTAGTATCGGGTTAGCCTTCCGTCTTCGATCCCTTCTCCTTAACCAGTATGCTCTGTTGCAGCATATTATTCAAGATCACCGCGTGGATGTGTAGAAGGGTATTGGCAGTTCTGTTTCGCTGGCTCTTACGCTAGCAGTCAGCTATGGGTCGCTTACCGCTACAGCTCAACAATTTTATCCCCAACTAATAATTTGAAAGAGTCTATTTTCAAGTGTTTTTGTTCTTGATCTTCCGTGGGTAGCCACACTAGGCTCATTAATCCCAATTATCATTAATCGATTGTTACGCTGCAAGACATAACTAGAACGACATATACGTGAAATATGCATTATGGAAAAATAAATTTAAAGAACATAAGCTGAATTCGGTTAAGGTAGCTGGGAGTGTCAATGGCCCGACGACTATTAATAATACAACGGAATTGTTGGAAACGGACTGCTTGCTGCAACGGCTCGAAACGGATTGCTTACTGCAACGAATCTAAAGTTAGGACCGTTTAAAAGCTGCAGAATATATGAAGAAGGAGATATGACAAGACATCATGATCTGATATCAATAGCAACAATCAAGGAAGGACAGTTGGTTTACTATTTACACTCCCATTTGACCAGGATCAGCAGTTAGCAAAACATCAGTTAAAGTCCGATTTAACTGAAATCGACATCCAACATTTGTGTTTCGTGGTTCGCTTGGCTGTTCAGTTATGATGATTTTGGTTTTGAAATAATCCAAAGTATGACTTAATTTCCACTTCATTACGTGATATTTCAGCTCATTAACGACAATTGATGCGTCCTATTGGTATAAATTGTTATTGTGAGTACGTCATATCACAGATCATTCAACTATCTATTAATTATCACAATTTTAGCTCAATTTATTTAATACTAAAAAATTAGTTTTGTAATTAAACAACTATTTGCTGTATAGAGTTGCTATCTATCTTGGACAGTTAAACAAATCTGCCAAATTCTACCGGACTGTACAGGGTAAATAAAGTCGAAATGCGTAGACTAGTGAATATCTTACCAAGTTACATGACTTGTAATTTTTTGCACTATTTGAAATTATGATAGTTTACATGTTTATGAAAATGTTATGTTGTTGATTATTGATTATGCGGTTTAAAAAATATTTGTTTTTAACGTATTTTTAATGAATCACATAAATGATAACGCAATATTTATGTTTTAGATTTAACATTGTAACATTTATGTTAACATTATCATCATCTGGTTGATCAGTCCTAAGACCAGTTGCAAGGTTGTCTGAGCATGTCTCTACTTTTGACCCTATCTTCTGTATTTCTCTACATTTTAGTATAGGTTCCATCTTTAATGAGATGTAAAGGTGAGTCGTGGTTGCCACTTTTCTCTTGTCTTCTGAATCGTGTTTTCCAGCACAATGTTACCCAACCTTTTTATACTCGCGAACCGGTGAAAAAAGGAAAAATTATTCGCGGGCGTGTGAAAATAGGAAAAAATGGTTCCCTAACCGGTGAAAATATAAAAAAAAACGATTATTTATATAGCATGTTGTCTATTAGTTGATAAAGCTAATAATATAAAAAGAAAATTCTATAACCATTTAAAATAGCCGAAATGCAAGTAGTAAATAGATAGGCGGGTCAGGATCAGTTTCCTTTTCCGCGGACCGGCAGGAAATTTCTACGAACCGGCAGAGGTCCGAGGACCGGCAGTTGTGAATCTCTGCTCTAGTATCCTCCGTAGAAGACTTTTATGTCGCATATTGTGTCTCAGGCAACTCAATCTTTGTTTTATCGTCAGTTTCTATATTTGTCTTTGCACGCTTACCTTGGTAAGGACATTACCATTGGATCTTCTTTCTTTCCAACTCACTCGCTCAATTCTGTGGAAGGACCATATTTCGAGCACTCCTAAAAGAGGTTTTTGTCACAATCTACAAGTCACCTTACCGGCAAGACTGGACCTCAGATGATCCAAGTGTCGTTGGTGGCAAGAGAAGAGACAAGGCCTGCCAGGTCGTCATGAAACAAAATCCTTGTTAAACGCATTCACTCAGGAATACTTTGGTACACTAAAAACATATACTCTTGCAACAGTAAAACTGCTACTAAAAAGTACAGGTATATTTATACATATAGAAATACTTGGTATGGTGAAACTTTTATGTATTTTATGACAACTATTCATGTGTTATATGAGAAAACCTGCGGGCGGGTCTATCGGCTTTAGGGTAGGAATCAGTTAAACATGGCAGATTCGTACAATCAAGAGGGCTGGGAAGTTACAGAGCATTAGAATGGAGATGAGGATGCTAAAAATAAATAAACTTGGACTGAACAAGACATGATGGAGAGAAGAATCAGAGCAAGGATTTGCGTGTGATACATTCGGGAAGTGTCAGGATAAGGAAGAGTAACCTGCATTTTGAGTAAACAGTCAATGGCTGAATTGAGAGAGATCATACACAACCACAGATTAATGTATGTTATAGTTTTCATACAAAAACGATGTCAAATATGACAAATGCTGACAAATTCATGTCACTCATTGGCATGTAATGTACTCATTAACATCATCTAGTTGGCCAAAGTTTAGAAAACGTGCTAGACTGTCACTCCAACTCTTTCGTCATCGTGTTCGAACTAATTATCTCTGAACCTACTTTGGCTGTATTGATTCTTGACGCTATGAAATGTGGTGTATTGCGTGTTCAATTCAGCACTGCTCATAAGAGAAAATTAAAACGTCCGTTTAATTAGCTGTGCAGGTCCTTCTGGGGAAGATTTATTGCCGAGTTTTCAAAGACGTTTCTTTCTTACTTCAGTATGCTAATGACGTGTTCACCTGACAAACGTCTCAGTGCCATGTGTTAGACCTCTTAACCAAGCTTATCTCAAAACGGATGATTTTATTTACTTTTGTCAACATCTTTTTTAATTAGCAGTAAAACCAAATGTATTGGCAGGCACAGAAAGGGAACTCCAGGAGTTGATTGGTAGCTTGGATAGAGCGGCCCTGAGTTTTGGTATGGAAATAAATGCAGATAAAACAAAGCTCATGATCAATAACATAGCAGGGTTTAAATCTGTAATAGAAGCAAATGGGCAGGAACTTGAGGTGGTAAAACGTTTCAAATATCTGGGATCATTGATCAGGGAAGAGGGATCGAAGCCAGAGGTAATTTCAAGAATAGCACAAACAACAGCGGCGCTGACTCGACTGAAACCTCTATGGCAAGACAAGCGGCTCGCCCTCGGCATAAAAGTTAGACTAAGGCGCTCTCTGGTGCTATCAATATTTCTGTATGCCTGCGAGACCTGGACCATTACAGCAGATATCCAGGGCAGAATACATGCAATGGAAATGAGGTGCTATAGAAAACTCCTAAATGTTACATATAAAGATCGTGTCACGAACGTAGAAATCCGTCAGAGAGTTGAAGACGCTATTGGTCCTTTTGAAGATCTGTTCACAGCTATCAAAAGACGAAAGATGGCCTAGTGCGGGCACGTCGCGAGGTTCAACGGAATTACCAACTCGATACTCTTTGGTTCCGTACCGGGACAGAGAGGGCGAGGACGTCCAAGGAAGAGATGGGTGGACAACATCACTGAGTGGTCAGGCCTTCGTCCCGGTGAGATACGACAGGCGGCGACAGACAGAGAGGGATGGCGTGAGATTTTGGGAGTGTCTTCAAGTGGGCCCCAACGACCTGATGGGTTACGGGATAAGCTGAACTGAACTGAAAACCAAATACCAATACCCTTAGACAAGGACAAAGCACAAACCATTCAAAGATAGGTCAGGAGAAGTGTTGGAGTAACAGTGAACATACATATCTAACTGACTCAAAATGTCTCTCACTCGTCAGCGATGAAGTGAGCTCATTGTTAAACCTCGCACAGGACCGACTGGCATGGCGTAGAGCCGCCACAAAAGGCGCCTCCATTATTGAGGAACGTATGATCTCATAGAATCGGACAATATGTGTCTTGCGGAAAGTCAAAACACTTGACATCCACATGTCCAACCTTGACTGTATATGTGGAAGATAAATATGTGAGAGAATCGGACGATACATCCACCTCTGGACTCACCGGTGAGAAGAAACACAACAAGGGGGACTCAGTGATCTCCGGGTAAGGTGTCCGCCTCGGGTACCGGAGGTCGCGTGTTCGAATCACGGTGGAGACTGTGTTTTTTTACACATGAATCTTCTGGTAAAAATTCGCCTGATCTCTAGCTAGTGAAATCGGACTCTTGTGTTCAGTGTCGAGCACGTTAAAAAGTCCTTGGCAGTTGGAAATCGAAAAGAGTAGGCTTAACGGCCGCTGCCTGGATAAAATTCAAATTAAAAATCAACCCAAGTTATTTGTACCTTTCCCCAGGTGGCTTACTATAGATTATACTATAGATGGCGCCTAACTGGCTGCAGGTCTACTTAGCTCTAGTGTTTGAGTCTATTAAAATAAACTCGCACATCGGTAAAGACCACCTTCCACGAAACTGGTTGTATAGAGAATCTGTAGAGTCTTCTAAACCAGTATAAAGACGTTAAGTTAGTCTGACTGCCGTTGTCGTCATCCCTCACAATGGACGGATATTATTGCAAGTTCACCTACAACACAACGTACTGACAGAGTGTTGTTCAAAGGTGTGATATACTGCATGGCGTTCTCTACATATTTATTATTAAACTGTTTATTCTCATTGCTGAGAACGTATGGGATTGAGGAAAAAAGCCGTTTCCCACTCAAGTCGCCGTGGGATGTAAAGGTAAATTATCATTTTACCACGACAGAAATAAAAAACCTACGTCATACCCATGTTTTTATGACAGTAACGAAGCATTATGGTAATTTTAGTGTAAGCTGGGCCATACCAATAACGAGGTATACTTAACAATGTCAAAAACATGTTGAATAGTACATTTTGTTTTTGCTGAATGAGGTAGCTGAAACCCATGTTATCAACATACTTCTGCACAGTTGTCTGCGTTTTCTTGTAAATCAGTTCTAGCAATTTCAGAGCTGAGGCAGAGACACTGAAGTCTGCAGTAGAAGCAATGCTGACAGGCGAAAGCAATGAAAGCCAGATAGTCCTGTTTACAGATGCCCTGTCCGTGGTTACAGCACTAAAAAGCCAGAAAAATACAGAACTTAATGATTTAAGAACAGTACTCTTTCAACTATGCCAGCAGTCCGCACCAAAAAGAGTATTGGTACAGTGGGTTCCATCCCATTGTAACATTCAAGGCAACAAGGAGATATACAGACTGGCAAAAGAAGGTGCAAAACTACCACACCCAGATTCTAGTGTGACCTACGAAGAGTCCAAAAGGTTTATTACGGACAGATACATGGCCAAATAGGATACAGAACATACTGGCTACACAAAAAATGATGCCTATTACCAGTTGAACAGAAGCGAACAGGTCTTGGTCTTCAGACTCCGCACAGGCCACAACAGACTGAGGTACCATCTATTCAATAAACTGAAGATAAGTGGCACTGACGAATGCGCATGTGGTACAGGGAAAATGACCGCTGAATATCTGCTGCAAAATTGCCCAACATACGAGGACCAGAGAAAGCACATGTGGCCATCACCAGTGCCAATACTAAACAAGCTCTATGGCAGTGTCGACAGCTTCAGGATGACAGCTGCTTTCTTCGAACAAATTCAAGTTGACGTCTGACAGCGTACGAAGAAGAAGAAGAAGAAATTCTAAGCTTCTTTGTTTCATATCTGAAAAACATATATATCACCCTCTCCTTTAACACGTGATCAATTCGTAAACACACAACTGAACACATCTGCACTGAAATTACATTTAGAAAAAAACTTTGAGAGCTTGGTATATTTCACTCTCAGTCAGGGAAGGCCGGCCTTATTTGTGACTGGTTGGCTGGGAGAAAAAGTAGCGACGTAATGACAATTGACCTGATTCCTAAGCTGTGTTATGCTTGACGCAATCAGCTTACCTTTCCAAAAGAAACTGATAAATTCACTTTACCTCTTCGCGCGTTTGCTAATCAATCCCTATGCTCAAACAAAAATTACCATTACAATTAAAATGTATAATTTATTAAAAATCTGTTTTATGCAAAGGGATGTCTTCTTTAATCTTTCAAAACCATTTGGAATAACAGAGTCTATTCTCTCTATTCTAACTCTTCGTTACTGGTTTTCAACTCGTGTCCCTTCAGTTAAGAGATCAATATCCTCACAGCTCGGCCACCAGCTCCTCCATGGTTTGATAAACTATGTTGTTTGAAACGTACAGCTTGAATTATCTCATGCAGCCATCATCAGACTCGATCTAATTGTGTTCTCAGTAAATCCCGATTTCTGGCTAAATAGTAGCTGTCCTTTTATTCCAAAATTACTAAGTTTCCAAAGACGATAAGTTCCTATAACAATACGATTTATGATAACCTATATCATATATGACATATATCAGGATTCACTTACGACGACCTCTGTAACAGTACAACATATAGCACCGGTTCCTTTAACGACGACCTTTGTAACAGTACAACATATAGAGGTGGTTACTTTGCGAAGACTGCTGTAACACTGTAGCATGTTTAGGTGGTTTCTTTACGACGACGTTTGCAACAGTACAACATTTAGAGGTGGTTTCTTTACGAGGACTTCTGTAACAGTACATCATTTAGATGTGGTTCCTTTACGACGACCTCTGGAACAGTACAACATATAGAGGTGGTTCCTTTACGAGGACTTCTGTAACAGTTCAGCATATAGAGGTGGTTTCTTTACGACGACGTTTGCAACAGTTCAACATTTAGAGGTGGTTCCTTTACGAGAACTTCTGTAACAGTACAACATTCAGAGGTGGTTCCTTTACGACGACCTCTGGAGCAGTACAACATATAGAGGTAGTTTCTTTACGACGACCTTTGTAACAGTACATCATACGATGACCTCGTTGAAAGTTTGATTAATACAGCAACTCGAGGCCATCTTGCCTGGGTGAATTTCTGGAGGGTAATGTGTGCCATGCAGACAAGCATCTGACTATTCCTAAGTTGGTAACATGTCCTAATTTTAAGTAGGATTAAGGATGCTTCCTGATGTAGAAGATTCCAACTCATGATTTTGCACGCCAAAGTGGGTGGTTTCCGGGACAAATAGAATAGCACCACTGTTTCTTTCCATGCATGTCGAAAGAGGCAACTAAAGAATATTGTGCATGGAGTTGGCA
Organism: Ariolimax columbianus; assembly: GCA_036924085.1. Lineage (NCBI taxonomy): Eukaryota > Metazoa > Mollusca > Gastropoda > Stylommatophora > Arionidae > Ariolimax > Ariolimax columbianus. The sequence continues at coordinate 26,177,205 of JAVGWX010000013.1, read as the reverse complement.
ACCTCCCTAGTTATCATTGCTAGCTAGAAAACCCCACCGTAAATGACTTGTGTAATACTTTCCCCAAAAAGTGGTCATGAGAGTCAAAGACAGTGTTCGACCTATGCTTCAACAAATGAATCGACGGGGGTAGATCAGTTTAATTTTTGCTTTGTACGGAAAAGGTTTCGGGGTTAGATACAAAGTCCTAGAAATAATGCACCAAATATTACTGAAAGAAAGTCAAGCTTATAGTGCAATTGGTGATACAATTTAAAAAAACATCGTGTTAGGTCTCCGATTTTACTGATGTGGAAAGAGTAGTTTTTTCCCATTGTAGCCTAGTCTTACCTAAGTGTAAGTCAGGTTCTAATGCTCGATAGACTGGAGCGTGCCTCGACCAAGAGGTGACTATTGTCATTTTGCTGCCAGTGATAAGCACTTAAACTGTTCAGCGATTTTTTGTCTCCGTATTGCCTAGTAAGCCTTTTCATGGTGGAATAGATCTGCAAAGCTGGTAGATTTGGTTGCATTGTTGTTAGGTGACCCAACCACAAAATGTTATGGTTTTCCATGTAATCAATGCACGATGTTGCACTTACCTTCTTTCTGGTTTCTTCAATTAGTACTCTGTCCATCTGGTGACCCCGACTGCTTTTCTCAAACGCCTTATTTTGCATACCATGATATTTCATTCCTGTATCTGGTGAGAGTCCATGTCTGGCCTTAGTGGCCGAGAGTTGATATAAAAATACTATTCAACTGTTTTTTTTGTCTCAAGTGGGTTGTGTGCATGTCTTAATAATGGTGAAAGCTGATGAGAAAACGTATTTGTTTTCTTGATTCTTGATTTCATATCTCTGTCTACCCTTCGATCGTGTGTGGACACGCTGCTCAAGTATTATTATTTTTTTACCTGTTCAAATTTTGCTCTTTTCACATGAGTATCTAGTGTCTTTATTATGCTGATTTTCATTGCCTTTGTTTATGATGTGTTAATATATATATATATTGCACCTGTCGGCCCAGTGCATGCGAGAGAGAGAGAGAGAGAGAGAGAGAGAGAGAGTGCGAGAGCGAGAGAGAAAGAGATAGAGGGAAGAGACAGAGGGAAGAGACAGAGATAGACAGTCAGAAACTGAGCGATAGTGTGTGATTGTTTGCTTGATTGTATATATATGCAAGTATGTATGTGTATATGCGTGTATATATATATATATATTTATATATATATATATTTATGTATATATATATATATATATATATATATATATATATATATATAGGGTAGCAAAGAGTAATTAATTGGTTCACCAATTACGGTCAGATTTGATTTTGGGTTGGGTTTTTTTTTTCTTTCGTCTTATTTCTCTATTCCCCAAAGGCGGTGTGCGTTGCACTGCGGTTTTAATTTTTACGCTTGTCGGCTCAGTGCATCCGACTTCGGCATGCATTTAATGTAAGGATCTGCTTCCTCCTGCATTTTCTAAGGGTTTGCTTTCCCGGGCTAACGGCCGGTGCTGTGATGGGAATTGAACCCAGCACCTACGGATTGTGAGCCGTTTCACTTAACCACTAGCCCATCCGTCCTCATTAAGATCAGATAAAACATACTATTAAGACCATATCCCATCTCCTATTCGTGCTCATGGCAACAGGCTGTGTCACTGAAGCCTGGCCGAGGAGGGGGGTAACGACACTGTAATACCCGTACGGGTGATTTTCACGAGAAGCATCGCATTACACTAAAGCCAGAAAGACACGAGTCTACCTTCTCTAGTACGCTTCAGGATGTCTGTAGAGCCACTATAATCTGCTATCAAAGATTTAACTGATCAGGAGTAGCTTCGAACAACAACGTACGAGCTATACTTATGTGTACTTATTTGTGTCCGCGAGCGCGTGTCTATGTGTAAATATTCACTGCTTTTTTAAATAGTCTTAAACAAAAGTGTTTCTACTTACCAACAAAAGTTATGCTATTCTCTCCTACACAAATTGTTCTGGATGTTTTATGAATGCTGAATCCGTGATCCACCAACACCTCACTCGGGTAATCAATCTCAGAGGTATAAATCTATCGCAGCGCAAGACACGTCCCATAAGCGGTCAATAAGATTACATCCCCGGTCAGATTACCAACTTTCCGTTGTGTTGGGGAAGAGATGAGTAGCAAGCAGGATTAATACTATACTAGAGATCCGTGTCGGTTTTTTTGTTCGTGGATATGAGTGTATGTCACCGAGTGGTAGCCTGGGTGTACACATACGACCACTGTAACCATCCATGTATATTGTATAACGTGACGAAAGAGTGTTACTTATGGCGCTAGCAACCTCATCATATAAAACAAATTAATGAAGAAAAAATTATATGTACGCTTTATCAAAGGCTCCCTGTAGTGGGACAACTGCGGTGATGCTGTTACGCTTCATGAGGAGCAAATATGGGAAAGGGAAAAGATGCGTTCAGGTGTAAAACGTCATCAGTATCATTGACTTGTTTGCTTCAATGAAAAACATGATTCCCTACTGTGACTTGTTCTTTGATGGACACCTATATCCAAGCTCTTGCAGTCACTCACATAAACCACTTCTGTGACTTGTTTTTTGATGGACACCTATATCCAAGCTCTTGCAGTCACTCACATAAACCACTTCTGTGAATTGTTCTTTGATGTACACCTATATCTAAGCTCTCTCAGTCATTCACATAAACCACTACTATAACGTGTTCTTTGATGTACACCTATATCTAAGCTCTCTCAGTCATTCACATAAACCCCTACTATAGCGTGTTCTTTGATGTACACCTATATCTAAGCTCTCTCAGTCATTCACATAAACCACTTCTGTGACTTGTTCTTTGATGGACAGCTATATCTAAGCTCTCTCAGTCATTCACATAAACCACTTCTGTGATTTGTTCTTTGATGGACACCTATATCTAAGCTCTCTCAGTCACTCACATAAACCACTACTATAACGTGATCTTTGATGGACACCTATATCTAAGCTCTCTCAGTCACTTACATAAACCACCACAGCGTTTCATCCTTCTTCGATGAAAGCCTATTGCAGATCTCTTGAAGTCACCGACATAGTCAACCACTGTCTTGATGGAGACCGGAGTTTGATGAAAACCTATATCCGAGCTCATGCATTCACACACACAGATCACTACTGTGTCTTGTTCTCTTTTAAACGAAACCTACGTCCAGGCTTTTGAATCCATTAGTCTCTTTGTCTTTAATGTGAAGCTTGTGCCTCAAATGCAACGTGTAACTCTACACGAGGTATGTATCGCAGAAATTACAGTGGCTAATTATAGGAACAATGTTTTTACATGGTGAAGTTGCTAGCCCCATGCAAACTGGTCTGTTCACATACCACACACAAATATTAATTGTCGTATTGTAAAGCTGGACTGATCAGACAAGATTAGCTGGGTTATGAATAGCCAAGGATCGAGTTTCCCCCCCCCCCCTTTCCCCATGTGGCTTGTCAGTGCCACATCGCCTTTGAAAAGACACGTTGACGTTAATTTCAGGATGAATGACAGTTTTGAAGCTGTTTTATAAACATACTCTATTAACACGTTATATGGAAGCTGTGTTTAAAAAAAATAGAAAGTGCGTACATTCTTATTTATAATTTTGTGTGTCCAATTTATTAGATAACTATATTTACTTGCGAGTTTAAAAAAATATGTACTATATTTGTTTTTGTTTTTTCTATAACCGTGTCTAGTCTTATTTATGTAATAAACATAACTGAGTACAAATCTTCTTGGGTGATAATTTTTTTTTAATGGCTTGGCTTGGCTTCGTTCATTCTCAATCTACCACTACCAAACACTGAAAGGGCTTAAGTAGCAGAATGTAATCCAGAGAACGGAATGCGTTGTGTCGAAGTTTACAGCTTGACTGCGATATTTGCATCTTTGGGTTCAACACATCCGACTTCAGCAAGCATTTTTTGAGTACCGGGTTAGCATTTCCTCTTCGATCCCTTCTCCTTAGCCAGTCTGCCCTGCTGCAGCCTGTTATCCGGGATCACCATGTGGAGGCGTAGAAGAGTCTTGGCAGCTTTGGTTCGCTGGCCCTGACACTAGCAGTCAGCTATGAGTCGCTGACCACTGCAACTCATGCGCTGCTCAGCATCTTGATCCCTTTTAAAAAATAATATTATTATTAAAATATGGTATAAAGTGTAATATAATTTTGTTATGAAATAATGAAACATACAATAACATAACATAATTAAATATAATGTAATGTAGTATAGTGCATTGTATAATAATGTGATGTAATATTAAGTGATGTGTTGATATGTTATATTTTATTAAGTAACATAATGTAATGTAGTGCAAGATAAAGTTGGGTAATATATATGTTAAGGTAAGTAATGTACAATAATATCTCGTTGATATTTTGTATACGCGCAGAAATGTAATTGCTACGACCAATAAAATATAGTCAGTTATATAACCGATTTCAGGGGGACGGCGTGGCCCAGTGGTTAAGTGACCCGGCCGTTACCCTGGGGAAGCAAACCCTTAGAAAAGGCAGGCGGAAGCAGACCCTTACATAAAATGCATGCTGAAGTCGGATGCACTGGGCCGACAGGCGCAAAATAAAAACCACAGTGCAACGCACACCGCCTTGGGGAATATATAAATAAGGCGAACGCAAAAACAAAAAAAAATATATATAGCCGATTTCGATTCTCTCTGTTCTACATGTATGTAGTAGAACAATGATAGGTGAAACTACATTTAGATTACATCTTTTTTTGCGGGTGGAGAGAGGGGAGGGAGGAGGAGGACGGATCAGAGCCCTAAACTATAAACTCATGGCATTGCAATCGTTTATTAAGCCTATACAATATGGCGGAGTTTGAATTGACATATATAATTTTAATAACCTATCTTCGTAACTTGTTCATGTTGTCACTTATTAGCTTAGTTTAGTTTAGTTTAGTTTAGTTTAGTTTAGTTTAGTTTAGTTTAGTTTAATCTAGAAAACCAACGTTATTGCACACGGTTTAACTTATAAGTGTTCTGTCGCTCTCCATATTTCTGGAGAATCTCAGCACAATGGATGACCTCCATAGCACCGACGAGGATGCCGTAATATATTGGGTAGATTTTTAACATAATTATAAATTTTGCCCGGGCAATGGCCGTTAAGCCTAATCTTTTCGATTTCCAGCTACCGAGAAATTTGTAACGTGTGCGATACTGCACACTGGCGTTCGATCTCTACTGCCCAGAGATCTGGGGAAATACCAGAAAGGCCACGTCAAAAAATAAGTGTACAGTGCTCTGACTTAAGCCGCTCTATGCATGTAGGGAACAGCGAAGTACAACCGTAAGAGAAGATCTGAATACTTACTGACTTTGAATACTTGTAATCCTGGTATTCAAACAAGTATGTTAATGTCAAACCATGATAGCATATCACATGGCCATACAAGCAAAGCTTTCGTGATTTAACTATTGAAAGTAGGTCCGGATACGGTCTGATAGACTATCAGACAATATTCAGGACATTGACATTCGTTCCGGCAGATATAAATTGACACAATATTGACATTTACATATACAAAATAAATGAAGACGTGGACATAATACACATACTGAACGTGGTTTTATGGAAGATCAAGATAACAGTTTGATTATATTAGGACAAATTGATCTTCACTAAATAACCGTCAAACACGCGTGGACTTTGAAGAAAACTGAGCAAATGTCTAGTTCATAAACATCATGTCTTGGATTCGAAGATGTTTGGCGACACCCAGATCTGCATTTTCATCGTGTTGTTTGAATTTGTATGTAAAGGCACGTAATGTACTTGTTTGTTCATTTAAAAAAAAATATTTTTAAAGCTATGCCTCCTTTTTACAAGACACGCCTTTTCAGCCTTAGAACAAGTCTGGTTATAATAGTGCGTGTTTTACTGTCCTAATTTCGTCAAGGTAACTGGAGTTTCATGGACGGAGCTAGAGAGCAAGATCTGGAGTAGGAGAAATCGGTGGAGAACTTCCACTCCAGTTCAATGTTTCATGGAAATAAAAAGTAAACTGTGAAAGTAAAAATTAAATTTGACTCTCAGCTTTACCTCTCGTTCAAAGTTGACCAGAATCATTAGTTACCAGAGAGATAAACAGAACACAACGTGATTTGAACCCGGTACGCTGGATCTGTAAACCATGCTCACAACCACATACTCTACTTACCAAATCATTTAAAACTTAACTAACTGTAGATATTGATCCGATAAAAATTCAACATTCAACCGTATCAGACATGACTGTAGTAAAGTAAAGTAACGTAACCCATAGCATTACTGACGTAGGGGTGTGAGGTGTTAATAATAATAATGATAATAATGTTCGCTTAGGCGTCTGAAGCCCGTTGCGTCGGATGAACACCACCATGTCCAGTTGTAACTTCGTGCAGCCAGGCCTCCTCTAAGGCAGATGGGGAGGCTGCTACCTTTTGGAGCCACGTGTTTCGAGGACGACCTCTCCGGCGCTTCCAGTCAGCAGGGTGGAGGCCGTTAGCATTGTTGACTGTCTTTTGGAGAATCTGGTGAGCTGGGACCTCCTTGTCCAGCCTGACAACATGACCGAACAGGGAAAAGCGGCGACGTTCCAGAATAACCGAGACAGGGAGGAGATGTGTCCTTGCAGAAACATCTACATTCCGGACGAAATCGTACCAACGAATGCCAAGGTATGTGAAGAGTGTCTGATCTATGGTAATTCCATTTGGATCTATGAGGTGTTAGCGCCTCACACTTCAAAGGCTCGTCTATATGAGGGCGGTAGCCATCTCCTCTCCCTCGCCGCTTTTACTTCACGGACTGAACCGGTACCCATTTAAGGCTGGGTCGACCCGGGAGCCATTGCGGTCTGAAAAAAACATTACCGCCTCAACTGGGGAATGAACCCAGGACCACTCAGATGCGAAGCCAGACCGCTAACCACTGCGCTACGCGGCTCCCGTAAACGATTACATATGTTCCACAGCATTCCATATCATCTGTCCACGTATGTCGTTACACGTCATTGGAAGATTCAATCTTTTTTAATTCGAACAAATTAATGGGACAAACATTAACCTTGACATTAACATTAACATTAACCTTGACACACTCAAAATAACATAATTCTTCATTGTTAGCAAAAATGTTTTTTAATTATATCATTGCGGATCTTACTGTTCACAAAAATCTCAATTTTAATGATAACATCACATTTTTCATTTGCTATCCATGCTTTCATTTTCACGTCTTTCTTGGCAGGGAATGATTCGAGAAGTGGACTTTGATTGCTGATCTTTAGGTCAAAAATATTATTCGTGATAATACTCGGAAAAATGACGCATACATGACATCAGCCTCCAGTATAAGAATGGAGGTTGAGGCAATGACAACAACTCTGATGTGCTTATCTAAAACTGTGCTAGTCAGGTGAGTCGTTGCATCTCAATCTCAATTCGGGATCAAGACGCTGAGCAGCGCATGAGTTGCAGTGGTCAGCGACCCATAGCTGACTGCTAGCGTCAGGGACAGCGAACCAGAGCACCAAGACCCTTCTACACCTCCACGCAATAACAGTCTGCAGCAGGGCAGACTGGCTAAGGAGAAAGGATCGAAGAGGCAATGCTAACCTGGTACTCAAAAAATGCTTGCTGAAGTCGGATGTGTTAGACCGAAAGGTGCAAATATCGCAGTCAAGCTGTAAACAACGATACAACGCATTTCGTTCTCTGGACTACATTCTGCTACTTAAGCCCTTTCAGGGTTTGGTAGCGGAAGATTGAGAACGAACGAAGCCAAGCCAAGCCAATCTCAATCTCAATCCTTGATTCGGATAGTACAGCAGAGAGGGATACAGCACGAGAGTATGGTGGAACATGAAGCTACAAACTGTCTGCAACTTTGTGGATCTACTGTCATAGGCATATTGAGGTCCACAACAATGAAATAGGTTGCACTCTGGTTTTGGTAGCGCCCATTTTTGGGAGATTAAATATATATAAGTGTGTGTGTGGAATTACATAATTTATCGTCTCTTGAATAATGCCACTTCAATTGATGCATTGATAATTCACAGGCTCTAGGAGTTTGACATGAAAACGTGGATGAAGTTGGGAGTGGCCGATGAGAGGACAGAACAAGAGTGTGTACAACCAGTGAACTACGCGGACAATCAGTAATCCTTTCAGTCGCCATTTACTGAGATAGGTTGAAAATTTACATTGATTCTGAATAATATAAGACAAAATTGTCATTGCTGACACACAATTATATATTATTGTTAACATCACAAATAACAAGCTTATTAATGACAGAGCCAATGATAAGTTTGTTGTTGTAGACGGCTGCAACTGATGAGCCACTGATGAGGTCACCGTGATCATAAAATAGTTCTGTGATGTTCTCAGTGACAATTTTTCCGTTCCTCAAAGGAAGCTTCAATACCTGCAGGATATGAAATGGAAGAGTATTTGAAACTCGTGTAAGAAAATTAGTGACATCATAGCTGGAAAATCCATATAATAATAATAATAGTTACCCATCGTTTGCGAAGATGGCGACAACATCAGACATGAGTATTCAGATCTGACTGCACGTGACTCTACATTTGATCTGAGCAAACTCTGCTGCACGCAACGCACAGAGTGAACAGAGTCAGTGAATGAGCTGCCTTTCATTCTGTCCTTTTGTGCAGTTCCGTTTCTCTGCGACGGGGAGATGCATCTCTCTTCCCTGATACGATCACCTGGTGGGATAGCAGTGTACCAGGCTAAATAGTTCGGATCCAACAGTTCCATGAGGCGACATATATTACGGAAGATGATACAGCACACGGAGCTGGTAATTCCACCTCACAGAAGATGAGTTCTTACACAATTCAAACTATTCACCACTGATCAGCTGATAATACTGTTTTCCCAGGTGGCAGTGTCGAGGAAGAGGTAAGGGTAACCCCGGATCAGGTTACGTGGTGTATTTTGTCTTCTGATCTTGGTCCATTTCAAAATAATATACCGGCGACGAGGGAGCTCGGGGATAAATCCGTCCTAGGTGTCAAATACTTGAGGTACAGGCAAAGGTAATCGTCGGTCTGAAACTACCTTCATCGATACTAATAAAAACAAATACAAATCAGTTCGACTTTGAAACTGATGCACACAAAATAACTGACGACACGAACAACAGGTAGTATTTACGACTTGAGAACGTCAAGGAATCAGCACTAAGTTCAAGGTCTATCGTACTACCATTCACCCTACCCTGTTCTACGATGGAGACGCCAGAAGGTTAACCACTTTCACGTGATTTGATATAGAAGCACACTGTCTATACATTCGCTTTCAGAACTACATGTCAAATCATGAAGTCATATCTAGAGCTAACTTCCCTGGCATTCATATACATATATTTGGTAAATGAATATATATATATATATATATATATATATATATATATATATATATATATATATATATATATATACATTCATGTATATTGTACTTTGGCAGAAAATCCAATTGAGATAGGCTGATAAATCTTGCTCGGGTGTCAATCGAAAGCCTCACAAAGAGGTTTCTGTATAGTGAATTGAGGGAAGAAATACGACCACGGGAACTCAAAAAAAAAGCATTTCAATGATAGTCTGAAGGAGTCCCTTAAGTGCTGTCAAATAGAAATAAAAACCTGGTTCAATATCGTTCAACTTGGAAAGGTGCTGTTAAAAAGTAAGCATCATGTTCTTTGCAGAACTTCGTTCTTACATCTTCGAGCCTATTTGGCTGGTATAAGCTTTTTGGCGGGTGTGCAGTGCAGCAGATTGCCATTACTTTTTGAACGTGGAGAAGCGATCAATCATTTCTTCATAGGCATCTCAGTCTTTGCAGATCATGCGCGTGGCACCCTGTGAGTAGCCTCTCAAGACGCAAGCCTGGGTGCTGAATATGGAGACCGTGGGCTGTCCAAACTGCAGGATCCCCCTCTCGGCCTCGCTTGTGTAATCCAAAGGAATGCAAAGCATGACAATTTGGCACCAGCTCAGCTGCAGGAGCTGCCGGAATGAGTTCACACAATTTTGAAATCATCCGCCTAAGGTGCTACCACTTCGGATTTTCTGTCTGGGTTTACTCCCGTAGCCCTACCCTCTCCCGAGGTTTCCACAAGGCAGTGGAGTCGTTGCCCACAGATGCTAGTTACTGGAGACATCCGATGATACTCTCATCGTCCCAAGACCAGCCAGCATACTCTGAGACTTTTGGGTGTAAAATCCGAGTTCTTCCTCTCCTAGGCGAACTGCCTGAACAGGCTAACGAGCTTGTCTATCCGGGTTTGACTCTAGATTCCCATCTATTAGATTGGCTGCCAACCAAGGCTAATGAGCCCAATCTGCCCGCCCAGATATATCACCGGGTACTCGGTCGCTCCCAGCAGCAGGCTCTGTAAGAAACAGGGGGCCCCTCATTAAGGTGCTGTTAGGGACATAATAATGTAGGAGAGACCATTGGCATGGAAACTCCTGAACGGCAAGCCGAACAGTGAATCCAGCGGCGATCTATACACCTGAAAAGCAGAGGCTATATCAGACGCTTCACTTTCCTCTAACGAGCGGGAAATCCAGTCTAGACCTTGCTACCCCCCAGCGATCATACCTAGGAAAAAAAAACCATGTCTGCCAAATTGGACACGACAGAATTTGTACGCGTTGCGTTGGGATTAGGAAACCGAGAGAGAGAGTTTCACCTCTAAACTATGCTGCCTCCTCCAGTATACATCAGTGGTAATAATCGTGGGACTGGAGAAGAAGATAGTTTCTTGTACTGATAACAATAGTTATACTGATGATTCTGGTTGGAGCTGTGGTGAGAATGAGGGCAGTGGTGGGAGGATGATGGCGGTTTTTGTGCTTGCAGCGATGATAGGTATGGTGATGACGATTGATGTGATGAAAATGGCTATAGCGGTGGTAGTGACGACGATATTAATGATAGCTATGTTGTTTGCGGTAATGATGATGGAGATGACAATAATTATGGCGATAATTATGGTGATGACTGTGATCTTGATAATGGTGATAATGATAATGAAAATTGTAATGATTTTGATGGGGATAAAGGATATTCTGATTCTAAATATAACAATAACGATGATGATGACGATGATTATGATTATGATGATGTCTGTTGCTAATAAAATATGTATGAACAAAGAGTAACTTACTGATGATGGCGCTCGTAGCTTTGGATCTTGGAGGTGTTTCATGGCTTGGTAGAATATTGGATGAGCTCCCGTGAAAAGTGCATCCGCCGACTGAGACACATGTAGGTTGTCAGCCAGAGTGTAGAGATCCGCTGACTGAAGCTGGACTAACGAACTGTCTTCTTTAACTTCATAGACATGCACAGTCCCAGTGAATGGGAAGTTGATGTAGAGATATCTGTTTTACAAAAAACGTAGTTCAGGCAAAGTGGTAAAGGGATTTTTCCCGTTCTTATGAGAGGAGACTACCTGGTCAGAGTATGGTCAAGGAAAACATACAGATAAAATTATGTTAATTAGAGGACGGGCAAAACATACTGATCAAATTATGTTAAATAGGTTCTGGCAAAACATACTGATCACATTCTTTTAGTCAGGGTCGGGTAAACACACACTTATCAAATTATGTCAATCAGGGTAGGACAATACATATTGATTAGATTATGCTGGTTATGGTCGGGTACAACATACTGATCAGATTGTGTTAGACCTGCTGAAGTTGGATGTGTTCACCAGAGGTTTAAATATCACAGTCAAGCTGTAAACTACGAAACAACGCATTCCGTTCCATTGACTACAATCTGCTACTTGCAATGCTCTTTTCAAGGCTTGGTAGCGGAAGTTTGAGAACGAACGACGAAGACAAAGATTATGTTAGTCAGGGTCAGGTGAAACATACTGATCAGATTATGTTAGTCAGTGTCAGGCAAAATATACTGATCAGATTATGTTAGTCAGGGTCAGGTGAAACATTCTGACCAGGACGCCACTTCACTGCCATGCAGTTCTCCCTGGAAACAGGCTATTTCATGATCGTCTTGTAAACGAGGTAAGGATAGACACTGTGATCCTCATAGTGGTGAGCTTACTAGGGAGCCTCGCAGTGCACTACAGCCAGGAGAACCCCGGTCCATCCTTTCAAGTAGGTTTCGGGATGTTAGAAACATCACTGTGACTCGCCACCAAAGAAAGTCGTCAAGAGCACCTGACTCAAGCATGAGTGGCAGCAGCAGCAGCAACAACACCGTGGGGGGGGGGGGGAGTTCTCTGTCCACGACGAAAGCTTTTTGGTTGTAACAGAGATTTCGTTTTGTTGTTTCTGTTCCGCGGTGGGATCTTCACCTTTCTTGTTCATGTTGTTATCAATAAAATTAGTTCAGTTAGCCCCATGTTGAATACTGCAGTCGTGGATGAAGTGTTAGAGGCTTCTTTGCTATTTCTTGTTATGTGTAACCAGTTCCTTTCCTTGCCATTATGCCTTTCCAAAAGACAAATGAAGTGCTCATTTGCAATTCGGTATACTGAAGCGTGTCCACAAAGGGGATTAAACGTAAGTTTTATTTGATGCTCTGCCACTCAAATGTCACTTTGTAAAGGTACCTCAACGATGCACATTATTATTGCCCTAGTATAGAAACAGCGCATGTGATTGTTTGTTACAGCAAAGATCTAGCAAAGATATGTTAACGAATTGAGTGGTAGAGTGCTTGCATCTCTTGATAAAGGTACCGGGTTCATGTTATTTGTAAAACATCGCTCTCATAACAGCCGGTCTGTTAGACTTTTGATCTTTGGCAAGCTATCCCGCCTCTGTCACTGTCAACCTCAGAACGTCCATCTTCTCCTTGGTGTGCCGCTGTCTCACTTGTCAGATGCCATGTCCTCCAGTAACGTTTTTTGATGCCCACTGTGGCGTTATATGTGGCCAAAGAATGTTAGTTTTCTCTGCGTAGTATCGTTCACTACCCAATTTTGTTTGATATCCATCTATTTTAAAATATGTGTTATTATGTGTCGTTACCCGTTGTATTTTTTACCACTTTCATATTATTTTTCCATAGAAATGGATTTGGGGGCGGGGGGGGGGGTGGGGTGGATGGGAGATGGTACTTGGTAAATTCCACCTGTTATTAATATGTTCCAGTCAACATTCCTGGCTGAATGTAAAGAAATGAAAAGCAACAAAGAGGTAGACTGAGTACCCAATCTCGCAAAAAGACTGGTGCTTAGTAAAAGGAGATCTCCAACACTTCATCTCCAACAACAGTGCCTACTACAGGACTAATTGGCATTGAATCAAGTAAATCCAGTACAAGACTAAACTAGCTGTGACATTGAAGATCAATGGATGGATTCTACGACCTCTAGATATGGTGTAGCTGCTCATCTTTTACCATAGGATGTAGATATCATTGTTGTCGTTCTTGTGGTTTAAAGTTTCTACAGACAGGAGTTGCCAGTCACATGCAGAATCTTCCTTATTCGTAGTCTACTTCTTGCCTTGCATGTAACAGAGTTAATATGCTTTGCTCCGCGTTCTGATCCTGGCAAATCACAAGTGACAGGTAAAAACAATAGAGTATAATAGTGGACGCTGCAAGTTGGGGATGAAGTGTTATACACTTTACTGTACGAGTTCTAAGCTGCATGTCCGGTGGCATGATCAGTATCCTTTTTATGAAATTTTCTTACTGACTGTCTTGCACCTATTTATTACTGAAATTACTGATGTGTGTTGTTTTGTGGAGAAAATCTGGTACATTTACTATGAGAAGCAAGAGCTTTAGCTATTCAGACACTTGCCCCTTATTTAGGATGAATGCGTGAGACTACATCAAATTACCGGTATTGTCATAGAAGGCGCTACAGTAAGATTGTGTATATTGGTGGAAATCGTATCATGTACAGTAAAGTGCAGTAGATGCTACCAGTACCGAAGCATGGAGATATTTTACCCAGACTTCCTGCAATGAAGTGAACTGCAGTGGTGGACCTAGTGATCCCAAATAAAGGAAAAGATCAGAAAAACCTTATATCATCATACTCGCGTATAATGAGGCCAAGACCATAATTATACCGTGTCTCCAAAAATATGGCCACCTTTCGTTTATTAAAACTGGACTGAATTACAACAGAGTATCGTGGACCAGGCGATTGATCAGTGACGTTGAATATATACTCTGCACTTGTATTCAGGTAGATCCAGGGCATATCGAACACTTGTTGTAATCTTAGCTGCTCTGTGTTGTTCACATTATAATAGTATATATTGTAAATGATGGTATACAATGGTAGACGTTTTTTACTAGGCTGTATAGACTAAGTGTAAATACAACATCGGTGGGGGTGGGGTGGGTGAGGGGGGTGGAGAATGGACTGATCAAGAACCCCAATTCTGAAAAAAAGAAAACCACTATGACTTAACTTAGAGAAAAGCAGGTCGTCATCCCTCAGACTAAGAACTGGACATAATAGACTCAACTGTCATCTTTACAACACAATCATGTTTGCGACAGATGGCATGATGAGAGCATAACATGGGCGGGAAACACATTCTACAAACTGTGCGCTCTCACAAGAAGAGAACAATTCTGGCCTAGGGAGACAGGTGAGAGAAAGAATGTACCGAGATAAAATATCCTTACAAACAACGGTGTCCTTTGTAAGAGAAACTGGGACTTTAAACTTCTTATTATTCTCTTTTTTCAGTGTCCGTCCTGAAAAGGACGTTTGTAACGTTGTATCGTAGTTTGCAGAGAGGTTGCGATATCTGCGCATTTCGACCCGACACATCTATTTTCAGCACGGCATTTTTAGGACCGGGTTTGCCTTCCCTCGTTGATCCCTAACCTCTTAATAACCAGGATGCTGCGTTGCAGTCTGTATCCAGGGCCGACATTTTGAGGCGTAATATGGTCTTTCTGAGTTATGGGTCATTGACCCTGTTGCAAGCATTCAGCTTTGAGTCGCTGGCTCTTATCAGCTCATTCACTGCTGCATCACTACCTCATCTACTTCTCGATATCATGGATTCACCACATCACTACCTCATCTACTTCTCGATATCATGGATTCACCACATTACTACCTCATCTACTTCTCGATATCATGGACTCACCACATCACTACCTCATCTACTTCTCGATATCATGGATTCACCACATCACTACCTCATCTACTTCTCGATATCATGGATTCACCACATCACTACCTCATCTACTTCTCGATATCATGGATTCACCACATCACTACCTCATCTACTTCTCGATATCATGGATTCACCACATCACTACCTGATCTACTTCTCGATATCATGTATTCACCACATCACTACCTGATCTACTTCTCGATATCATGGATTCACCTCATCACTACCTGATCTACTTCTCGATATCATGGATTCACTCCATCACTACCTGATCTACTTTTGATCCACTTTTATTGTCAGTCTGGGTAACCCTCAGTGAGGGGGGGGGGGGGGAGGGAAACTATAGCATTTTTCTTAATTTGGTTGAACGATTTGTCCCATTATAGCTAGACTGGCTGGCGACCGTCGAGGAATGAAGTTGTTAGAGACTTCAGTATACTACGTCACAGCTAGTATGAGGTAGGCTGACCAGTTTCTTTTCTCGCAGACTTTTACTTCCATGGTCATATACCAGGTACCCATTTACAGCTGGGTTGACTTTAGCGTGACGGTTGTGTGAGTAGAACCCCGTACTCTTGTCGAGTTGGTTGAAACATAAGTACGTTCTAACAACGAATTATAATATTTGTTACCTACCTTTTATCCCTGGACAAGGTGACACCATTAGGCCCTTGCAAACACGAGTCAACTAATGTGAAGTCGGTACCGTTGAAAAATAATAAAGATCCTAGACCAAACGGGAGAACAAGCTGCTCAATCATAGAAAGATATTGATTCTTGAAGTACAGGCAGTTGGAGACGTAGAATATGTCCTCTTCAACTACAGCCAGGTCGTTGGTTATATGAAGTTTGTCACTGGTGAAAGATTTCAGGTGAACAAGCTCATTTGTTTTGGGCAAATACCTGAATTTTTCTATAGCGTCGTCACTTCCTTCTGGATGATTAATAACATATAGCAAATGTTCACCTTTGACCTGATCCTCAAGGAGGCTGATACCATGTGGATGGAATATTTCTGGATTGAAGCTTTTACTTGGTGTCAGTTTAAGCTTCCTAGCCTCCAGTTCTGGTTTGTGGAAATCATATAAATATATGTTACCTTGAATGTTGTTGATCGTGACAAACTCTAGATAGGCTGTCGACATTGCATGAAACGTTAAACCAGATGTTATGAATGCCAGTCCATTTTTAGTAACTTCGAGATCCTCTGAGCCATAATTAAGACCTTTTACCTGTCTGATGAGCAGAACAGAGCGGAATGATTCATGTATATACAATATATAATTAGAAGAAACAAAATAGTTACAATACTGTACAAACAAACCAAATTATTTTCATGTTTTTATATATGTATGTGTTTTAGCAATCACTAATATCATAATTATCGCCGCTTATCCAGTGTTTTTCGAGTAATGTTCAAAAACAGAAGCCAAACGTTTGTTTTAGTACTAGAAGAGAAACCAGATATGTTATATGTTGACAGAAATGTCACACTGACATCTAAAACGTCATTCAGTATTAAGTAAAGTGAGGCTTTTAAATATTTTTCAACTACATTCAAGTTTTCCGTGGGATGATATTTTTTCCACATCAAATCCAATCGTCACCTTTCTTCATGGAAATCAGCAGAGATAACATGTGACCTTTAACCTGCCGAAAAAGGGAAATTGCTGACGTCACTGTAATTATGAACCAATTTGTATTGGATATCTTCAAAAGATATTAAACATTCTTGGAAAATGCAAATCCACACGTTTTCACAATAAATGTTAAAATATTTCCCTCATGTATGACCTGCGATAGCTACATTGGTAACAGCTACTGAATGTGATGTTAGTGAATGTCCACAATGAATAGGTTACTCATATGTGCGCCCTGCTGAAAAGGAGGCTAAATGGTATGTTGCAGTAGCTTTCCTCACATCCCGAGCGTGCTGATGAAGGTAGACTGGGGTCCTCCAGGCGGTTAGGCTATACTTGGCTTCATCTTCGTGTCACTCACTATTCTTGGGATCACGTCGATCCCTCACATCGTTAGCCTAGTTGCCATGAAAACAGCATGTTTCTAGGAAAGAGCTACTAGGAAGATGAAGTGAGGGTCTTGGCCAGAGTGTTTTACCTGACCCTGACTAACATGTCTGATCAGTATATTTTGCCTGATCATACGCTAGTCTTCCTCCCCACGGAATGTGATGGAAAATAGATGAATCCGTAGGTCGATGTTTCAAATCCGCACGCGGCATTTTGTTTTTCATTCGAAATTTCATCATAAAAATTGTTTGATTTGATTATTTTTTAATTTATTGTGAAAACTATTATTGAGGTCTTGATTTTGATTTCTTTATTCTAGACTTGAATTTGTATACACCAAATATTTTACGAAACTATTTTTTCGTATTTTAGGAAACATTAATACGAACAAAAAAAAGCCATGCACTTTCATAAAACAATGCATTAAAATGATTTTTTTGAATGTCCATCATTAGTAACAGTTATTGCTATTATTATATAAATAGTGGCGGGATAAACATTTTCTTGTATCTGTATACATATACACACCCGCATAAAGCGGGTGTCTTGTGAATAAAGTTATTTTAGTGTAAAATGGTTCTTCTTCATAACATTTTCTGCTTTGATCATTTCAACTATCAGTCTATTTTGCTGCAAAGCACGCTGGATAGGGTCTTTAGTGAAACTGTTTATATAGTGGTTGCTATTATTTCCCTTGCTGTTGTAGGATTTCTATTATAGCGTCTATGCATCGGCCCTGTGGTCTTCCTAGTGGTCTATATCCAGACTTACAGCTGTTATTTGCACGCGTGGATATCTGACAGTGAGCTATTCTCATGACATAACGGAAACATTGTTTTATCTGTCTAACTATGCGTTCGGTGCAGTGTGTCATTTCTCATTCCATCTTTCCTGTTTACATTAGCAAAAGTTCGTATATGAATATCTTTTCACATTAATAAATATTCACATTACTAACTTACATTAATAGCCTTCTCGTGCATTTCCTTTTACATTATGTCTACTTTCAAAATATTTTTATGTAAACATACATTTGTTGAACTTTTATTTATAAACTAATGAATTGAACATGCAGGTTGGAGTGGACCGGTTCTCTGCCGCATGCAAAAATTTTGGCCTGACCATAAATGCAAAAAAAACAGAGGTCATGTACCAACCAGCACCAGGCATGCCGTACACAAAACCAGATACTACAGTCAGCGGGCAGACGCTGAGTGTCGTAGACAAATTCACATATCTGGGCAGCACGCTGTCGAGATCTGTCAGCTTAGACGATGAGGTGGCAAGCAGAATAACAAAGGCCAGTGCAGCCTTTGGTAGAATGCGCTCGATGGTCTGGGCACGTCGTGGCATCAGCGTTAAGACCAAACTCAAAGTCTACCGTTCAACCATCATTCCAACCCTACTATACGCTTGCGAAAGCTGGACTGTATACTCTGGACATGCAAGGAGGTTAAACCACTTCCACACAAGTTGCCTGAGGCGAATATTCCACATCCGATGGCAAGATCGTGTCACTGACATCGAGGTTCTCTCGAGGGCTAACATGCCCAGCATCCATGCACTGCTAGAAAAAGCACGTCTAGGATGGGCCGGACACCTCGTCCGTATGTCAGACGAGCGGCTCCCAAAGAAGCTTCTCTACGGTGAGCTGAGAGAGGGATGGTGCGAGAGAGGGCGCCCAAAGAAACGTTTTAAAGACGGTCGGAAGGACTTACTGAAAAGTTGCCAGATAGACATCGACACCTGGATATGTCTTGCGCAAAACAGATCTGACTGGAGAAGCGCAGTCAAATCGGGTGTAGCTACCGGCGAAGACGACCGTGTTGTGAAAGCCCAGAGCAGACGCGAGACCCGGAAATCCCGAACATCGGGAACTCCATCACCTTCTACAAACCTCGTGTGCCCGATATGTAGCAGATGTTTTCGTGCCCGCATTGGCCTGTTCAGCCACATGCGCACACACACCCAATAGGGAAATCTGTGACAAGGATGATGTCGGCGGTCCTCATCGACAACGATGGACAGCTATTATTATTATTATTCTTTATAAACATGTCTGAATACTTCTGCACTCTGCCTTTTAAATGTGCGATTAAACTGGGGGTTTCCAATCTCTACAAGGCCTCAGTCAAAGTTCTGAGATCAAACGTATCACCTGTCTCTCGTCAAATATTACCTGCAATCCCCGGGATAGTGTTTATTATAATGAAGATGCACTCCATACTTCAGCACCGTTTCCACAACCTTGTAGACCACGACTGACAAAATAGCCATTTTGACAGCACCGTGAAACATCTTTGGTGCCTGCGTCGGTTCAACGGTAAGAAATGTCAACTGAAAAGGAGAAAAATATGTATGAAGTTATTAAGCGCAATGGATAATGAATACGAGATTATGGGTGGTTGAACTAATAACATTTAGTTGTTTTCTTAATAACCTTTGCTGCTTACATTCTGCTCAAATGTGCAAAGTTTATATTGTCTTTGTATGTACATATGTATATCACATAAAGCATAGTCTGATTTAGACATGTTACTATCTACTGGTATGGTGTTTAAATGACAATCTCTCCATTTTTTTTCTAATCGTCAGCTTATGTGGCCCATCGGACAACTGTTCAATGTATGCATGTGGGAGTTCCGTCTTAAAATATGACATTAACAACATGGGCAAAAGCAGCTAAACAACTTTGGCAAAATAAAATGGACAAATTCAAAGAAGGGGAATTATATCTGTCAAATTGAGAACTTGACACAATTACTAGCCTGCAACCAACTAATGCAGGATAAAAGTGGCAGAGGGATCCAAGGATCATCCTTCATCATGTTTAATGTCGTTTGCAGAACGTCGCTCTCACAACAGACAATCTGTAAGACTCGATCTCTGGTCAGAACTCCTGTTTCTGTCGTGGTCATCTTCAGGACCTCTGTGATATCTTGTTCCATCTTCTCCTCGGTCTGCCTCAGCACTGTTTTCCAGGACAATAAACCCTCCAGTATTATTCTTTCTAAGCCAATATGGCGCTTGATGGGACTAAAATACTTCAGTTGTCTAGACAAGATATTGTTTACTAGTCAATCTTCCTCGATATCCAGTTCTGTTAGTAAATACGCATTTTTGTTTTTCGTTATCCATGGTACTTTGAGCACTATCCTGTAGCATTTTAGTTCAAAAGATTCTTCTTCTTCTTCTTCTTCTTCGTTCATTCTCAATCTCCCACTACCAAACCCTGAAAGGGAAAGTAGCAGAATGTAGTCCAGAGAACGGAATGCGTTGTGTCGTAGTTTACAGCTTGACTGCGATATTTGCACCTTTCGGTCCAACACATCCGACTTCAGCAAGCATTTTTTGAGTACCGGGTTAGCATTCCCTCTTCGATCCTTTCTCCTTAGCCAGTCTGCCTTACTGCAGCCTGTTAACCAGGATCACCGCGTGGAGGTGTAGAAAGGTCTTGACAGCTATGGTTCGCTGGCCCTGACGCTGGCAGTCAGCTATGGGTCGCTTACCACTGCAGCTCATGCGCTGATCAGCATCTTGATCCCGTTCAAAAGATTCAATCCTTTTCTAGTGTTTGTGTAGTAGTTCATGTTTTACATCCCTACGTTGTCATCGAGAAGATGAAGTTCGCAGGATTTTTATTTTCGTTATTTTACTACCGTTTTGCTATACGTTTCTCATTTTATTCAACCTTTGCATTGCCATAGCCATTCTCCGTCTGACTTTCTTCGGGCAATCTTCATTGTTGCTTATAATTGTGCCGAAGCATTCTTCTTATTCTACTTCTTCGTACGCTGTCAGACATCAACTTGAATTTGTTCGAAGAAAGCAGCTGTCATCCTGAAGCTGTCGACACTGCCATAGAGCTTGTCTAGTCTTGCCACTGGTGATGACCACATGTGCTTTCTCTGGTCCTCGTATGTCGGGTAATTTTTCAGCAGACATTCAGCGGTCATTTTCCCTGTACCACATGTGCATTCGTCAGTGCCATCTATCTTCAGTTTATTGAATAGATGGTACCTCAGTCTGTTGTGGCCTGTGCAGAATCTGAAGACCCCGACCTGCTCTCTTCTGTTCAGCTGGTAGTAGGCATCATTTTTTTTGTGTAGCTAGTATGTTCTGTTTCCCATTTGGCCATGTATCTGGCCCTAATAAACCTTTTGGACTCTTCGTAGGTCACACTAGAATCTGGTTGTGGTAGTCTTGCACCTTCTTTTGCCAGTCTGTCTGCCTCCTCGTTGCCTTGGATGTTACAGTGGGATGGATACCCCCTGTACCACTACTCTTTTTGGTGCGGACTGCTGGCATAGTTGACAGTGTACTGCTCTTAAATCATTAAGTTCAGTATTTGTCTGGCCTTTTAGTGCTGTAACCACGGACAGAGTATCTGTAAACAGGACTATCTGGCTTTCATTGCTTTCGCCTGTCAGCATTGCTTCTACTGCAGCCTTTAGTGCTTCTGCTTTGAAATTGCTTGATAATTTTCCAGTTGCCACTGACAGTGTTATGTTTCTACCATTTGTTAGGCTCAGGAATACCCCTCCCCTCCATTCTGTGTTGTGTTTGTTACAGAACCGTCGGTGTATGCATGGGTTCAGTCCATGCTTGAGTAGTATTCCGCTATGTACCTCAGGGTTATGTCTCTCCTTTCTTGTTCAGCCTGAGCCAAGGCAATCGAAACGTATGACTTGCTCATTCTCCTGTTGTACTAGAATAACTTTTGGTTTGTTCCTTGTGTGTGCTCCTTATCTTGGTTTGTGCCTTGTCTGTGCTCCTTATCTTGGTGTGTGTCTTATCTGTGCTCCTTATCTTGGTGTATGCCTTGTCTGTGCTCCTTATCTTGGTGTATGCCTTGTCTGTGCTCCTTATCTTGGTGTATGCCTTGTCTGTGCTCCTTATCTTGGTGTGTGTCTTATCTGTGCTCCTTATCTTGGTGTGTGTCTTATCTGTGCTCCTTATCTTGGTGTATGCCTTGTCTGTGCTCCTTATCTTGGTGTATGCCTTGTCTGTGCTCCTTATCTTGGTGTATGCCTTGTCTGTGCTCCTTATCTTGGTGTGTGCCTTGTCTGTGCTCCTTATCTTGGTGTGTGCCTTGTCAGTGCTCCTTATCTTGGTGTGTGTCTTGTCTGTGCTCCTTATCTTGGTTTGTGCCTTGTCTGTACTACTTATCTTGGTTTGTGCCTTGTCTGTACTACTTATCTTGGTTTGTGCCTTGTCTGTGCCCCTTATCTTGGTTTGTGCCTTATCTGTGCTCCTTATCTTGGTTTGTGCCTTGTCTGTGCTACTTATCTTGGTTTGTGCCTTGTCTGTGCTCCTTATCTTGGTGTGTGCCTTGTCTGTGCTACTTATCTTGGTTTGTGCCTTGTCTGTGCTCCTTATCTTGGTTTATGCCTTGTCTGTGCTTCTTATCTTGGTTTATGCCTTGTCTGTGCTTCTTATCTTGGTTTATGCCTTGTCCGTGCTTCTTATCTTGGTTATACTTGGTTCAACAATAAAATGATATATTCAGAAGGCATATTCATTGCACAATGTATATATGAGAACAACAAACAACATCTGGCCCAATGTATTTAATGATAAATCAGTAAAAAATGAACAGAAATTTTATGTGGGAAATCTATTTTTTTTTTTAGTCTAAAAAATGGCTTAAAACGAAATATTGCCAATCTATTAATACTGTCCGTCTATTGACGTCCTTCTACATATAACACTGTTTTCTTCTGCCAAATTTGTTCCTCGCTTCTTCTTCCAGAATACTTTTTAGTAAATTCTTACATCTTTTGATATGATAAAAACATAGCTGATTTCAATCATTAATTCTTTGTATTTCAAATATCTCCAAGACTTCCTTTTTTGTTATCCTGTAATTGCTTCAGAGGTGGTCCTTCCATCAAATCATCCATATTTCAATGGTTTCAATTCTCCTTTCTAACTGGTTGGTCATCGCCAATGTTTCTATTAAAATAGTGACGAAAATATACTACACTTACAAACTCTTTTTTTGTTAAATGTGTGAGTTTGGATGTCACAATTTTAAAATGTTGAGGAAAAGAGCTTTGACCATTATTATTCTCTTCTTTACTTCTATTTCGGATCTTCTATCCGTTGTTATTATGTTTCCAAGATACGAGAAGCTCTTGACATGTTCTAATCATTGATCATTTATTCTCATCCGTAGTACAGGTTCATTTTTACTTTACTAATTATCATAGTTTATGTTTTCTTGGTGTTAATGTTCAATCCATATTCTTGACCTGTTATTTGTTTACTTTGTTTTTAATGAGACCGCTGTTTGTCACGTACTTTGAAATGCTGAAAATTGCGACTGCTTAATATATATATATATATATATATATATATGTCTTTGTGATCGTTGATGTGCGTTTTTTTAACATCTGTTCTAGTCTCTGAGTTTTACACGTTTCTCTACTTTTGGAGAATTTCATGACCAGCTGCAGAGGCTGTTAATGTAAGAAGACAGCTTCAATCACATACGAGAGTAAAGTAGCCTACTTTGTCCATTGCATTCTAAGAATACAAATATAACACACTGCGCCAACACGAAAGGTTTCTGCGAAGTAGGTTAGGGGGCAACGAAGAGAGGGCGTTCATACGCTGAAAAAAACACCATAAAATATAGATATAGGGAACGACGAAAGTTATGGAAAGAAAGGATTACCTAGGCTAGTTGATACGGTATGAGCAAATGAAAGCATATTTCACACATATAAGCAACTAAATGCATACCTTAAAATGTGTACTCCTACGTCAGAGTTATCACAGCTACAACACAGCAGTAGTTTCTCTAGGGTGCGTGTGCACTGAGCATTTTCGTTGATTTCGAGAAGACTTGCCAACTGACGTATTATGTAAGAGTCAACTTCTAACTCAGTGTAAGGGTAGGTGTTTCTAGAACGATTTGTCAAACCCAGATAGACTAACTGAATAGCATATAACCTTCTCAACACGGTCACGTATTGTGGTCTACATAACATGTTCTGGGCACTTTTGCGTTCTGCTGTGTCAATACTTTTTATTGCGAGGAGCAGTCGTTTATCTTTCCATATTTGTTTCAATCGTACAATCGTTGCTGTTGTTTGTGCTATTCTGGCCATGACCTCTGATTTTGATCCATCATCACTGATTATTGAGCCAAGATATTTGAAACCGTTCACTGTTTCAAGATCCTGTCAATTTGATTTGACTGTTTATTCCGTCGGTGGTGTTGGTCATCAACAGTGTCTTCTCTGCGTTTATCTTCATATCATAACCCTGTACTGTTACATCCAGACTTCGGATCAATTCTCGAAGTTCTGTCTCCTTCCCTGCCAGCCCGTCAGTGTGATCCGCAAAGCGTAAGTTAGTAATTGTTCTATCCCCTATCCTTACGGTGCCAATATGATCTTCAAGGGCATCACTCATAATTCTTTCTAGGAATATATTGAAGAGTGTCGGGGAGAGTATGTATCCTTGTCTTACGCCAACGGATGTGCGGAACCATTCACCCATTTTTCCATCCACCAAGACTGCGCTTGTTGCCTCATCATGCAGATTGCTCATAAGTCTTACAATGTTACTGCTGATCTTCTATATCTTCATTGTTGCCCATAGAGAATCATGCTAAACTCTTTCAAATGCCTTTTTAAAATCAACAAACACATGGTAACGGTGTTGTTGGTGTTTCAAATATTTCTCGTTTAGTATTTGTACATTGAAGATCTGCTTGGTGGTACTTCTTCCTGTTCGAAGACACGCATGTTCTTCGGCAACGTTGTTCACTCGTGAGTGTATAGTTATGAGCAATACTCCGTCCAGCGTGTCATTATCTCTTAATCTTCTGTAAGACATTTTCCAGTCTTATCCTGTATTGTCTTACTGCGACCTTGTATATCCTTTACTAGATCCTTGACAATCGTATATTCTCATTTGGCATCAATTCAACTCTAGGTCGTCATCAGTAAATCATGGTCACTTCCTATCTGCCCTGGGGAAGCTTCTTGTCCGAGCCATGTTAATGCAGGATATGATTCGTTTCTGGACCAATATGTAGTCAATTTGACTATGTACCTCTCCACTCGGACGGTGCCATGTCCAACGTCTATACGGTTTATTTGGCTTCACATTCGTTTGCCAAAAGTAGCTTGTTGTAGCGTGCAAATTCTAGGAGTCTCAGTCCTCGGTTAATTTGTATCCGTGTTTCCATATGGTCCGCAGGTTCCTAGCCTATCTCTCACTGCCTCATCTCCAATTTTGGCATTTCAGTCCTTCTTGTACAACCAGTATGTCTTTCTTTGGTGTTTCATTTACCAGTTCATGAAGTTCTTCATAGAATTTGTATATTTCACACTCAATCATAATCTGAAATGTGTGCGTAAGTCGGTGGGTAATGGTGTGTCCGTATGGTCACGGTTCAGTGGTGTCGGGGTCGGCTAGCTTCTTTTCGCAGGGTTAAAAATATAAATTAGTAGCCTGCCGATAAAGTGCGTACACAAGTCAACCTCACCTCTACCGGGTGCAAACTGGGCAAGTATGGCCGCAGGTCATAGGCTAACGAGGCTCTGGCTCGCCTGGAGAGATTGGGCTCTTCCAGGTCAGATTTAGACCCAATGCTTGGAGAGCAGATGGGCACAGCCAAGCGACAGCGGCCTAAGATACACCCATGATGACACAACCAGAATCTACCAAATCGGCTTGGTCGAAGCCCGGTTTAACAATGACCGCGCCTGTCATCCCCCACCAGGTCGGAGATGACAAGTATGCACCTGGTGATACCATAAAACCTAGAAAGGACAACTTGGTCGTAGGAGCATGGAATGTTAGAACACTGAATCCGTGCGGGAAAATTAAAAAACTGACACACGAAAAATACCAATGGAATATCCTCGCCATATATGAGGTTCGTTGGAAATAATTCGGAGAGTACACCACAGAGGAAGGTCACACGTTGTATTACAGATGCAGAGAAGACAAACATTTACATTGAGTGGGGATACTGGTTCATAAAAACACTGCTACGTGTGTGTTGCGCTTTAAGGAGAGGGGATACTGGTTCATAAAAATACTGCTAGATGTGTGTTGGGTTTTAAGGAGTGGGGATACTGGTTCATAAAAACACTGCTAGATGTGTGTTGGGTTTTAAGGAGTGGGGATACTGGTTCATAAAATCACTGCTACGTGTGTTGCGCTTTAAGGAGAGGGGATACTGGTTCATAAAAATACTGCTAGATGTGTGTTGGGTTTTAAGGAGTGGGGATACTGGTTCATAAAAACACTGCTAGATGTGTGTTTAGCTTTAAGGAGTGGGGATACTGGTTCATAAAAACACTGCTAGGTGTGTGTTGCGCTTTAAGGAGTGGGGATACTGGTTCATAAAAACACTGCTAAATGTGTGTAGGGTTGTCGACCAAGATTTAGCCGATTTATCAGCATACGACTCAAAGCAGCGCCATTTAACATCACCGTCATACAGTGTTACGCACTCACTTCAGATGAAAATACAGAACAAGAATTATTTCATACGATTCAAGTAGCCTTGGATATGATGTGGGATATCAGAATTGTCATGTGCGAACCAAATGCAAAAGTTGGAACAAAAAATAGCAATTGTGAATTTGTAATGGGAAAAATTGGCATGGGAAAACAAACATTAAAATTGCGAAAACTTCGTCAACTTCTATTACTTCAATGACCTGTTTATTTGAGACACCTTCTTCCCACACAGTAGAGCGCAAAAGGCGGTCGGCCGATTACCAGACGGGCATATCAAAAACCATGTAAAAAACCAAGGTGACAATACCATAATAGATCGGAAATGGAGACGCTGTTTACAGGATGTGAGGGTAGCGAGAGACATGCAAATAGAGGGTCAGGCCATCACCTGCTCTTAGCTATTCTGGTTATAAAACTGAGGGAATTCAAACAGTTGTTGTTATTGTTTCGAATGTCTACAATGACTAGGTTTACTCTGTTGTACGCCCTGAAAAGGACGTTAAGTGGTGGGTTGCAGTACCTTTCCTCACATCCCGATGAAGGTTGACCGTGGTGCTCCATGCGGTTGTGCTATGCTTGGCTTAATCTATTTGGCGCTCAATTTCTACGTAGATCGCATCGATCCACATCTCGTCAGCCATGTTGCCTTGAAAAAAAAATGCTTCCAGTGAACTCTACATGGAAGAGAGATTATGGTTTTGGTCAGTGTATTGTGCTTGACCCTGACGCGACGTCCTGGTCGGTATGTTGTGCATCACTGGGCTAGCGTCTCGTTATGTGCTTAGCAACTAGTATATTTTATTACGTGTTAATTTGTATTCAGTTCAGTTCAGTTCATCCCGTAACCCATCAGGTCGTTGGGGCACACATGGAGACACTCCCAAAATCCCACGCCATTCCTCTCTGTCTGTCGCCGCCTGTCGTATCTCACCGGGACGAAGGACTGACCACTCAGTGATGTTGACCACCCTTCACTTCCCTGGGCGTCCTCGCCCTCTCTGTCCCGGTACGGAACCAAAGAGTATCGAGTTGGTAATTTCGTTGGACCTCCCGACGTGTCCGCACCTGGCCATCTTTAGTCTTTTGATAGCTGTGAACAGATCTTCAAAAGGACTAATAGCGCCTTCAACTCTGACGTATTTCTACGTTCGTGACACGATCTTTATATTTTTTTTTATTGCGTTCGCCTTATTTTCTCTAATCCCCAAGGCGGTGTGCGTTGCACTGTTTTTATTTTGCGCCTGTCGGCCCAGTGCATCCGACTTCAGCACGCATTTTATGTAAGGGCCTGCTTCCTCCTGCATTTTCTAAGGGTTTGCTTCCCCGGGGTAACGGCCGGTGCTGTGATGGGGATCGAACCCAGCACCTTCGGGTCGTGAGCCGTGCCACTTAACCACTAGGCCATGCCGTCCCCGATCTTTATATGTAACATTTAGGAGTTTTCTATAGCACCTCATTTCCATTGCATCTATTCTGCCCTGTATATCTGCTGTAATGGTCCAGGTCTCGCAGGCATACATAAATATTGATTGCAGCAGAGCGCATTAGTCTAACTTTTATGCCGAGGGCGAGCCGCTTGTCTTGCCACATAGGTTACAGCCTAGTCAGCGCCGCTGTTGTTTGTGCTATTCTTGCAATTACCTCTGGCTTCGATCCCTCTTCACTGATCAATGATCCCAGATATTTGAAACGTTTTACCACCTCAAGTTCCTGCCCATTTGCCTCTATTACAGATTTAAACCCTGCTAATTTAAACCCTGAAATTTGTATTACTTACGAGTAAAGAATAGGCCCACTGCACTCGGCTATGCAGAAAGAAAAATGTGATGGAACTGGCCACCTCACATTCTAAAACAAGGCACTACAGAAGCTGCCACTGCAATCTTTCCTCTCTCAGCTTTTTTGTCTACTTCAGTTTTCAATCTGTCCAAGATGATTCTGTTGAATATCTTGCCAGGCACCGACAGCAATGTAATCCCCCTATAATTGCTGCAATCTGCCAGCTCTCCCTTCTTAGGCAGTTTAATCAGATGTCCTTCTTTCCATTCTGTTGGCACTCTCTCCTTATTTCTTCTTGAATAATCCTTGCAATAAATCAGTGGCATTCATCAGGGACAACAAATAACAACAATGTTGAACTAACAAATATACATATAATATATATACTTATCTGATATAGTTCTGTCTAAGCAACTGGTTGGGTCGGAAGCTCCACTGAAAATGATTGATGACCTTGCGCTCATGATTTGGTTGCTAATAGCCTCCCCTTTTATAAGCGCCCACTGTGCTTCTCTGGAGAGCATCAGTGCTACTCCCTCTGTATGTTGGGCATCAGTTCCCTCGTTTCCAGAATACATTATCATTTCCACAGTATTCGGTCTCTATTTTTCCTGATTGTGTCCATCTTGTTTCGCACAGTCCTAGCACTGCCAATTTGTAATTCCTCATCTCTTTAGCTATTTGGGCTGTTCTACCTGCCTGGTACATTATTCTAACATTTCATGTCGCTATATTTGTTTTCTTCTTGGTATTCAGATGGACAGTCTGCCGTGGAGCTTCCTTACGGCTTTCAGATGGACAGTCAGCCGTGGAGCTTCCTTGCGGCTTTCAGGTGGACAGTCAGCCGTGGAGCTTCCTTGCGGCTTTCAGGTGGACAGTCAGCCGTGGAGCTTCCTTGCGGCTTTCAGATGGACAGTCATCCGTGGAGCTTCCTTGCGGCTTTCAGATGGACAGTCAGCCGTGGAGCTTCCTTGCGGCTTTCAGATGGACAGTCAGCCGTGGAGCTTCCTTGCGGCTTTCAGATGGACAGTCAGCCGTGGAGCTTCCTTACACGGCCTTCACTCCATCCTTCTCATTTCCGAAGGCCCTTCCTTTCGTAAGACCGTTTGCTTTTACATTGTTATCAATGTTTTCGTAACCGACTTTTGTTTTTATAGATTTGGGTGGTCGGCCCTAACCTAACCTATTATTCTCTAGGTAAGTTGTCCATATTTAGTCTAATCCCTCCCCCCTGACCTATCCAACTTGGGTGACTCTTCTGGAAGCTTTCACTTCCGTTGGCTTAGCTGCTGTGATCATTGAGAGATGCAAGCTCCTTTGCCACTATTTCAAGGTAATGGACGTAAGGAAGGTCTAAATCTACTGCAAACCATATTTTAAGGACTTTTTCTAAGAGCAAAAAAGAATAAAGCTAATCTTTGTGAGCATTCAACAGCAACAACAACAAGGCCCAATGTTCGAAGGAGAACCAGATGGATATATGATGATGATATGATGGAAGATTTTTTTTAAACCACAGATTATCAGCAGCGGTGTGAGGAAGAAGTGAAGGTCCATGCCAGTCTACACCAGATGTCAGTGCATGTGAAATAGAGCAAGAAAGGGCAGACACATAGCATACAATAAGCACTCAGATGACACATATAAAACTAGGCATCAGCAAAGACTAAGAAGTAATAACCATACAAAAATGTATTTCAGTTTGTCTAGAAGACAATATTGCTTGTCTTTAAGTAAGATAATTCGACAATCAGTACATCTATTTTATACCTCACAATAATGTGACTTTGTTTACTTCTTTTATTTACTCTAATACTTAAGGCAATGATCACTCTCCATTGACAAATAACAGCATTTACATTAAAGAACTGGACACATAACAATGACCTTAAAATATTTACACATGAGTTCGCTTCCATGTTAAATATCAGACACTCAATTCTCTTCTATACACCATTTAGCAAGATGCCAACTGAACACCACATATTCTTCTTGTTCTTCTTATTCTTCGAATGCTGTCAGACATCAACCTGTATTTGTTCGAAGAAAGCAGCTGTCATCCTGAGGCTGTCGACACTGCCATAGAGCTTGTCTAGGAACACCACATATTCAAGAGATATTACAAGGTTGAAGGGACAGTCTCTCTCTTCTTACCTCCCACTCTGTTTCATTTGACTCTGTCCAACAATCACACTCTTACACAACTTTCACACTCGCCCTCAGGGTGAGGGCCTTCCACTGCATTTTGGTTGGGTTGACCTCTGAGAGCACCCTAACTAGCATAACTACATACAGATACACCTGTATCCAAGCACAGGTTAATACGCCCTGATATCAACTAAAAGGCTGTGGCTCAGAGTGGAAAATGGCGTTCCTCCGCCAGTAAAATACAGAGATGAAAACGTAACCACAAAAAAAAATGAGATATTACAGGTTAAGGTAATCCCATAGCAGATACTGCCATCAGGGATAAAATGTTAGAGCCCTCATTGTACTGGGCCACAGTTTTGTGAGGTGGGCAAAAAGTCTCCCTTCATATCTGCGTTACTCCTTTCCTAGCCATCAGTCAAGTACCCATTTACAGCTGAGTCAACTGTATTTGACCATAGCGGGAGTTGAACCTGTACCTTTGCCATGAATCAACCGCTCCAAGAAATATTACAATATAAACAAAATCATTGTGTTATAAAAAGATTATATAATAAATCCAGTTTAAATGATCAAGCTCAGACAGTGCAATAACATACCAAATGTATGTTGCCATATCTGTGCTAATGCCCCCTTCATTTTATGTAAATACTATCAAAACAACATTTCTTTAAGGACATGGTTTGTTCATGTGAAAAGAGTATACACATTCAAAATGTCATCATTTTATCATGAAAACAATGGAGAGTTGTTGTTGAATGCTAACAATGAGTAAGTTTTGCATGCCCTAAAAAGGATGTTCAGTGGCGAGTTTCAGTAGCTTTTCTCACATCCCGAGCATGCTGATGAAGGTGGGCCGTGGTGCTCCAGGCGGTTTTGCTATACTTGGGTTCATCTGCATGCCGCTCACTACTACGGGGATCACATTGATCCACATTTCGTCAGACAGGCTGCCTTGAAAACAGCCTGTTTCCAGGGAAAGCTACATAGAAGAGAAATTATGGTCTTGGTCAGTGTATTATGCCTGACCCTGACGTGATGTCATGGTCAGTGTCTGACAGCTAGAATCTCAGTTCCCCAAACAATGGAGGGAAAAGTAGGTCAAATAATTTTAAGAAACATCAAGCCTATAAATATCTGCTAATGTAATCACTTCTGCGTTGTACCCAGAGAGGATAGAATAAGACAATTGTAACCTTCTAAGCATGTTGTAAGGAAGTATGCACAATGTAAAAGCACAATAACATGCCATGGAGACGGATGTGCCGAACTGAAAGGTGCAAATATCACAGCCAAGCTGTAAACTAGCGACATAATGCATTCTATTCTCCAGGCTACATCCTGCTACTTGCAAAGCCCTTTTCAGGGCTTGGTAGTGGGAGATTGAGAATGACCACAGAAAACAAACAATAACATGAAGATAAAATGGTCCTGTCATGGATAACTATCTTGAGATCTTCACAATCTGTTCTGAATCTGAACTGAAAATAGGGATGTAAGAAAAAGCACCACAATAAAAATCGTATTTGTAATAATAAAGACAAACTTTATGAAATTGACTCTGATTATAATCTTTAAACTAATATAATACAGAGTATCCCACTCGTTACTGGCTCTGATGTTCCTTTATAACGTTTAAACTAATGAACATAATTCAATACAATTTAACATGGACATACCCTGGTGTGAGAAACATAATAAGCTGATATTAAATGTTGCAAGTGCGTGTGTGTGTGCGCTCATGTGTATGTGTGTGTCTGTCCACCCCTGATTTTTTCCATTTTAACATTTAAACCAATGCATGTAATTCGGCATAATTTGACATGGACATTCTATGAATCAGTTGGACGACGAGGAACTACGTGCTGGCTATTGTCACCAGGATGTAGCGACATGCCCCACCTCAAATTCCAGCATGGCTGAAATTGTTTCCTTCTTTGAAGATCATGTCATTTCTAAGTGATTTTGGCCACCAAGGTTGCCTGACCTTACTCAATCAAATTTCTTCCTATTGGGGCATGCTGAAAGGGAAAGTGTTTCACAACAAGCCAAGGAATCTCATGGAACTAATGGAATTTAGTGGGACACTGAGTATGTAACTCCAGATACATTAGGGAATACCGTAACACAGAGAGACGTGTGCAGGCATGTCTTGATGCTGATGGTGACCAGGTGCAATATTTAATATAAGCTCATTATGTTTCTCACACACCAATGTATGTTCATGTCAAATTTTATTCAGTTACGTTCATTTGTTATAAAGTTATAAGGGAAAACAAGGGACCAGTAGCAAGTATAACACCCAATTAAATGTTAATGTTATTAATTGCCTGGCAACACAGACTTTCAACTTCATTTTAATATCAAAGTGAGGGTGTACAATGATTACTTCCTTTTCGCAAAACACTGTAAAAATAAGTATAATTGTTCACAAATTCACAGAAAGCTAACAAAATGTACATTTCTTCTTCTTCTTCTTCGTACGCTGTCAGATGTCAACCTGTGTTTTTTCAAAAAAAGCAGCGGTCATCCTGAGGCTGTCAACACTGTCATAGAGCTTGTCTAGTGTTGCCACTGATGATGGCCACATGTGCTTTCTCTGATCCTCGTATGTCGGGCAGTTTTGCAGCAAATGTTCAGCAGTCATTTTCCCGGTACCGCATGTGCATTCGTCACTGACACCTATCTTCAATTTATTGAATAGGTGGTACCTCAGTCTATTGTGGCCTGTGCGAAGTCTGAAGACCACGACCTGCTTTTTTCTGTTCAACTGGTAATAGGCATCGTTTTTTGTGTAGCCAGAATGTTCTGTTTCCCATTTGGTAAATGTACATTTAAATGTTGACTTCACAATTGAAGTTTGTGGGAAAATGTACAGATGGATCAGCCACTACCTCAAAAACAGAACAGCCAGAGTTAAAGTACAAGGGCAGATGAGCAAAAAGGTGACACTTGAGCAGTGAATACCCCAAGAGGGAGTACTGTCACCCACACTTTTCCTGGTGTATATAAACAACATCACAGAGAATATACCAAGAAGAGTCCACAGCTCCATGTTTGCAGACGATCTGGCTATGTGGACCTCTGAAAAAAATCTCACCATAGCAAGCAATCGGATGCAGCAGGCCCTAACATCGTTGGAGGAGTGGGCGAACTCATGGATGGTCAAAATAAATGAGAAAAAAAACAACATGTACGATATTCTCGCTTTCAAATAAACCCCAGAACACCAAAATAAGTCTTAACGGCAAAAATCTGCGGCCAAACGACAACCGAAACTACCTGGGGAGTCACATTTGATCGGCGCATGACATGGAAAAGTCAGATCGAGAGAAACCGAATGAGAGCCAGACAAAGAATGGCAATCATAAGGAAATTTGCTGGCACAAGCTGGGGAGCAGACAAAAGTATACTAAAGAAACTGTATACTGGAAGAGTGAGACCAGTTCTCGAGTATGGCATTGCGGCATGGACAACAGCAGCAAAGGGAAACTTTGATCAAATTAGCAAACTTCAAAACCAAGCTATGAAAGTTATAACAGGAGGCATGAAGTCAACGCCAATTGTAGAACTCGAAAAGATTTCAAATCTGCAATCCATGACCGACAGAAGAGACTGCAGAGCCCAGCAGCAAGCAGAGAAACTCAGAAGACTGACAGACCATTCAATGCAACAGAGACTAAATAGATTTGGAAATGGGAAACTAAAGCGGAGAAACTTTGCAAAAATAGCCAAAGCAAAGATGAGCGAAGACCCTATGAACACATTAACAACACCAAAGCCCATCCCAACTGTACCCAAACCTACATGGAAGCAGCATATCATTCCGGAGGTGGTAGAAAATATACTAGGTATTGGAAACAAGAACAGCCAGACTGAAAAAGAAAGAAGGGACATAACCCTGAGGTACATAACGAAAAACTAACCAAGCATGGACTGGACCCATGCATATACCGACGGTTCCGTTACAAACACAACACAGAACAGAGGGGCAGGGGTATTCCTGAGCCTACCAAATGGTAGAAAAATAACACTGTCAGTGGCAACTGGAAAATTCTCAAGCAATTTCAGAGCGGAGGCAGAGACACTGAGGGCTGCAGAATAGCAATGCTGACAGGCGAAAGCAGTGAAAGCCAAATAGTTCTGTTTACAGATGCCCTGGCCGTAGTCACAGCCCGAAAAAGCCAGAAAAATACTGAACTTAATGATTTAAGAGCAGTACTCTGTCAACTATGCCAGCAGTCCGCACCAAAAAGAGTAGTGGTACAGTGGGTTCCATCCCACTGTAACATCCAAGGCAATGAGAAGGCATCAGACTGGCAAAAGAAGGTGCAAGACTACCACAACCAGATTCTAGTGTGACCTACGAAGAGTCCAAAAGGTTTATTAGGGCCAGATACATGACCAAATGGGAAACAGAAAATACTGGCTACACAAAAAATGATGCCTATTACCAGTTGAACAGAAGAGAGCAGGTCGTGGTCTTCAGACTCCATACAGGCCACAATAGACTGAGGTACCACCTATTCAATAAACTGAAGATAGGTGGCACTGACTAATGCACTTGTGGTACTGGGAAAATGACCGCTGAACATCTGCTGCAAAACTGCCGACATACGAGGACCAGAGAAAGCACATGTGGCCATCACCAGTGGCAACACTAGACAAGCTCTATGGCAGTGTCGACAGCCTCAGGATGACCGCTGCTTTTTTCGAAAAAATACAGGTTGACGTTTGACAGTGTACGAAGAAGAAGAAGAAGAAGAAGAAGACTTCACAATTGTTATTGTCAA
Organism: Ariolimax columbianus; assembly: GCA_036924085.1. NCBI lineage: Eukaryota > Metazoa > Mollusca > Gastropoda > Stylommatophora > Arionidae > Ariolimax > Ariolimax columbianus. The sequence goes on along the minus strand of JAVGWX010000013.1, from coordinate 26,141,757 downwards.
CAAGAATCTAAATACTTACAGTAACAAGTATGGGTTGCTTTTACATGGGCATACAGATCCATACTTCTTTCTATAAGAATTAACAGTTTGACGTTTAACTTATTCATTGTGGAATATTTTGTATTCCGTGGCGAAGTGGTTAACCCACGGGCCTGGGTGCTTGATGCGGAGTCCCCTGCATCTCGTAGTTGCCTCCTAGTCGTCTTGTCCTTGACTTGCCACTGGGGTCGGGCTGCTCGAGGCGAGAGAGTGAGGGTAAAAAGTGACGCAGTTAATACTTACTAAAAATAGGGCTAGCAAAATAAATTATGCCATCATCGTCTACGATGGACGGCGGCCTTTGCCTTGCCTTTATTTCGTCCTCCAGGCATGTTTATTTTTGCAATGTGAACAAACTTCTTAGTTCTTAGTGGACCTGTACTCCTACAGTGGTAGATTCCCGTGTATAGGTCCCACAGTGGACCTGTACTTCTACAAGGGCAGATGCCTCTGTGCAGGTCCTAGCTCTGGTATGAGGTGGGTATAGCTGGGAGAAGGGTATCCTGCTTAGCTGGCTAGGCTCGAGCAACTAAATACTCTGCTGCTTTGGGACAAGTGCTTACAGAGGGTGGTTAACCGATGTAAAAGTTCATCTTAATAGGCTCAAACACTAGAGCAAGGTATACCCACAGCCTGTTAGGTGCCATCTATGCTGCTCTAAACAAACCACCTAACTATCGCCAGTGTTATGCCATGTCACACAGTTAGTCGCCTCTTACAACATGCTCTCTATGAGGCAGTGGTACTGTTCTTGTCCTTGTCATACACAAAGAAATTACAGTCCCAAATATACATATATATATATACACACACATGTATGGCAATTGTTCAAGACAATATTTTAGCGCTGTAACATTCAAATAAATTTAGTGAGTCAATACATCGGCTTTACAGAGTGAATCCGTTAATCCTACTGTCACCCTCTGACTAAATTCAAACTTATATTTGAACGTTAACATCACAAATGACAAGCTTGTTAATAATAGAACCAATGATAAGTTTGTTGTTGTAGATGGCTGAAACTGATGAGCCACTGATGAGGTCCCCATGATCATAAAATAGTTCTGTGATATTCTCAGAGACAATTTTCCCATCCTTCAAAGGAAGTCGCAGAACCTGGAAGACAAGAAAACAGCAAAAAAACTTAATGTAGTTAAATATAATTTGTTATTTAAATAAAGTACACAATGAGAATATGAGTAAATAATAAAAAAGTTAAAATAGTTCTATTCCTTCTTTTTTTTCTTCTTCATACGCTGTCAAACGTCAACCTGTATTTTTTCGAAAAAAGCAGCGGTCATCCTGAGGCTGTCGACACTGTCATAGAGCTTGTCTAGTGTTGCCACTGGTGATGGCCACATGTGCTTTCTCTGGTCCTCGTATGTTGGGCAGTTTTGCAGCAGATGTTCAGCGGTCATTTTCCCGGTACCACAAGTGCATTCGTCAGTTCAACCTATCTTCAGTTTATTGAATAGGTGGTACCTCAGTCTATTGTGGCCTGTGCGGAGTCTGAAGACCCCGACCTGCTCTCTTCTGTTCAGCTGGTAATAGGCATCATTTTTTGTGTAGCCAGTATTTTCTGTTTCCCATTTGGCCATGTATCTGGCCCTAATAAGCCTTTTGGACTCTTCGTAGGTCACACTAGAATCTGGTTGTGGTAGTCTTGCACCTTCTTTTGCCAGTCTGATGTCTCCTTGCTGCCTTGGGTGTTACAGTGGGATGGAACCCACTGTACCACTACTTTTTTTGGTGTGGACTGCTGGCAAAGTTGACAGAGTACTGCTCTTAAATCATTAAGTTCAGTATTTTTCTGGCTTTTTAGTGCTGTGACTACGGCCAGGGCATCTGTAAACAGGACTATCTGGCTTTCATTGCTTTCGTCAGTCAGCATTGCTTCTACCGCAGCTCTCAGTGCCTCTGCCTCTGCTCTGAAATTGCTTGAGAATTTTCCAGTTGCCACTGACAGTGTTATTTTTCTACCATTTGGTAGGCTCAGGAATACCCCTGCCCCTCTGTTCTGTGTTGTGTTTGTTACAGAACCGTCGGTGTATGCATGGGTCCATTCCATGCTTGGGTAGTTTTCCGTTATGTACCTCAGGGTTATATCTCTTCTTTATTTTTCAGTCTCGCTGTTCTTGTTTCCAATACCTAGTATATTTTCTACCACCTCCGGAATGATAATCTGCTTCCAGGTAGGTTTGTGTACAGTAGGGATGGGCTTTGGTATTATTACGGTGTTCATAGGGTCTTCGCTCATCTTTGCTTTGGCTATTTCTGCAAAGTTTCTCCGCTTTAGTTTCCCATTTCCAAATCTATTTAGTCTCTGATGCATTGGATGGTCTGTCAGTCTTCTGAGTTTCTCTGCTTGCTGCTGGGCTCTGCAGTCTCTTCTGTCGGTCATGGATTGCAGATTTGTAATCTTTTCAAGTTCTACAATTAGCGTTGACTTCATGCCTCCTGTTATAACACTCATGGCTTGGTTTTGAAGTTTGCTAATTTTATCAAAGTTCACCTTTGCTGCTGTTGTCCATGCCGTAATGCCATACTCGAGAACTGGTCTCACTCTTCCAGTGTACAGTTTCTTTAGTATTCTTTCGTCTGCTCCCCAGCTTGTGCCAGCAAGTTTCCTCATGATTGCCATTCTTTGTCTGACTCTCATTTGGTTTCTCTCGATCTTCTTCTTCTTCTTCGTTCGTTCTCAATCTCCCACTACCAAACCCTGAAAGGGCTTATGTAGCAGAATGTAATCCCGAGAACGGAATTGCGTTGTGTCATAGTTTACCGCTTGGCTGCGATATTTGCACCTTTCGGTCCAACACATCCGACTTCAGCAAGCATTTTTTGAGTACCGGGTTAGCATTCCCTCTTCGATCCTTTCTCCTTAGCCAGTCTGCCCTGCTGCAGCCTGTTATCCAGGATCCCCGCGTGGAGGTGTAGAAGGGTCTTGGCAGCTATGGTTCGCTGGCCCTGACGCTAGCAGTCAGCTATGGGTCGCTAACCCCTGCAGCTCATGTGCTGCTCAGTCTCTTGATTCCTCTCTCGATCTGACTTTTCCATGTCATGCGCCGATCAAATGTCACTCCCAGGTAGTTTGGGTTGTCGTTTGGCGGCAGGTATTTGCCGTTAAGACTTATTTTGGTGTTCTGGGGTTTATTTCAAAGCGAGAATATTGTACATGTTGTTTTGTCCTCGTTTATTTTGACCAGCCATGAGTTCGCCCATTCCTCCAACGATGTTAGGGCCTGCTGCATCCGATTGCTTGCTACGTTGAGATTTTTTTCAGAGGTCCACATAGCCAGATCGTCTGCAAACATGGAGCTGTGGACTCTTCTTGGTATATTCTCTGTGATGTTGTTTATATACACCAGGAAGAGTGTGGGTGATAGTACCCCCCCCCCTCCCCTTGGGGTACTCCTTGCTCCAGTGTCACCTTTTTGCTCATCTGCCCTTTAACTTGAATTCTGGCTGTTTTGTTTTTGAGATTTCTAATCCAATAATCGTTGAGATTGATTATAGAAAATGAAAGGCAAACAGAATACATAAAAGAGAGAATTTAAACTTAAAACATAGAAGGTCAATTGAGTGGAGAGCATGGAACAAAATGGATTTTAGACCCTGATCTGATTAAAGGTTAATGTAGCATGTACAATTTATTTCAAAACAAAGACAAAGATAGGAAAAAAATAACACATTTACAAATTATTGTAAACAATTTAACATGCACAAAGAAATGGAGTCAAAGATTGACAGAACAAATTTACCATTGAAAATAATTGAAGAAATTTAAACTAAAAGTGTACTAATGATACAAACAATCAAATGCGTGAAATAAAAATATTAGATGTAACATGCAAAATAAATAAATGAACAAGAAAATTAGATTAAAGTGAAACAAGAAAGATGTAGCTTCATATTCCATTGAAGACATCTGGAGTTTCCTAGACCTGGTTCACAAAGGAGCTTTTGAGTCACAGAGGGGGAAAGCATTTGCTGCCCACAGCAAACATTTCAGGCTTAATCTCTATATTTTATATGTTCTAGTTGACTCAGTTGTCAATTGACAACTGCTTTACTGATCAAGTAGAAAAAGTGAAGAAAAGAAACTGGCCACCCTACCTCCATAGCTAACGCCTAGCATAATGAAGTCATTCCCAAAAGTAATGACTGCTATGACTTCACCCTTCTGCTTCACAAGAATTTGTCCTGAGATACTCTATTGATTATAGAGGCAATGATGACTTAGGTAAGGAAACGGGAACAGTTTGAGGATAGTGAATTGTAATCAAGAGGAGAGATAGGGCTTTTAGAAAGCTGAACACTCTTAATCATTTTTTTATTATAACAAGGGACTTTCATCACCTGGAGTTTCGTAATACCACAGTGCCAATTACTGCACATTTTTCTACTGTATGTTTCCTCCAAGTGCCAAAATATTTGTCCATAAGACCATTGTCAGTAATCTCCTACTCTGTTTACAACAGTAAACTAACACTTTTGTATCTCTCAGTGCTTTATAAAATTACTTAGTTGCTATTGTAAAACTATTAAATTGACGTTAGTGAAAACAAAATTAAAATGGTAAATTATACAAAATGACTTACTGAAGATGGGGCTTGTTCCTTCGGATCATGTAAATGTAATGCAATTTTGTATAATATTGGATGTGTTCCTGTGTAGAGTGCATCCCCTGACTGAGACAGATGTAGATTGTCTGCCATGGTATGAATTTCCACTGACTGCACCTCCTCCACTGAATTGTCATGTTTAATTTCATAGACATTTACTGCATTTAGAAGCGGCATGTTCACATATAGGTATCTGAGAATGACAGATGGTAAAAATAATTTTTTTTTCTAGATCTGTAAAAGTAGTAGGACTACTCCCACATTTAACCTATTTGCAGAAAGATTGTGTTTCTGTAATGATGATTTCTGTAACAACTTAGTAATGCACTTAGCTCTATGAACTTACCTCAATATTTACCAGTTACAAAATAATTTGTATGAAATTATCTTTCACCATATTCTAATAAAGTCTAGTCTTCTTTTTGCTGCATAGAAAGCATAGGACCACACTGCACGTTAATGCCTTTCATGAAACCTATATAAAAGAACATATGCAGACTCTTGCAGTGATGACTTCTGCAATAATTTCTTTTAACATGATGAGGTTGCTAGCCCTATGTACAACCTTCTTTAGTCACCTTTAATTAACATGCCCAGAAGGTCACAGTAGACATGTTCTTTCCTCAACAAATACTCAGCTGCTTCAACCACATTATCTTCAATAATTATGTAGGCTATTTTATTACCATCTTTGGCTTTTTATACGTCATAATAATTCTTCATCAAGGGTCTCAAACTCACGGCACATAGGATTAAATGTGGCCAGCAGAACCATTTCTTGTGGCCTCTGATGTCTTTGCCATTTTAGTGTATGGTAAATGAATAATATAGAACACTGTTTACTATAAAATGAAAGTATCGTCTGGTTAAAGAGAAAACATCAATTAAATGTCTAGGGTACAATACAGAGGTACTAAAACAGGTGATAACCATCATAACAAAATATATGAGCTTTATAGTAGAAATCAGGACCAAGACTGCACAACAGTGCAAGCCAGGACAAAATATTAAATAGACAATACCACAACATACATATCCAGTTGCTTCTGGAAACCTAAATGGTCATTGAGAATTTCATTCCATCCAGCTAATATTAATTTTAATATGTTTTCGTTAAAACATTTGTTACAACTCTTTCATTGCTGGCTGACATAACTCATCCATGCTCTTCACAAATAGATAAAAGTAATTCAGTTTTTAATTTTATTTTGCTGGATTGTTTGGTAACAAATGAACAAACTTAATAATGCTCTGTTCTTCCAAATAACTTTATATTCATTCAACAGGCACCCATTGTTTTAGCATTCTTATATTAGCTGTTACCAGTAAATGATGATACAATACACCTTGACTGGAATTATTAATTTCTAACTGTAATGTATTTTTCCTATTTAAACACACATATTCTGAAATTTATCAGAACTATTTTATTTTTATGCTAGTCTAAAAACAATGCCAACTAAAATAAAATGGAACAAATATTTTCCAGAATAAATTGAAGAATCTGTAATTGTACACATTGTTGAAGATTGAAGTGCAATATTTAATTTGTCTTCAAACAACAGAAGTGCTAAAACTTAAAGAGTATAATCTTAGTCACCATTATGATAGAACATGGTGAAACGTGACGTTGTCACTAGAACATGTGAGAGGAAACAGTTCTTAAGCTGAAACAAGTCATTTGTGAAGCAGTGAAATATCTTATCAAACATTAACGACAGATAATTCAAAATTCAATCAAATGTTGAGTTCCAATGATCTTCTAGGTTAAGGAGAAAAATAGAAAGAATAACACAGGTGTTACTGTTGTGTGACCTGCGAGCCATCTTCTAAGTGGGATTCAGTGGTCTCGAGGTAAGGTGTCCGCCTCAGGTACCGGAGATTGCAGGTTTGAATCATGATGGAGACTGAAATTTTTTTTTACGTGGATCTTTTGGTTAAAATTCCTCTGATCTCTGAGTAGTGAGATCGGACTCCCATGTTCAGTGTCAAGCACGTTAAAAAATTCCTTGGCAGTTGGAAATCAAAAAGAGTAGACCGCTGGCCGGACAAAATTCAAATTCAAAATCTACCCATGTTATTTGTACCTTTCCCCAGGTGACTTGTTAAGAACACCTATAGATGCTGCCTAACTGACTGCAGGTCTACTTAGCTCTTGTGTTTCTTCTTCTTCTTCTTCTTCGTTCGTTCTCAATCTCCTACTACCAAACCTGAAAGGGTAAGTAGCAGAATGTAGTCCAGAGAACGGAATGCGTTGTGTCATAGTTTATAGCTTGGCTGCGATATTTACACCTTTTGGTCCAACACATCCGACTTCAGCAAGCATTTTTTGAGTACCGGGTTAGCATTCCCTCTTCGATCCCTTCTCCTTAGCCAATTTGCCCTGCTGCAGCCTGTTATCCAGGATCACCGCGTGGAGGTGTAGAAGGGTCTTCGCAGCTATGGTTCGCTGGCCCTGACGCTAGCAGTCAGCTATGGGTCACTGACCACTGCAGCTCATGCGCTGCTCAGCATCTTGATCCCAGCTCTTGTGTTTGAGTCTATTAAGATGGACTCACACATCGGTTAAACCACCCTCCAAGAAAGTTGTATACAGACTCTGTAGAGTCTTCTAAACCAGTATAAAGATGTTAAGTTAAGTTATTAAACATCATTATACTGCTGTCGAGCTAGTTTAAGTTTGAAATCTCCATTCTACATTATATGTTCCCATTTCTCCTAAAATAAACTATCAGAATGTGAAAACATTTACCTTTTATCCTTGGACAAAAAGACACCATTAGGTGAGTGCATATATGAGTCCACTACTGTGAAGTCTGTTCCGTTGAAGAACACTAAAGAACCAAGACCAAACGGGAGAACGACTTGCTCCAATACGCTCAAAAAAGAATTTTTGAAGTACAGAAAGTTGGTGATGTAGAACTGATCTTCTTGAGTGACTGTGAGGTCATTGGCAATATGAAGTTTGTCATCAGTGAATGATTCTAGGTGGACAAGATCACTTGTTTTCTCCATATACCTGAACTTTTCTACAGCATCGTCACTTCCTTCTCGATGATTGATAACATAGAGCAAATGTTCACCTTTGATCTGGTCCTCTAGGAGGCTGATACCATGAGGGTGGAACGTTTGAGGATTAAAGCTTTTACTAGATGTCAGTTTAAGCTTCCTAGCACCCAGTTCTGGTTTATTGAAATCATATAAATAGATGCTACCTTGAATGTTGTTGGACTTGAGAAAGTCTGTAAAGGTTGGCGGTGCTGGGGGATACCATAAACCAGATGTTATGAAGACCAGACCATCTTTTGTAACTTGGAGGTCCTCGGATCCAAAATCCAGACCTTTCACCTGTCTGAAGCAGAGCAGAAAAACAAAATAATATAGTAAGGTGTATGTTTATTAATATTGCACTTTAATAAGATTTTACATTCAAATGTGCATCTGTGTATTTTATGTCTAGATCCGACACTTGATAAACATCTGGAAGTTCTCGATTTTGTAGATTATATATTTGTGCTGTCACACAAGCTGAAAGGCATACAAGAAAAGATAGACATGCTAACATTTGAAGCAGAAAATTAAGTTTGCAGATCAGTGTGAACAAATCAAAGAAAATTTTAATACATCACAAAAATAGTGTGTACATACAGGTTAATGATTTCAGATTTTTTTTTTTGTTGGCATTCATCTTATTTATCTATTCCCCAAGGCGGTGTGTGTTGCACTGTGGTTTTTATTTTGCGCCTGTCTGCCCAGTACATCCGACTTCAGCATGCATTTTATGTAAGGTTCTGCTTCCTCCTGCATTTTCTAAAGGTTTGCTTTCCCGGGTAACGGCCGGTGCTATGATGGGGATCGAACTCAGCACCTTTGCTTGTGAGCCGTGTCACTTAACCACTAGCCCATGCCGTCCCCATTTTTTAGATAATTGAAGAAGTGCACAGTTTTACATATCTGGTTGATAGGATTCACAAAGAGAGATGAACAAATCATGAAATTAATGCGAGGATTAATAAGGCCATATTTGTTTTCAGCCCTCTTCATTGAATGTGGAATTCTTCAGCTTTCTCCATGGAAAAAAGTTACGCTATTCAACATGAATGTAAAGTTTATCCTGCAGTCCTGCTAAATGGCTTGTAAACATGGCATCTGACTAGGGTATCCAATCTACTGACCTTCAGCAATAAATGTCTTCATCACTTACTTTATATTAGATGGGTAAACGGTAAGGACAAACTTGGTTCTATGAGAAAAAAACATGGCAAAAATCAAAATAGCAGGAGATTGGGGAGAAAAGTGGAGATGGATAGGATGTACTCTTAGAAATAAGCATGACAGTATTGCCCAACATGCACTTTAATGGTACCCTCAGAGAAAGAGATTAGTTGGTAAAAAAATTATGAAAGAGGAAGTCAAATCAGTTGGGGTTTTGTAGGTGGGAAAGGAAGTAAATTTAGTTGGGGTCTTGTAGGTGGGAAAGGAAGTAAATTCAGTTGGGGTCTTGCAGGTGGAAAAGGAAGTAAATTCAGTTGGGGTTTTGTAGGTGGGAAAGGAAGTAAATTTAGTTGGGGTTTTTATAGGTGGAAAAGGAAGTAAATTCAGTTGGGGTTTTGTAAATGGTAAAGGAAGTCAATTTAGTTGGGGTTTTTGTAGGTGGGAAAGGAAGTAAATTTAGTTGAGGGTCTTGTTAATGGAACTGAAGAGGATGGCACTAAATAGGAACAGATGTAGAGATCTGTCTCATTTTTCAAGGGGAACCAGGTGGAAAAATAATGATGATGATGCATTATGCACTATATTATATACCATCCTCACATTTATATATTGTTGTTACTACACATACACAAACATACCAATGTGATATTATTATCTGAGTGGTTTCCAGTAGACTCAGTTTCCAGCAGAATAAGTCTACAGCCATACTGAGATTAGGCCATAAACGACAACTACCACTAGTTTGAGTTAACCCAAGGCATAACAAATCCCTGGTGCCAAGTCGCTATGGTGCCTAGCAATGTTGTTGTAGCATCTAACATATGTTGGGGCCAGTGTTAAATGTGTTGAAACAATTTCGCTCAGCGCAGTAGTCTTTTTCATCCAGCTCCTACATTTTTTGTGTGGCTACTGAATCTTAAACAAATCTATCATCCATTGAACTAATCTCTCAAAGCTAGAAACCCATTTGATGGCACTAAACATTTGATCAGTTATGCTGACCATTGGATTTCTAGGTTTTAAAGAGAACTCTAAATAAAAACATCCATATATAATACAAGAATAAATGAGGGAATCTCTAGTGTAGGTGGGCATCAAAATAACAATCTAATATAATGTTCATTTGATTAGACTATATGTCCCTTTTCCATATTTTTACCATCTTGATCAAACTACAATTCAAGTTTTCATATTCTGTTACTAAATCTTTGAGTTTATTCTTCAGTCTAAAGGTAAAGGAAGTGTTGGATGCTTCATTGTACGAGATCACAGCTTGTTTATGATCCTGGTGGACATTTCCCTTCCTTTCCTTCCCTGACAGTAAGACATGTTAATGCAATGTTACTATTTAGTAGGATTTACAGCTTGGTCTACTGGAAAGTACTGCTGGCGGGAGCTGAACCCTATATCTTTGCAGACGGTCTCTCCAGTTTTAAACTATCTACTTAATTTCACTAGCTAGTAATTCATCATTCCAGCCCCTTCCATCACTGCTCACTTGTTTGATAGGCCAGGCGTTGCATAGGTATATGTCATCTAATACTGTACTAAATATCTAGTCTCGAATTACCTGCAATCCCCAGGATAGTGTTTATTATAATGTAGATGTACTCCGTACTTTAGCACAGTTTCCACAACCTTGTAGGCCACAACTGACAGAATGGCTACTTTAACAGCGCCACGAAGCATCTTTGTTATATCTGTATTTACAAGAATTTCGAAAATGACAAATATAATTTGTTAATCAAGATCGCAGCAAGTTCAGACTTTACTGACACAGGCGAGTAGCAATAGCGACTAAGCAAATGTGTAAAAAAAAAAAACTGCAGACACAGCTAAAATTTAAACACTACAAGAAAAACATGAAGACCAGATAACAAAAAAGAACGACCTACAGTGAAGAGGGACCCACTGCAGCGATGGGTATAATCATGGTCTGCTTTAGATTAATAAAGGTTAATAAAGAAGGCCATATGGTCTAATATATATTTTATTTGAAACGAAATGACGAATGGTCGTCACTGTTGTTGCTATGGTAGTTATAGCCGTTATTCTTTGAGATGTGGTGAATATTCTCACGAACTATACAATTATGAAAGTATTACCGTACTGTGTTTAATAAATGTATACAACTTTCGATTACGAGTTGCTTTCTCTCTAACATAATATTTGCGATTATACGCTCGTTTTATGCAAATGTGGTACATAATAGTATACGAGTTGTTTTAGTGGTGATGTTATCCACTACCCGTGTGGATCCTAGCTCCATAAGCCTACTTGACGCAAGAATGTACACTGCATCTCATGCATACGTAAATGCGGACTAAAGAAGGAGAGACAGGATCAGAAACGATGACATCAGATTGGTGGGAACAACACCAGTATTAGACTACATCAGATGATAGCAATTAAAACTAAAAGCATGGTTTTTGTCACGTAACAAGCCTACCACCACAACCCACACAGCACCCCACAACAAGCAGCTGCAATCAATGCTACTTAGATACAACGGATTCAAGGCCAGAGGCCGACCACGAAAAAGGTGGCTTATGAAAATATTTAGGCGGTGAATGTCATTGTTGGGCTCGTTCTAGAGATCTCTACATAACCACGCGGCAAGGCAAAACAGCATAAGCGGAAAGAAGAAAGAAAAAGAGTAATACAAAGCTGCTGATAATTAAGAAAATTACAGCTTAGTTTGAAACATACTTCAGGGTTGAAAAAGTGAAAGACAAAATGTAATTATAACCAACCATAGCGTGCTTTCAATTCAATATTAAATGTGTTAAGTAAGTGGAACAGGTTTTATGTGAGGAAATCAGATGTAATGGTGACCATTGCCGGATATAGACTTGGTGAGGTCCTAAGCTATATAAATCGTAGAGTCCCTTTCTTACTTTGGATTAAATAATCCCCCACTAACACATACGCACTCTTACACAACTCTAACACGATTCCTAAGGGTGAGGACTTTCCAATGTACTTTAGTTGGGTTTGATCACTGAGATCATTGGAGGGCAAGTCTGGTGCCAGCAGCCGCGGTAATTCCAGCTCCAATAGCGTATATTAAAGTTGTTGCAGTTAAAAAGCTCGTAGTTGGATCTCAGGCGCAGGCGGGCGGTCCGGCTCGCGCCGGTTCACTGCCCGTTGTCTCCTGCCCTACCGTCTGCCGGCTCTCTCCCACGGGTGCTCTTCGCTGAGCGTCCTGGGTGGCCGGCGCGTTTACTTTGAAAAAATTAGAGTGTTCAAAGCAGGCCTCGGCTGCCTGAATAATGGTGCATGGAATAATGGAATAGGACCTCGGTTCTATTTTGTTGGTTTTCGGAACTGGAGGTAATGATTAACAGGGACAAACGGGGGCATTCGTATTGCGGCGTTAGAGGTGAAATTCTTGGATCGCCGCAAGACGAGCTACTGCGAAAGCATTTGTCAAGAATGTTTTCATTACTCAAGAACGAAAGTCAGAGGCGCGAAGACGATCAGATACCGTCGTAGTTCTGACCATAAACGATGCCGACTAGCGATCCGCAGGAGTTGCTTCGATGACTCTGCGGGCAGCTTCCGGGAAACCAAAGTGTTTGGGTTCCGGGGGAAGTATGGTTGCAAAGCTGAAACTTAAAGGAATTGACGGAAGGGCACCACCAGGAGTGGAGCCTGCGGCTTAATTTGACTCAACACGGCCAACACTGAAATGATTGACATGCCGAGACCACTCTTCTGATGTCTAATATGGAACTGGTGCTGGACTTAGACCCCCAGAAATCTGGGGTTATGCCCCCTGTGGCTCGGTTTTGTCTGCATCCAGTGTTTGATAAAGGAATTGACGGAAGAGCACTATCAGGAGTGGAGCCTGAGACCTAAGTTAACTTACCACGCCAATACTGCAGAATGACTATCAAAAAGTACACCTTCGTGGGGTCTAATAGAGAACATGTGCTGGAATTAGACCCTCGAAAAGTTTGGGGCTACCCTCTAAGAAACTTGATTGTACCCCAGGCATGGAAAGATGCAATACTGGTACCAGTACCAAAAACAGGAAAGGACAAAACAGATCCAAATGGATACAGGCCCATAAGCCTACTGAGCTGTGTCGGCAAGCTGATGGAACGGATGATAAACACCAGACTGATGTGGCATCTGGAAGAAAAACGAATACTAATTCCACAGCAAGCCGGCTTTAGACAGCACAGATCCACTGAGGACCAGGTCATCCTCATAGCCCAGGAGATAGAAGATGCCTACCAGGCACAGAAACACACAGTAGCTGTTTGGGTGGATCTGGAAAAGGCATTTGACAAAGTCTGGAAGGATGGACTTAGAGTCAAGCTAAGAAGAAGTGATATCTGTGGGAAGATGTACAAGTGGATCAACCACTACCTCAAACAAAGAACGGCCAGAGTCCAAGTACAAGGGCAGATGAGCAAAAAGGTGACACTCGAGCAGGGAGTACCCCAAGGGGGAGTATTGTCACCCACACTCTTCCTGGTATATATAAACGATATTACAGAGAATATACCAAGAAGAGTCCATAGCTCAATGTTTGCAGACGATCTGGCTATGTGGACCTCTGAAAAGAATCTCACCATAGCAAGAAATCGGATGCAGACGGCCCTAACATCGCTGGAAGGGTGGGCGAACTCATGGCTGGTCAAAATAAACGAGGAGAAAACCACGTGCACAATATTCTCGCTCTCATTAAAACCCCAAAGTACCAAATTAAGCCTAAATGGCAAAATCCTGCAGCCAAACGACAACTCAACCTATCTGGGAGTCACATTTGATCGGCGCATGACATGGAAAAGTCAGATTGAGAGAAACCGAATGAAAGCCAGAGAAAGAATGGCGATCATGAGGAAACTTGCTGGCACAAGCTGGGGAGCAGACGAAGGCATACTAAAGAAACTGTACACTGGAAGAGTGAGACCAGTTCTCGAGTATGGCATTGCGGCATGGACAACAGCAGCGAAGGCGAACTTCGATAAAGTTAACAAACTTCAAAACCAAGCCATGAGAATTATAACAGGTGGCATGAAGTCAACGCCAATTGTAGAACTTGAAAAGATTACAAAACTGCAATCCATGACCGACAGAGAGACTGCAGAGCCCAGCTGCAGTCAGAGAAACTCCGAAGACTGACGGACCACCCAATGTACCAGAGACTAAACAATTTGGGAACTAGGAAACTAAAGCGGAGAAACTTTGCAGAAATAGCCAAAGCAAAGATGCACGAAGATCCCATAAACGCACTAACAACACCAAAACCCATCACTACTGTACGAAAACCTACTTGGAGGCAGGATATATTTCCAGAGGTGGTAGAAAATATACCAGGTATTGCAAACAAAAACTGCCAGACTGAAAAAGAAAGGAGAGACACTACCCTAAGCTTCATAACGAAAAGCTACCCAAGCATGGACTGGACCCATGCATACACCGACGGTTCTGTAACAAACACTACACAGAACGGAGGGGCAGGAGCATTCCTGAACCTACCAAATGGCAGAAAAATAACACTGTCATTCGCTACTGGTAAGTACACAAGCAATTTCAGAGCGGAGGCAGAGGCAGAGGCACTGAGGGCGGCAGTGGAAGAAATGGTAACACACAGTGAAAATGAGAGCCATATAGTCCTGCTGACAGATGCTCTCGCCGTAGTCACAGCGCTAAAAAGCCAGAAAAACACTGAGCTTAATGACTTAAGAGCAGCACTCTGCAAACTGTGCCAGCAGTCCGCACCAAAAAGGGTAGTGGTACAGTGGGTTCCGTCACACTGCAACATCCAAGGCAACGAGGAGGCAGACAGACTGGCAAAAGAAGGTGCAAGGCTACCACAAACAGATACCAGTATGACGTACGAAGAGTCAAAACGGCTTATCAAAGCCAGGTACATGACCAAATGGGAAACCGAACATACTGGTTACACCAAAAACGATGCCTATTACCAGTTGAACCGAAGAGAGCAGGTCGTTGTCTTCAGACTTCGCACTGGCCACAACAGACTGAGGTACCACCTATTCAACAAATTGAAGATAGGGTGTACCGACGAATGCCCGTGCGGTACTGGTAAAATGACCACTGAACATCTGCTGCAGAACTGCCCGACATACGAGGATCAGAGAGAGCAGATGTGGCCATTACCAGTGGAACTGCAAGACAAGTTCTATGGCAGTGGCGAGAGTCTCAGGATGACCGCCGCTTTTTTAGAAAAAATAATGGTTACTGTCTGACTGTGTACGCAGAAGAAGAAGAAGAAGAAGATCACTGAGATCGCCCTAACTGTCATAGGTACATACAGACCCACACACGCATCCAAGCACTGGTTAATATGTTCTGATATCGCCTAAAAGACTACGGTTCGGTCAGGGTCGAAACGTGCGTCAGTAGAATTGCAGTAGAGTACAGAAAAGGCAAACAATTTCTTTTAAAAAAAATCTCTACGAAAAATTGTACAAGAAGATTGCATAAAACATTAAAACATAAATGTCAATTAGCAAGACATCTCAATGTACGTCATTTTTTTTTAGGCACCTGCAAATTGGGAGATGACCTAAGCTATAGCTTGCTTAACATACCTAAATCCAACAGCGGGTGACACTATGTTCAATATAGAGCGAATGATTGCGATGGTGCATCAGTAGTTAGGACATCATATAGTCAGTCTTACGTCAGTATAAAAGGAGGTGAGGAATAATATCAGGGCCAGGTGAAACATTTCGATGAATCTATGCATCACTTTCTCGTAGGGTTCCTGAAAACAGGCTGTGTCACATCCATCTGGTCAGCGAGGTGAGGATTGCAACTGAAATCTCCACAGTGGTGGTTCGTAATGAGTTAAATGAACGTAAAACAAGTGGATGTCAATAAGAAGTTGGTAAAACGACACCTGTAAACATTAATATGAACCTTACCTGTCTAGCTTCCACTTATCTGTGCTTGTCGACTGCTATGCTCATACATAGCTCAATCGATAACGCTAGCCGAAATCTGCTCAGCCCAACATACAATTTAGTGGGGTGGGTCGGTGAGGTGGGGGTGGGTGTGCTAAGTGTTGTGGGGGGGGGGGGGGCGAGAATGATTGACACTTCCATATATTTTTATAGCACAACCGATTCACTCCGCAGAGCCGATATATTCGCTCAGAAACCTTCTTACATTTGCCGTAGAGCTGATGTGTTAGTTTGAGCATTCGTCATACTTATACATAAAAGGTTTCTCTGTACCAAGTGTTCCTACGTTTATAACTAAACTTGTTCTTTCTAGCGACTGTTACACTGCAAGAATAAATGTGTCGATATGTCCAACTTATTCTAGATTTAATGAGTTAATTTAACTTGACTTAATGTCTTTATGCTGGTTTAGAAGACTCTGCAGAGTCTGTATACAACCAGTTTCATTTACATTTCCTTGATCTAAAACTATGGGCATCCAGTCTATTCTTGAATGATTAATTGACCCTGCCTCCACTACTCCCTGTGGCAATGCATTCCAAGCATTCATCACTTTCTGACTAAACAATATTTCCAAATATCTAATCTGGACCTTTTTTTAATTTAATATTTATGTCTGTGCCATTCTGTTCTTGTAGGCGACTGTATTTTGAAGAACAAAAACTTGTTACGGTCTAATTTATCCTTTCCGTTGATTATTTTGTAAATCTGTATCATCTCGAATTCGTCTCTGTTTCTATACACTGTAGTCCGGTCTTTCTGATTCTTTCCCCATAACTAAATCTGGAATCCCACTATAAATTGTGTCGCTCTTCTTTGTATCCTTTCCAGCATGTTTATATCCCATCTACGATAGAGACTCCACGCGTGTAGAAAGTTCTCCAATATAGGTCTAACTAATGCATTATACAGTTTGAATTGGGATAGTTCGATTTTGTTTTCATTCCAAGTTTTGATCATGTCCTTCTGTGATTAAATATTGCATTTGGATAAACTACTATTTTAGTTTTAATTCGAAGCTGTTCTGTTCTGTTTTGTTCTGTTTTGTTCTGTTCTGTTCTGTTAAGAATCGACGCCATTGCATTCTGGGCAGACTTAAGGTGCTCAGTCACTTTCAGTAATTGGTGAAGACTGTAGGTTCTGATGTCCGTTATTGTAAAAATGTTAGTGACAGAGCAGTTAGAAATAAAGTGTTTATCTCTCACAGCAAATGGGCATAGTTTACCCAGTTGAAAATGCGTACCTGTTGAAGATAAAATTTTGGAAAGTTGCCAAACAAAAAAAAATACGTTGCCAGAAAGATGTCAGACCTGTTAATATATATTTCTTAATGCAATCTATTTATTTATTCTAATTGTGTAATTCTACAATTATGTATACACACATATACATACAAGAGTTTCTTTTCACAAGCATGAGGATGCTCTTAAGTGTACATCTCTACTTCGACTGGTCTGCAATATCGTCTTCCCAATATGTCAGATTCAAGTATAGGCCCTTCATGTCACGTTAATACGTATCTGTGAATCTCAGCTTGAATTTTGCCATCCGCCACGTATCCATAGAGAATATCTTTGGGAATGCGATCATCTTCCATGCGGCGAACATGACACACCATCACAGCAATCGCTGCCTCAAAAGAGGAAGAGGCGGGTGCGAGAGTGCACCTCTGGATTTGTCACTCGTTCCTCCATGTTATTCCAAGAATGGGATGCAGACGCTGTAGATGGAATGTGTTAAGCTTGTAGTCTTGTTTGTCGTAGGGTGCCCAATTTCGTTATCACATAGGAGCGCGTTGATGACACATAACATAAAATGTAAACCATGGTCTGGGTTTTAATTATAAGTATCTGATTTTAAAACATTCGTTGTGAGGTGAGCAGCAATTTTGCCAATGTGTCTGAGTTTGGAGAAAGTTTGTCGTTGATGAGAGTTCCCAGGTACGTGAATTAGCGTACAGCTGCCAGTTCGTTTTATACATATATATATATGATTTGAACAGTGATCGCGGATTTATAATTGCTAAATTGGCAGATTACACAAAATTAGGCACAAGTGTCTCATTTAAAGCAGAAGTGAATATACTGAGGTCGAATTTAAATAAAATTCGGAAATGGTCTGAGAGTTGGCAAATGGACTTTACGTTTGTATAATGTACAGTCATCCACATGAGTAGATCCAATATGGAACATAATTACAGAATGAGAGAGAATAATATTAAACAGGTAGAAAACGAAAAGGAACTAGGAGTTGTAATAGATCATACAGATAAAGTGAGTGAGCAAGTCCAGGTAGCAGTGAAAAAGGAAAATCCAATATTAGGTAAGATACAAAGAAACATTAAACATAGGAGCATGGAAGTGATAGTCAAACTGCATAATGCATTAGTTAAGCCTAGATTAGAGTACTGTGTTAAAGTGTGAGGTCTTTATCGCAGAATGGATAAGAGCATGCTGGAAAGGATACAAAGAGGAGCGATAAAATTGAAAGTGGGTTTCCAGAATTATAGTTATGAGAAAAGAGTCGGAAGAACCGTCCTACGGTGTCTATAAAAGAGAAGAATGTGAGGTGATTTAATTCAAGTTTATATGATAATCAACGGAAAAAATAAATTACACTATAACAAGTGTTTAAAATAAGAACGAGATGGCACAGGCACACATTAATTTTAAAAAGGTCCAGATTAGATACAAGGAAATATTATTGTAATAAAAAAAGTGATGAATGCTGGAATACATTTCCACCCGAAATAGTGGAGGCAGGGTCAGTTAATACATTCAAGAATAGATCAGATGTGCATATGCATTTTTAGATCAAGTGAATGTAAAAGAAACTGGTTGAATACAAACACTGATAAGTCTTCTAAACCAGTATGAAGACGTTAAGTTAAGTATAGTTGAGTTAGGCTAAGTTCTTCATTGAAATAAGTAAATGTATACATGGTCTTTGTTTCTGGCATAGAATTATAGGGCGCCACAATAGTTGGTCTTCCTGCAGAAAACGTAAGTCCATGCATTTATGAATAGCTTTAGAGGTGATCCATGCGGCGCTTTATTTTACATTATGAGGCTGTCATCCTTATTCAAAACCACAGGGAGTCGCCTTTTAAGGCAGGAATGGTAAGATGCAACGGGTCTATTCTTTTTCTCACCAGTGAGAGGTTTCAAGATACACACGGAGAA
This sequence comes from Ariolimax columbianus, assembly GCA_036924085.1. Lineage (NCBI taxonomy): Eukaryota > Metazoa > Mollusca > Gastropoda > Stylommatophora > Arionidae > Ariolimax > Ariolimax columbianus. The sequence continues at coordinate 26,122,749 of JAVGWX010000013.1, read as the reverse complement.
CTAAACGTTATGTTTGCCATAAACTTGTTCGAAATTAGAATCAAGACATTTTAACTGGGTCAAGATTGAACTGGTTAGAACGACTTGCGTCAATTGAAATGCCTACAGGCTTTTGTCACAAGGTTGGAGTGCTTGAGAAACTTGGATGAAGGCAAGCCCAGTGTTATATACGTGTTCGCTCGATAAATGAAGTACGGCTTTGTGTGCTTTGGTCTTGTTAATACACAAACGGCTCCTGATGGGGGTGGAGTGAATTCAACGCATGGAAGCATTCACTCGCCTTCTTTGTTCATATTGTTTAGATTCCTCTTTTTTGTTCTCTCCCAAATAATTAAGTCAATTTTGTTCTTAAACTGCTAGATTCTGTCATCGGAACATGCTGTCATTCTGCTCCTCTCGGCGAGTTGACAAAGTTAGAGAATGTGTTCCACTATTGTTTTGTCCTTCCATGTTCACAAGCCCGTGTGTTGTTGCTGAACAATGTCTGAGTTTACAATTGTGGTTGGCCAGAACAACTCTTGTGCGACGAGCTAGACACAGTTACCTTAGATTTGTTCTAGCCGGAGCCATTGTTGACAGGATTTAATCAAATGTAAAGCCGAGTTTCTCAAACTCTCCAGTGTGGCGGACATGCAGGGATTTCTCTATTTTGTTAGGAGCAAGTGATAAATTTATTGATAATTGCTAGTTTTCGATCATCTTAAATTTGTATTGCACATATATTGTGCATATAACCGTGTCTGTTTTGGGAACCTAATGATATGTTTGAAGCAGTGTGGTATAATTCCGTGGCTGGTTAGTTGGATGCAAGTGTGGTATAAATACGTGGCTGTTTAGTTTGATATCAGCTGCCCTGATGGAAATAACAGTTGCACTCCGTGGGGAATCTTGGACATCAGAACCGATACGAATATGTCTAGGACTGCCTCAGTGGTCTTCTCTCTCACCAGTGCTGTTTAACATTTACACAGTTAAAGTGGCCAACATTCAACTCACAGGGACAGGGCGAACTTAAACATTTGAAGAAAACATCTTGACGTACAGGACTGGCTCAGACAGGCGAGCGTTGGTCAAAGATAGCCAGGGTACATTGCAAGCATTCTCACATTGGTAGGGGGACTCCAGCTCCCAGATCAATCCCAACAAGGCCTGCGTGATGTGATTGTCTTTGAATAATTTTATCCTAAAAGCTGACCTCCTGGGTATCACATTTAAGGTATGCACCATTGACAGATGCGACAGGTTGAAATACCTCGGAGTGACATTTTATCGTACAAAGATGTAAGCGAGGGTTAGGAGCACTCAAGACTATGGCTGCCGCAAACTTGGAACAACGCCTCTCGTTCATCCCATTTCGTCAGGTTGTGTTGTCGGTTATCGTTTACGTACTGGGCTTCCTCACACTATCAAGAACACAGCGTGACATGTTGGAACGCATCCAGAATGAAGGTACGTGACTGGTGCTGGGTTGCACTACAGATACCTCGATCGTGACGATGTGGTACATACTGGGATTGTTATCGGGGACATCCAGGCATAAACTGGCGCAATCCAAACCCGATATGCGTGTCAACATAGACACGGGGCACACTCTGTACAGTAGGGATCAAGAAAGGGGCTTCGTGGATGGCACAGGCAGAACAAACTTTCGGACAAGTCACCCCAGCTCAGGCGGTAGCCAAGATCGAAGAATGGGTCCACAATAGTGATAGAATAATAGAATACCAGAGTGGTATCATTACCTTAGGCACGGAATGCAAAGAATGGGGCAACGGGAGAGCAGAACTTGAGGTGAATCAGCTGATAACTGCGAACACACATGACAGTGATGTACACCGACGGATCAGTGCTACCCATTTGGACATTACGTTGGTGCTTCTCAGCTAGAGTGAGAGGACATGTCGTTGCTGAGCAGAGTGGGGCATACATGTCAACAATCTCCAGTTTGAGAATGGAAGCAGTGACCTCAGCTCTGAGATGGCTCTCTGAGACCCCTTTAACAAGGACATACATTATGACAGACGCGCAAACCGTACTTCAGAAGGTACAAAAGGGATTGCTGAGATACGAGGGGATAGCAGTTGTTGAGGCCTCAAACCTCCAGCGGTTGATATGGATCTACTGTCTTGATCCTGCTGGGATTCAGGTCAACGAAAAAGCTGACATCTTGGATTTACAACCTCCCATCATGGGCACATTAGTGATGGACATGATTGGCATTTTGAAATTAATCAATGACCACAATAGAGGAATCATAAATCTACATACTGCAAAGTTTGACATAAAAACGAGGTTCGAGCGGAGTGGGGCGCATGAGAGGACCCAGTAGGAGAGTGCACAACGAGCGAGCTCCATGAACCATCAACGTTATAACATGTGTCACTGCCATTTGCTGAGCTAATGAGCACCTATGAATATGCTCGGAGTGCAGTGACGTTGATTTTTAGAAACAGAACAGAAACATTAATTTGTATTAACATGTATTTAAATGTGCGCTTAGCCAATTCTGTGACTCCATTTAATTAAATGAACTATTAGCGTGTTTTTTTCTTTTACAAAAGTTACAAAAAAATATTGTAATAGTTATTTCCCTTGACGCACTTTGCGAGATGGTGACTGATAATTTATGCCATTAGTATAAACCACGTAGGAGTAGCTATTTACTATGTGTGGGTATTTAATCAATTATCTTTTTTAAACTTGCCTTCTAAATAAATAAAGTTAAGCGCAAGACAGATCCGGGGATTCAATTGGAGGTTATGGACTTCAAGTCTCTCACATTCGAAGAAATACATTAAGTTGCAAGAGGCAAAGTGTTTTCTAGATGTGAATATGTTATTCCTGTCATGGTTTTAGATTTAACGAACTAACGAACATCATTCTATAAAGAGCGAATTGCTCTCAGTTGTAAGTGCTTTTTAAATTATGTTATTTTCAACCGAGCAAGACCTGCGGGTTTCTGATACTTGTGCTTAGGAAAATATTTCTTATAAAACCAGTTATTGTTTTTTTAAACGTCCTTGATTGTTGTCTGTGAATCTTAGTTCTCATGCAGTTTAATTTTATCCATTTGCAAAGAAAGTAAAGCGCGTTAAACGTGTGCATTAAATTGAAGAGAAGAACTGAAATTAGCATTGGGTGTTCGAAATCACAGAACCTGGTGTTAAATTCTTCATGTGAAGACTAACTCGTGCACAAATGAGTCACAATTAAAATCGTTCTTGTAGTTTCAAAGTTTAAGAAAGTTGCAAGTGTTACCTACTCTTGTTGACTTTCCAGAGTCGACGTTTCTTCTGAAATGACTGAATGTGTCCATACAGCTCATGAATCAACTGTCCTTGATTTATTAACTTAGCATTGAGTTCTTTAATATAGCTTCTAACGTCTGGAATAAATGCCAGATCACACAAACAGCTTTTGTTTCCTAACTCACCCTGAGGTTTTCATTTTATGTCCACGATAACAGATTCGCCCATCTTCAGAGGTAAAAAACGCTTCAGCATCTTCAACTTATTTAGTCAGCGTACCTCATAGAAGAAGTTAATTTGGTGGCTAGTGGTTGTCAGTTTGGATTACAATATAAGCGTACCAGGATCGAATCACGTCGTTTGACAAACCGAATTGTTGGTTTTTGCATGATAGTACTGCTTCTTCCAATTGGCCCAGCTGACGATAGCAATGAAAGGGACTGAGCACATATGGTTATATTAACCATTTTCAGAAAAGTGAAGTATTTACTCTCGGATTGAATTTTTTTTTTAACTGGCAGCATTTTAGTGCTATCGAAGTAAGGAAATTTATACGGGAAATTACTGTGGTCATGATATTGGTAAGTTTGGTTGAATTTACACACAATCTGTGAAACGTAGTGAAGCATACACTTTTAACTTTACCTTGAAGCGAGGGCTCGACTTCATCGCCTTGAGTTTTCCGCATTTAGCTCGATCTCTCTTGGCAGATGGGTACCCCATCTACGTAGCTACTACGTAGCTCCAGCGATGAACCCAAGGGTATCCTTGGAAAAAATTGACATCATGGACCGACCGTCGCAGCTCGAACTCAAACCCCGACAGCCTGAACACGAGGCAAACGGCTTGACCACTTCGCCACAGAAACCATCTGTAGCACACACACAAACACACAGATCTTCTGTACTGAAGTACATATAAGAAAACTTTGATCTAATAATAGCAGCCACGTTTGACCCAATTATTATATACTTATTGATATCGGCGACGCCTTTACTCTCGTCTAGAGCAAGTGAAAACAATTTAAATTGTGACGCGAGTTCACTGACGCTTAACTGTTGCCATTTCGTATATTTTCAACGAGAAAGACTAATTTCTTTAGTGTCCTTGTTTTTATCAGAACACGGTACTTTAATAGCAGCACTGAGATTATTCTTTGACAAAGTCTCCTTCGTAATATGCCAAGTGCTTTGCAATTTTTTCCAACAACATTAAAGCTTGCCCGAACAATTTTCTCACCTTCAATATTCCGTTTGTAGAAAAGCATCTTTTTTTGAGCAGATATACTCTTTTTCAAATTGTGTATTTTGTATGTTTTAGCTGGTCTTTTTTAAATCGCTGTAATTAGCGTGCGTGGTATTATATTCCCTTGACATGTATTATTTCCCAACAGAAATAGTTTCAAAACAAATCAAACAGGGATTTCGTTCTGCATGGCAAAATGTAATCATCAGTCCACTTCTCTTGAAATCCTCGAAACTCTCTGTCCGCATTCCTCTTCTTCAACTATGCGATATTATAATTTAAAGTACTGATACTATACCAAAATGATACCAAAATAATACCAAAATAAAGCAAATAATAATAAATTGCAATGTACCACAAGATATAAATATAGTTGAAAAATAACAAACTTTAATATTGCAACTTTATAAGACACTCAGTTCAATACTGGCAGTTGTGGAATCCGATACTGCTTGCATGCACTGAACAATTTTTTGTTTAAAGGGATTTTGATTGGCCATGTCTTGCCGAGTCAACTTCACCCCAAACAACCTTTAATTGCTTTACCGTGTAAAGTTCGGAGACGTCAGATGTTAGTTAACATCAATTACACGAATAACTCAAGAAACAATTCAAACGAACGCATTTTTATTTTTTTTGGTTACATAAGCACTTCCAGAATTTTATGAATAGGCTCTCGTAGTTTTAATTTTATCTTTGGTTCCAGAAATTCTTAGAACAGCCCGTAGGTCGCTGGTTGGCCATATTTAGTGAAATTGTGAAAAATTCTGACGTGCCAGAAAAAATCAAGTCGGGGTTGGATGCGTCTCGGGGGCAGTGCGCCGTACATACTTTATCTAGAGGATGTCGACTGCATGTGATAAAACAAAGGTTCTCAACCAACATTCCGTAGCGACCTGGTGTTCCACAACAGGCCAATAACAGTTCCACTAAGAAAACGAGTTTATTTTTGAAAACTTCGTCAAAAGCGATTTTAGTACTTGCAATAGTTTCTGCGAGCAAGCGACCTGCTTCTGATCCCTCGTGGAATGGCTTGGCTTGGCTTCGTTCGTTCTCAATCTCCCGCTACCAAACCCTGAAAGGGCTTAAGTATCAGAATGTAGTCCAGAGAAAGGAATGCGTTGTGTCGTAGTTTACAGCTTGACTGCGATATTTGCACCTTTCGGTCCAACACATCCGACTTCAGCAAGTTCCCTCGTGAAATGAGCTTTTCGCTCTTTTATTCCGGTATTAAATATCCTGTATTGTTTCTGGAGCGTTCTTGCAAACACAAAAGGATGTGTTCACTTCATTGAGTCCATTCTTTTTTTCTAACACATAATTAACATCAATCGAAAGATCTTTGACAACTATTATTGAACTTTTATATTCACAACATATTAATTACGCTTTGCCTGAGAGGTTCGAGAGGCAAACTGAATAGGACCACCGTTTTATTCTTTGCTTGTGGTAATGGGTGACTAAAGAAGGTTGTGCATGGAGGTGGAACTTCCGGCTAGTATCTGATGGTAAAGTGTAATGACGGGAAGGGGTGGTTGGTTTAATAAATGTAACGGCACAAAACTCATATTAGTATCACCTTCTACTTTAAGGTATAGTTAGTCTACAATATTAGTATCACCTTCTACTTTAAGGTATAGTTAGTCTACAATATTAGTATCACCTTCTACTTTAAGGTATAGTTAGTCTACAATATTAGTATCACCTTCTACTTTAAGGTATAGTTAGTCTACAATATTAGTATCACCTTCTACTTTAAGGTATAGTTAGTCTACAATATTAGTATCACCTTCTACTTTAAGGTATAGTTAGTCTACAATATTAGTATTGCCTTCAGAAAGACGGGATGGGCTAGTGGTTAAGTGACACGGCTCACAGCCCAATGGTTCTGGGTTCGATCCTTACCACAGCACCGGCCATTACCTCGGGGAGGCAAACCCTTAAAAAATGCGGGCGGAAGCAGACCTTTACATAAAATGCATGCCGAAGTCGGATGCCCTGGGAAGACAGTCGCAAAATAAAAACCTCAGTGCAACGTACACCACCTTGGTGAATAGAGAAATAAGGCGAACGCAGAAAAAAAACAAGGAAAAAAAACAATTATCACCTTCTATCTTAAAGTATTGTTAGTTTACAATATTTTTACTTCCTTATCTGTATCTACTATTTGTTACCAGTGTACTATATGGGCTAGGTTATCATCATTTTACTGGTATCATCTGGGTTGACCAAGACGATCCAGGAGGGTTTTGTGCCTGGAAAGCGCAAGAGAGGGAGGCAGAAGAACAGAGCGTACGATAATATCAGAGAGTAGACGGGAAAGTCCATAGGTAGAATTATTATCCTGGCATACAACCGAGTGGATTGACTGGAACGGGTCCAACAAACTGAAGTATTGGTGCCTCGATGATCTATTATGTTACACTACGACTGGTCCTAGACGCAGAAGGAGTACCCACATTTTGAAGATACAATACATTGTCCCGAGTGGTCCGCCGGGGTCTTTGTGTATGACGAAGACAAGAATAGCACCACTGCCCCACAGAGAACATGTCGAAAGAGGCGACTAACTGTGTGACATGGCATAACAGCGGCCATGGTTAGGTAGCTTGTTAAGAGTAGCATATATGGTGCCTAACAGGTTGCGGGTCTACTTTGCTCTAGTGTTTGAGTCTATTAAGATGGACTTGCACATCGGTTAACCACCCTCAGCGGCACTTGTCTCAACGCAGCGGAGTAATAAGCTGCTAAAGCCTAGCCCAATAAGCAGGAAACTCTCGTCCCGGCTACATCCAGCTCACGCTGGAGCTGGGACTTGCCATGGACATCAGCCCCTGTAGAAGTACAGGTCAACTATTATTAAGACAATACATTTCGTTTTAAAAGTCCACACTGACGATTAAATGGCGGACTTAGGGGACGGCGTGGGCTAGTAGTTAAGTAGCACTGCTCACAATCTGAAGGTGCTGGGTTCTTCTTCTTCTTCGTTCGTTCTCAATCTCCCACTACTAAACCCTGAAAGAGTAAGTAGCAGAATGTAGTCCAGAGAACGGAATGCGTTGTGTTGTAGTTTACAGCTTGGCTGCGATATTTGCACCTTTCGGTCCAACACATCCGACTTCAGCAAGCATTTTTTGAGTATCGGGTTAGCATTCCCTCTTCGATCCCTTCTCTTTAGCCAGTCTGCCCTGCTGCAGCCTGTTATCCAGGATCACCGCGTGGAGGTGTAGAAGGGTCTTGGCAGCTCTGGTTCGCTGGCCCTGACTCTAGCAGTCAGCTATGGGTCGCTGACCACTGCAGCTCATGCGCTGCTCAGCATCTTGATCCCGGTGCTGGGTTCGATCCCCATCACAGCACCGGCCGTTACCCAGGGGAAGGAAACCCTTAGAAAATGCAGGACAAAGCAGACTCTTACATAAAAGGCATGCAGAAGTCGGATGCACTGGGCCGACAGGCGGAAAATAAAAACCACAGTGCATCGTACACCGCCTTGGGGATTCAAGAAATAAGGCGAACGCAAAAACAAAACAAAAAAAACAAAAAACAAAACCAAAAAATGACGGACTTCATCCGAGCTATCATCACCCTGAGGAGGGAATACATTGTGTGGTGCACAGGTAGGGGGGGGGGGAGTTCTAGGTTGGGCAGTTAATATATGACAGTGCTGCGTTTTAAGATGCCTTTGTTTATAAATTGGTGCTGTGTGGTAACAAAATCAGGATGAGACTTCCCTGCTTGCGAGAGAGGTTTAGTGTCGACAGCTCTAAGAGCAGTCCTCTTTTGTGTAGACTGTGCCAAAGTACTAGATAAGCTGCCTCCCTATTCTCAATTAGTATTTTTCCTGTGCCGTCTATGAGAGGGCCTACTTTGTCTTTTCGTTCTTTATGTCTGCTATAGTAGAATTAGTAGAAAGACTATCATAAAATAGTGTCCATAGTCAGAATGATCTATCGCTATTACATAGGTCATGCATTGCTCTTTTCTCTGGGTTTAAAATACGATGATATAGGCTCCTACGTTTAACCTCATACGAAATATTGGTACAATTTTATTGCTAAGTTGTTAGTGTAACGAATATAACTTTCCAGGATATTTATAAAACAATAAAGACTATACATCTCTGTTATGCCTTTACAAATTTTAAGGAATTATGTAAATGACAGAGTGCGCTAAATTTGTGGCCTATTCCATACTTTTAGTGCAAATAGTAAAGAGTGTTAACGATTTTCAATAAAAACACGTGTAAAATGTTGTTCCATGAAAGATCTTTCCCCATACATCGCCAAGAATTACTGTAGAACTCCTAAATGTATATCCATCGAAGACATACATTTTGTTATTATTCAAAATAAGCTAAAAATGCGCAATAATTAATTCGTATGGCTGAACAAAATGTGACATAACTTCGATCTTACAATAGCTACCAATATATATTTTCACCAATTTAGGTCTCAGAATTTCTTAGATATATTCTGTTCATGATCGACACGTATTTATGAATGCACTGCAGAAAATAGAAGCTTTACCAAAATGTGCAAAGCAAATTATTTCAATCAAAATTAATCATACATCTCTGCATCACACAACAATGTGCTACATCTATCTGGAAGAACTATATTCGTGCATTCAGCAGCAAAGAAAGTTTATGTCCATGAACATGTCCTAGCTTGCTGCAAAACAGTAGTAATCTACGAAAAAGCAGCGAACACTCCTAAAGAAAAGCAATAAATATCCATTCATGTTATGATGTAGAATGTACATTCAAATATCACAGATCAAATGCTACTGTCATGGACAAGTGAAACATTTAATGATGTTTGTGATTTTAAAAGTTCACAATTGAAATTAATTTCTAAATTGTATTAAAATAATACATAAGACGTACTCTTTTTTTCCCATTACACCCAAACTATTCATGTCGCAAAAGACAACTAAGGAGAGTTTTCATCAGGTATAGCAGCCTCCTAAGATAAGCATAGTGTTACAGATACCACCACTAAAGGAGCGGAATTCTGCAACAAGGAAACTCCATTGATGGCCCGATGCTCCAAAACTGCGAAAGTGAAAAGATGAAAGCAATGATGATGATGATGATAATGATTAAAAGACGCTCATCAAACGATCCACGAGGACGCAATGGAGAGACCAGCACAAAGAATACAAGCCAGATAAACTTGGCAGATATGAACAGCCAAAGATCTTCAGACTCATACCGGGTAAATTGCAGACTCAATGCCCTCCTCCGCAGAATGGGTCTCAGCAGACTCAATGCCCACCTCCACAGAATGGGTCTCAGCAGACTCAATGCCCTCCTCCACAGAATGGGTCTCAGAGACGCCGCCACGTGCGATTGTGGAACACCCAAGTAAATACAAGAACATGTCCTACAGGACTGACCTACTTATATATCCAAAGAGAGGCGTTATGGCCGGGCGAGGGGTCATCCTCGAAAAGCTGAATGGGACTGGTGAAGACCTGAAACACAGTCTCCTTCGTGAACCTCACTGGGCTAAAAGCATAGTATCCGTTGATCGAAGAAGAAGCGAAAGAAAAAGAAGAAGAAGATAATGGTTATGACAGCGATAAACCCTCAAACTTATAGAACTACAAAAGCTGTTAAATTATTGATGTTAAGGCAACACACTCTTTTGACCTTTGAGCTCTACGTTACAATCGGATTAGCAGTACAAATGACAAGCTTATTCATAATACAACCAATGAGCAGTTTGTTGTTGTAGACGGCTGCAACCGATGAACCACTGATGAGGTCACCATGATCATAAAACAGTTCTGTGATGTTCTCATCCACAATCGTCCCGTCCTTCAGAGGGAGACTCAAAACCTGAAAGGTCAGGAAACGGCTGAGTTAGGATTTCGTGTAATATGTTTTTAAGTTTAAAGCAGAAACAAAGATAGTTGAAAGTGGAATCCTAGGCAGTGCTGATAACTGGACAGAAATGTGCTAGAGAAAACGATGTAAGGATTTGATAACACGTCAGAGGGAGAGAGTGGTAGGGACAGAGAGGGGTAGGGAGAGAGAGTGAGTGAGAGAGAGAGGGGTAGGGAGAGAGAGAGAATGAGAGAGGGGTAGGGAGAGAGAGAGAATGAGAGAGAGAGGGAGGGAGAGAGGGGTAGGGAGAATTGGGAGAGATAGTGAGGTAGGGAGAGAGAGGTGTAGGGAGAGAGAGGTAGGCAGAAAGTGATAGGGAGAGAGAGGGGTAGGGAGAGGTAGGGAGAGAGAGTGAGGTAGTGAGAGAGAGAGGTGTAGGGAGAGAGAGTGAGGTAGGGAGAGAGAGTGAGGTAGGGAGAGAGAGTGAGGTAGGGAGAGAGAGGGATAGGGAGAAAGAGAGGTAGGGAGAGGTAAGGAGAGAGAGTGAGGTAGGGAGAGAGAGTGAGAAAGGGAAAGAGAGGTGTAGGGAGAGAGAGTTAGGGAGATAGAGTGAGGTAGGGAGAGAGAGGTGTAGGGAGAGAGAGGTAGGGAGAGAGAGCTGTAGAGAGAGAGAGGTAGGGAGAGAGAGAGGTAGAGAGAGAGAGGTAGGGAGAGAGGGGGAAGGGAGAGAGCGGTAGGGAGAGAGAGAAGGGGGAAGGGAGATAGATGTAGGGAGAGAGAGGTAAGGAGAGAGAGATAGGGAGAGAGAGAGGTAGGGAGAGAGAGGTAGAGAGAGAGGGGGGTAGGGAGAGAGAGGTAGGGAGAGAGAGGTGTAGGGATAGAGAGAGTTAGGGAGAGAGAGGTAGGCAGAGAGAGCGGTAGGGAGAGAGAGGTAGGGAGAGAGTGAATGAGGGATAGGGGAGAAGGGAGAGGTAGGGAGAAAGAGGTAAGGAGAGAGAGTAAATGGGAGAGAGATGGGGGAAGAGAGAGGTAGCGAGAGAGTGAGCGAGAGAGAGAGAGGTAGGGAGAGAGAGTGAATTGGAGAGAGAGTGAATGGGGCAGAGAGTGAATTGGAGAGAGAGGGGGAAGGGAGGTAGCGAGAGAGAGAGAGTGAGCGAGAGAGAAAGGAGGAAGGGGGAGAGAGAACTATGGGGTAGGGGGAGAGAGAGTGGGTGAGAAAGAGAGGGGGAAGGGAGAGATAGCGAGAGAGAGAGTGAGCGTGAGAGAAAGGAGGAAGGGAGAGAGAAAGAGGAGAGAGGAGGTAGAGTGAGAGAGAGGGGGGAAAGAGAGAGAGAGAGAAAGAGTTGGAAGGGAGAGAAAGGTAGGGAGAGAGAATGAGTGAGAGAGGGGAAGGGAGAGAGAGAAAGAGGCGAGAGGGAGAGAGAGGTAGGGGAGAGAGTGAGAGAGAGGGGAAAGGGCGAGAGTGAAAGAGGGGGGAGGAATAGAGAGGTAGGGAGAGAGAGAGTAAGTGAGAGAGAGTGGGTGGGGGGAAGGAAGAGAGAGAGAAAGAGAGGGAAAGGAGAGAGAGGTAGGGACAGAGAGAGGGAGAGGGGAATGGAGAGAGAGAGAAAGGTAGAGAGCGGTAGGGAGAGTAAGAGAGATAGGGCGGAATGGAGAGAGGGGGAGAGAGAGAGTAACAAACCAGAAGGTTATGGACCATTTAAAAATCATAGCACAAGAAGGCTAGGGGTGACATTATGCAAGATTAGTGTAGAGAACAAGTTTCACATGAAACAAGAAGGCTTGGGGTGACATGGCTTATCAATTTAGAGCAGAAGTTATATACAAAACAAGAAGGCTTGAAGTTACATGACTTAAAGGCTTGAAGTTACATGACTTAAAGGCTTGAAGAGATATGCATTGAAAGCTTGAAGAGACATGAATTGAAGGCTTGAAGAGACATCCCTTGAAAGCTTGAAGAGACATGACTTAAGATCAACGTAAAGCAGACGTTATACACGATACAAGGATGTGGCAGGGAGTAAACGCACAATTCATGAATAAATTATGCAATCCAAACTGGTACGTGACAGTCACGCAAGCCGTACTTAGAAGGTACAGAAGAGTTGGCTCAGGTACGAGTGGATGGCTGATGTTGAGGCCTATAAGCTCCATGGGTTGACATGAATACATTGTCCTGCTCATGCTAGGGTTTAGGGCAATGAAATAGCTGACATCATCGCTTCACAAGCTCCCATCATGGATAGAAGTGACATTTTGAAATCAATCAATGATCGCCTGCTGGATGAGGCCGCCGCAATAGATGAAGCAGCAATCCACAGGCTACAAAGTTTTGATTTAAACGAGGTTCGAGCGGAGTATGCCGCATCAGAGGATGGAGCAGGATAGTGTACAACCAGCGAACTAAGGGACCATCAACATCCATACCCTGAGAGCCTATGAGTATGTCCAGAGTGCAGTGACATCGATTCGTATAAACAGGAACAGATATGCACACGGGAACACAGTAACAAGTTCGGATTTTTGTTAGATCTAAAATTATAGGACACAGAGAAGTGGATGTTTCACTGTATGGCTTACAGTTTCTACACGATGGGTTAGCCCTCATTAGCCACCTCATACGACATAACGGGCATGACTGTCAAGTTACATAATTGCTATTCGACATGATCTGTTTGGACCCCGGTAACACACGAGTCACCAAAAATATGTTTATTGGAAAAATAGTATGGATACTAAGAACAGTTTAACGCAGAAAAAGCGTATCGAAAATATAACGTAAACTCAAAAAATTGGAAGATGTAATTTGCATCAACTCATTGTAGTTATATTTGAAGTTTTCTAAGTCGGCATTGATTTGATAAGTGGTCCATCCAGGTCTGTGTATGACAAGGACAAGAATAGCCCCGCTGCCTTCTCTACCCATGTCGTAAGAAGTAACTAACTGTGTGACATGGCATAACAATGCCATGTAGGTAGTTTGTTAAGAGCAGCAAAGTTGGCGCCTAACATGCTGCGGTTCTACTTTGCTCTAGTGTTTGAGTCTATTATGATGCTCGCATATCCGTCAAACACCATAAGCGGCACTTGTCAAAACACAGCGGAGTAATAAACTGCTCAAGCCTAGCCAGCTAAGCAGACAATCATCCGCCCCGCTACATCCAGCTCAGGCCAAAACTGCGACCTGCACAAGGGCATATGCCCTCCCCCCTGTAGAATTACAGGTCGACTAAGACTAGGACATAAAGACATGAATGACTGCACTGTCACGTCGATTTGGTCTAATTCTGTATAACGTTCCGGGCCGTATATCAGTTATTTTTATTTATTTTATTACCCGCTTTTGACTATCAGTACTGCACTTCAAAGGATTTCTTTGACATACTATAGCAGTGAAAAGAGCATTTTGACATACTATAACAGTGATATGAGCACTTTGATATACTATAACAGTGATATGAGCACTTTGAAATGCTATAACAGTGATATGAACACTTTGACATACTATAACAGTGATATGAGCACTTTGATATACTATAACAGTGATATGAGCACTTTGAAATGCTATAAGAGTGATATGAACACTTTGACCTACTATAACAGTGATATAAGAACTTCGACATACAATAACAGAGATATGAGCACATTAACTTACTATAGCAGTGATATGAGCACTTTGACATACTATAAGAGTGATATGAACACTTTGACACACTATAACAGTGATATGAGCACTTTGACACACTATAACAGTGATATGAGCACTTTGACATACTATAAGAGTGATATGAACACTTTGACACACTATAACAGTGATATGAGCACTTTGACACACTATAACAGGGATATGAGCACTTTGATACACTTTAACAGTGATATGAGCACTTTGACACACTATAACAGTGATATGAGCACTTTGACACACTATAACAGTGACATGAGCATTGATGATGAGGATGATGGTGCTGACCAAACGATGGTTCTCTTATTATTTTCCTCAGTTCTTTGTCACACGACTATATTGTTGTAAAGCAAAGATGTTGTTAGTGGTCCTAATGATGGTTGGAGTGGTCATACGATTGACGACCGTCGCCGTAATGGTAGGGGACGTTGCAAAACTAGTAGATTGTTGTGTTAAAGGTGATGATGATGATGATGATGATGATGATAATGATGATGATGATGATAATGATGACAATAAAGTATCTACGAAGAAAACTAAATAGAATCACAGCCTACAATAACTTACAGAAGATGGGGATAGTTGTTTTGGGTCGTGCAAATACAGAATAAGTTTGTAGAGCATTGGGTGAGCTCCTACGTAGAGCGTATCTCCTGACTGAGACAGATGTAGGTTGTCTGTATCTGTATGTAGATTGACTGACTGGCGTTCGATGACTGACGTGTCATGTTTTATTTCGTATACATTCACTGCATTTGGAGCTGTCAATGACATGTACAGGAATCTGAAAATGACATTTTGAAGAAAAAATATATTATCATTGTTGTTGATATCTTCATCACGATGTTTGAGCCACTACTAAATACTAACTGTGACAGACTGGAGCTTATTCTCTGGTAGTCATGGTTTCCGTAACAATATACTTACTTTACATGCAAGAGTTCATAGTCCTTGAACTATCACCAAAAAAACTATCATTGTGACGTTTATTTTCAAATAGTCGTTAGGTGAAAGGGAGGGGAATGGATGAGGCAGGGGGGAGGAGTTACATGATTGAGGTATAAAAGCCACTTGCTTTGCTGTCAATGCAGTGTACATAATATGTTTTCAGGTTACTCCTGGTAGAAAAAAACATATTTGTCCAGATTTGAGAGGGCTGAGTTAGCGCAGCAGTTAGTACACTAACTTCACAACCAAGCGATCTGGGTTTTTTCCCCAGTTAGTGCAGGATGGTTTTCTTCAGATCTGAAAACGGCTCCCTGGGTCGACCCAGTTTCAAAAATTGAGTACCGGAACATTCTATTAAGTAAAGACGGCGGGCGAGACGCTGACCATATATAACCGCGTATATCATTGATAAAGATAGCATGGACCTAACACCATATTCTCAATATGCCCTGCTGCGTTTAAATTGGATCTTTACTTTTTTCTTGACCAAGGTTTGAAAAGGTTGTCCACGTGGTCTGCAGACAGCTACCATGAACGCTCGATCAGTTCCTCTTCTGCCATTGAGCAACCCTCATTAATCAACTTTAAAGAAAGGACTGGGGAAATGTAACGGATAATAACATTTTATATTGATATATGTCACACAAACCAGTGCATGCCACATCTCTACACCATTCTGTCCAATGATCTCATCTGTCGACTTCTGCCGTGAGGAGGTGCAACTTTGTTTCGTACGTCATCTGTAAGGCCATTGTTATTTTCAATCTTTGGCTTACACTTGATTTAGCCATAAGTCTTCACCATTGGGTGTAGAGAAGAGGAGACTAATGTTTCTGGTCAGAAAAAACATGCAGATCAGACAATGTTAGTCAGGGCCAGGTAAACGGCCCGATCAAGACCCCTATTGCACATGCGTGCAGTTTTCCAATGAAACACACTGTTTCAGTCTAGCTAGCGAGGTAGGGATCGACATGATACCCATAGTACTGAACGTCACACAGATGAAGCTAAGCATGCTTCATCAGCACGCTCTGGATGTAAGAAAAGCTAATGCAATCCACTACCTAACACTCTTTTCAGGGCGCACAAAAGGGTAAAGTTACTCAACGTGATCATTCAACAACAACAACAACAACCATTGTGGGTTTCGTCTCGTCTCGTCTTTCCCGTAACTCTAAGAGGTCAATGAAGCATCACTTCTCGCTCTTATCTAATGGGTACATCACCCATTAGATAATGGGCATGTTTCTAGCCTAGCGGGGCTTAACCCTTTCCCGGGGTTGGTATTGGTCATCTCTGTCCTGATCAGCGGGCCAGGCTTAGGCAGGGTTGTTGGTTTCACTACTTTTGTCCAGCTGCTGCACCACTCCATCTGCCTTAGTTACCTTATTGTTTACTTGTAATCGGCTGCCACATGGGTAAGTTTAGAAAATTCACTCATGAGAAAGCTGTAATAGAATATTCGAGATAAATCTGGACCGTGTATATTTATTTATAGTTCAACTGTTGAGTGTAGATGACGAGGTCTCAATGACCTACGCCATTCAATAGCGCTGACCTCGACATCGGCCTGAGGAGGGTAAGATTAAGCTGAGGAGGGTCAGATTTATCTGAATACCTAAAACTACAGGGATTCGAGCTGGCGTCTCCTGATTACAAAACTATTGTACTTGCCACTTGACCAACTGCTCCTCACATTACTGTTATTACAAATGCTAAAATAATGTCTTTTTTTTTAGCATTACTATATTTGTTACTACTTTCTGATCTCAAGTTGCCTTATCCCTGAAAACAAACTATGAGAATAAGAGGAAACTATTTACCTTCTGTCCTTGGATACAACGATACCATTAGGTGTGTGTAGAAATGAGTCAACTACTGTGAATTCTGTGCCGTTGAAAAATACCAGAGAACCAAAGCCAAACGGAAGAACACCTTGCTCCAGTAAAATTAGAAAATAATTATTGAAGTACAGGAAGTTTGTGATATAGAATTTGTCCTCTTCCATTACAGCTAGGTCATTTGCAACGTGGAGTTTATCGCCACTGAATGATTTCAGGTGAATAAGTTCGTTTGTTTTCGGTTGATACCTGAACTTTTCTACGGCATCTCCAATTATGTCCCGATGACTGATGACGTAAAGCAAGTGTTCACCCCTCGTCCCATCCTCAAGGAGACTGATTCCATGAGGTCGGAACGTTTCTGGATTGAAGTCTTCGCTTCGTGTCAGTTTAAGTTTCCTGGCACCCAGTTCTGGCTTGTTGAAATCATATAGATAGATGCTACCTTTAAGGTTGTTGGACTTGAGAAAGTCGGTAAAGCCTGCTGGTGCTGTTGGGATCGATACACCAGATGTTATGAAGGCTAGACCATCTTTAGTTACCTGGAGATCCTCTGATCCAAAATCAAGACCTTCGACGTGTCTAATGAATAAAAAATAATAACAAAACAGCATGAAATTATATATAATCATTTGAATAATATCTAAATTAGATCTTACATTTATGGTAGTATTGACAGCCTCGGGACAACCACTGCTTTCTTTGAACAAATTCAAGTCGACGTCTGAGAGTGTACAAAGAAGAAGAAGAAGAAGAAGAAGAAGAAGAAGAAGAAGAAGAAGCAGAAGAAGAAGAAGAAGAAGAAGAAGAAGAAGAAGAAGAAGTACTATTTAACATTTCGCTATTAATATAATTTTCTCCAGTATTTTTTTCTTACCATTTCAGTACACAAAAACATAAAATTGTATATTTCAATGTCACTAAATATGTTGTTTATTCTTTAGCCTACCCTCTTCACAAGTTCACAACTGAGTAATCGTTCTTTTCACCTTCCAATAAAGTTAGTCATATGCAGTAGTGGATGAGCTGACACTAGCCAGATACCCATAACTGGCTGATTGCATCAGTGTCAGTAACTAATAACTGATCAAGACCCTATTTCGCCTCCAGTGGCACTCCGAACAGACTGCAACCATACAGGCTGGCCAAGAGATTATGAATCGAAGAGGGAAGGCAAATCCGATCCAGAAAATGGTGTGCTGAATTGTATGTGTCGAACCGAAAGGCGCAGCTATCACAGCCTTGCTATAAACTGTGACACACTGTCACAAACGTCCTTTTCATGATGAACGCTCAAAAAGAAAATGAAGAAGAGGAAGAAAAGGAGGAGAAGAAGAAAAAGCAAAAGACGAAGAAGATGACGATGATGTTGGAGAAGAAGAATTGTTTTCTTCTTCGTCGTCGTTCGTTCACAAACTTCTGCTACCAAGCCCAAAAAAGGACTTTGCGATTAACAGAAGGTGATTTTTGGAGAAGGAAATGCGCTGTGTTGTTATTTATAGTTTGACTGCGATATTTGCACCTTTCGGTCCCACACATCAGAATTCAGCAGTCATTTT
Source organism: Ariolimax columbianus (assembly GCA_036924085.1). Classification (NCBI taxonomy): domain Eukaryota; kingdom Metazoa; phylum Mollusca; class Gastropoda; order Stylommatophora; family Arionidae; genus Ariolimax; species Ariolimax columbianus. The sequence continues at coordinate 26,104,396 of JAVGWX010000013.1, read as the reverse complement.
TTGGTACCAGGCAACCCTCCTTCTTCGATTTCTAATCCTTAGCCAGTCTGGTCTGTTGTCCAGGATCACCGCATGGAGGTGTAGATGGGTCATGGCAGCTCTGGTTCGCTGGTCCTGACGCCAGCAGTCAGGATTGGTTCGCTGACCACTGCAGCTAATGCACCGCTCAGCATCTTGAGCCTAAGACAAAGAAAAAGAAAATTAAGAAGAAGAGGAAGAAGAAGAAGAAGAAGAAGAAGAAGAAGAAGAAGAAGAAGAAGAAGAAGTTCAGTTGTGAAATGCCTGTGACATTACCTGCAATTTGCAGGGTGATGCTTTTTATAATGGTGGTGTATTCCGTATTTCAGCACGGAATCCACAACTTTGTAGACCACGACTGCCAAAATAGCTATTTTGACAGCTCCAACGAAGCATTTCAGTGATTGTAACCTACGTCACCACAATTGTAGAGAAAATTCTGAAATGAGCAATATAACAAATATATAAATACAATTTTGATAGTGTACATAATTTGCTAATCTTAATCACAAGCAAACATTTACTTTCCTAACAAGAATAAGATAGCGATGATAACTTAATACTCACCATTTTCTACCTACAACTTCAGAGGCGACGTCAACTTTGTTATAACATAAGCAGGAGTCAGGTAACTTTATTTGGTATTTCCTATTATCTATTTTTGTTAAATTATATTTATCCCTACCACCATAAAGACGCTTGAAAATAGGTTGAAAGCATTAAAACATAAATGGCTTAGACGTCTATTGGGCATTGGCTGAAAGGAATTCACGACTAATTAAGAAATATGCCTTCCACCGAAACAAAATTATGCTTCTAAGGTCATCAGGAAGCAACGTTGAGCGTTCACCGGGCAATTGCTGGGGATGAACAATAGTAGACTCCACATACAGGTCATTATGTGGAAACCTAGTTGTAAAAGGAAGCGGGGTAGATATCGAGAAACTCTATGCAGAACTATCACGAGAGAGGGTGCAACCATGGGCCTAGAGAACATGCGAGAACTTCAGAGAGTCTTGGTGGACCGATCGAACTGGAAACTGAGCGTTAATCATATATATACATGATCCCTCCTGTTCTTATATTCGGCTGTATTTTGAAGAAAACCGGGTTATAATTTATCCTTTCCGTGGACTATTTTACAAACATTTATTAATTAACCAGGGGAATCAAGACGCTGAGCAGCGCATGAGCTGCAGTGGTCAGCGACCCATAGTTGACTGCTAGCGTCAGGGCCAGTGAACCAGAGCTGTCAAGACCCTTCTACACCTCCACGCGGTGATCCTGGATAACAGGCTGCAGCAGGGCAGACTGGTTAAGGAGAAGGGATCGAAGAGGGAATGCTAACCCATTACTCAAAAAAATGCTTGCTGAAGTCGGATGTGTTGGACCGAAAGGTGCAAATATCACAGTCAAGCTGTAAACTACGACAAAACGCATTCCGTTCTCTGGACTACATTCTGCTACTTAAGCCCTTTCAGTGTTTGGTAGCGGGAGATTGAGAACGAACAAATAATAAGAAGAAGAATGAGCCTGGAATTCTTCTCTTTTCTAGACACTGTGGGCCAGTTTTGCGAGTCTTTTCTCATAACTATAATTCTGAAATCCCTCTGTCAGTTTTGCCGCTCTTCTCTGTATCTTTCCCAGCATGATTATATCTCCTCTGCGATAAGGACTCCACACCTGTACACAGGACTCCAATCTAGGTCTAACTAATGCGTTATACAGTTTATCACTTCCATTTAAAACGTATTTCTTTTTATCACACCTAACATTGCATTTGCCTTTTTCACTGCTACCTGGACTTGTTCACTGGTTTTACTTGTATGATCTGTTATAAAATCTAGGTCATTTTCCTTTTCTATCTTTCTAATGTTGTTCTTTCCCATTCTATAATTTTGTTCCAGTTTGGATTCATCCATGTGGAAGACTGTACTATTAGCTACATTAAATTATTTTCCAACTCACCGGCCATTATCGAATTTTATCTAAATCCGACCTCAATATATCCACTTTTGCTTTAGATGAAACACTTCTGCATAGTGTTGTGTCATCCACGAATTTTTGCAATCATGGATTCGACATCAATGTCCAAATCGTTGATATATATCAAGAACAAAATTGGTCCCAAAACCGAGTCCTGTGACACTCCACTTTTTACCTCACACCACTCAGAGCACTCCATTTGTATGCCCACTCTCTGCTTTCTTTCCGTTAACACATTTACGATCCATTTGGCAAGATCGCCACCTTTTCCATGTGATTTTAACTTTCTAAATAATCCTGAAAATGGTTGTCAACTGAAATCGTAATGTATCACTATGTTACACCTTACTTAGCATTTTGTTGCGATTCATTAGTTGTTTTCGTATGTGTTTTCTCTCACCTGCAATAGTGGACCTAGTCTGTCCTCTCTCACCTGCAATAGTGGACCTAGTCTGTCCTCTCTCACCTGCAATAGTGGACCTAGTCTGTCCTCTCTCACCTGTCTGTTGAGCTCCGAATTAGCCTTCGTCAATAATAACACTCAATTGAACAAGCGCAGCGCAGTTAGTGAGACACATTCAGTTTAACCTGACCTTCGTGTCTCCAATAACCACAAGGTCGGATAAAACATGGGGTCAGAAAATGTAATGCGACATATATATCATGAGAAAAGGCACTGGTATGTGGATCAAGGGCGTGTTTTTTTTTTTCCTATCAACTTTAGAGTTGCCTTGACCTTTATGTTTTTAAGCAGTCATTTCTACTTATAGTACACATGTGTAAAACTGGATGGTTGATAATCTATGGTAATATAATCTCATATATTATTCAACCAAACATCATAGTTAAATATTAAAATATTTCTTTGAGTTGCATTAGAACAGAAATAGTACAGATTTCGAATAATTATGATCTTTAAAATAAATTTTCAGAGACTGTGCCAAACATGGCGATCTGAATCTATCTAAAGAAGGCCAAGGTTCCCATTAGTAGATAATGTTGTCGGGAGTGCAGTAGTCGTAACTTCTTTGTACTAGGTTTGTAGTTTTTTCTGACGGGGGTGCCCAGTTCCCTTTCTCGTCACTTTACCATTTGTATGTGTAAGTCAGGTGTGCTCTTACATCTAGACAGACTTGACAATGTGAAGACAGGAGATTGTCGCGAGAAAAAGCAGTTGTAGCTGTCCTCAGAAACAGAAACACGACGATATTTTAAAATGTGATTAAATGGTTAAAATTTAAACATTACAAAAAATATATAATACAAGTAGTGGTTATCTGTCGTTGCATTATCTAAAACTATCGTTCTTAAGTGAAGGCATGCATTTATCTTAGTGTGTGTGTGAGTGCGTGCGTGCGTGCGTGCGTGCGTGTTTTTTAGCTGTAACAGAAGTGAAGTGTGAGGAAGGGAAAGTGTTGCTATGGAGATAATTCAGTCTAGTTTGGCAGACCCATGCCAAATATATCTCTCTTTGTGATTGTTTTTCTGAGAAAAGAGTCCTGTGATAAATACTGATCAAGAACCCCCTTCTCCACCCACTTTTAGAATAGTCGACAACTTGATTGAACAAGCGAAGATAGTGAAACACATTCACTTTACCATGACCGTTTATCAATGATCACAACATCCAATTGAACATGAAGTCAAAAAGTGTAATACGACCGGAACCGTTTCTGGGTCAGTTTACCATTACCGTTTATCAATAATCACAACGCCGATTGAACATGGGATCAAAAAGCGTAACACGATCAGAACCATTTCTAGGTCAGTCTAGGTGTTTTGTCGCCCTAGGTGAGAATTGAAAAATGCCGCCCTTCCCTTTAACTACCATTTCCCTATCCACCTGTCATCGAGGCTAGAAGAATTAATGTAATAGATATAAAAGAACTTGTATTCAACTTGTAAAATATAACATTAATAGTGATATCTCTATTATATGAAACAGGAATTGCACTGACCTTTTAGATATGTTGAAAGAGAAGTACAAAACCTAGCTCTTGATCGATTATCAAAAATAAACAATTAACAGTAACAGTAAAACATCAATAGAACCACAATTTTGTTCTATTTAATTAATTTTGTTAAGTAGTGAAGAGCCTTGGCAAATCTAGATGGCTGGTCCTCACTAGCAGTCAACTTTGGGTCGATGACCGCTACAGCTCATGCACTGCCCAGCATCTTGATCCAATGTAGTTTACTGTAAAACTGGACGCTTGCTAATATCTGGTATTATTAAACAAATTGTCAAAGAGAAATATTAGTTAGTTCTGGGCAATGAACAAAAGCTACAACTTGTTTACGGGGTACAAAATTGGAAATATTAAAGGTGACGGAAAAAAAACCGATTGAGATGCAGTTTTGCATATGAACAGAAACAACCCAAATTTTGACCAAAAATTATATTTTATACAAAAACGACAGTCCCATGACAGATACTGCTGTCGAGGATGAAGTGGTAGCTACTTCCGTATCTAAGGTTTCAGTATTTTCTGACGAAAGTGAAAAGTCTCCTTCCTCGCCATTTTGCCATTTGTATGCGTTGAGCCGGTGTCCACGTACATCTGAACAGACTTGAGAGTGTGGAGTCCGGGGACGATGTACAGAGAAAATCGCTATTATTGCTCTCCCACTAAGAAACAGTACGATATTTAACATTTTTTAAATGATTAACATTAAAGACTGCAAAAATCTGTTCATATTAGCCGTTATTTTATTTGTCTCTCAAACAAACCACAGAGCCCTAAACTAACGTTAAAATGGGACCAAAACCTGCACCTTGATGAGAACCCTGTTTAGGTAATACCTTTGATTGGCGATTCACTGGAAAATCACAGATAGAGAGAAACGGTATTCGTTCAAGGCAAAGAATGGCAAGCATGAAAAAAACTTGCTGGAACAACTTGGATATAAGATAACAGTATAGTTAAGAAGATGGGTGTGTAAGATCAGTCCCAGAAAGTGGCATAGCAGCATGGTTAACTGCAGCGAAATCAAACTTTGACAAGACAAATAGAGTTAAAAAACCGAGCGATGTGAACGATAACAGGGGACATGATGACCACGACCATTGGAGAACTGGACAGAATTAATTACGAATATGCAACAAATGGAGAACAGAAAAGACAGCAGGGTGAGAAATTTAGAAGGCTGATAGACCACTCAATGTACCAGAGAATAAATTGGAATGGAAGAGGAAGACTCAAGCGGAGCAATTTTGAGGCATCATGGAAAGTAAAGTGGAGAACAGATCCTACAAATGGAACTCCACAATTAAAGTCTATTCACACTACACACATGCTTCCCACCTGGAGAAAACAGCGATTCTCAGAGCTTGTATAAAACATTCCTGGCATTGGAAAAAAAATAGCAGCCTGACAGAAAAAGAAAGAAGAGCCCTAACTGTAAAACACTTCGAGAGTCACCACCCGAGCAAACTCTGGACCTATGTATTGTAGATGAATCAGCATCAATTGCAACAAAGAATGGAGGGGAAGGGATATTAATAACCCTTAAAAGCAGCGTACAAAGATAAGTAGCAGTGGCGACTGGAACATTTTCGAGTAGCTTCAGAGCAAAAGCAGATGCTTTGAAACAGCAGTAGAAACTCTATTGACAAATGAAAACACAGATAAACAAGCTGTACTCTTCACAGACACACTGTCAGTTGTTGCGGCATTGGAAAGACAGAAACATGCAGACCTGCAGGAACTAAGAGTGATACTCCATAAACTATATCACTGGTTCAAGACAGTGGGTTCCAGCACATTGCAATATGTTTTGGTAATGATAAGGCGAACAAACTGTCAAGAGAAGGTGAAAAGCTGTCTCAAACTGATATAGGAATAACTTTTGAGGAGGCTCGCAAGTCATCAACCAAATGATCATATTACCATCTAAGCAGAGGTGAGCAGTTAGTAATCTTTAGACACCACACAGGCCACAACAAACTGAGATATTATCTGTTCAACAAACTAAGAATATGACGTACATATGGATGTATCTGTGGCACTGAAAAAATGGCTGATGAGCATCTGTTACAAAGGAACAGAGAAAGCATGTTTGGCATCACCCATATCCTTTATGGTCAATCTCAATGCAGATAGAAATAGCTGTAGGTTAACCACTGCTATCTTCAGATTTATTCAAGTTGACGTCAGAAAGCGTATGAAGAAGAAAAAGATTGTTCTTGGTGCATCATTTAAAATTATCGCTTTTAATTTAAATTGTCATATAGTTGTCTTAATGAGTATGGCAGCCGTAACGGGAAGTTTAGTGAGAGTAAGGGCAAATGTTGATATGGAGATAAATCAGCTAAGCTTGGCAGACCCATGCCAAATATTTGTCATTTTATTCAGTGATCTAACTTCTGAGCGAAGAGTTATTAGCCATATGAGACATATTGATCAAGACCCCACCTCACGTCCTCGCTCGTGCACATAGAAACAGGATGTGTTTAACCGAAGACGTGTGTATCGACACTGTAATTCCCATAGCTGTAAGTTTACTAAGGAGCCTCGCATTGCATTACAGCCAGAGCGACCCCGGTCGACCCTTCTAATGTATGCCTAATGATGTAAGAAGAGCCACTACAGCCTGCTAGCAAGGATACGTCGCCAAGACTTAACTCATCTAAAGTAGCTTCGAACAAAACCAATTTTCTTAAATGCAGCAGCTGAGTCTTGCACTAGGGTCTAATGTTTTTAAAAAAAATAATTAAGGCTACATTGTGTAAGCTGTACTAAGGCCCCAATACATGTTATGCTGTTTTAAACTAAGGTCCCAATATGTTTTATCGATGTTTTGTTCTCTTAGTTCTATACATGGCTGAGAGATAAAGGCGCTAGTCTGTTGAGAAATGATAGCGCGTAACTGTTGGGCTTCGAATTCCACAAGCGTCAAGCATCCACTGGTCTCAAGGGATGTGAGATCATCGCCTAGCCAAATTGAAGATTGACAAAAACACGGAGAACCCATACACACAATGTGCCCATAAAAAAACCATCGACAGTTGAAAATCTATAAGAGTAGGCTATTACCTGCTGTCTGGACATTTTTATAAAAAGTAATTAAATTCCTACCCAACACGCAATCAATCATCCCCGAGGCATCTTAAACCGCAGAAAGTTGGTTTTTTTAATTGAAATAAAGAACATGCTATAGATATCCTTTGTCTCCCTGGCAGCAAGCATAACGTGCCTGTTTGAATCCCAGATTTCCAAGTGTTGCAAGTATTCAAACAATTTTAAAGTATTAATAAAATGTAAGTACTTAAGATCAAAAAGTATAACGTTACTATTTTCTTTTGCAGCTTCGCGTCAATATAAGTGCAGTGAAGCAATATTTGACATTCTTGTTCACTTATTTTTAATTTTTTGTTCGTTGTTATTGTTGTTAAATGCCCACAATGACTTTGTTTACTCTTTGTACGGGGGAACTGAGACGCTAGCCCAGTCAGGCAAAACATATTGACCAGGACTTGGCATCAGGGTCAAGACTCTGACCTAGACCACAATCTCTCTTCCTTGTAGCGTTTCCCGGATAAAGGCTGGCTGATGAGATGTGGATCGATGTGATCCCCGTAGTAATGAGCGCCACACAGATGAAGTCAAGCAAAGCAAAGCCGCATGGAGGACAGTGGTCCACCTTCATCAGGATGCTCGGGATGTGGGAAAGCTACTATAACTCGTCACTTAATGTCTTTTTCAAAGCGCACGAAAGAGTTAACTTACTCATTGTGAGCGACAACAACAACTCTTTGTGCGACCTGAACTGGGCGTTAAGTGCCGGTTGTTGTAGCTTTACTCCTATCCCGAGCGTGCTGACGAAGGTGGACAGTGATCCTCTAGGCGGTTGTGCTATACTTGACTTCATCTGCGCGACACTCACTACTAGGTTAAGAGTTTGTCTTGTGCTTTGGCGAAGACACGTCGCTTTCAACATCAGGGATAGTCTTTTAGGTAATCTCGGGATGTGTCAGCTATTGTTTGGATGTGTGCGTGTCTGTATGTACTGCCTGCTTGTTTGTGCTGTGATAAGGTGGTTCTACCCACTTGTGTGACTAAGTTCAAGTTGCCTTTCTTGGTCTAAGCGTGTTTTACGTTGGTTGGTGTGACCACGTATTGTCGTAGAATTTCTCTAACGTTATCTATGCATCTGCACCTCATCTACCTCACCTCACTGCACCTTATCTCACATAATAACATCGCTTCTCATTACATCACACCTTTCATCACATAAGCTGAGATCTCGTACAGTGAAATTTATAACACTTCATCCCCTGCGATAATGCCCTATATGGGATCACCATAATCGTTTTTAATGTGTATTTGCCAGAGGAAATGATCAAAGTATGGTTTTACAGTTTTACCCTGTAAAAAATTAATTATGGTAAAATGGAAATAGGTGTTCAGCTTGTAAACATTGCTTATAAAACGTTACTTGATTTTACTTGTTAACATCAACACGAATAACAATTTACAATATATTAGCACATATTAGCATCAATATGCTACCGTTTATAAATATTACTGCTAATGTTAATACAATATTAATAGCTATAACATTTATTTCTTTTTGAAATTTTTCACAGAAGAATATCTTAGGAGAGTATACCCACCAGAAACATGGATACACGTATATACAGATGGCTCATCTAACAAAACCACATCCAATTATTTATATTATATATATATATATATATATATATATATATATATATATATATATATATATATCATACAAGGATTAAACAAGAAAGTATTAGTTTTCTGGAGGAGGAGGAGGAGAGGAGGAGGAGGAGGAGGAGAAGAAGAAGAAAAAGAAGATGATGATGAAGAAGATGAAGATGAAGAAGAGGAAGAAGAAGAAGACGAAGAAGAAGAAGAAGAAGAAGAAGAAGAAGAAGAAGAAGAAGAAGAAGACGAAGAAGAAGAAGAAGAACAACAACAACAACAAGTTGAAGATAAAGAAGTAAGAAAGTAGACGTGGTATATAGTAGCTTTCTGTCAGTTTTCTAACCAATTATTTCTGCAGTGTGACTAGAGTTACACGTTTAAATTTGTATTCCTTCCCTTATGCATGTTTGGAATGCAAAACTAAATCGTTACCGTGTTGGGAAAATGTTGGTATAAAAACAAAAAGAATTCATAGAAAATAGAAATTTTTTTTTTTTTTTTTTTTTGCGTTCGCCTAATTTCTCTAATCCCCAAGGCGGGTGTGCGTTGCACTGTGGTTTTTATTTTGCGCCTGTCGGCCCAATGCATCCGACTTCAGCATGCATTTTATGTAAGGGTCTGCTTCCTCCTGCATTTTCTAAGGGTTTGCTTCCCCGGGGTAACGGCCGGTGCTGTGATGGGGATCGAACCCAGCACCTTCGGATTGTGATAAGAGAGAAATTGTAGAGAGTGAACTATATATTAGTATTGACTGATTAGATTAGAAGATTGTAATATTTGAATTTGAGGAGGCAGCACTGTTAAATCTGCGTGTAATAATAATAGCTGTACATTGTCGTTGATGAGGACCGCCGGCATCATCCCATGTACTACATCCTTGAGTCTGGGGGTGAGCTTGTGACAGATCAAGACAAAGCGACCGTGGAAAGTTCTAACTTAACGTTTTTATACTGGTTTAGAACTCATCAGAGTCTGTAGACAACCAGTCACATGTGCATTATCCTGCTCTAAAAACTATGCACATTCAATCTATTCTTAAACTGTCTCTGCCTCCATCACCTCCTGGGGTAATGCATTCTATGGCATGACAAGTAAACATGGTATGCAGCTGCAACGTGTACTGGTATTCTCAGCTCTAGATGTCCTTATTGCGTGTATATCCTTATACGGAGGCCTTCGCTGATTTCAATTCCCTGTTGACCGCATTTTTCCAGACTGAACGATTTTGAGCTAGGTTTTCCCATGCGATAATGTTTATCTGACAGTACTTAATGGACTCATTAAGACTGTCTTGAAAATTATTTTGTGTAAGTCTCCATCAAGATGCTGAGCAGCGTATGAGCTGCAGGGGTCAGCGACCCATAGCTGACTGCTAGCGTCAGGGCCAGCGAACCATAGCTGCCAAGACCCTTCTACACCTCCACGCGGTGATCTTGGATAACAGGCTGCAGCAGGGCAGACTGGCTAAGGAGAAGGGATCGAAGAGGCAATGCTAACCCGTTACTCAAAAAATGCTTGCTGAAGTCGGATGTGTGCAAATATCGCAGCCAAGCTGTAAACTATGACACAACGCATTCCGTTCTCTGGACTACATTCTGCTACTTACCCTTTCATGGTATGGTAGTGGGAGATTGAGAACGAACGAAGAAGAAGAAGGAGAAGCTCGCTATAGAGAAATATCTACGGGAGCAGTTCGCTTGGCATTCAAGATGGTCAGAACATTTTAGCTGGATTTTATGCAAAAGTGCATGAATGCCAAGTATGCTGCTCTGGAAAGGACTTCATTATTTGCGATATGGTCCTGCTAATGAATGTGCTGTAAGCGTCTCAGACAAGTCATGTAGAAGTGCACATTTAAAGAACAAAAATGGCCTCATCGAAATTTATAAAAAACATATTTTATTCAAACAGTCACGATTTTTTGCTTATTTATAGACATGAATGGATTAAAGGATATGATGGTGATAATTATAATACTAATGATAACGATATTGACAATGATGAAATTAAATGTTAATCACATTTTAAACCATTATTACTAATCAAATTGAATATATCTGAACATCAATCTGCCGTCATCAGCGTCTGCATCTAGCCTTTCTGGGAGTGACACTAGTGGCTATGTTTAGCCTCTGTGGAAATGACACTGTTTAATTTATGTTTAGCCTATATGGGAATGACACTGTGGTGGCTATATGTGCGTTTTTGTGTGGCACGTATTTTAGCTTCATTTGCAGACCATTTTATATGTGTAACAGTTATCTGAAATCACATCGTAACTTAATTAAATGGTATAAGCGTTGTCTTTGAACATCTGAACTTTCACTTGATGTAAGTAGCTGATAACCTCTATACACCAACATGGCGTGGTATTTACAGAAGAGTGTAAGGATCACACGGACTGATCTAAAAAAGGTGCCGAGGAAAACCAAATCCCAGAGCATTATTATACACATGGATGTATAAAACTCCAGAGATCCTCAACAATATCGCTCCAGTGGCTACCCTTCCATTGCGGAATCGTGGGAAACGAGAGAGCTGATGCTCTGGCAAAAGATGGCAGCAAAAAAGCACAATTTAATCATTGAGTACCATACAGAGAAATCAAGAACATCGTCAGAAATCACCAATGGAGAGAAGACAGAAACATAAGCAGTATACCAGACCGAATTCACCAACTCAAAAGAAATCAACAAACTAACTTATTTCGCCTAAGAACTGGACACTGCAGACTACTAGAACATCTATACCGACTGAAGATCTCACACGCCGATGAGTGTCCATGTGGAACAGGATGCCAGAACACTGAGCATATTCTATAAGAATGCCCAATCTACAGGGAAATGAGATGCCAGATCTGACCAGAGGGTGCGGAGCTGAGACAAAAGCTGTGGTGAAGACTACAGACTTCATCACGGCGACTGGCCTGCAGATATAGCATGACCAAAAGATCATGATCGCAAAGAAGAAAGAGAGAATGTATAAACACTTTATCTTTAGTTCAAATAGAGGTGTGATAACATGGATCTGATCTCATTACAACATATATGGCACTAAAGGGGCTGACAAAGTGTCAAAGAAAGGTGGAAAGCTACCTCGACTTGACATAAGTATAACTTAAGAAGAGATCAAGAGGTCCACTGGGTGTTTATACATTAACACAGGGTAGCAGAGCATCCAACACACGGACAAAGTCATGCAAGTTACTGGATCAACAACAATTTAAAGTGGAGTCTTCCGACGCAGAACAGGCAACATCAGATTGAAATAGCATCTACTCAGCAAACGAAAGATAGAAGCTCACTGATGAATACAATTACGGTACTGATAACATGGCTAAAAATATTCGCTGAACTAGGAACTAAGACGACACATATGGCCATCTCCAGTATAACATATGTGAAGACGACAATAGCATGAGACTGCTTGTATATATCATTATCATTGGCGTCTTTGTTGACCATGCGCGTGAGGCCCTGTGCGTTTTTTCCAGTTTGTTATCCTGTATTTCGACACTGTTTGCTATTACTGTAAAGGCCGATCCGCGAAAGACAGTCCCAACCACAAATCGTACAACCACGCTGAAGAAGCTGGCTTGCTGGGTTGTTCCCCGATCCCTTTTCTTTCTCTTTTCTCTACACCTAGAAGGCCTCTTCGATCGTTGGCGGTCACTATATAGACCAGTGAACTTCAATGAAAACCTTAAAAGTAGGATATAAATGAGAAAAAACCATGCCTGCATATTGTAAATCGTTAATATGATTGCTAAGGATGTCAAGAGTGTTCCTGCACGTGCCATCACAGTGCAAAAAACCAACATGATATCACAATTACAGCTAAAAGATGGCCGCCCCATTATTGAAATTCATGAAAGAGGAGCAGCGTATTTATATTCGTTTTTTTCACCAACGAAGAAGTGAAACCTATAGAAATTCATCGACCAATGAAGGTCCAGTACGATAATGCTTGTCTGTAACGCCAGCAAGTGTATGAGTGGAGCAGCAAGTTCGAAAACGGGACAGACTGTTCACGACCAGGTCAGCTACATCGAGTAGTGACCGCAGTCGATTGCAGCCGCTGACCAATTCGTAAAGAAAAATGGCTAATTGACTGTGAATGAAACTGTTGCACATCTGGACATCAGTCAAGATTCAGCACACCCCATCAGTCATGATGTGCTACAGTACCACAACGTGTCTACAAGAAGGGTGCCATGGCAGCTTACTCCAGAATTGAAATAACGGCGCGTTGATGCCTGTTATGAACTTTTGCGGGCGCTTCCAAACAGAAGGTGATGGTTTCCTAGCAAGTATTGTTACTAAAAATGAAACCTGGGTTTGCTACCACGAGCCTGAAACTAAGAGAGCGAGCAAGGAATGGCGCCATTCCTTCTCACCGAAACCGAAGAAGTTTCGTACGCAGCAATCTACAGGGAAGGTTATGCTGACTATCTTTTACGAGGCGTTATTTTAGAGCACTGCATGTCCATGGGGAACATTGTCACCAGTGCCGAGTATACAGATCTTCTGACCAGCAATCGAATCAAAACGATGTGGACTTAAAAGTGAAGGTGGCCTTTTGCAACATGATAATGCTCGACCCCATTTTACCTGTGTAACGGTTGCAACCATCGAGGACACCCACTTTCAGTGTCTACCACATCCAACATACTCACCAGACCTAGCCCCAAGTGATTTACACGTCTTTAGGCGATTGAAAGAGGCATTGAGAGGAAAGACTTATAAGTTCAGTGGTTACATATGCGACCAAGATAATTTTTTTTCTACAGGAATCCATGCACTTTATAGGCGCTGGGATGCTTGTATCGAACGCAATGATAATTACGTTGGTAAATGATACAGCTGTTTCATTTTCTCAAAATAAATTTATCTTAGATCTTAGTTCAAGGCCAAAGACCGACATCGAAAAAGGTGGTTTACGGGAATATTTGAGGCAGTGAATGCCACTGTGCATAAAGCACACAGTCGTGCTCGTTCTAGAGATCTCTTCATGCCATGACGCAGGAAAGCATAACAAGATAAGTATAAAGAAGAAAGCAGATGAGTGTAACATTTTATTGCAGTCTGCAAGTTCAATGTCGATCAAATCATAGAGAGAAGATTTCAAGGTCAGGCAGCATTCAAGACAATTATAGCTGCCTAATTGGAGCAGCGGTTGTATTCGGTATGATCGGCTGGTCCTGTCTGTCTCCGCTTGCAGGCTTCGAATCCTCCCATTGCTAAAGTGACCCTGTGATAAGGTGGAAATTAACTGAATGAATAATACGATTAGTCCTGGGTAACACAAGGGATACCAAGATTGTGAAGGTGAAATACGTGCTAGAGTTTATGTTTATAAAATGCAGACATCGACTGGCGAGGATAACGCAAACAAGCGAGTCAGAACTGTGGATGTCAAGGGATTAAGAAAGGCATGTCGTGGATGGCGCAAGCAGAGAGAACGATTAGCCAGGTTACCATATTTGAGGACACAATCATGACGGAAGAATAGAACACATGACTGGTTAGTGGACATAGAGGCGTATGCTTTCAGACGTTTGTGCCTGGGTTGTGCTGGAGATCATGGCAATGAACTAGCTTATGTTCGTTGACTCAAAGCCACTCATAATGGAGACTTCATGTCGATAGCAGTGACATTCTGTGATCGATCAATGAATCAATGTCTGTGCCTTTAACAATTCACAAACTGCATTGTTCTGAAATCAATCGGTGTGGGGAGGGGGAGGTAAGAGATAAGAGATTTGTGACATCACGTTGGTGATAGAAGGATATAACTCTGGGTTTTTAATAATGACGTTTGATTTTTTTTTAAATTGCTTGATCTCATATTTTTAACAATCTCTTATTAATTAAAAGAAACATTTAAAATTAAGGGAAAGTGAACGCACTATTAGCGATGGAACACGCAAATTGTTACAATAAAGACTTAGGAGATGAGAAAGAGGCAGAAAATATTGAACTGGTGAATACCATTGCACTAAAGGGGCACAGTAACAGAATGGATAAACAGAACTAGGGGAATGAATATCTGCATATCAACTTCCGCTTAATGTAGTTGGTATGGCGTACGCTGAATAAATATATGATTACTTAGATTGATGATTTTCATACTGATATTATTTGTAACGATACATAACACATTCTATTGTTAATGCTAATCTATATTTTGATATTAACATCACAAATGACAAGTTTATCGATTACAGAGCCAATAAGCAGTTTGTTATTGTAGACGGCTGCAACTGATGAGCCACTGATGAGGTCACCGTGGTCATAAAATAGTTCCGTGATGTCCTCGGGGACAATTTTTCCGTCCTTCAAAGGAAGATTCAAAACCTGCAAAGTCAGTGTGCAGAAGAATTAATTGTTCATACGGAAAGGGAAATTAAGAAAAAAACATTAATAAAAAATAAATCATACACACACACACACACACTTACATATGCACACTACATGCACACATGCACGCACATGCACATGTGCATTCATATTACAAAGGTGAAAATACAAGCTGTTATGCAATCTAACAAAAGACTAATCAATTCTGGAAACGAAACAAAGAACAGAGAACACTTGAGCAGTTTTAAGCTGAAATGGACAATTGTTAAACTTTTTTGTTAAATTGACAGCTGCCAGTAACTAATAACTGATTGCATGTATCGGTGTCAGTGAACCAGAGCGGACCAACACCCTATATCATATCCAAGTGACAGCACTGATAATAGCTGGACTGGTGCAGTCTGGCTTGCAGGTAGAGTTTCCCGGCGTGTCTGCTAGATACTGTTTAATTCTACAGTAATAAAAGCAGTTTGATTAACACCACATCACGATATACCTGTATACGACAAATCACACGCGGCAGGTAGCCTAGAAATGTTGCTATGGCGCCTAACGTGCAGGTTCAGTGTCATATTTCCTCTCACAATTGTTCCCATCCCGTTACATTCTTTTCATGCAACACTATGACTGGCTTCT
Organism: Ariolimax columbianus; assembly: GCA_036924085.1. NCBI lineage: Eukaryota > Metazoa > Mollusca > Gastropoda > Stylommatophora > Arionidae > Ariolimax > Ariolimax columbianus. Next base: position 26,088,723 of record JAVGWX010000013.1, on the reverse strand, counting down.
ATCTTCTTTACCTGGCTTTAGATACTAAACAAATTTGTCTCCCCCTGCGATCTTTGATCGCGATGGCAACATTGATTCCGTGGTGGTCTCAAACATTTGCTGAATCTTCCAAACGCAGCATTTGCATTTTCTGTTGTGCACCTAAAAGTATATTTTCACTTCTCTGGTGTGTGTATTGTTTAGGTAGGTTACATTATCAATTGTTTGTTGGCGATGGTCCTGTACAGTGTACAGGTGAGGAGTGTACAGTGATGTTTGGTTCGCGGAAAGTCTACTCGGGAGGAGGCTGCAATATGTGCTTCGTTTTCTTTCTCCATTTTGGTCTGCAAGGTCTGTTCTGAACAAGTGTTAAAGGTGCAGCCATCAGCAAAAATGAGATCTAAGATATGTTGTTTCAGCCTTAGTGAGGGACTGTAGCTTCTTATTTGCCTGCTGTTGTTGTTTGTGAATGCCCACAATGAGTAGGTTACTCTCTTGTGTGCCCTGAAAAGGACGATAAATGTCAGGTTGCAGTAGTTTTCCTCACATTCCGATCGTGCTCAAGGCGGTTGTGCTATGCTTGGGTTCATCTGCGTGTCGCTCACTACTACGGGGATCACGTCGAACCTTACCTTGTTAGCCAGACTGTTGTCCTCGACAACAGCCCTTTTCCAGGACGACCAACGAGGGGATCAGGTATATTTCATATATATATATATATATATATATATATATATATATATATATATATATATATATATATATATATATATCAGTATATTTCTCCTGACCCTGGCTAATATTGTCTGATCAGTGTGTTTTGCCGGACCAGACGTTAGCCTCATCGTCCCGTTCGCCCTGTAACTGATATGCACATCAGTGGTAGTACCTTGTGTAGAATCAGAAAACATAGCTACAAATACAATGTTAAAGAATGTTGGTGCCAGCAAACGTCACTGCTTGACTCCGTTAATAACTAGGAAGACTTCAGACAGTCCTCTATCGCTCAGTACACTAACCATCCTGACATTATGAAACTGCCGGAAACTCTGATATACTTTTCGGTGCATCTGAATTCGTCATGTCATTTCCAGAGTCTGTCCCTGTAGACACTGTCAATGTCTTGCTCAGGTCAACAAATGTCGCGTGCAAGTCACGTTGCATCAAGAGGAGGAACAAAGAAGGATTTTGAAAAGACGATTGGTGTAATAAAATAAACTACTACTATTTTTTTGTATTGCAAATAGTGCATTTTTACTAAATTTTTTTTTTCTATTTTAGCATTGCGAATGTACTTGTAAACTTTCCTCTTCTTCTTCGAACGCTTTCAGACGTCAAATTGAATGTCTCTAAAAAAAAGCAGTTGTCGGCATGAAGTCATCTGGATTTCTATAGAGCTTGTCTTGGATTGGAACAGGAGTTAGCCAAATATGCCTTCTCTGTCATTCGTATGTTGAACACTTTTGCAGCAGATGTTCAACGGTCATTTTATCAGTGCCACAGACACATTCATCAGTATGTCCTAATTTGAACTTGTTGAATAGATCATGACTTTCTCTAGATAGACTACAGATGGCCATGAATAGATGGTATCGTAACCTGTTGTGGCCTGTGCGTAGTCAGAATATCATCACCTGTTCGGCCCTGTTAAGCATGTAGTAAATGTCATTTTGTTGTCTCCCTGGATGCTAAACTTTGAATTGCGATAGTATATTCCGATGCGTCAAAATTATGTCCTGCTTACGCTGTTCTTTTTTAAAATTAAGCTTCAATTGTAAAGTTTGTTTCTCATCTTTTGTTTGGAGTTCTTTGTCAAATTTATTTACTGTTTAGCTCGTATGTTAAAGAATAAAATAATGCAGCGAACCTCCACTTTACGACAGGGCCACCGTACGATCAAATTACATTACAGTGAGCTCTATGTAACTTAATAAAGTATATTCTTGTGTTAATGAACCTTGAAACCACCCCAAATGAACGAGCTCCTTTTTGAAGATGATTAGAATTTATTTCATTCAGATGAACTCAACCTCTAAGAACATTTGAATGATGATTATTACAGTACAGAGACAATGAAAATCTTCAGAGTAGAGAAAACATTAAATATTCAGGTAAAAAGCACGGAATTTAAACAGGTCAGAGAATTCAAATACTTGGGCGTAGGAGATGGAAGGGTTGATAGAGAGGTGGAATGAAGAACACAGAAAGCAAATGCGGTTTACTATCCACTGTCACTATTATTAAGACACAAACACATCCCAATAGAAACAAATAGACAGTTGAAAAGTAGTATTTTTATGCCAACTTTCTGCTACCAGTGTCAGACGTTGACTCTCACCAAGGCACAAGAAAGAAAATTATGATATGTGAATCGAGGTGTTTGAAAAAGGCTGCCGATGCCATAAGACTGGACAGAATACGAAATGAAGAACTCAGACACAAAGTGGGAACAACACCGTGCATGGAATACATGCAAAAGCGTTGAATAAAATGGTTTCGGACACGTGACAAAAATGCAACCAAAATTGCCAGCTGCGCGTATCTACAATACCAGACATAGGGGTTGCCGATCAAGAGGGAGACCAAGAAAAGATTGATAGATAGTGTCGGTAAGACACTGAAAAAACACGAAATGACACAACATCGCCGACAAAACTGGCACACGAAACAAAACTACACCTCACCACGACGTCTAACGACACAAGTGGATAGAAGATGATGATGATTCATGTACGACTTATCAGACACACAACGTATAAACACATTCAAATAACGATATTTGCTCTATACGACAGTCGACATGTTCTCTTGAACGGACTGCAATCGTAAAGCGGAATCCAATGTAAAATGTAATAACATGGATTGGTGTTCAGGTTAAAAGGAGCGGATAAAAATACATTTAATAACTACTTACTGACGACGGCGCTTTTTGTTTGGGGTCACGTAAATGCTGAAATATTTTGTAGGCACTTGGATGTGCTCCCGTGTAGAGCGATTCACCTGATTGAGATAGATGAAGGTTGTCAGCGTAAGCGTAGAGGGCTACCGACTGAACTAATGCAAGAGAGTTGTCGCTCTTAACTTCGTAGACATTGGCATAACTGTTTCTGGGTAGATTCAAGTAGAGGTATCTGAAAGTGAAGATTTCAATCAATTGATAATCATATGGTCATCATGTCTCAAGGCATGTGGTGTTGACGAGCAATTAATATATATATATATTCTTTGAACGCTTCAGAATTGGAAATGTGGTTATTTTTTTAAATTCTGGATCGATCTTCTGATGTCTTTCTTAGCCTCTTCCTTTCAAGTTATTTCCACGTTTTCCCTCATGCTTATTGCCATTCTGCATCCAATGAATTATGCCAGTTTACAAAAGCTAGTCAAAAAGTAACCTTAATATAGTATGTTCTCTTAATACTGTAGTATATCGTATTAGGAAAGTTTAGTTATAACAAAGGTTACAATCGACAGTGATAGATAATATCAGATGGTTATCGTGACATGAAACGGTGAGAACATAAGATCATATCATCATCAATCACGTGAAATGGAGTAGGCAATCATGGTTTGTCAGTTTCTTGACTCTATTCTGTATCAATTCTTCTTCTTCTTCTTCTTCTTCTTCTTCTTCTTCTTCTTCGTACGCTGTCAGACGTCAACTTGAATTTGTTCGAAGAAAGCAGCGGTCATCCTGAGGCTGTCGACACTGCCATAGAGCTTGTCTAGTGTTTGCACTGGTGATAGCCACATGTGCTTTCTCTGGGCCTCGTATGTCGGGCAACTTTGCAGCAGATGTTCAGAGATCATTTTCTCTGTACCACAGGTGCATTCGTCCGTAGTACCTATCTTCAGTTTATTGAATAGATGGTACCTCAGTCGGTTGTGGTGTGTGCGGAGTCTGTTCTTTTCGGATCAACTGGTAATAAGCATAATTTTTTGTTCAGTATCAATTCTATTGTTGACTCTATCTCCATCAGAGGATGTTAAAACTGTCCATAACCATCTCCATCTCAAGATGTTCAAACTGTCCATAACCATCTTCATTTTGAACTGGAAACAAGCAAGTTAAAATGTAAAGGTCGTCGCCCTATCGACACTACCTTATTGACACTACCCTATCGACACTACCCTATCGACACTTCCCTATCCTCATCGACACTACCCTATCGACACTACCTTATCTTCTTCTTCTTCTTCTTCTTCTTCTTCTTCTTCTTCGTTCGTTCTCAATCTCCCACTATCAAACCCTGAATGGGCTTAAGTAGCAGAATGTAGTACAGAGAACGGAATGCGTTGTGTCGTAGTTTACAGCTTGGCTGTGATATTTGCACCTTTCGGTCCAACACATCCGACTTCAGCAAGCATTTTTTGAGTATCGGGTTAGCATTCCCTCTTCGATCCCTTCTCCTTAGCCAGTCTGCCCTGATGCAGCCTGTTATCCAGGATCACCGCGTGGAGGTGTAGAAGGGTCTTGGCAGCTATGGTTCGCTGGCCCTGACGCTAGCAGTCAGCTATGGGTCGCTGACCACTGCAGCTCTTTCGCTGCTCAGCATCTTGATCCCCACTACCTTATCGACACTACCCTATCGACACTGCTCTATCGACACTGCTCTATCGACACTTTTGTCAGTGATGAGATGTTAGAGACTTCGTTGTACTAGCCATAGTCTTCTATGAAAGACTTATCTGTCTTTCCTTTTCGATAACAATAAGATATTTACCCATTTATAGTTAAGTCGACTGGGAGGTGTTGATAATGATAAAAGTAAGATTACATCCTAAAGATAACGCTTTGTTTCCTGAGCTATTGTCTGATAAGATAATATATAAAATACGAAGGAGTGATAATTACCTTTTGTCCTTGGATAAAAAGACACCATTTGGAGAGTTAAGTCCTGATACCACCACGTTAAAATCTGTACCGTTGAAGAATACCAGTGATCCAAGATTGACTGGCAGTACAACACGCTCCAGAATACTGAGATAATAATTGCTGAAGTATATGAAATTTGTGATGTAGAATGTGTCCTCTTCAATCACAGCCAGGTCGTTCGTGATTTGAAGATTGTCACCAGTGAATGATTTCAGGTGGACAAGTTCATTTGTTTTGGGCAAATATCTGAACTTTTCTATAGCGTCGTCTTGATGGTTCGGGTGGCTGATAACATAGAGCAAGTGTTCACCTTTGATCTGATCCTCAATGAGGCTGATACCATGAGGGTGGAATGTTTCTGGGTTGAAGATTTCACTGTGTATCAGCTTAAGCTTCGTGGCGCCAAGTTCTGGTTTATTGAAATCATATAAGTAGATGCTACCTTGAATATTGTTTAATTTGTGAAATTCTGTAAATGTTGCTGCTACTGGGGGGAACCACACGCCAGACGTTATGAAAGCCAAACCATCCTTTGTGACTTCAAGATCTTCTGATCCAAAATTCATACCTTTTATGGGTCTGTTGAACATAGCAGAAAGAGAATGACAGATCAACATTTAACGTGATCTACAAATTAGCATATCATAACTTAATTTTATAATATATATCAACATAATGTGCACATAAATGTCTTGTCCCTGGCCTGATATCAATGGTTTTATAAAGGAAGTACGTAGATGTACTTGTAGCGCAATTACAATTTCAATGGTCGAAGCAACAAATATGTAAATTGTTCGACGGAATCTTTTTAATTGCCACCAAGGGAAATAAGAACCATTACAATTTATGTCAGCACTTCTACAGGCAGTATTGCACTGTGACAGCATTAGTACTTTCTTCAAAGGTCGCGCTTTTAACACGACTGAATGTATGGGCTCTTTGTATGTTAATGAGGGTATGTCCTATCTTCACATAACCACTCTGTATTTAGTCTATTTTCAAGTTTTCATTAAAGAAATTTACATACCTACTTGCGTCTGAGGTGGATAAAGCACTTGTCTCTCTCGGTATAGGGAATCCGTTCGCACCTGGTATGCTTCATTCTACCCAGTTGTTAATGGATACCTAATTTACAGTTAAGGTAAGCAAGGGATCTGGTCATCTTACCTCAGAAAGCAACCAAAGCCCAGTACAATTTAGTCGCCATCACTTTATCCTCGTCAGCAGTGTTTGCAAACTGACTACCTTTACCGCTACTTGTTCCCGTTATCCACATGCCCACAGTATGCGTGATGGATACGCTAAGCTCAGCTACCTAGCGTGTGCGACACAGACTGGACCCTGTCAGTCACTGATATTGTTGAAGACATGAACTTTTTCTTCATTCCTCGCTTTTCTTTCAGATGTTAATACACATCGTTTGTCGTCAGTTTCTTACTGTGTTTCCGTCTTGAAAAGACTGAAAGTGTGTTACGGGAATATGGTTTGGCTTGGCTTCGTTCGTTCTCAATCTCCCGCTACTAAACCCAAAATGGGCTTAAGTAGCAGAATGTAGTCCAGAGAACGGAATACGTTGTGTCGTAGTTTACAGCTTGACTGCTATATTTGCACCTTTCCGTCCAACACATCCGACTTCAGCAAGCATTTTTTTAGTACCGGGTTAGCATTCCCTCTTCGATCCATTCTCCCCAGCCAGTCTGCCCTGCTGCAGCCTGTTATCCAGGATCACCGCGTGGAGTTACCGGAATATAATGTTGTTGTTGAATGGCCACATTGAGTAAGTTTACTCTTTTGTCCGCCTTGAAAAGAACGTTAAGTGACGGGTTGTTGCGGCTTTTCTCACATCCTGTGCGTGCTGATGAAAATGGACTGCTGTCCTTCAAGTGGTAGTGCTATGCTTGACTTCATCTGTGTGTCGCTCACTACTACAGGGATCACGTCGATGCCCCACCTCATTAACCAGGTTGTCATAAAAACCGTTCGTTTTTAGTGGAATCTAATAAAATTCACGTGTTTCTACATTTGTGTTTTTTTAGTTCATTCCGCCTCGGTACTTACCAAATCGTGATTTTAAGGCAGGTTTTACATTTACTATTCATGTTCGTCGTTGCCGTTATGATTAGTTAGCTATTTTCGTTTGTGCTGTTATTTATCTCCAAACAGGGTGTTTTGGTTGTAAAGTTGGATTTCGTTGTTGTATTTGTACTTATGCGGTTTCTGAGGCTGACTTTTTCTTGCGAGACTGTCCGTTTTGAATTTTCATAGACACGTTCTCGACAGAGAACATGTCGTAATAGGGACTAACTGTGTGACAGAGCATGTCGTAATAGGTGACTAACTGTGTGACAGAGCATGTCGTAATAGGCGACTAACTGTGTGACAGAGATCATGGCGTAATAGGCGACTAACTCTGTGACAGACAGCATGTCGTAATAGGCGACTAACTGTGTGACATGGCATAATACCGACCATGGTTAGGTGTTTTGTTAAAAGCAGCATAGATGGTGCCTAACAGGCTGTGGGTCAACTTTGCTCTAGTGCCCGAGTCAATTAAGATGGACTCGCACAGCGGTTAACCACCTTCCACAGCACTTGTCCCAACACAGCAAAGTAATAAGCTGCTCGAACCTAGCGCGCTTGCAAGAAATCTTCCTTCCCGCTATATCCATTTCACTCCAGGGCTGTGACCTGGACAGGGATATCCGCAACTGTAGAAGAGCAGGTCGACTATGAGGTTCCAAAATTGTGTATAACGAAGTACTGTGGTGTGTTTATCTAGTCCTTTATTTTGGATGTTCTCCGAATAACCGATTCGTATTCGACACGGCTCTGAGTAGTACCTTGCAACCGAAAACTAATAGATCAAAGAGCGGTATGATAATGTTAGACCCCAAAAGTTTAAATACTTTCAAGTTCCAATTCGTGTTGTGACATTAATGAATTCTTTCTAATATCTCACGAGTGATAAAGGCTGCGCAAATGCATATTCGTCAATGTAGTTAGTTATCTGTCTCTTAAACTATATTGCAGTATGAGCAAAATGGCATATGTGTTGACAGAACAAGGAATTCGGTTGTAAGAATTCTTTAAGCTTTGCAGTACAGGCTTTCTAATCTATTTTATCATGAATTGGTGGTTGTTTTTTGCAGGATTAGATCGACAGATTTAAACTTAATTGACAATACAAATACTTAAAGGCAGGCGGAAATATTACCAGCTCAATAAACATTATGACAATCACAAGATATGAGTATTGTAGATGAAGACAGTCTGCAAGGGAAATATGAAAATCCTCTCTGTAAAAAGAGTATAAACATATTCGACGTTTTTTAGTGCTCGTGGTATTCTATGCCAGAATCTCAAACATTATTCAAAAGCAACTGGACATGCTTGTGAATGAGTTATGTGTCTTGTTCTTGTTCCTTATTTATTCAAATCGGAGTATTTGGTCACTACCACAGTTGCCTTCCTTTAGGAAATCTGCACCAAAGCACTTTATATGATTTTACAGTGGTGTTCTGTGTAACCTCTTGTCACGATAAGGTCGCTAGTCCCACGCACAACTCCCTTTAGTCGCATTTTAAGACCGATGTACAGTGGTTCTATTCTTTCCTCTGCAGTAAGGGGCCTTGGATCCACTCGGGTAGTCTTGTATACTGAGAGATATTGATCCAATATTCTGGTAGCAAATAGTGGCGGCAAAGAAAACTGTGATATATATAATATTTCCTGCGCATACCATCTCACCTCTCCTCCATCAAGCGGACTAAGTGAACGGGATCAAGATGCTGCAGCGGTCAGCGACCCATAGCTGAATGCTAGCGTCAGGGCCAGCGAACCATAGCTGCCAAGATCCTTCTACACCTCCACGTGGTGATCCTGTATAACAGGCTGCAGCAGGGCAGACTGGCTAAGGAGAAGGGATCGAAGAGGGAATGCTAACCCGGTACTCAAAAAATGCTTGCTGAAGTCGGATGTGTTGGACCGAAAGGTGCAAATATCGCAGCCAAGCTGTAAACTACGACACAACGCATTCCGTTCTCTGGACTACATTCTGCTACTTAAGCCCTTTTAGGGTTTGGTAGTGGGAGATTGAGAACGAACGAAGAAGAAGAAGAAGAAGGACTAAGTGAACGTCTGCTCAGCACCGCTGGCAACACATTTTCAGACAATAGGTTTTGTCATTTGGTAGAGAATGATAAGAGAGTCATATTTTTGTTAACGGGAATGCATGTTTTAGGCAGCAATGACTTCTGAAATCACTTGTTTATGTTTGAAGATTAGTTAGTGGAATGAGATCAGAGGAACGGATACATTAGACTATAACAATTTTTTTTTCTCAAAATATAACCACCTACAAGAACAATGAGACATGGACAGTTACAGCTGATCTTCAACGAAGGATACAGGTCTTGGAGATGAGATGTTTCCGAAAACTTTTAAACGTCACGTACAAAGATCGAGTTACAAATGAGGAAATACGAGATAGAATTACAACAGCAATAGGGCTTTTCGAAGACCTCTTGGCAACTGTCAAAAGAAGGAAACTCACTTGGTATGGTCACATATCGAGATCAAATGGTCTTGCAAATACAATCCTCCACGGAAAGGTCCATGGCAGACGACGAAGAGGCCGGCCCAAAAAGAGATGGGAGGACAACATAAAAGAATGGAGCCGTCTCCGACCAGAAGAGTCACAGGCAGCGGCATCTGACAGAGAGAGGGGTGGCGTGGGATGGTGAGGATGTTTTCCTGTGTGCCCCAACGACCTCACCGGTTACGGGATGACCTGACCTGACCTGACAAGAACAATAGAGCATAACTACAAAGAGAGATCCAGATTATATAATAGGAAATATTTCTTTAGTCAGAGAGTGGTGAATGCTTGGAATGCATTGCAGCAAGAGGTAGTGGAGACACGGACAATTTGCTCATTTAAGAATAAATTGGATGCACATATCTTTTATAGCAAGGTAATGTAAATGAACTGGGTGTATACAGACTCCAGAGTCTTCTAAATCAGTATAAAGACGTTAAAGTTAGATGTTAAGTTAATAACACATTTTTTAAAGATATTTGTCCCATCTCTGTAGCGATGAAACACTTTGAAACGCCATATATGTTTTTTTTACCACTTTATATGAAAGGTCAGTAGACGTTATTGAACACCAACTTTTTGTGCCAGACATTCAGTCAATATCTAACTGTATTTGGACAGATAGTTGAAAGGCTTATATTCGTATTCAGTCGAATAGTAAACAACAAAAAAACATTTTCAGTGCATTCCTATTCCATTTACTTCAAATATCCCGATTTCGAAATGTAGTATCAGGAATAAAATATTACAGTACGTTTCCATTTAAAATACATTTGAAAAAAAACTGTTCCAGATGACCAAACGTTTTAATCATTGTAATATATTGAAATATTATATATATCAGTTTCCTTTGACGTCACTATCTACCCTACGTACACTGAAACTAATACAGTGCCATAGTAGCAACATATTCAATTAGTTGATTTTAGTAGTTCTTCATTCTTGTATTGCTTTTTTTTTCCCTCTCTCTCTCTCTCTCTCCCTCCCTCTCTCTCTCCCTCCCTCTCTCTCTCTCTCTCTGTGTGTGTGTGTGCGTGTATCTGTCTGTCTGTCTGTCTGTCTGTGTGTGTGTGTGTCTGTCTGTCTGTCTGACTGTGTGTGTGCGCGTGTGTGTGTGTGTGTGTGTGTTGTTTTTTTATTGGTTTTTTTTGTTTGCTTGTTTTTTTTTTCTCTGTCAAATTACCTGCATTCTCCTGGGTAGTGCTTTTTAAAATAAATATCTACACCAGGTCTAAGAAATGTTTCCACAATTTTATATGCCACCACGGCCAGAATAGCCACTTCAGCAGCACGACGAAGCATTGCTGGGACTGTAAACACAAGTCTCCTTAATGATGCAGAAAAGTGACCTAATAATAACAAATTATAATTAAGTTTGTGTTTATAAATAATGAAAAAAACTTACAATAAAGTGTGCTTATTTAATAAATTTGCAAAATAAATTATAATTACACTAAATACAGTGACAGAGCGGTTAGAAATCTGTCCTTTAATAAAACATATCGATTAAGTGCGTTCTTAAGTAACATAGCTCAAGTTCATCGAGCTGTAAACTATTACCGTCGTTTTCGTTTGACTTACACCTTTTGCAAGAGTTTCATTTCACCAAGAATAAGGTGGCTCTATGTAGATCGATCTTCAACTTCGTCTTCCCGGAATGGCAGACCTATTGCCAGTGCCTTCGTGTCACGTTTGCACATATCATTTAACCTCAGCTATGGTCGGCCGACTGTTCTCTTGCCATCCATCAACTATCCATAATGGATATCTTTGAATCTGCTGTGCGACGAACATGACCAAGCCATCGTTGTCTTTGCTGCCTAATGAGAGTGTACATGCTTGAAAGACCAGTACGAGAGTGCATTTGTCACTCTGCCCCTCTATTTAACTCTCAAGGTTGGATCGCATGCTCTTGTTTGGCAAAGGTTGCTACCATTCCTGAGCGTGTTCACGACACGTGCATTGTAAACCATGGCCTTAGTTTTGTTATGTTTCCTAATGTCCCAAACACGCGTTGTGAGACGAGCAAATGTAGCAGCACCTGTGCCAATGCGAATGTCAATTTACAATATTACAAGCTGTAATATTAACACGATCATTGTTTACTTTTAAAAAAAGGGCAAATTTTAAGGAAACACAATTAGAAAGAAATGTACATAAAAAGGCTTGTGACTAGAGGACAAATCTAGGGCAAGATAAGATGAGGAAGACAGAAAAGAAATATCTGGCATGGTATGGCAGGATGGATAGGAAAACGAGAACATATTAAGTGCTAGGCTGTTCTGGATTGAATCATTCAGCAAACAGAGGCAGTTGGCACGATGATATTAGTAAATGTGATAACAAGCTTACCTGGCGTGACTTTCCGCCCTACTTGTAGTTAGTTACCTGCAGTTTTTACAGTGTGTATTTAGAAGCGACACATGTTTTTGAAGTTGCGTTTGTTCTACATTCTAATCTTTGGTCCAATAACCAGATATCTCCAATAAAATGACGAGTCATTAATCGTCACACACATCTCTTTTAACAGGGGATCTCAAACGCTAAATTAACTGTGAACAAGTTGCTGAGCAGTAATTGAGCTGTAGTGGTCAGCGACCCAGAGCTACCAAGACTCTTATCCACCTACACGTGGTGATCCTGAATAATAGGCTGCAACAGAGCAGACTGACTAAAGAGATGGGATCGAAGAGGGAAGGCTAACCTGCTAGCCAAAAAAGCCATACTGAAGTCGGATCAAAAGGTAAAAATATCGTAGTCAAACTGTAAACTATGACACCGCGCATTCCATTCATCAGACTACATCCTGCTACTTGCAAAGCCCTTTTATTGGTTGGAAGCGATAGTTTGAGAACGAACAATGGTGAAAAAGAAGAAACCTCAAACGATCTCGGTAGCTGTATCAAGTAAAGCTGTAGAGTTTCATAGAGCCAAGAGTCGCATGAAGTCAAAGTTCAAAGACTAAGAGTTTCATGGAGCCAAGAGTCGCATAAAGTCAAAGTTGAAAGACCAAGAATTTCATGGAGCCAAGAGTCGCATAAAGTCAAAGTTGAAAGACCATGAATTTCATGGAGCCAAGAGTCGCATAAAGTCAAAGTTGAAAGACCATGAATTTCATGGAGCAAAGAGTCGCATGAAGTCAGTTGAAAGACCAAGAATTTCATGGAGCCAGTTTTTTTTCATTCTTCTTAGCTAGAGTCGATGTTTCAGCCCCATACAGGGCAATTGGCCAGATATGAGTGGCGATTATTCTATTCCTCAATTCTATCCTGATATTCTTTGAGGTAAACAATTTCTGTTTTTCCTCTTAAGCCCTTTTTTTGCCATTGCAGTCCTTGTCTTAATTTCTGTCTCATTGCGGGCATCTTCTGTTATGGTTTGCCCCAAATATGTAAACTTCTGTACTTGTTTGATTATTTCTCCATTGATGATTATATTTATTTGCCTATGTTGCTTAGATATTACCAAAGCCTTTGTCTTCGATCTGTTTATTTTCATGCCAAATTCTTTGTCTGTGCAATTAATTTTTTCAAGCAGCATTTTCAATGCTGCTACTGATCATCGCACTATTACTTGGTCATCGGTAAATTTGTCATCCCACCATTACTTGGTCATCGGTAAATTTGTCCTCCCACTATTACTTGGTCATCTGTAAATTTGTCATCCCACTATTGCTTGGTCATCGGTAAATTTGTCATCCCACCATTACTTGGTCATCGGTAAATTTGTCCTCCTACTATTACTTGGTCATCTGTAAATTTGTCATCCCACTATTGCTTGGTCATCGGTAAATTTGTCATCCCACCATTACTTGGTCATCGGTAAATTTGTCCTCCCACTATTACTTGGTCATCTGTAAATTTGTCATCCCACTATTGCTTGGTCATCGGTAAATTTGTCATCCCACTATTACTTGGTCATCTGTAAATTTGTCATCCCACTATTACTTGGTCATCTGTAAATTTGTCATCCCGCTATTGCTTGGTCATCTGTAAATTTGTCCTCCCACTATTGCTTGGTCATCTGTAAATTTGTCATCCCACTATTGCTTGGTCATCGGTAAATTTGTCATCCCACTATTACTTGGTCATCTGTAAATTTGTCATCCCACTATTACTTGGTCATCTGTAAATTTGTCATCCCACTATTGCTTGGTCATCTGTAAATTTGTCCTCCCACTATTGCTTGGTCATCTGTAAATTTGTCATCCCACTATTGCTTGGTCATCGGTAAATTTGTCATCCCACCATTACTTGGTCATCGGTAAATTTGTCCTCCCACTATTACTTGGTCATCTGTAAATTTGTCATCCCACTATTGCTTGGTCATCGGTAAATTTGTCATCCCACTATTACTTGGTCATCTGTAAATTTGTCATCCCACTATTACTTGGTCATCTGTAAATTTGTCATCCCACTATTGCTTGGTCATCTGTAAATTTGTCCTCCCACTATTGCTTGGTCATCGGTAAATTTGTCATCCCAGTATTGCTTGTTCATCGGTAAATTTGTTGGCATTAACTTGTACACACCTATTAAAATTCTGCATAACCTTGTCCTTCATCATCTCAGAATATGCTCGGTGAAAGTTATCAGCACTGTCGTATCCCCTGTCTTATGGAAATGATCCATAAAACTACCTACTACCTTTTTCAGCTATCCCATATCAGTTTGTGACATATTTACTGACTCACCCTCGAAGAATGACAGACTACATCCATGTCATCATCTTCCTGGAATGGTGTAACGGAAAAGTGGATCTCGAGGTTTAACAACAGATAAGTAATAATATTCTAGATAACAATGCCGTGGGGAGTAAGACTAACGTCTGGTCAGGCAAAATTTACTGATCAGACATGTTAGTCAGGTCAGGCAAAACATACTGATAAGACATGTTAGGGTCAGGCAAAATGTACTGATCAGACATATTAGTCAGGGTCAGGCAAAACATACTGGCCAAGACCCCCACCTCAGCTTCCTCGCAGCCCTCTCTGGAAACGAGGTGAGGGATTGACGTGATTCCCGTAGTAGTAGTAGTAAGAGACACGCAGATGTAGCCAAGCATAGCACAACTGCCTGGAGGACCCCGGCCCACCTTCATCAGTATGCTTGGGATGGAAGGAAAGCTACTGCAACCTGCCACTTAACATCCTTTTCAGGGCACACAAAAGAGTAACCTACTCATTGTGGGCATTCGAAACAACAACATTACAATGTCGTCATATTTACTGAAGGATCAGTAAGGGGCAGAGATAAACGTGGTCCGGACTTCTCTGTAAGAGTGATAGGCAATGTCCTTATAGTAGCAGGACATACATGATCACAACTTCCAGTAAGTAAGGAGCCCCTTTTCAGTCATGTCTGACTATAGGTTGATGCGATCTTGGAGTAACAACTCTGAGTTTTTGGTTTTTCTTTTCGTTACGGCATTGTCTTTCCACTTCTTTGTGTTGCATAAGCTTATTTTTGCCCAGCCTGAGGTGACTCAACAGGCTGCATTTCCATTTGGATCGGTATGCAGCTATGTCTTTACAAGATGTCAAATCCATATCCAGTAACTTCATGTTCAACTTTCATTCATCTTTGAACCTCAACTACGGTTGGCCATAGAGAATATCTTTGGGGATACAACTATCTTTCACACGACAAACATTACCAAGCCATCACAGACTTCACTGCCTAAGGAAGGTGTACATACTTGAGAGATTGGTGCAAGAATGCACATCTCTGCATTTTTCACCCTGCCTATCCATGAGATGCCAAAGATGAATCTTAGCCACTTTAGGTGAAAAGTGTTGCGTCTTTGCTCTTGTTTGGCATAGGTTGTCTACTTTTCACTACCATATAGAAGCGTACTGATGGCACATGCATTGTAGACCATGGCCTTGACTGTAAGTTTGGGGTTCTTCCAGATGTGTTGTGAGACGGGAAATAATGGCAGCAGCTTTGCCAATGTGATTGCCTATTTCAAGGTCCAGGGAGAGCTTATTGTTGATGAGGGACAACAGGTAAGTGAACTGGTCCACAGTTGCCAATTCGTATTTGTTGCTGGTGGTGGTTGGGGTGGTATCTAGGTCTTGTCCCAGCACATTTGTTTTATTCAAGCTTTTCTGTGGCTAAAATCTTTGCACGCCTGGGAGAAGCAATCTATCAATCTCTGGAGTTCCTGCACACTGTGAGTGACAATTGCAGCATCATCAGCAATTAACAAGTCCCTGACAGTAACTTCTCTGATCTTAGTTTTAGTTTTGAGTCTCGTAAGATTAAACAGACGGCTATCTGATCTAGTGTGAAAGCAAATCCTTTCTGTTGCAGTACCAAATGAGTGCTTCAGTAGCATCACAAAGAAGATTGTGAATAGTGTCGAGGCCAGTACGCAGCCTTATAAATACTGAATGATTGTGATGCATCACCGTCAAATTGTACTGTTCCTTTCATTTCCTAATGAAATATACCTCCAGTATGAGAATGGAAATTACGGCAGCGACTTAAGACCTCTTTCAAGATGGCCATCATTGTTTGTGACTCTCAATCCTTGCTTTGAAAAGCTGGATACGGCATGAGTGGATAACGGCTTTAGAGGCGTCAAGCCTTTAGGATCTTGTGTGGATCTATCGTTCTGATCATGCTGTGGTTTGTTGAAATGAAATTGTCTCTGGTCTGAAAATGGATAGTAATTGCATTGTGAAGCTGATCGTACATGACACTGCAATCCACACTTTGAAACTTTATGTGGGTCCAGCAGAGAGGGGTGTCTGAGAGGACAGAGCAGAAGTATCTAGAAACAGCAAGCTACAGGAACTGTAGGAACTATACTTTCTCCTATTTGCTTAGACTGTACAACTATTAACTTAACTTATCGTCTTTATACTAGGTAAGGTGACACGGCTCACAACCCAAAGGTGCTCAGTTCAATCCCCATCACAGCACCGGTCATTACCTCAAGGAAGCAGACCATTACATAAAATGGATGCTGAAGTCGGATGCACTGGACCAACAGGCGCAAAATAAAAACATAGTGCGAAGCACACCGCCTTGGGGAATAGAGAAATAAGGCGAACGCAAAAATAAAAAAGAACAAAAATACTGGTTTAGAAAACTGCAGAGTCTGTATACAACCAGTATCATTTACATTTCCTTGCTCTAAAAGCTATGTGCTTCTAATCTATTCTTGAATGCATTAATTCTCCCTGCCTCCACTACTTCCTTTGGCAATGCATTCCAACCATTCATCACTCTCTGACTAAGAAAATATTTCCTAATACCTATTCTGATTCTTTATTTATTTAATTTGTAGCTATGCTCTCGTGTTCTGGTAGGTGGTTGCATTTTGAAAAACTTGTTATAGTCTAATTATCCTTTCCGTTGATTATATTATAAACCAGTAATGTCACCTTGAATTTTTCTCTTTTTATAGCTATATTGGCTATAGGTCTGCCTGGAGTGCAGTGACGTGATTCCTAACAGAACAGAAAAATGAGTCTAAGAAATCCTCTATTTTGTCAGATACCAAACAATACCCTTCACTAGTTTTACATTAAATAGCAGTTATTAAAAAGATAATTGCATCTCTACTACCAACTGAGTTTCAGTTCAGGTCCCATCTCCGCATCGAAGGTTGGCTGCAATGGATCTCCAGTGTACTCTATCTCTTACCGTAATTGTGCAATCTGAGAGGCTTTTTCTAGTCCATCTCCTGATGTTATCCACCCACTTAAAGCTTCTGCCTTTTGAACGGCTGCCTTCCACCGTACCCTCCAGTATGGACTTGTTATATGATCAAATTAATATAACTGACTAACCCTGATGTCGGTTATTAATTCTCTTTTCACCCCCAACTTTTCCAATACCTACAAATTTGTTTTCTTCTCTTTTCAAGAAATGCGACCCAAATTTCAATATACCCACATTTTGAAGGCTTCAATACTCTTTTCCAACTTGTTATTCATTGTCCATGTTTCTGCACCATAAAGTAGTGACGAGTTTACATAACACCTGACAATTCCTATTTTCAAATTCTGATTTATCTGTTTGGATGTCAGTATGTGTCACATGTTATCGAATACCATCTTAGCCATACCTATTCTCTTTCTGATTTCTGTTTCACAGCTGCCTTCTTCCGTTATTATATGATCTAGATAGGAGAAACTGTGCACCTGTTCAAGTAGTTAATCTTTTATTATTATCTGCATACATGGTTTCTTGTCACTTTTCCCAATTATTATAGTCTTTGTTTTCTTTATGTTTATGTCTAATCCAAACTCTAGACTTATTGTGTATATTGTTGTCACAAGCTCCTGTAATTCTTGCTCCCTTTTGCCATTAAAACTGTATCATCCGCATATCTTAGATTGTTCATTACCACTCCTCCTCCAATGAAAAGCCCTGGTATCTCCTCTTTCTGTTTGAATATTTGTTCTGTGTAGATATTAAAAAGACAAGGGGATAACACACATCCCTGTGTCACTCCTCTTTTTACATCTATACTTGGAGAGCATAACTTTCCTGATTTTACTGTAGCAGTTTGTTCCCAGTACAGATTACAGAGCAGTCTTATGTCTTTACCATCTAGAACTATTTCTTGGAGACATTTAATTATTTTTTCATGTTGAACTCTGTCAAAAGTCTTCTAGTAGTCTATAAAGCAAATATAAATGTCATGCATTTCTATATATTTTTCTGTCTAAGTCCGCAAACAGAAAATTGCTTCCCATGTTCGACTAAACGTTTGAAAAATAAATTGCTCTTCTGAAACTTCCCTTTCTATTTTACCTCTTATTCTCTCTCGTATGATCTTGAGTAGTATTTTAATTTATTAGACTTATTGTTCTAAAGTCTAAACATTCTGTTGCACAAGGTTTTTTCGGGAGTGTTATAAACGTAGATGTTTTCAGGTTGTTGGTATGCATCCAGTATTTTATGTCATTACACAGATCAGTAAGTATATCTATACCAAATTCCTCTTTCATTTCTATGTTTATGGGGTCTTGCCTGTTGCTTTCCCTTTTTTCATAGTTTTCATCACATTTACCACCTCTTGATCTTAGTATGATGGGTCCTTCATTATCATATGTTGATGGTTTGGCTCCGCAACTATCCTCAAAAAAGCTCCCTTGTATATTCTGCCCATCTGTTCAATATGTCATTCTCATCCATCAAAATGGCACCATTCTTGTCTCAGATACATCCCCCGAACTGGGTTACCTGTGTCTTGTTTGTTGTTTTCTTTATTTCTATATGCATTTCTCTGGTATTGTGTTTTAGTCCCTGTCTTCTATTACTTTGCATTTTTCTTCCTACCACTGTTTTTTGCCCAGCCTGCACATTGTACGTATCTCTTTGTGTAGTGATGAATATGCAGGAGTGTGTTTAGCCTTCTTTCTATCTGCCATTTTAGTTAAGATGTCATCTGTCATCCATTCTTGGTTTTTTTCTAAGCTCTTTATCTGGTAATGATTTATTTGCTACTTGGATACTGGTTTTTATATGTTCCAATTTAGTGTTTATTCTTACTGAGCTTACAGAAGTTAATAAGGATATATATAGACAAATCAACAAAAAAAAAATCTGCTCTGCGCCAGTATATAACTTTTATTTATTTTCACAATCACATTGGGTAAGGATAAGAAATAAATGTTGATTTAAATTCATAAACGTCTACTGTTTATTCAAGTCACAATTGCATTGGAAAACTGATCTTCTTTATGAATTGTCTGAAGCCAAATGAATTGAGCACATTACATACCTCTTCCTGAAATTCCTAAATTTGTCTCTTCTGTCTTTCTTTATGACAGCCCTCAATTTAATAAATAAACACATTCAATTTCTTTTTTTATGTCAGTTTAACATTTCTATGTATAGCATAGCAACATTTTAAAAACTGTGCCACTGCACCAGGTTTAAATCATGTTGTGCTCGATTTGACAGGCCAGGCAGGCCGTGAGTGCCCAGTTCACTATAGAAGGAGAGTTTTTATACTGGTTTAGAAGACTCTGCATAGTCTGTATACAACCAGTTTCTTTTACATTCACATCTAAAAATACCTTTGCCCAACCAATCTATTCTTGAATGCATTAATTGGCCCTGCCTCCAGCATTTCCTGTGGCAATGCATTCCAAGAATTCACCACTCTCTAATTAAAAAATATATCTCGGTATCTAACCTGGACCTTTCTTTAATTAATTTGTGGCTGTGCCCTCTTGTTCGTGTAGGCAACTGTATTTTGAAAAACTTGTTATAATCTAATGTAATCCTTTTTTGTTGATTATCTTATCAACTTGTATTAAATCACTTTGAATTCTTCTTTTTTCTAGACACTGTAGTTGGTCTCATCTATGTTGTCTTCTGTCCATGACCATTTAACCAATTTGTATGTTGTCAGTTTTTGCATTTCTAATAAGACAAAACCCATACCTCTTCTTCACATCTGTACAAAGTGTTATCTTTTCAATGAGGGTGTGTTCTCACTCAATATCAAAAACTAATTTTGATGTATCATCATCGTCCTGATAAATATTAATAATTTCTTGGATTCCATACCATGGAAAGCTATTGATACTCAGATACACATATTAAACAGAAGCTTTGTATGGATCAACAGTCCATTTATAAAGCCAATCTTTATGTATACTTCATACAAGATTACATTGCCAGGAGGCAACAAGCAACATCGGAGTTTCCCCAGGCAGCTTGAACTGAGGGTAGACAGTGGACAATTTAGACTGTAAAGGGTTCATTTCCTCTCTCAACATCTCTAGCTCTACATTCAATTTCTCATTCTTCCTATTTATATCTACATGCATTCTCTCTTTCAATCAATATCTACAGAGTTTCTCTCTTTCCACTTCTTTATATACACATCAGTTCCCTACTCATAAAACACAATCTGTTTAAGATACTGTTATCATGTTGACAGATTTCTCGGCACCCAGCATGTGAGCTGCTCGTTTGACTCCAACAATCTCTGTCAGTTTCTGGGCATCATATCTGAAACAGGAACATCACCACATTAAATGGCATATCAGAGCATAACCCACAACACTGTCAAATCAGTTTGAAGATCAATACTTCAAAAACACAAATGACAAAGATCAATATTTCAATGAAAGAAACTATGAAGATCAGTACATCAAAGATAGAAACTATGAATATCTTAACACATCAATCAATGACAGTAACTTTGATTAATTTATAGAAGACACAAATTCAATGACTTACAGTTGTTAATGCCCACACTGAGTAGGATTACTCTTTTGTGTGCCATGAAAAGGTTGTCAGGTAGCGAGCGAGTTGCAGTAGTTTTCCTCACATCCCAAGAGTATTGATGAAAGTGAACTGGGGTCCTCCAGGCAGCTGTGATATGCTTCATCTGCGTAACGCCCACAACGACAAGGATCATGCCAACCCCACACCTTGTTAGCCAGGCTGCCATAAGAACAGCCTGTTTCCAGACAGAACTTTGAGGAAGTGAGTAGGGGGTCTTATACAGTATGTTTTGCCTGACCCTGACTATTCTGTTCTCTTCCCAAGAATCGACTTCACTGCACTGTACTTAAGCTGAATAATTTGAACAGAATTTTCCAGTGCACTCTTCACTGCTCTCATTGCTGATCCATCAGTATATACCTGGATCTACGCTTTTCTTCAATCATGTCGCATACTGCTTCCTTTTGGAGAGCATTTTACCCTACCATGGAACAAGTGGTAGTTATGAATGTTATTATGCTGAGATTTTGATTTGCTCACATGGGGTTGGAAAGGGTTTTGGTATGTCTGGTAATTAATCCTTATATGGTCTGATTAATTTTTGAACCAATGTACAAAGCTACTTCTCTTCAATCTTCCACTGGTTAGATTGCCAAAGCTGGTCTTCATTGGATGTGCTGCCATGTTCTTGTACTTTTCTGCTTTTTCTATGGACTTGGTGCCCCATCTATAGGATAGAGATGTGATGCTTTTGGTTCTTCCATTTCGTTTATTTGAGTGGTCTTCATGGTACCTGTTATTGCCCGGGGAACTTGGTTTTGATCCTTATCTAAGGTTTGTAAGTGTGATCTTGCTGCTGTGGACTATGCTGCTGATCCTTAGCCCACTACTTGTCTTATTACCCCAGAACAGACTTTCTTCACTGTTGTTTTATTTGTTCCACAAATTGATTCAGCTTATTTCCTCAGTATTGCAAGTTTTTTCCTTGCTGTGAGCAGTTTTTTTCAATGTTTATGATACAATAACTAACTTAAAAACAATCATTTTAATTAATTAATGTTTTGAATTTTCAAAATGAGTTTTCTAACTGGCGTCTGACTAGCGTAGCTGTAGAGCTTTCACTATTTACTGCAAGGGTACGGGGCTCAACTCCCGTTATCAGCATACTCCTCTTAACACACCTGTAAATGGGTACCTGAATTTCTATTAGGGAAATAAAGGCAACGAGGACGAGAACTGTCCATCCACGTGATAAACAAGTTGTGACCTAGCACAATGAAGTTTCTTTTCACTTTATCCCAGACAGCAATGTCTGCTCTGTGGACTACCTTTACCGTTATTTGGTATTGTTACATTTTTCTTGTATAACTGACATGATAATAAGAAGGAAAAGTTATAGGGAACCACAAAAGATAAATAAAAACAGCTGTCAGAGAAGTCATAAGAAGGAATTAAAAGTACATAGAAGTTAGAGATAAATCAAAAAGACATACCTTGTGAAAAGAGCTGTAGATGTACAAGCATGATGCGTGGTCTCCAACAGGTTGACTAATTCAGGGTAGAAGCATGGATACTGGGGCAGATCAAACCACACGATGTGGTGAATCCCCCTCAGCCTAAATCTGAAGTCAACAAACCGGTCACATATGTGTAGTATCTGCCTAATAAAAAGTCTTCTAAGCTCTAAAAATCATCCACTTTATTGAAAGTAGCAAAGAATACAAATACATGGAATTGTTCAATCATCTAAAGCTAAGAAACGCATTTATTGAAGGTGGTAAATAAAATATTTTTGCTCAGTCTTCTAAAGAACTTAATTCTGTAATGGCTTCTTTTCACTAAGCCCATTCTGGGTGACCTGCTTCAGATTCTCTAATGAGACTCCAGTTGTTCTGACATTATCTTTCATTGCTCTTCAGCAGGTAGTCTCTATTTGGGTTTCACTATGTCACAGGTCTGGCTATATTGATTGCTGCTGAGGACGAGTTCCATTCATCTGAAAATGTTTTCTCCATAATCTCAAGCTATATTGTTTGTGTAGCATATGTAGCCACAGGTATGTGGTGTTATTACATCTGCCTATCAATTAGGAAGGTCTGTAATCTCAATCTGATACTCTTGCATGTGATGGAGACCTCTGTTGATAAAGGTCTACAGTCTCAATCTGATACTCTTAGTTGCATGCCATGTTTTCTATTCATACAGTTGGTGCAATCGATTGAACAGTCTAATCTAATGTTCCTGGGAGAATGCTGCCAAGATGATGTATGATTCTGTTATATCCTCTTCTCAATAATTTTACCATCAAAATGGTGAGACCATGACAGATTTTCTAAAATTGTATTTACTTCTCACAAAGCAAACAGAAATAAATATATTTTTTTTAAAATAAAAATTTATGTTTTAAAATAATTTTACCATACCTGAATTCCTATATTTAAAAAAAATACAAACATATAAAAAAACATGTTCAATGAAATAAGATGACTGCTTGAGGGCAACACAAATTTCTTCTTCAATAGCTTTCAGATGTAAACTTGAATCTCTAAAGAAAGCATATCTCCATAGAGGTGGTCAGGAATGGTGCTGATGATAGTCACAGTTCTTAGCCCTTCACTCTGTTTATTGACTACACAGGAGAGAAGATAGCAACCATCAGTGTCATTAGGTGTCAAATACTCTCACTATCTGGCAGAACACCATGGCCTGAGCACCACACTTCTTACTTTTTTGTGTGACATCTTCAATTGGCTAAATTCATGTAGCATGTTCTTAATAGAACGTCACTACCATCACAGCCTGTCTGAAAGAAACTCTTTCCGTTGCTAAAACTCCAGCCTCTGCCAGTCATACTCAGGCATTCCTGAATATCTTGATGCCATCATCTTCTTGGTCTCCCCCTGCCTCTTTTGCCTTGCACCATACCTTGTATTACTGTTCTCTCAAGACTGTTGTGTCTCTTGATGTGACCAAAGTATTTAAATTTTCTGGCCAAAATGGAATTGATAAACCAGTTGTCCTCTATGTTTAACGCTTGCCGAATGTCTACATTTGTTTTTTTCTCCGTCTGAGGATCTTTCTGTAACATTTTTACTCAAAGGACTCGATTCTTTTTCTAGAAGTTTTAGTAATCGTCCATGATTCGCACCCATAGGAAAAACACAGGCTATCAAGACTTTCACTTGTGTCATTTTGTTGGTGTGTTGTGTCATTTTGTTGGTGTTCTGCCATAATGTCTGCAGGCTGTTTAGCTTCTCTGTTGCCATAGCTTGTCTTCTGATTTCTTTGGAGCAGTCGCCATTTTTGTCAATTCTGGAGCCCAAGTATTTAAAATGCGTGACCTGATCTATTATCTCACCATCCACTGTAAATTTATATTGACATTGTGTTTTGTCTGTGGTCATTGCCTTTGTTTTGTTTATGTTTATAAACAGGTTTTAATCTTTACTGTATCCGTTTATGGCTGAAATTAGCTGCTTTAGCCCTTCTACAGTTATTGATAGTATCACTGTGTTATCTGTGTATGGTGACTCTGTAATCTCATAACCGCCAATCGTAAATGTATAGAAACTTTCAATGTTCTTGTCTTCTCTAATGTTTCTCATTATAAATTTTGCATAGATGTTTTATAGATATGGTGAGAGGATACATCCCTGTCTTACTCCCTTTTGTACTGCGAACCAGTTTGATGTTTGCCCAGATACTCGGAGGGCGGCTTGTTGATCTTGATATAAATTATGTTTTACTATTTCACTAAGCATGTGGCCCAGTGCATCTGATTTCAACAGGAATTAGTTATTCTTTCTCTAAGCTGTTCTCGGCCTTCCTGCAGGGTAGCAGGTTTGTATTTTTCTTGGTCAGGCCATTGCTCCTGGTGACAAGGAGGCCCACAAAGCTATTTAGCACAAGGTTTAGACACACTAGGGGAAGATACAATTAAAACAAAGAATGAAACGTTTCTAAAATAAGCCATCTGTGTTGACTCACCTGTAGTGAAAATGAAGTCTTTCTGTGTACAGCATAAAGTGTGGGTGGCGCTTCCGAAAGTGAATCCTGGCATTTCGCACGTATTTCTCTGTGTCATATCTATATAACATGGGAAAAAAACATGCAGACATTTATATCCAAACACATGGTTATGAAGTTTGAAAAAACAATGTCGCTACAAACATTAGACAAAGTTACCTTAGGCTGCGAGACAGTCAAACAGTTTCTATAGATGCAACCCTAATTCTTGTTTCTTAGATCCTTGATTTGACCATTGGAAGAATTATAAAGCGGTCGTGTTCTTAAATTGGATAAGATTTCAGTGGCCTCTCCACATCAAAGATTGGCTGTATAGATCTCTAACATTTTCTGTTTCTTGTACACTCTAAGGGGTGCTATTTCTCTTTCTCTTGATGTTTCTTTTCAATGTATAGTGCTATCCTCCTCTAGCTGTGTTCCGGTCCTTAATACATATTCTTCTCTTTCATTCACACTGTCCTTTTTGTTTAGCATGTCACGCTACATTTGACAATAGGACTGCAACATCTGAGCCATGAAATACCTGCTTTCTATAAGTCTTTTTATTCAGATTACCTGCGAGGCTGCAGGATGTTTGAAGTCACAAATTTTTCTTATCTAAGATTACATACATGGCCAACCATTGGGTGTGCGGCGATGTTTTCTGTAGTCGACAGCAAATACAGAAACATTTTAAAATATGAGATGCATTAGCTCCAAAAGAAAACTGTATATCAATTATGTAACCATTACATAAACCATTAACATAATTACCCTAACTCACAGAAATATTCAATTTTTAAAAAAGGATTTACTATTTTATATTAATAGTTATAACTATCACATGAATTAGGCATACATTATGTGGTATTGCACAAAATAAGATGGGCAATGTCTCATGTGGACCACTGATAAACTAAAAATGCCTGTCATTGATGAATGACCACTGATGATTTATGAGCTATGAAATGCGTTAATGAAATGTGAAAAAAGACCTTCTTCTGTATTTGTCCTGAAACAGATGTGACGTTGTGTGTCTTACTTTATAGCGAGGCTGTAATATCTGTGCTTTTTGTAGTAAGACACATCCAATTTCAGTATGCTTTCCCACTGCAATCACTTTTCTCTTAGCCAGACTACACTAGTGCAACCTGTTTCCAGGGCTGCCACTTTAAGACAGAATATGGTCTTGGTCAGCTCTGGTTCGCTGACTCTGATGCAAGCAGCCAGATATAAGTCACTGGCTGCTGTTAGCTCATTCCCTGTACTGCATCTTTGGCCCCAAAAAAGGCATTCGATTAGGTTCCCTGAAGCAGGCTCTGGAAAACTCAGGAAAGAAAGAATATTCCAGACCCATAAAGAGTTTCTATTAGACTTGCAGAAACTACATTAGGATAGGAAACCAGGTCAGAGGAGTTCCAAGTTCACCAGCTGCATAAAAACAGGGCAACCTTATATCACCATATATTTTCATACTAGGCATGGATGATGTCAACAAAGCATGTAAGGAAAGGACCAAAACATACTCAGTGGCATACTGATAAATGACCAAATCAGAGGCATATCTCCTGGCCAACATTCAAATCTGTCTCCAGTTCAGTTAATCCAATGACCTTTTGAGATTGTTGGGGCACCATATCGGCTGGCTGTGATGAGAGTCATTCTACAAAGGACATGCTACATGATGATGAAACATATTGTATAGGTGTTGTTGGTGTTCCAAATACTTCTCGTTTAGTATTTAAAAGAATAACCATTAGGAGTTAAAAAAACCCAGAAACCATGGCAGTATCAAGGGAAGGAATGAGACATCACATTATACTGAGTGAACACCCCCTGACGGTGGTCCAAGTAACAAGAAGAGACAAGATCAGAAATCAGACAATATTACATGATCTCAGAACCCAACCCTTGTAGACTGGAGTGGTGAAACCTGAACTTTGGTGACTTGGTCGTGTTTGCATAATGCAAGAAGATCAGCTACCACAGCAGTCACAGGAAGTAAAGCGCCAAGGATTCAGACCTCCAGGTTGACTCAAAGTTTGTTAGGTAAACAGGAAACGGGAAAACAATATTAGACAGTCTATAAGAGACTAAGAGCTGGACTAGAATTAGACCAAGAGGAAGACCATCGATAGAAGTCTGGAAGTCTTTTTTGACAAACCTAGAAGAGGAGTGACTAAGTTAGATTTGTGTGTGTGTGTGTATTGCAAACTTTGACAGAAAAATATACAGAAATACATGACATATATTTGCTTTATAGACTACCAGAAGGCTTTTGACAGAGTCCAACATGAAAAAATAATTAAATGTCTCCAAGAAATAGGTTAAGATGGTAAAGACATAAGATTGCTCTATAATCTGTACTGGGAACAAACTGCTACAGTAAAATCAGGAAAGTTATATTCTCCAAGTATAGATGTAAAAAGTGGAGTGAGACAGGGATGTGTGTGTGTGCGCGTGAGCGAGCGAGAGATAGAAAGATATAGCGAGAGTGAGTGAGAGAGAGAGAGAGAGAGAGAGAAAGAGAGAGAGAGAGAGAGAGAGAGAGAGAGAGAGCAGACAGCAAAATATACATTACTCACTCATTTATGAAGAGAAAATCTGTCTCAGACTCTCTGAAGTAATTTCGAAGATGTATGAAGCTGCAGTAGTTACAGTATATCAGAGTCTGCTTCATTCCAGAGGATGTTTGGTACGGAATGATCTGAGGTCATAGAGAGCAAATAATTAATACATTTCAAGTCAGAAAACAGTGTTTGATCACAGCTGACAGAACAATCAGAAGAATCAATTTTACAAACAGTTATTAGTTAACAAAGTTGTAATTTTTTTTTTTTTAAATAGTAAATGGTAGCCCCATAACAGCTAATACCATTGGGGAATGAAATGTTAAAGACTTGTTTATGAGGTCTCAGTTTTGATGAGGTAGAGTGACCAGTTCCTTTTGTTGCTTATTGCCTTGTCTTTCCAACCTCTGTGCTAGAAACTTGATGTTATGAGGTCTCAACTTTTGTGAGGACTCAAGTGACCAGTTCCATTGCTCACTGTTTTGTCTTTACAACCTCTGTGTTAGAGATAATTATAAGTCAGTTTTTGTTACACAGTCTAACCAGTTTCCTTACTTCCTTCCTAAACTTTAAGAGTCTGGTATTCATTTCAAGTTGGGCAAACTGGAGCAGGATGTGACTGGGTTACATGAGAGACATACAGTGTACTAGCTACTCTGCCACAGTACCACTCTATATTTTTTTTTTTTAAATACATTTATCTAACTCAGGCTACTATTTTATTACTATACTAGTACAGAAGTCTGTCTGTGGCAAACAATGCATCACTTCCAAATGGTCATGAAATTTGATTCACCAAAATTTAGAATCTAAATTCTTCTCATCGCCCACACTACCTTAATTCTTTCCATTCGTGTTATAGTTTTCGACAACACAAAATGTTCAAGTAATAAGATGTTCCAGCTTTCTCATTTGTTGAGATTCCACAAAAATCACACTATTAACGTTGATTCCTAAAATAACATATCACCAGGACCATTTCCATGTCAGCTTTGAGGTATAACAAAAAAATTAATAATTTGACAGGTGAACAGCACATTGGATGGTAGTTTGCGACTAATCATCCTTGCAGGCTAATAATAAATTCCACACACCTCTCGATGACGTCCATAAAGCCACTGAAAGCTACCTTATGATTGATCGTAAGTCACTACGCAGATAAATATTTCCACAATCTTATTACTGCAACTGATCCTTAACTTAACATCTTTATACTGGTTTAGAAGACTCTGCAGAGTCTATATACAACCAGTTTCATTTACATTACCTTGCTCTAAAAGCTATACGTATCCAACTTATTCTTAAATACATTAATTGTCCCTGCCTCCACTACATCCTGTGGCAATGCATTCCAAGCATTCACCCCTCTCTGACTAAACAAATATTTCCTAATATCAAATCTGGACCTTTCTTTAGTTAATTTGAAACTATGCCCTCTTGTTCTTGTGGGTGGTTGTATTTTGAAAAACTTGTTATAGTCTAGTTTATTTGTTCCTTTGATTATCTTATAAACCTGTATTAAGTCACCTTGAATGCTTCACTTTTCTAGACACTGTAGGCCTGTTTTTCTTTCCTCATAACTGTAATTCTGGAATCCCACTATCAGCTTTGTCACTCTCTTTTGTATCCTTTTCAGCATGTTTATATCCCCTCTATGATCTCTATGATAAGGACTCCACACCAGTACACAGTACTCAAATCTAGGTCTTCTTCTTCTTCTTCTTCTTCTTCTTCTGCGTACACAGTCAGACAGTAACCATTATTTTTTCGAAAAAAGCGGCGGTCATCCTGAGGCTCTCGCCACTGCCATAGAGCTTGTCTTGCAGTTCCACTGGTAATGGCCACATCTGCTCTCTCTGATCCTCGTATGTCGGGCAGTTTTGCAGCAGATGTTCAGTGGTCATTTTACCAGTACCGCACGGGCATTCGTCGGTACACCCTATCTTCAATTTGTTGAATAGGTGGTACCTCAGTCTGTTGTGGCCAGTGCGAAGTCTGAAGACAACGACCTGCTCTCTTCGGTTCAACTGGTAATAGGCATCGTTTTTGGTGTAACCAGTATGTTCGGTTTCCCATTTGGTCATGTATCTGGCTTTGATAAGCCGTTTTGACTCTTCGTACGTCATACTGGTATCTGTTTGTGGTAGTCTTGCACCTTCTTTTGCCAGTCTGTCTGCCTCCTCGTTGCCTTGGATGTTGCAGTGTGACGGAACCCACTGTACCACTACCCTTTTTGGTGCGGTCTGCTGGCACAGTTTGCAGAGTGCTGCTCTTAAGTCATTAAGCTCAGTGTTTTTCTGGCTTTTTAGCGCTGTGACTACGGCGAGAGCATCTGTCAGCAGGACTATATGGCTCTCATTTTCACTGTGTGTCACCATTTCTTCCACTGCCGCCCTCAGTGCCTCTGCCTCCGCTCTGAAATTGCTTGTATACTTACCAGTAGCGAATGACTGTTATTTTTCTGCCATTTGGTAGGTTCAGGAATGCTCCTGCCCCTCCGTTCTGTGTAGTGTTTGTTACAGAACCGTCGGTGTATGCATGGGTCCAGTCCATGCTTGGGTAGCTTTTCGTTATGAAGCTTAGGGTAGTGTCTCTCCTTTCTTTTTCAGTCTGGCAGTTTTTATTTGCAATACCTGGTATATTTTCTACCACCTCTGGAAATATATCCTGCCTCCATGTAGGTTTTCGTACAGTAGTGATGGGTTTTGGTGTTGTTAGTGTGTTTATGGGATCTTCGTTCATCTTTGCTTTGGCTATTTCTGCAAAGTTTCTCCGCTTTAGTTTCCCATTTCCCAAATTGTTTAGTCTCTGGTACATTGGATGGTCCGTCAGTCTTCGGAGTTTCTCTGACTGCAGCTGGGCTCTGCAGTCTCTTCTATCGGACATGGATTGCAGTTTTGTAATCTTTTCAAGTTCTACAATTGGCGTTGACTTCATGCCACCTGTTATAATTCTCATGGCTTGGTTTTGAAGTTTGTTAACTTTATCGAAGTTCGCCTTCGCTGCTGTTGTCCATGCCGCAATGCCATACTCGAGAACTGGTCTCACTCTTCCAGTGTACAGTTTCTTTAGTGTGCCTTCGTCTGCTCCCCAGCTTGTGCCAGCAAGTTTCCTCATGATTGCCATTCTTTCTCTGGCTTTCATTCGGTTTCTCTCAATCTGACTTTTCCATGTCATGCGCCGATCAAATGTGACTCTCAGATAGGTTGGGTTGTCGTTTGGCTGCAGGATTTTGCCATTTAGACTTAATTTGGTACTTTGGGGTTTTAATGAAAGCGAGAATATTGTGCATGTTGTTTTCTCCTCGTTTATTTTGACCAGCCATGAGTTCGCCCACTCTTCCAGCGATGTTAGGGCCGTCTGCATCCGATTTCTTGCTATGGTGAGATTATTTTCAGAGGTCCACATAGCCAGATCGTCTGCAAACATTGAGCTATGAACTCTTCTTGGTATATTCTCTGTAATATCGTTTATATATACCAGGAAGAGTGTGGGTGACAAGACTCCCCCTTGGGGTACTCCCTGCTCGAGTGTCACCTTTTTGCTCATCTGCCCTTGTACTTGGACTCTGGCCGTTCTTTGTTTGAGGTAGTGGTTGATCCACTTGTACATCTTCCCACAGACATCACTTCTTCTTAGCTTGACTCTAAGTCCATCTTTCCAGAAAATCTAGGTCTAACTAATGTTTTATACAGTTTGACTATCACTTCCTTGCTCCTATGTTTAATATTTCTTTTTATCATATATAACATTGCATTTGCCTTTTTCACTGCTATCTGAACTTGCTCACTCACTTTACCTGTATGATCTATTATAACCCATATGTCCCTCATACCTAGGTCCTACTATACAAGGTCATGATTATAACAATCATTACTCACCTTCTTCTTTAAATACTCAAACTTTGCATTCATTTGGACTAGACCATTAGGAGCACTACAAGAAACTCTGTGAAAGATCTAGACAGCAAATAATCAGTCATTGATTGAAAGCTAAATCAACAATCATACACACATGTACAAAATTATATGTTAAAAAAGCAGAATATATATATGACCACTGTTTCTTTCATTGCATGTTATAAGAGTTGGCTAATCAGAGTAGTACATAGTCCTGGCAACCTCATTATGTAAAACAAATTTCAAAAGATACCACCACTGCAAGCATGTATAAACTGTGTTGGCGCAGGATTTCTGTATGACTATAGTGGTGACTTTATGCCTCATAAAAGAGCAAAGAAGGCACAAGAAAAATAAGATAATCCCAATCGGGGTCATAACCCCTGTGTTGCACACCACTGCTGTATTGTGTAACAAGACAACTTACACTTGAGGATGTAAATATGAATACTCATATTATCCTGGATACAAGTTATACAAATATGTATATGTTTACTGCCAGGACTGGCACTAAAATGAATTCAAGGATGTAAGAAAAACTATACTGGAAATGAGTAGCAATAGTGATCATAAAGACAAGTATTTTAGAATCACTCAGAAAACACACAAAACATAAATATTGTTTGCTAACCTCAAGTTTATTTTTTTTAAGCTACTCCTGTTTGTTACAGTCTCATTTGACCTAAATTTTTGCATGATATTTAACACGCGTTTTGTTTGCAAAATCTCAAGTTTTGAAGTAACCTGCAGATGGACGGACAACAATTCGTGCATATGCAGATGTTGTTTCATGCAGTTATTTTTGATAAGTAGACATATGGTGAAGTTTCAAAGTTAATGAATGTAGCGCGACAAATGGGTAAAAAAATTATAGGGCTGGTAAGGTTTAATTAATCACTGACACAAGCATTTACCCTATATATGGTCTATATTTGATGATGGTGAAAGTTTGAAAGTAAATAGAAACATTTTCTGGATCAAACTAAGTCTATATCATACTTACTTAGTCATTCCTCTTCAACCATGGGGCATAGAGAGGGGTAGGGGTGGGTGGGGGGTTGTCAGGTTTATATTCCATATTTAAAAAAATCAGTGTTGGCGTGATTGAAAAGAATAGGTTGATAAACACTTATTTTTGGGTGTATAGTTGGTCAAATCCCCTATACAAGAAGTGATGATACAGGATCAAAGAAGTAGATGACAAGAGAGAAATATAAAATCTAAATGTAAAAGAGAATTAAAAGGATAAAACTAAGAAGAACCAATGTCAACCAGGAAGCCTGTATTGGGGAGGAAAGAATTAGCTACTCCACTATGCATGTTGTTGCTGATTAACTAGGTCTGTCAAGCTGTTTCTTCTTTTGCAGGCAATGTCAAGTGGAAGATTTGCAGGTGTTTTGTAGATGGTGAATCGATCCATATAAGGTGTTAGTGATTGTTTGAATGACTGACAATAACTTGTCTATGCATGTTGTAAACGATGACTAAGTGTAATCATGAAGTTATCAACTTCATCATGGAAAACAAACTGTTATTGAAACTATCACTCCAGGAGGGCATACATATGTTTATGCTATATCGTCTAGTCAACACCAAGTAAGATTATGATACATCCATCAGTGTGTTGAATATATTCAAAATGCAAAAATGTACACAAATTTCCCTACTAACATCATGTCATTAAAACATTGTTGAGAAATAAAAGATAAAATATACAGTAACATGAGATATTTGGAACGAAGGTGCACCACCTGCCACACCACCATGACCGTAAATGATACTAGACACCCACAGGCATTTCTCTAAACACATTTGAGAGATTTGAAACATGGAGAGCATATGCCGTCCTACCTCATTTCATTTTTCACAGTACTGGACATTGAAGATCCTGTTAACACACCTGTGCGGCATATTGGAAATGTGTTAGGCGCATATTTTTCTTGACCAACATCACGTCGGCCATCTTTACTTTCCCAAATTATTCTAGTACCCAATTATTGAGGCTGGGTTGACTCTATGAGCCATTTTGCAATCTGAAAAATCCTGCACCAACGAGGGACCAAACCCTGATCACTCGGCTGGGAAGCCAGTGCCCTAACCACTGCACTACCTCAGCTTCCACTGGATATTAGAATGCATAAATAAAGAATCAAGATATACACATACCTGAGGTGCATCTGAAGCACTTGATTTGATAGATCCCAGCTTCTCCTCTCGCTGCACCAATAGTTTACCAGCATAATCTAATAATAGTTAAGATAAATGCTTTCTTGGAATTCCTCCTCATCCTACTGTAACTGAACCTGTTTAGCATCATCATCTAGTATTCTCTTTCAGAGCTGACAAGAGGATCAATTCTGAGATCTTATAAAACAATGTTTGCAATTTTTTTATATTTCATTAACTACTTAAGTTGACGATTTCCTCAACTTCCACTTTGACTTGTTGTTAGTGACTTCCATAGGTTATTACTCTCACCAATCTATTCTCACTAAATGTTCTAATTCTGATGAGCTTTCTTCAATACCTTCTGATCAAATATCAGGTGGCCAAGTGGTGAGGAATATCACTATCCTAGACAGGAGGACACAGCTTCAAATTCTGGTAACGACCTAGATATTTTTATATCAGAGCTGAAATTTAAAACCTAACCTGCTGCGCACTGTGCAGAAACTGCAACAAGTGGCCTTTTTTCCTTAGTCCCATAAATCCCCAGGTGTACCTCAGAAATTGCAAAAAATAGTGTAATGATAGTGTGTGTTTTTTTAACCTTCATATCTCGTAGTTACACCTGAGTAGTAACCAGGGTTGTGAGGAACGGGACACTAGCTTGCCATAGAGGAATGGGACACTAGCTTGCCATAGAGGTATGGGACACTAGCTTGCCATAGAGGAACGGGACACTAGCTTGCCATAGAGGAATGGGACACTAGTTTGCCATAGAGGAATGGGACACTAGCTTGCCATAGAGGTACGGGACACTACCTTGCCATAGAGGTACGGGACACTAGCTTGCCATAGAGGAACGGGACACTAGCTTGCCATAGAGGTACGGGACACTAGTTTGCCATAGAGGTATGGGACACTAGCTTGCCATAGAGGTACAACCTTACTGATTCATGAATCTGAACACAAGCAAGTCTTGACTGTGAGATGTGCTACTAACCGCTTGGCCACACCATCCCCCACATGTGCATATATTTCAGCACTCAGCATCATCCCACCCATGTGGTACCTAGTTTGAAATCAATAGGACCCCTGTAACCTTCTAAGCATATTGTTAAAGACAACTAGAGAGGGTTGTAAACAGGGCTAGCAAAATCATCATTTAAAATCAATGCTATTTAAAAAATGCAGATGACCAGCCCTCCTATCTCACAGCCAATTCCAAATATAGAAGAAGAAAGGCACACTAGACACAAGAACAAGTTGTTAACGGAGCATCCAGAACAACAACAAACTGCCACTTACTACAAGCTAAACATGGCCGACCAGGTGGTGATTTTTAAACTCCGCATAGGCCACAACAGGTTACGATACCATTCAACAAGCTAAAAATAGGACATACAGATGAATGTGTCTGCAGCACTGATAAAATGACTGCTGAACATCTTCTGCAGGAGCATCCAACATACAAGATACAGCACATTTGGCGATCGCCCATTCCATTCTGAGACAAACCCTATGGAGATACCAATAACCTCATGTGGACCAATGCTTTCTTTAGAAATATTCAAGCTGATATATGAAAGTGTATGACGGAGAAGAACAGAAGATTTTAGAGGGCTTTATCAAAAAATCTCTGTGAAAGATTCTGGGCCTGCAGAGGTTTGACAGTTTCAAATGAAAGCTTATGGAAGAGAATAGGTAACGGTGGTGTTGGATAGGCACTGCAAAAGACCCAAGTCAGTATCACCAGGCAATCTCTGTATGGAACCCCATGGAAAAAAGAGGCGCAGAAAGACAAAGAACACACAGAGTAGAGACCTTGAAGTCAAAACAAGAGAAAAAGTGAGAAGCTGAAAAGAACTGGAAAAAATAACACAGGACAGCTCTGCTTGGAAAGGGTTGGTTGATGACCTATGAACCACAAGGTGATAAAGGTAAAGGGTTGGTTGATGACCTATGAACCATAAGGTGATAAAGGTAAAGGGTTGGTTGATGACCTATGAACCAAGAGGTGATAAAGGCAAAAAAGAATCTATGAAAATGTCAGTGTTCAGATACAGGCTTCCTGTATAAGTGGCCAGCTGTAGAGATGAGTCATTGCTTCACTTGCAGCATAAACGGCAAATCATCATCGTCTCAATATGTCCACTTTCACATCAGACGAAGAGGATAGGACCTGCACTGCAGTTGACCTCCTAGCAACAGTCCCGAGTGCTCCTGTGGCAAATTTATCACATGATCTAAATTGTAAAGGATACTGTGACAATGCTTGTTAAAGATGGTCAGCACTTCAGGCAGGATAACATTGCTGAATATCACAGTCTGGCGGTAATGCTTGTTCCTGAAACATAAATATTATTTAATTGTAAATAATCTTATCTTGGAAACTTTATAGACGTGGTCATACCAAAGCATATTTATCCGATAATTTGTAATCATGATATTTGATCAAATAAAGGATGTGCCTGATACCAGGTAGTCAAATGCTTCAATCCCATTAATCTAGAGTACCATGTTTGCTAGTGGTTAAGTGACACGGCTCACAATCCGAAGGTGCTGGGTTCGATACCCATCACAGCACCGGCCGTTACCCCCGGGAAGGAAACCTTTAGAAAATGCAGGAAGAAGCAGACCCTTACATAAAGTGCATGCCAAAGTCGGATGCACTGGGCCAACAGGAGCAAAATAAAAACCGTAATGCAACGCACACCGCCTCGGGGAATAGAGAAATAAAGCAAACGCACACTAAAAAACCCCCCAAAATAGAGACTGTTGATGTCCTTCACTCCATTGCCCTTTGAGCTTTTATGCATCTGGTATGAGTTTGATACAATTGAAGCTGAACCATCTGTTACCACATCACGTGAAATCTCATTTGTTTTTGGGGAGTTTGTCATTTCTTGGTCGATTTAAATGTACAAATTCACATTTTCCACAGGAAACCTAATTGCAGTTTCCCATGTGGGCAATGAGTGTTCAGAATGTATTGGTTTTTTTTCTATTGATTTTAAGGCATATTGCTTCACTTGCTTTGTTGAGCTTATTTACTCATTTATGCATTGGTCAACCTCTCTGACTCAGGATGACTATGTCATAAACAAACTATAAGTGGTTGAGCCTTTCTCCTACGTTTATACCTGGGTCTTTCTGATTTAGTTTTCTAAAGACTTTATCAAGGGCTGATGTGAAGAGTTTTGGTGAGATTGTATCGCCCTGACGAACGCCGCCCGGATAAAATATTTATTATTAAAACAATCTGAAATTTTGGTTACTGGTTAACAAAACCAACATTGCTTTATTCTGAGCAGACTCATCGGTGATCTGTCTCATTAAGTAGGCAGTGAATAGCTTGCATGCTGATTCATGTAGTGTACAGGTTTTTCTAGTTGTTTATTTGTGAGTGAAAGGGATGAGATTAGCACTGTTATAAGAGGCAACCAATGGAATGATCCACCTCCTCTAGGGATGAAGACTCATAAAAGTCAGCTGGGTTTGGAGTACCCTTCTGTGTTTGACAGAAATGACCTCGAATATGATATAGAAAAAAAAAGTTACTTATTTTCCCGAGCATCTTAGGAATAAGTAGCTCACTTGTTATGTACATTTCTGACATCCTCCCATGTCCCTCCTTCGTACATGTCATATGGTTGACACAAACTCCTAGTCTTAGAATTCCTGACTGGGGCCCAAGATGCAACACAGTGAATGAGCTTGAAAGCAGCTGACCAAAATCTTATTCCACCTCCAAATGGCAACCCTGACAACAGGCTGCACTAGTGTAGTCTGGATAAGGAAATATGCAGTGGGAAGACAAACTCGATAACTGGTACCAAAAATAACTGAAACTGTAAACTATGACACATCCTTTTTACGACAAATGGCGGGCAAGAATTCCTGATTCACCAATTGCATGTTTTTTTTCACAGATTGTTAAGTAACTAAAAAAATGAAAAATATGCAGAAAGACATAATTAAACAAGTGAAAAATGATAATCGTGGAAGTTAAACAAATATTGGGGGACGGCGTGGCCTAGTGGATAAGTGGCACGGCTCACAATCCGAAGGTGCTGGGTTCGATCCCCATCACAGCACCGGCCGTTACCCCGGGGAAGCAAACCCTTAGAAAATACAGGAGGAAGCAGACCCTTACATAAAATGCATGCTGAAGTCGGATGCATTGGGCCGATAGGCGCAAAATAAAAACCACAGTGCAACGCACACCGCCTTGGGGATTAGAGAAATAAGGCGAACGCAAAAAAACAAACAAAACAAAAAAAACAAACAAACAAACAAATATTGTGGAACTCTATTACAGTTATATTAACAGAAAAACCAGTTAATCAATAGTACTTTATTGAGAGGCTCTTAGTCATTAACTAGGTGTAGCCATCACAATGGTTTAATTTTGGGCTCCATGGTCTACATTATATTTGGATGAGAAGGCTAATGTCATGGTCAGGTGAAACATACTGACCAAGACCTTACATTCATGTGGCGCAGTTGGAAACTTCAAAAGCAACAATTAAATTATGATGAAAGGGTCTTCATCAAGTACTAAAAGCAAGACATTTTTACAACAAAATATACGATTCTCACCATCCATTGATAGACCACATTCTCACACGAGAGAAATCCACATTGTGATACTCCCTTGGCTGCAAATGAAGATGCTTGAACACATGCTGCAAATAAATCATCAAATCTCACATGAACTCTCAGTGAAATAATGAAAATGAACTTACTAGTGTGAATCACTCCTGATCTGTTTGTATTCTCAGTCTTCCCTTCTTAACTGCCAAATGATACAAATAAATTTGCCAATAACCAACGTAAACAATTCTGTCTGTCAACCCAGGGTTAATTTCCCAGTCTTGATGTGCTTCAGTCTATCAACTTGTAAATGTATACCTGACCTGCAGTTAGAGAAGGCAAGGAGATGAGGAAGAACTTGGTCACAGAAATCTGGAATATTAGTCCACAAAGTCTTAAAACATTACCCTCAGTGGCAGCATCTGCTATGAGATTACATTTTCATGAACATCTAAATTCAAGGGTCAGGCTGCTATGACAATTCAAAAGATAAAGGCAATCCAGCCTCAAGATAAGCTACTATGATAGCTATAAGAATATTAAAATAAAACAAGTCTTGATTTCTGGCATGCCAAGGCTTGTCATAAAGAAGACGTGATTGATTAAATCATATAAATCAATGGCAGTCCTACAGATCTGTCAATGATTTAACTGATTGAACATGTTTATATTTTTTCTTCTTCTTCAGTGTTCATCATGAAAAGGACATTCACAGTGAAGGTGCGATATCTGTGCCTGTAGGCTTGACATATCTGATTTCAGCTGGATTTTTTGGGTCCTGGGTTTGTCTCCCTATTCTCTTAGCCAGACTACACTAGTGCAGTCAGTTTCCAGGGCCGCCGTTTGGAGTTGGAATAGGGACTTAGTCAACTCTGGTTTGCTGACGCTGATGCAATCAGTCAGCTATGAGTTGTTGGCTACTGTCAGCTCATTAACTGTGCTGTACCTTCAGGTCATGGTTGGGTGCACTACATATGAGAAATAAAACACACATAACATTATGAGACAAGATTTTGAAACTCACTGTGAAGTGGTCCAAGTTCTGCATAAGGAAGATGTCTGCTTGGTCAACAATGAGAAGTTCTATAGAAGATAGAAAATCAAAGTCCCGTTCTCGATCACTGAAACAAGAAAAGGCCAAGATATTACTTAATTACTATAGCAAATGCTTAATAGCAATGAAGAATTAAAGAGAACTAACAAACTGAAAAGATAGAAATCTCATGTCCAATAATTAGGTGAGAATATCAGATTTGCATCTGTGAAGATTCCAGGGACTGATACTGGGGAAGATAGAATTGGCTTTCTGCATGCTACTATACAAACAAAAAGGTGACTAAGTAAGACTGTGTGTGGGACTGTGCCTTATCATATCCAACAAAGTGCCACAGAAACCACCAATTTGACAAAACATGCCCATGCCTTGATGCAACCTCCTGCAAGGCAACTAACTGTGTTTGTTGCCTCTTTGCTCCTACTGGAACAACAACAAAATAGGACACAACGATGAAATATCACTTTGGATTACGAAGATGTAAAGGTGATTGCTAAACTTCAAGCAGAGACAATCAACGCATTTAAGAATAGATTGAACGCACATAGCTTTTAGAGCAAGGAAATGTAAATGAAACTGGTTGTACACATACTCTGCAGAGTCTTCTAAACCAGTATAAAGACGTTAAGTTAACTGTTCTATGGAAAATCATATAAGGCTTTGACGGCAACATCTAAAATGACAACAATAGAATGACAAATAAATTTTTTATAGATTATGTAGCTGGGAAAAAACAAAAACTAAAATGACAGTGTTGCATATTATCAGATATACAAATAGGTTGATCTATAATCGTTTTCAAGGAATAGACAAACAAACAACAAAACACAGGAAAGTCACTAACTAACTTAAACTAATAAAGTAAAGTGACACTACCACAAATCTAACAAACACCTAAATCCAGACAAAATTATCAAGCAGTTAATATCTTAAGATGATAAAACCTATAAAAAATATGTTTTAAAAACAATAAAATTTTGGATAGTTGCTGAACAAAATATAAAATAGATCACTATTGGTATTCAGCTCGACTACAGCCCCTCTTGTATTCAATTCATTGTGTTTTATTTATGAGAACTTACCCCTCCAGTCCAATAACCATCCTAAGGCCAAGAGGAGATGCCAAGATAATATCTGACTCATAGAATGGGCTGTATAAGCGCAAGCTTTTCTTGGAAACACTCATCCCCACACGGAAGTTGTCATCTGTGTTTCCTTGAAATGTTATCCTAAAGTCCTCTGTGTACAAACAAAAATTGTGTGCAAATGATGTATCTTCAGTGGTTCCTATATATTACAGAGTAGTATACAATTAACTAGGTATTTCCATAGCATGCACTGCTGTCGTGGATGAAGTGTTAGTGTCAATATACTAGGTTTGAGCTCTCTTCCTAGCCACTATGCCTTCCCTAAATGTAGGTCAGGTATCCATTTACAACTGGGTAGACTCAAGTTTACAGTTGTTCTGCCACTTATAATTGTTTAAACTAGCACTGACATAAACTGTTAGTTTGATTAGCAAAGATAAGTCTACACAGATGTACAATCTGTAGCTGGCCTCAAGTGTAACTCATACAAAACACGCCTCACAACAGAATAATGAACCAACTATTTAACACATCTAAGATAGGAACTACATAAGAGTCTGACGTTCGTCCATCATGAGTGATGGTGACCACTCTTTCTGTTCATCCGTCTGAAATATGATCAATCAGTCGATGAGTTAGGAGGTAACTGAGGAACTTCATGTGGAAAGACCTCAAGCAGCGTGGGCAGGGACTGTACATCTGATGAGTAGGCTTTATTTCACAGGCTTTTCTAGCCTGTCCTCATTGTTCAGCTGCTGTTTTTATGGATGCCTTGCATGACATAGTAACACATGGGATACGAAGAAGTGTCAAATCAGAAATTAAAGAGAAATAAATAAACAACCTAAGGCACTCTGTTTGGACACTAGGTACAGTGCACATGGCCGAAATCTAGAAGTTTCTAATCTTTAATAAGTTTCTTAGTTGAGACAACCCCTACAGAATAGTCCCAGAAAACGCCATATTGAAAAATCAAATAAACAGGACCCATGGATACAGTTGCGTAAGGAATATGCGCCTGGACACCGCATGAAAGTAACTAAATAGACTCTGAACTGGTGTATCATGATGCAGGAAGAACTTAAAGAGATGAGGATACAGGAATGATGAGATATGTGACTGGATCAACACAAGACCCACACCACCTGATAATCTGCCCAGATCTTCTGATAACAAGCAATATGGATAACATGTTAAGAAGGAATGACAAGACAATCCCCATTTGTCGAACATTGAAAACATGCCAGGACATGGACAGCAAGTAAGTACCTACCAGGTTTAAATCCCTTCTCAGCAAAATCAGATTTCTCAAGCTCAGAGTACTCGCTGTCAAACCTCTTTTTGTTGCTTACACTAGCCTGTGAACAAAGATTACAGATTACCTGGTTCAGCAAGTTTTTCATCTAATGAGTATATACAATTTATTTAATTAATTTGTTTATTTTATTTTTCAGGCTTCCTGTTTTTGTTGAATGCCTACAATGAGTAGGATTACTCTTTTGTACGCCCTGAAAAGGACATTACGTGGCGGGTTGTCGTAGCTTTTCTCACATCCAAGTGTGCTGATGAAGGTGGACAAGGGTCCTCCAGTCGGTTGTGCTATGCTTGGCTTCATCTGCGTGCCGTTTACTACTACGGGGGATAACGTCGATCCCTCATCTCGTTAGCCAGGCTGCCATGAAAACAGCCCGTTTCCAGGGAGGGCTACACGTAAGCCGAGGTGAGGGTCTTGGCCAGTATATTTTGCCTGACTAGATGTTAGTCTACCTCCCCTTCAGGCTTCATAGTTCACTCATTAATGTCTTGTTTGTAACTAGTAGGGGGTCTCGGTGGCGAAGCCGTTTGCCTTGTGTTCAGATGGTCATGGTTCAAATTTGAGCTGCACGATGGCAATTTTTTTCTGGAGATCACTGGTTTCATCGCTGGAGTTACAGTTTACAATGTCTAAGATGGATTCTGATCAATACACATTAACTAGAGATCGCAACCTGTGAAATAAGATGCTTGTGAAAAGTGGTCAGGGTCACTAGCAGAAAAAGTGAGAAATGAAGAAATCAGACACAAAGTGGAATCATCACCATTATAAATAGACAGAAACAAATAGCAAGAGTGCCTCAAAGAAAAATACGTCCTGATGACGTTAAAAAAACACTATACTGAGGCGCAGATTGAAAATGTTACAAAACTTTTTTGGACCACTGTTCTCACTAGTTATTTAAAATAA
Organism: Ariolimax columbianus; assembly: GCA_036924085.1. Lineage (NCBI taxonomy): Eukaryota > Metazoa > Mollusca > Gastropoda > Stylommatophora > Arionidae > Ariolimax > Ariolimax columbianus. The sequence continues at coordinate 26,046,468 of JAVGWX010000013.1, read as the reverse complement.
CTATTACTTAACTCATTCACTCCCAAATATTTTGGACCTCTGGACACAATTTTATTTTTATGTAAAACTGAAAAACAGCATCACTTAGTTGCGATCTATTTGTCTTCAATAGCCGTTCACTAAAATAACATGTATTATATACCAAACTGTTCACAATTGAGACTAGAATACAATGGAATACATATATTTTACAAATGCAGGTGTAAATTTGTGTTTGATGAATTAAAGTTGCATAATCGTTTGTTATTTTTAAAATTATGAACAAAAATGTTCCCTTCATCAAAACATCATTCAGCTCTAAACCAATATACAAATAACGTAATGAATTTCTATTGACGGAAATCCTCAAAGGACGATGTTCTGAAAGTTGCACCTAATTTGGTGTAGTTGTTTACACAGTATTTACATTTTACTGAAGGCACGTGAAGTTGAAAACGTGCTAAAAAATAAAAGCGCCGATCAACATCAGCGTGAGTGTTTACAATTTACGCGCACACGGAAAGAATGTTCCTGCTGTATTCAAAATATATATACACGCATTAATATTATACACACTAGAATGATTGTGTCGGATCTTGCACCTTTACTGAATTTGTGAACTGTTATTACCATTGCTTGAGACAAAAGAGGGCACCGTCCCTTCGTCAGTAGACTTAGTTTTACTTTCATCGTTCGACGTAGAACTAAGACTAGATAAATAAATTGAAACAGCGCTATCATAACGATCGATATCTTCATCATCACTATCATTAGCAATAATATAATCTATCTATTCCTGAGCTTGAACTGAAAAAACTCTATTTGGTGGGGCTGAAGGTGCATAGGATAGCTTCAAAGTTGCTCTCCGAAAAAAAATTATATTTTCCAAGTTACGAAACTAAACATTTTTTCAACGAAACTCAAACTAACTTTTCCGGAATGAAAAAGTGCAAAATCTGGACTTCCGTCAATAACCAAAATAAAACATTTAGGAGAACTAGGAATGGGAAAATATGTGATTTTGTGAACACAGTAACAAAAGCCGATACACCGGCTTCTGGGTTTTCTAGAAAAAACCGGAAGCCGTTGTATCGGCTCGTGGGAGTGAATGAGTTAAATTATAAATTACAAACTATTTTAAAAAATGTTTTCCTTTAAACTGAATTGTCACATACTCACATGAACAATAGAAAACAGTAATATAATAACAATCATTAAAATATACAAAACGTCTATGAATAGTCACTTTCAGTCATTACTGACTATGGGATGATGCGTCCTTGAGGTCATATTTATTTGTTGAAGCTGGAGTTTCTTATCCAGGACACAAGCTTGTGCACAAATATATGTAGACCAAGCTGTTGTCCATGCAGCATGTTCCACATAGCTAGTAGAGGGTTGACAATAATCAATAGTTTGGAACCAGCCAGGTTGCAGGAACTGCCAGAATAGTGCTGGTCGGTATTAGCTGACTTAGGGACCCCGACTCTGGATTCTTCCTCTGGGTTTACTCCTGAAACTTTTCCCACAGTTGAGTAATCCCGTAAGACAGCAGAGGTTTGAAATCAGTTTACCTTCCTCTAGACAGACTATCATTCAATATTAATGAGCTTTGTTTGCCCGAAGAAAACTGGTTTTAAGGCGCCAGTGACTCTCCCTTTGCCCTTCCAATGTTAGTTTAAACAATTCTTTCAAGCCAAACAAGAAGGCGAGGGAAGTATGGAAAGGTAGGGGAGTGTTTTAACTTGACTGTCAGAGGCTATATATGACACACGCCTTAGGAGCATTTGACCCCTGTGGGATCTTACCCCCACAGTGACACCTGGCCATGACAGTCCACAAACAATTAAATAAGTATAATCCAGACATTTATAAACATGTTACTAGTTATTATAACTAAATATGTCAAACCAGCTTTGAGACAAAACTCATAAAATTCACTAACACAACATTGCACACTTGCTGCTAACAATACATTTAGTGCTTGTGCTTGTGAGCATTTTGTGACCTTGCTAAAGCACTAAGTAAATTTATTGCATGCAAAAAGAAACCTAAGGGAAATGATATCAAAGGAAGAGAGGTGCATATCCCACAAAATTGCTTCCCATTTAATAGTGTATGCTGTCGCTATATAGCACTAATACCATAAAGATGACGGAGGTCAAGGTCAGCGCTCACACATTCAATAGCATGGTTACCTAAGCAATGGAATACATGTGTGAGGTTTGGAGTCTATGCACATCAGACACAGAGAAGCTCTGTATTAACGAAAGAGCAATGGAATGAAGTTGAGTAAAAAAATCTCCCCAAATGACCACATCCCAAATACCAACATCCGCAACCAAATAGTTCCAGAATGTCGTCAACTCTGTGTCAATGCGAAAGTACAGATGGGCTGGCTGTGTGGTTCGCATGACTAACGATAGAAGAATGAGGAGGGTGTCTTTCTTTTCTGGTGGCCATACAACTACAACCGCCTATGTGGCCACCTGCCAACAAGATGGAGAGATGGCCTGTAGCACACTGCTGGACCATCATGGTACTCCAAGGCAAAGGACAGACATGGATCCAAGCAGCTTTTGGCTTCTGGCAATCTTACCTGATTGAATATCAAGATTCAAGCAAATAAATTTTAAAATAAAGACTAACACTTGGCACCTTCATCCACAACTTGTATATTATCATCCCCTGGTGTTATTCCACTGCTATATAAATGGCACTAATTTGAGAACCCCTGCTCCAGAATAAGAACAGTGGAAAAAATTCACGTCAGAAATGGAAAATAGTTCATAAAACTGACTTCATTGTACTTGGGCGCCCCAATAAGTGCTCAGACCGTTTCACTGCTGAAAGTGCCAATGACAGAGCACAAACTCAGTAGTTCCTGTGGTGACTCCAAAATTTCTCCCTGACTTCATCATGTGCCCATTCACAGCTGGGCTGACTGGAAGAAGCAATCATACCATGACAGAACCCAAGACATGTTCGCTCTGTCAAACCGAGCAGGACATGATTTGAACCTGGGGAATAGGGATCAAGATGCTGAGCAGCACATGAGCTGCAGTGGTCAGTGACTCATAGCTGACTGCTAGCGTCAGGGCAAGCGAACCATAGCTGCTAAGACCCTTCTACACCTCCACACGGTGATCCTGGATAACAGGCTGCAACAGGGCAGACTGGCTAAGGAGAAGGGATCGAAGAGGGAATGCTAACCGGGTACTCAAAAAATGCTTGCTGAAGTCGGATGTGTTGGACCGAAAGGTGCAAATATCGCAGTCAAGCTGTAAACTACGACACAACACATTCCGTTCTCTGGACTACATTCTGCTACTAAAGCTCATTCGGGGTTTGGTAGCGGGAGATTGAGAACGAACGAAGAAGAAGAAGAACCTGGGGAATATAAACTCCCCAACACCTAGGCCACCAAATCTCCAAAGAGTGAGAATCAAGCATAAAGAAGACAAGACAAAGAGAACATGATTAACTGTACTGAGAGTTTTGACTAGACAGAACTGGAAAAAGTAACAAAGACTAACCTGTTGTGAGGAGGACAACAAACTGATGATCATGTTAACAATCTTGAGTGCACTGTCCCTGTATGGCAGAAGGATCAGCACCTTTGGTCTGGTCAGACCTTGGTCACGATACTCGACACTAAAAATTTCAAATAAACATACAAAATATAATAATTTTTTTTTAAAACCAACAAAAAAAACAAACAAACTTTAAGTGAGGGCTCGACTTCATCGCCTCGGGTTTTCCCCATATACCTCAGTCTCTCTCAGCAGATGGGTACCCCACCTGTCGAGAGCATCGCACAAAGCACGAACTTCGTAGCTCCAGCGATGAACCCATGGATCTCTGGATAAAAATTGACATCATGGACCGACCATCACAGCTCGAATTCGAACCCCGACCGTCTGAACACGAGGCAAACAGCTTGACCACTTCGTCACAGAGACCCGCAAAATAATAGGTAACCTTATAAAGAGTTTTGCATGGGCCTAGCTACCTCATAATGTAAAAACGATGCTCCAGAAATTCCTACGGCAAGAGAGCACATAATTGCAGATTCAGGCTTCTCATAAAAGAACCAGCTGTAGCACGCAATCAACTTATGCTTCGTATGGTGTGAGAAGACAAAAAGTAGAAGAATCATAAAATTATACAAAGAGTAAAAATAACAACCTTAACCTTTACTGCACTATTGATTAACAAACTTTCTAGCCTGACAAAATTTCCGTTCTGCAGCTAAACGCAAAGAACTAATGGGTGCACTCTCTCTGCGTTGTCCCTGAATATTGCTATAGAAATGGCTGAAAATACGGGAATTTTGAATCTAAAAATAGACCACTTCAGTCGGCATTGATTACAAGTGTGAAAATGGCTTGATTTTTAAAGATAATTTTGAAACGATTTATTCTTTTTCACTCGCATTTGAAGATTATTCCATTAATTTTTGGTGATGAAGGTGCTGCGACAAATTTGTCTTAGGTTTAGATTGTTTATGTCGATGTAATAATATGTTTGTAGTGCAAACTAACAGATCTTCTTCTTCTGCGTTCGTTCTCAATCTCCCGCTACAAAGCCCTGAACAGGGCGTTGCAAGTAGCAGGCTGTAGTGCAGAGAACAGAATGAGTTGTGTTTGCTAGTTTACAGCTTGGCTGTGATATTTGCATCTTTCAGTCCGTCACATCCGTCTTCGGCACAGTAGATCTTGTAAAACTTAATTATTCATCATCTGTGGCAATTTTTTTAAATTTCTTTACACGTAATACCCCCTGAAATGGGTAAGTATAAATGTCTGTGCATTTTTTCATCATTTTCACCTTCTTGTATCTCAAAAACTAACACACACACACAACAAAAGCAATAACACCCACAAGTTCTTTACTAATTTATGTCTGTACACACACAAAAATCATATCTATAGACCAACAATAAAAAGGTTACAGGCTCTCAAAGTCAACAACCACAGTAAAACGTGACGCCCTGAATAATAATTAAAGTTTAATTCCAGAACCCCTCTACTACCTCATATCACCAAACCACTAATTTCCCTCCTTCCAACCTGCTATTTCCCAAATATCCCTTCACAATTCACTACCCCCACAAACTGTCCATTACTTTTCCCAACCCACTCATCTCCCCCTGATTCAAGTTGTAAAAAAACAGCTGCCATTTATACTACATAGAAACAACTCACAGATAATGATGCCATGATTCGATCAGCCAATCAAATCTCTGCAGCTCATGTTGGACAAATAGATAGACACAGACATTCATTCAAGCAATAATATACTGATTGACTGAACTGTTATACGTTATACACCACTCAATGGGGAGGGTAGAATAGGATCACTGCACATTGTCACGCACATCACATGAGGTAAGCAAGTAAGATTATAGATAACGCTAGCAACCTCATTATATGAAACAAAGTGCCACAGACACCACAACGTCAAGAGTATATTATTGTTTAGTTCATCAGCACCAACACTTCTTTCTATTTTATGGGTCATAGGAAAACTTGGTTCATAACCCCTAAGTGTCATTATCCTGTTACCTTAATATTGACAAGGCCTATAATCGATTTTAATTTTCTTATATATTTTCATTTTTATATTTGCACAATTCTGATGGTATTACTGCTCAGCATCTTCTACAAAAGATCGAATACTATCGCTTAGCAACACACTATAATCATTTTCAATTTTCATTGTGTGACTTCATATTTTTTTAAGTTATTGTAAAAACGCAAACACTATCATTAGTTTTTTTCCCCCACTTTAGAGCCAATGAATGAAAGGCCCTGATAAAAATCAACATAGGCCTTACCATGGTTAAACTCATGTCTCTGGCGTCTGTGTGTGAATACACATCCCTAATATGAAGATCACAACTACTTACTCATCATCAACATCAGTCTTCTTGTTCTTCAGCTTTGTATTGTGAGCAACAACACGGCTTCTGGTCCTGCAACATACAATAATGAGAAACAAGTCTTAAGGGGTCATCATTTTTATATATAGCTTGGAGTTAAGGGGGAAGCATTTGTATAGATCGGTGTTAAGGGGGCATCATATGTACAGATTGATGTTAAGAGGGAGGCATACATATAGATAGATGCTCAGGGATAACATACATATAGATTGATGTTCAGGTGACATCATATGTGTAGATTTGCTTTAAGATGGAAGCATATGTGTAGATTGATGTTAGAGAGACATCATATGATAAGGGGCATCACATATATAGAGATATATATAAAGGGAGCAGAATGTGGATAGCTTTGTGCTAAGAGACATGTTGTAAACAAATTGTCAGAAATTGCTGCGTTAACCCTTGGCAGGTCCTGAATAATTTTGAAGATTTGCATCTTTCAGTCTAGGGCAAGTGTCACAATTCTGTATGTCAAATAGTTTTATTAAAAGTAAAATTCATTTACATTTTAAAAATATTTAGCTAAATTTATAATTTAAACTTCACCAGACACATAATTAAACTTTTTATGACATGAAATTATTATAATAAAGATTATATATTAGTATAAAGTGTTAAATCGCATTAATATAGAGGTGAAAATTGTACCTATAAATAAATTGTGGCCGCTCGTCATGTTGTGTGTATTTCAACATTAATCCCCCAATTCCATTACCACAGACCCTTCTAATGTGCCCCAATCAAAGTATGATGAAACGGGCATGTAGTGAATATCCCTGAGCAATCCAGATTCCAGATGCATCATCATTGCTCTAATTAAATAAATCATTTCTCGGCTATTGAGGTCTGGAACTTTTCTCGCAATAAATGTCTCAATTTGGAAACTTCACCATGTTCTTAAATGTCTACATATCAGAAATAATTTCACACTAAATGACAAATTTGCATGCGCTAATCATCGGCCATATTGTAGGTTACGTAAATGCCTGAAATTCTGCAAACTAAAGGACAGAACGTAGCAGATGTGCTAGAAGTTGATGTCAGTAGAACTGGGCAGAAAATGACATTTAGCAGGCAGTCGATTTTTGGAAAAGGTTTTAAGATATCCTGAAAAGATTAATTGTAATAAGAACGGTTGTTTAATAATGCTCTACACTGTTAAGAAAGAATACTCTTCTTTAATGTCAGTATTTGATAAGAAAATATAATTTTCTTGATAGCACTAGCTGATGAGAATTAATTTCCATTTATCATATCCCACAGCTGGTCATTCTATATTGCATATTCATGAAGAGATGGCCAAACCAGAATTTTTTAAATGGCAATTCTGCAATCCTGATATTTAATCAGGCATATATGGTGTGTGATGCCAGGTAGTCAAAATATGTTTGGATTTATTTTGGTCTTTTGCTCTGAAATTCCACGTTGGACTAAGGGCTTTTAAATTCATATATCGATCTCAATGAAAAAATAATATCAACAAACAGAGTGCAATCTTTCAGCTCAGGACAGAACACATGATATTCAACAAACACCTAAACAAATTAGACCCAGCAAACAACTCTACCTACTATTACTGCAACATCCCCATGAGACAGTACAACCTCTTAACAATACCAGCCCTCAACTTTGCACTGACTGTGAAAAAACTAACAGGCTGGGAGCACTAATTGAAAAATAGAAACTGAACACTCATGTACTTACTTTAACACATGGTTCAGTGCATGTAATGTATAGACCAGCCTGATCTCCTCAAGGTTGTGCACGGTCTGTTTAGGGTACATTAAGTCCTGATATGAGTTGATCACACAGAATAGACGATGCTGCAAAGAGGTGAGGGAGGCTGAAGAAAAAAACACAACATGATAAATCACTAATAGCGAAATTGGGAAGTAATCCCTCTTTATCCTGCCAAACAATACATTCAGTTATCTTTAAAATGGCATACAATTTAAATGAATCTGTTCACAATTAAGAAAACTAGCTTAATTTGTAAAGTTAAAAAAATATTAACTATACCACAAGCATATTTTCACAATTAAGTAGTTAACAATAATGAATTTTTAAAATGCCACTGACTTTTCATAACAGGTCCTAAAAATGTAAGGCTTTTTTGTTCCAAAGTGTGCAATTAGTCTTTGTACAGTGCATGGATCTTCCTCAGAACATTCTCATTAATCATTTTTGCAGTTCATGTGGCTTTTTAAAATTTTTCTGTAAAACTACATTTCTGTATTGTTTTAAAAAAAATATAGTTTCATGATTTTGTTTGATTACAGATTGTCCATGATTCACTTCCATTTGATAGGACTGGTTTTTAAGGACACATAAGAAATCTATTTTACACTTCTATTGACAACAGTTTATTGCATCATGACTGCAGGCCACAAAATGAATGAACAGGACAATATTAACCATTTACAGTCCCATTCGATGTGGATTGATGGCCCACAAAATGTCACATTCTTCCTAAATCTACATTCCGATTCGATTTAAATCTACAGCCCAATTTAACTTAAATCTATGTTTTGCTATGTTGCTTAGATATCAGGTTAGTTTTTAGAATAATCTTAAATGTGGCATAATTTTTAGTGCCGTCATTACAGCTTCCAATGTGTGGTCTTTTCCATTTCGTCAGTATATATGTCTTTAGAAAAGTTTTAAACTAATGATGTTTTGCGTGATAGAATTAGGGCCACATGAGGTGAGAAATAACTTATTATTTGATCAGGCTATTGATCCTGTATCTGGCTTACAAATGGATATTCTTCTGCTTCTTACGCTGTCAGACGTCGACCTTTATTTTTTCGAAAAAAGCAGCGGTCATCCTGAGGCAAATGGATATTCAAAACAAGTCTGATTCAGTGAAATACACATCTGAAAATTAGGCAGGACTGGAAAGGGTTAAGTGCACATCCTATAACAGCAGGTGACGAAAGAATATAATTGGTACATTGATGATTAACAGGCTCAGATTTTTCATATGGATAGCCTCATATCAAAATACACACAATTTAATGTAATTAGAAGGAACGAAACAAAATCACAATTTTTTACAATATAACTGCAAAGCTTACCCCCAGGTTTAGGACTAACACTAGCCAGTTGTTTGTTAGTGCTCAACACTTGACTGCACAGCTTGTGTTTGACCTGATGGATATCAAAGACATTTCAGCAGGTGTGACAAAAAAGAAAAGTGCCAAGGGATTGGCATTGAGTGGTTTTTGTATCCATTTGAAAGAACAAAGTCAGCAGAAATTACTGCAGCTCATACAGAGGCATATTCCGCCTTTGTCATGTCGGTAAAATATACACCATGGTCTTGGAACAGAGAGCGTGAGTTAGGGTAGAGTCTATGCTCAGCAAATCACAATATGGCATTAGGAAAAGCAGAGGATGCACTAACGTATTGTTGCACTAAGGCAGCTGAGTAAAAAAACAATAGAGTATAATAAAGAACTTCATTGGTCAAAAGAAAACATTTGATATTGTTAACAAGAATAAACTATTGGGTGTTTTGGAGGAATACGGTGTTAGGGAACAGCTACTGGACAATGTACAAGCCATGTACGCCAAAAGTGAAGAGGTCGTTCGGACATGTTTTGGTAAAATAATGTAGTTCCCAGTGAGGAGCGTCAAGGATGTGAGCTATTCATCCTCTATATAGTTTAAATCACCAGAATAGCCTATCACCATGAGGAATCGCTCAATGCATTGATTTTTGCAGACGGCCAGTCTTTTCTACAATAATCAAAAAGATTTACAACACCTCACCTGTCTTGACTCAGCCTGTCTAGATTTTGACATGAAGATCAACTGTGATAAGACAAACTAATGTCAATCAACACTGCGCAGTTTCCCCATTGGTGGCAAAATCCTAAAGCAGGCACGTGAATTTACGTACCTGGGAAAAACCTTCATTGATGACAGCAGACTAGACAGAGAGATAACAAATCGAATTCTAAATGCAAACAAGATGCACTATCAGCTAGCCCCGATACTGAAACATTCAAGTGTCACATGTCCACTAAAGGGACGATGGTAAACATGATCATCCCTAAATTATGTTATCTGTGCCAAATTTGGGTCCTTTTAGATACGCACAAACGCAAGATCTAGACCTGTGTACGAAGTGCAGCAGGAATGACAAAATTGGCAACAGCACGCTGAGAAATATGGTGAGGACTACGTCAGTTAACTACTATATTGACGTACAGAAGATAAGTGGTTTTGTCATTTAACAAGGATGCAGTATGATTGACCTGCAATGAAATCATACTACATGGAGGTTTTCTGTCATGAGTAAGAGGTCAACCCCGGCAACGATCGATATAGGGGATCAAAGACAAACTTAACATTCAACATGTTGGCAGCACAAGCCTCCCATCTAGCGCAAACCAGAAGTCTGCGCATAGTTCCTCTCTGCGACGCCACAAGGCAGGAGCAGTAGGACAGAAAAAGAAGATATAAAAGTTGGAGAACAATATATGTGAAATACCAAGTCTAATTTGGACTGGAAGTTGGAAGATAATATATGTGAAATACCAAGTCTAATTTGGACTGGAAGTTGGAAGATAATATATGTGAAATACTAAGTCTAATATGGACTATAATTGGAGGATGATATATGTGAAATACCAAGTCTAATATGGACTGGAAGTTGGAAGATAATATATGTGAAATACCAAGTCTAATTAATGGACTGGAAGTTTGAAGATAATATATGTGAAATACCAAGTCTAATTTGGACTGGAAGTTGGAAGATAATATATGTGAAATACCAAGTCTAATATGGACTATAATTGGAGGATGATATATGTGAAATACCAAGTCTAATATGGACTGGAAGTTGGAAGATAATATATGTGAAATACCAAGTCTAATTAATGGACTGGAAGTTGGAAGATAATATATGTGAAATACTAAGCTTAACATGGACTAATGTTGGAACTAATATATGTGAACAACCCATTAAATTACAGCAAGAAATCATTTGCTCAAATATTACTGATTTTCATGACATATGATATGCATTACAATTATGAGAATAAAACTCTGCAAAAACACTACAGGGTGACCCATAAGTTGCTTTCTTATAAAAAATATAATACCAATTCTGCTATTATTTATTTTGTAATTTAGTTTTTGTATGTCAATCTTCTTCTTAGTTTGTTCTCAATCCAATCTCCCACTTCCAAGCCCTGAAAAGAGCTTTACAAGTAGCAGGATGTTGTCCGGAGAACGAAATGAGCTGTGTCATAGTTTACAGCTTGACTGCGATTTTTGCACCTTCGAGACACATCCGTCTTCAGCAGGCATTTTTAAGTACCAGGTAAGCTTTCCTTTTTGAACCCCTTCTCCTTAGCCGGTCTGCTCTGTTGCAGCCTGTTATCCAGGGTCGCCATGTATAGGTGTAGAAGGGTCTTAGCAGCTCTGGTTCGCTGGCCCTGATACTAGCAGTCAGCTATGGGTCACGGCAGCTCGCTCATGCACTGCTCAGCATCTTGATCGCTGTATGTCAATGAAACATGGACTAATCCAGCAGCTTAAAAAATCCAAAACAGCATTTTTTTTAAAAATTATAATTAAGTACAGAAAATCAAATTTGTTAAAAACTGAATATGGAAAATGATCTTCACATAAATGACCCCATTTAACTCAACTTAACTCATTGCAAGCAGTCTCTATCTATGACTTGTTCAATAACACCCCTTAAAATATCTGACCGGCACTTGATATTATTCCCAAATGTTGTCATTAAGCTGCTTGACAGTATAGGGTCTCATGACATACAAAAAAAACCTAGTTTTAAAATGTATAATAGCAAAAATGTTATTACAATTTTAAAATAGGAAAGTGACTTGTCGGCATACATGTATTGTAATAAAATACCAACATACATGGAGCTTATTGAGGTCAGTGTCTGTGTCTGGCTGTGACAACAAGGATGCATCTTTAAACAGCAGCAAGCTTTCTCCTAAACCCGGTACCTGAAAAACCCAGCAATAAGACACTCAGAATAAAAAGACAAACAATAGTAAATAAATACAAAGTAACTAAAGAGCACCCTAGTGTATACAAGATCAGATTCTGATGCTCCATTTTAACTGTTTATAACAAAGGATCAATACTTTATAGCAAAATATTCTCTATAACCCAAAGTTTCATTTATACACTTTAATTTGTACAGCCCTCGTCTTCAAGGTACCTTTTGAAACTTCAGTTTTAATTATAAATATTAGAATAGCGGTTGTTGTCTCTGAATACTTGAAATCCTGGTATTCAAACTGGCAGGTTATGTCTGCTGCATGGTAATTTTACTTTCTGCGACTTACTGGGGCTGGGGGAAGGTAGGTGGCATATTTGGTAGGAATTTCATACCCTTTTTAAATTGTTATCCTAGACAGTAGTTAACAGCCTGTTATTATCAATTTTCAACTGTCAAGAGTTCTTTTAAATGCACAGCATGAACACAGGACCTTCAAGTTTTTTGTCAATCTATGATATGAGTAAATGCTGGTTCCACCTCTCTTGAGACTAGAGGACGCTTGCAAGATTCTTCTTCTTCTTCTTCATCGTACGCTGTTTACAGCGATATATGTTGCACTGTTTTATTTTGTTAAGCCTGTGGCTCAGTGCATCCGATTTCAACAGGCGTTTATGTAGGGATGCCCTCTTTAGCCTTTGGCTGTCCCCAGCCTATCTGCAAGGCAGCAGCTGCTTGCAAGATTCAAAAACCTACCGTTTCACTCTTTAGATTTTTGAGAGGCAAGCACCTTACCTCTTAGCTATAGTGACCCCTGTTCTGTTGTCATTCTACATTTGGGATCAAGATGCTGAGCAGCGCATGAGCTGCAGTGGTCAGCGACCCATAGCTGACTGCTAGCGTCAGTGTCAGCAAACCAGAGCTGCCAAGACCCTTCTACGTCATTACGCGGTGATCCTGGATAACAGGCTGCGGACTGGCTAAGGAGAAGGGATCGAAGAGGAAATGCTAGCCTGGTACTCAACAAATGCTTGCCCGGTACTCAACAAATGCTTGCTGAAGTCGGATGTGTTGGACCGAAAGGTGCAAATATCGCAGTCAAGCTGTAAACTACGACACAACGCATTCCGTTCTCTGGACTACATTCTGTTACTTAAGCCCTTTTAGGGCTTGGTAGCGGGAGGTTGAGAACGAACGAAGCCAAGCCAAGCCATTCTACATTTTAGTTATGTTTTCATTATCAATTTTAATGTCTTTATCTTGAATCCTCAGTTCTATGCTGCACATTCCCTGTTTTCAATAGCACAAATTTGTGGTATCCCCATCGCTTCAAATCTAACTTTCTTTTAATGTCACATTCTAGACAAGTCACATTCTAGACAAGTCACATTTTATTATCTGAAACACATGAGATATTTTATCAAGAAACAAGATATTTGAAGCACCAGTTTTGTGCAAAGGTCCTACACAAACCTTTACAGCTGTGTGAAAATTATTTTAAAACTAAACAAATAACAAAATACCCTGTGGAAAATGAAGGTCACGAATTTGGGAGGAAATAATAAAGTCACTAGAGCTGAATATGCATCCTACAAATGGTACCTAAAGAGGGTTGTGTCAAGATTGGTATCCTTAAGTGAAAAGAATTGCTATATAAACCAACACTGCAAGAGCACATAAATCCTGTGGCACTGGTTTCTTGTGAGGAGGTCAGAGCTCAATTTAAAATGGAGAAAAATGGAAGCTAAATCTGTGAGCTAAATGTTTGACAAATTAATATATGACTTTTAAATGTATACACAGAGCTAAGTTTACATTTCCAGTGAATTCAACAAGGTCTTCTATTTATTATTTTAAATCACCAAAAAGCCGATACTGTTTCAGAGGAATAGCTGATGTAAAGATGCCATTATGTTAAGCTTTTATGGTGTGGTTAATGGTTCCTTTCTGTACTCCCTAAGTCTGTGCCAATTCAGGTAGCCATATAAGCTGGGTAAATTAGAGTCTTTCATCATTGAGTTATGAACTCCAACCTCTGCACCAATCAATCATAAGCTATCATTTTTGTCTCAAAATAGAGGTCACTATTGGTTGATCTAATATTTCTTTCAGCACAGAGATAACAAAAACAATTAAAGCAAATAAAATTCCTGCATATTCTTACAAATACCTTAAGCTGTTTCTTCTGCCACTTTATGCTATTGCTTTCTGTAACTGATGAGATGTCCTTGTCCTCCTCAAAATGCTTTGTAAATGGATCTGAAATGATTAAGAACATAAGAAATAAAATAAATCACTTGCATGTTTCTTGTGAGTTTGAACAACAAGCATTTTATTCATTAATTTCACCAAGTTTAAAACATTGACTATGTATCTATTTTGTTAAGAATTGATGTCAATGTACTGCAGGGCAGACCCATAGGAACTCAGTTCCTCAGTAAATGGCAAAGATGGTTCCTGTAGCTCACTGGTTGTACACACTCCTGCTCCATCCTCTCCACTAGACCCAGGCATGATTTCAAAACTTAGCAACATGTGCATTGTAAAGTTCATCGATTGCAGTTTCTTAATTGAAGAGACTGTTGATCAACTTCAAGATTTCACATCTACCAAATGCCAGTGTTCCCACTGCAGGTGTCCTTGAGGTCAGTTCAAAAAACCCCCATATGACGAAAAAAGTAAATCCATACAAGATCCGAGGCTTCCATGTCCACTATCCACTCATGCCATAGTCAGCCCTTATGTACCTTCCAAAGCTTATTCTTCTTCAGCGTTCATGCTGAAATGGATGTTCTGCCATAGTTTACAGTGAGTTTGCGATATCTGTGCTTTTCAGCCCAACACAGCGAGTTTCAGCATGGCATTTTTGGGTAGCGGGTTTGCCTTCTCTCATCAATCCCTATTATCTTTGCCTGACTACACTAGTGCAGTCTAATTCCAGGGCCACCACTTGGAATATGGTCATGGTCAGCTGTCATTCCCTGACCCTGATGAAAGCAGCCAGCTATCAGCAGTAAGGATTGAAAGCCAGAGACAATTACAGCACTCATTAAAGAAGTCTCAGACAACCACCTCAGAGCCGACGTCCCTTCCTCAATACCCATTCTCGTACTGAAAGTTGTTGTCATATAGTACCACTCTGGCCAGTACTGAACCTGCTTCTCACTCAATCAGAGAAGCGTAAAGTGGCTTTTGTATACTCAGGATGGATATGTTGGAATATATGACAGCTAGATACTCTGAGTGGTGTGAGGTAAAAAGTAGAGTGCTACAGGACTAGGTTTTGGGACCAATTTTGTTCTTGATATATATATATATATAAATGATTTGAACATTGAAATCGGATCCATGATTGCAAAATTCGCTGATGACACAAAACTATGCAGTAGTCTCTTATCTAAAGCAGAAGCGGATAAATTGAGGTTGGATTTAGATAAAAATTTGAAAATGGTCTGTGAGCTGGCAAATGGCATTTAATGTAGATAAATATACAGTCATCCACATGAGTAGATCCAATATGGAACATAATTACAGAATGGGCAAAAATAATATTAGAATGATAAAAAAGGAAAGGGACCTAGGGGTTATAATAGATCATACAGGTAAAGTGAGTGAGCAAGTCCAGGCAGCAGCGAAAAAGGCAAATGCAATGTTAGGTATGATAAAATGAAATATTAAACATAGGAGCAAGGAAGTGTTAGTCAAAACAGCATAAAGCATTAGTTAGAGTTAGATTGGAGTATTGTGTACAGGTGTGGAGTACTTATCGTAGAGGTGATATAAACATGCTGGAAAGGATACAAAAAAGAGAGACAAAGCTGATAGTTGGATTCCAGTTATGAGGAAATACTGGCCTACAGTGTCTAGAAAAGAGAAGAATTCGAGGTGACTTAATACATGTTTATAAGATAATCAAAGGAACGGATAAATTAGTTATTCAAAATAAATGGATTAACAAGTTTTTAAAATACAAAACCACTCACAAGAACAAGAAGGCATAGCTACAAATTAACTAAAGAAAGGTCCATATTGGATATTAGGAAATATTTTTTTAGTAAGAGAGTGGTGAATGCTTGGAATGCATTTCCACAGGAGGCAGGGACAATTAATGCATGTATTAATAGATTGGATGCACATATCTTTTAAAGCACAGAAATGTAAATGAAACAGGTTGTATACAGACTCTGCAGAGTCTTCTAAACCATTATAAAGACATTTAGTTAAGTTAGATTCTCCAACTTTAATTTAAGCTGTCACATTACATTCAACATTTGAGCAGGAGGGGGATAGAAGTACTTTTGTTGGTTAGTGGTTGTTTGTGTTGAAGATTTTCTTATAAATTACAAAAAATGATAGGAGCAGCTCAGCATGAGGAAGGAAGAAATAAAGATGAGGATAGAAATGGTCAAAAGGAGCAATTTTGCAGCTCATTAAATATGTTCCAAGTATTCATATCTGTACAGCTTTGTAATTCATTTGATGAAAATTTAGAGTCTTAATTGGATAAACAAATGGGCACTGTCAAAAACAACACTAGTAAAAATCATAGGGGTTGCAACAAAACTGAAATGAAAATAAAATGTACGAGGAGCACTCCAAAATGAATGCCTACTATTTTATTCTATGAAAACCATAACATATAAAACGAGCACAATAACACTATTTGATAGAGCAATGTCTTGCCTTCAAAAGAATATTTTTCAACATAGTCATCACCTTTGGCTATACGTTTTCTCCAACAATGAACAAGAGCATATATGCAGTGCTAATAAAATCTACACCAGCTGAGGTGACCCACTGTTTCCCAAATGTCATGATGGTGTCATTGCTTGGAAAATGTTGCCGTGCAGTCCATCTTTCATTGGCCCAAACAGATGGAAGTCTGAAGGCGCCAAATCCAGACTATGCAGTTCGTGTGGTAAGACAGTCCAGACAAGACTGGCAATGTGTTCAATGGTCTGGTGCAGGGGCCTGGCGTTATTGTGTTGCAAAAGACAGGTTTTCTTCTCTGGCCTAATCATGGAAATTTGAGCCTTCAGATTAGTCAGCGTCGCAATGTAATTGCCAGAGTTGATAGTTTATCCAGGTTCCAGGAAATCAAGGATTACCCCTTTCTTATCCCAAAAGACAGTGCATATCACTTTTCCCGTGGAGGGCTTGGACATGAACTTTTACCTAGATGGGAAAATCACACATTGCTACTCCATCGACTACCGTTGTGACTCACGATCATAGTGGTCGCACATCTCATCACCAGTGGTGATGCAATCTAGGAAACTGTCACCTCCATCCTCGTAATGGTTCAAAAGGTCATCATAAAATTTGCATGCGGTGGTCTTTCTTTTCCTGTGTGAGCATTCGGAGGTTGATAAATACACTATTTATGTCTACATTGTGTTGCCAATGTCGGTTTTGGTCCTTGCTGGCAGCCCATGAGAGTGGGGTTCAGAGCTGTGCGGCGCATTGTGTGGGAGGTGCAGCTGAAGGGACAATCCGTGTCTGCGGCACCCGCTGGGGCAGTCAATGGGGACAAACCCAGTTAATGCATACATTGACTCTCATCAACAAATCAAGTGGTTTGGTCATTTAGTCAGAGTCTATTGTGGCCGGCCTGCATTGAGAGCATATCATATGGGGTCTCCAGGTGAGAGGCTGACTAAGATGTTGATGTATTGAGGGCGTCTCTGGCACACTCAGGAAGTTGCGCCTGACGACAGCACAGCATCTCCCTTGGCGATAAAAAGAAAATTACGCATCCCACCTTTCTACGACATCATATGGCAAGAGCAGAAAGACAAAAGAAGAAAAAAAAAATTGAAATAATTGTTGATCATTGTACTGAGCTGACAATTATGGAAATATTAACTTTAGCTATTTCCTCTTTTGAATCTTGAGGTCTGAATTGTGGGCGGATTGAAAAGGTCCACTACACCCCAAGATAGATATGTTGAAAAAACAGAATGTGCGTGTAGCTAATAACCATGTAAAACAAAGTGTTATCTGCACCACTACAGGAACACATCCTGTAAGTGGTGGCTTTATGTTCCCAAAACAGTGGGGGAAATAGGAATGACTATGGATGAGTTATAACTACATCAGATGAGTGACAGGACAAAGAAGACACAGACAACAAACATTATTGTTGGCAACAACATTTACTGTTGTCTCAATGGAAAAGTCTACAGGCTGGAATTGCTCAATCCTTCCCAATTAGACTGATAAACTCTTACCAGATTCTTTAAGACTAAGCTCAGTATCATCCTCGTCTTCTGTTTCATATTCTTCTTCTACTTTTGTGTCACTTTCGGTTATATTCTCTGAAAATAATACAAGAAAAATGTGTAATGACAATGTAGTTCCTTTTAACCAAATATAACCAATACAAGTAAAACTGCAATAGAGGCTACAATAATGCATCCATAATATTTTATTTCAAAGCACATAAATATAAACATTTATTAAAAACATGCTTTTTAAACATTTTTTGGTAAGCCTTTTTGCGGCAAGACACAATTGGTTGGACCATAAAAAGAGTATTTTTGGTTATTAGCAAGTATTTTAGATAGCCACAAAGAATCATAACTGCACATTAAAAAATACAAATATTTTTCAAAAGATGTCTCAAAACTTTCATATACAATTGCTTCAAAGTATTCACAAATTACCTGACTCTGATGACTCCTCATTCTTTTCCTCAGCCATTTGAAGTTCTACTGACTCTTCCTCAGAATCAGTTTCCAATTTTTTATCAAGATCATTATCTCCATTAACATCAGGCTCTTCTTGTTCTTCCTCCTCCTCACCATCGTCATCTGAACTACTACCAGTGTCTTCTTCTATATCAGGTTCAGCTCTCACATCTTCCACGCTATGTTCACTTGCCTCCTCATCAGATTCTTCTTCATCTGACACCTCCTCTTTGACTCCTATCTCTGCCATGAGTTGTTTGATGACAGGCACCTCCTGTTCGCTTTCATCCGATGAGCTGTCATCTCTTGGCTATTAGAATAGCAAGTAACATTTCTTTTTAATAAACTGGCTACTGATCAAATCAACAAATGATAAATTGATTTACAAAATAACTACTGTGAGTCACTCACGCAGAGGTTATGATTCTTTTGATAAACAACACATTCAATTATCTTCAATATGGCATATGAATCATTCAAATATGCAATCAATCTGGCCTAATTTAGTAGATTTGTGCCTAACTACCCAAGGTAGGTACTGCAACTCTGCATTTCAAATATGTCTTTTTCACAATAAAATTCATTAATATTAAACTAATTGAGCCAAACTTATGACCTAAGATATACAGACACATAATTAAATTATCTATGACATGAAATAGTCATAATAAAAATATATATTTGTATGAAGCGTTAAACGTCATTAACATGGAGGGGAAAATACAAAGCAATTTCTATTTACTCACCTCACCAGGTGTATTTCTACTTATTCATTCAATAGCATTACCAGATTCCTTTTCTTTCGTATCCTAGACAAAATCTGAATTGGGCTTGTTTTGAATATGCGTGTGTAATCCAGATATGTGATCACTGGCCTGATTAAATCAATCATTTCTCGGGTCCTGAAGTTCAAATTCCATCACACAAAAAGTGCATCTTTAGCCCATTATACACATGTGCAAATATCAATCGTTATTAAAATAAAGTCGCATATGTACAGGGAATTCTGCCATTTCAATACCCAGATAGTCGTAGCTATGCAATATGGTGAATTACTGGTGTTACATATAGATTTTGACTAAATCAGACTGCAACTTATGTTTTGTGTGCCACGAAATCCTACCAAATAGGAACTGAAACAGCTACAGCTCAATTTGTACATTCACATCAAATGTATTATGTCCCATCACGTTTTTTTAAAATTCAGTAGTTAATGTGTTGGGAGACTGCGTAGCCTGAGGATGAAGCGTCCGTTTCACAATTCCCAACGCACCTGGCTTGAATCACGCTCATGTCCAGTTTGGTAGACATGGGTTTTTTCGCTCCTCCACGTACGGAAAGTAATGGCAACCTAAGGTACTGCACACTTGCCAGGAAACTTATAATAGCTCAATAGGTTGACAGTTGTAAGAAGCGACGTTCTGCAAAGGACATGCTACTTACTTTTTCATTTTCAGTCAATGTGCTAAAGACAAATATAGTATTTTAAACTTATTTTATCTTTTTATCTGGCACATCAAATAGTAAATTACCAACTTAATGCAATCCCTCAAATTAATCAATCAAAACCGACCAACTCAACAAATACTCACCAAGTCTTCCTGCTATCCCTACCTCCCTTATATTTTTGTAGGAAGTTTAGCTAGACAATGATCTTGTGAGCAAGAAATGCGCTGGAACACGACATACATTTTTATTTACATTTCATTTGTATCGTCATAATCAACCTAAGCTGTATCCAGCCTAATCCAAATCCATTTCCTCTAGGAGCACCTAGTAAGTATAGTGGTGGTTGTTGTTAGCGAATGCCCACAATGAATGGGTTACTCTTTTGTGAGCCCTGAAAAGGATGTTAAGTGGCGGGTTGCAGTAGCTTTAATTACATCCCGAGCGTGCTGATGAAGGTGGACCGAGGTCCTCCAGGTGGTTGTGCTATGCTTGGCTTCATCTGCGTGCCACTCATTACTATAGAATCACATTGATACCTCACCTCGTTAGCCAGGCTGCCATGAAAACAGTCCATTTCCGGGGAGGGCTACTAGGAAGCTGAGGTGAGGGTCTTGGATAGTATGTTTTGCCTATCCAGACGTTAGTCTTCCTCCCCTTTTAGTGGTGGAACACTCTTTTCATAAGAAAGGTTCAACTCCAGCTATTCAAATGCTCCAGTCAACCCAGCTGTGAATGGATATCTGATCTATGGTTCTGTAAAGACGGATGTGTCTGACCGAAAGGTGCAAATATCGCAGCCAAGCTGTAAACTAACGACACAACGTATTCCTTTCTTCTGACAACATCCTGCTACTTGCAAATTGCTGTTCAGGGCTCGGTAGCAGGAGATTGAGAACGAGCGTAGAAGAAGATGACCTACGGAAAGGGAAGGAAAGGCAGTGAGGATGGGAACTAATTGCGCCATATAAGCTGTGCTTAGTACAATTAAACCTCTGTTTAGGGGCTTTATTACTTATACTCCTCCAGACACACAAAATTAAGTGTTTGGCACAAGAAGTGAAACCTAAAAACAAAACACATTCAACAACAATTATCTATCTTCATCACTATCGCATGTTTCCACATTCTACAATCCTTTCATGGAGTGAACAATGGTCAGAAGAAAAGAATGAGTTCCCCAATGAAACAAAAGTAAGATAAATGATCAGATTGTCCATTCAGAGGGCGGCGTGGGCTAGTGGTTAAGTGACATGGCCCACAATCCAAAGGTGCTGGGTTCGCCCCCCATCACAGCACATGCCGCTATGCCGGGGAAACAAACCCTTACATAAAATGAATGCATGCTAAAGTTGGAAGCACTAGGCCGACAGGCACAAAATAAAAACATAGTGAAACGCACACCGCCTTGGGGAATGGAGAAAAAAGGTGAACGCAAAAATTAAAAATTACCCATTCAATTATGCATCACATTGCCAGACAAATGGAGCTTTTATCAATAAAATAATTAAAATACCTGTCATTATCAATATGATGCAGAGGCTACTAAAATTGTATACAAAATGCTAGCAGACATTAAACATGACAACCCAAATTAAGAATCTGTTATGAAGGCTCGTGCTATGTTCTGTCAATCAGTGAAAGACATCTGAGAGAACAGAGAAAATGTGTATATAACCAGTTTGCTACAGAAAACAGCATCTATATCTGTTGCCATTTACTTAACAGAGATCTATGCACCTGTCTGATATGCAGCGATGTTTCTGCATAACATATCAAAATAACAACCACAACATTAAAGGATTAGCGGCAAAGGCCTATGTGCTCTTTGAATGTAAGTAGAAAAGTACAAAGATACAAGGCAGCACGATTCTATGAATGAATGTTGGAGGCTGTGAAAGTAAGAGCAACAAAAGAGAAGTTCATAAATCAAGTAGGTGTATGAGAAAAATGATTAAAGTGTCAACAAAATCAAACCTGGCTTTCTTTCTGATTGACTTTCTTGTAAACTTTTACTGTGTCACTGAAAATAAAAATGGTATCCTTACACAAGCAAGAAAATATTAACCAAGTAAGACATTCTGCACATATGCGTTACCTGGGCTCAAAAGAGAGGAAAGAAAACTAACAATGTAACCTGACGGGCATGCTGTACGAGGCAACGGACCAGCTATCTCAACCTGCAAAAACTATAAGTAAAGAGGAAAATAATACAAGACCTCTACACTGTATGGTATGAGAGGAGTGACTAAGTCAAACTAAGACATCTGTATAGTATGAGAGAAGTGACTAAGTCAAACTAAGACATGTTCACCATGCTGGGACATTTGCTTACGACACACATGAAGATTTTCAGTTCAAACAAGAAACAGTTGTTGTGACCCTTGATTTGAAGGATGCTTTTACAGTGTTGACTATGGGACAGTGATATATATATATATATATACATCCTCGCATGCAAGAGACTATAAAGGCAATCTCAGTTGTGCAGGAGATTCAAGCTCCCAAATCAATCCCAACAAGTTGTCAACTCAGTAGTAAAGGCTGACTTCTTAAACATGTCCCATGAAGGATGTATCATTGATAGCTTGATATCTCTTGAAGTGACCTTTGATCACAGCCTGACTTATAAGTACACGTTCATCAAATCATACAGAGATGTCTAAAGACAATGATAGCCGCCAACCTGGAGCAGCTGCTGATTTTCATCTTATGCATTCAGTTGGTTCTGTCAATTACTGATTATGGGCCGGACATCCTCACTTTGTCACTGTCAGTTTAAATTGTTAGAACGCATTCAGAATGAAGGAATGCAACTGGTCCTTGGTTGTACCAGGGATACCACCATTATGAAGATGAAATTCACATTTGGACTTCTTTCTGTAAAGTCTAGATGCGCACTGACCAGGGCCAAAGCCTACATGCGAGTTGCCACAGACAAGAGGCACCCACTGCACATGAATATTGTAAATATCAAGGGTAAATGAATCAGGACAGGGATGTTATAGGCAGATAGAACAACTGGTCAGGTAACCACAGGAGAGAACATAAACAAAGAGAAAGAATGGGTTCACTCTGGAAATGTTTAGTTATTTGATTATTGATCCATCGGCCTGTTAGCTCCTGCCCTTTGTCCCAATGGTCATATAGTGGTATCTGCAAGTATTTTTGATCTATTGTTGAGTTCCTTACAAAGTGTCCCATTTGTCTGGCCGGAGAGAAAGAAACTCTTTCCTAACACCGGCAAGCGCTGGACACTCAAAAAGATGGTGTTCAACAGTTTCATAGGGATGTGTGCACAGCTGGCATTCTGGAGTATGTTTTGTTCAAGTGATTGTTAAATTGTATGTGTTGAGTGTGATGTCGGAAAATGGTGCTTTGATCTGTCCTTTTCAGGAGGTTTATGTTGTCTTTGAGACTGCCATATGTTGGTAGATTTCTCTCCCAATATTTGACATTTTCCCATCTATTCAGCCAGTCCTCTTTGTCAGTCTTCAGTAGTTGTTTGACTGTCTGTAGGATTGTTGGTGTATATTGTTGTTCTTGACGACCCCTACTTAGTCAGTCTGTCTGATGTGTCATTGCCAGGCGTATTTGAGTGATCAAGGATCCATTGCAAAACTATTATGACTTCATGGGATGTGATAAGTTGGCCGGCATCTACGGATATTTGGGTAATTTCTGGCTTACAATAGCTACCATCTCCCAGAGCTTGAAGGTTACAATGCTTTGGGCTTTTGATAGGAAAGCATCAAATACAGTCCTCAAGTGATACATAGCTACTTCCAGTGCTGTTATTTCTACCTCATAGTTTTAACATATCTCCCCACAGGCATCAAATAACTCATCAGATGTACTGTCTGAATGCTCTATGTAAACTTCATAACCCACTTTAATAGTGGCAGATCCATCAGTACAGACATGTATCCATTCTTTTTGGCAGGCGTCAATCGTTCTCTGTGATGCTTTCATAAGACTAACTGGATCAGCAAGCCATGTTTTATTATCTGTTAGTTTTGTTTGAATTTCTGTGGATTTTAGACATGTAATTGATCACAAATTTCTTGTTGCTCTCTGTGTTTTATGTCTTTTTTCTGGGAGGTGATATCTGTCTTTAATCTCGCTGACATAGTGGACTGACTTTTATTCTCGGCTTTTGTTGCCTTTTTTCTACAAGATGTGTATTGGGGTGGTATTTGGTCATTCTTTTGCCTCTCTCATAAGCTTCGAAGGCAGCCACATCTCCTCCCATCACGTGAATTTCGCATGTAGCAGTGGGTGTTGACTTCATTGCTCTACTAATACAGCTCAGGGCATTGTTCTGCACTCTGTCCAGGGATTCTACATTAGTCCATGAGCATGTTACCAGGAGTGCACTGCTGTATTATAAAGCAGAGCATACATATCCAAGATACAAACCTCTGAGGATGTCCTTGTCTGAACCTCCAATCTGTGCCAATGAGCCTCTTCAATAACTGTAGCCATTTACCATTCTTTCTGCTAATTTGTCTAGGCATGATATTAATGAGATGGGACGGTAGATTTTGGGCATTTCTGGATGTTTGTTGCTCTTCAGGATGGGGATAACATGCGCATTCTTCCAGTCTTTGGGCAGTTGTCCATTTCTCCATGTTGATTAACTTGGGGACTGTTTCTTTCCCCAATAGGCCCAGGTGATTTTGCATCTCATTATAGATCCTGTCTGGCCCAGGAGACTTTCTAGGTTTTAATTTCTTCAGACCGTGTTGGAATTCTTTCATACTAAGTCAGCTTCAAATGTGGAGGCACTAGCGCTTGAGGCTTTCTCTGGACTCTTGACTTTTCAGTGTCGTAGACATTCCATGTTCAATCAGAAAGCTTTTTTGCTCTGTTCAGAGAGGCAAAGTACCGGTTGAAGTGCTCTGCTTTTTTCTGGTCATCAGTGTGTGTGCTACTTCCATCTATCACTAGCTTTCCAATTGTTCTCCTTCTGTTTCCAGAAAAATTGCCAATCAATGTCCAGGCTCTCTTCCCATTGCGCTTTAGACCAAATTTTGCACATGTTGACCATTTTTCACCTTCTTAACTGAGTTTGACCTTAGCACATGATTTGTTTCAAAGAATCTTTGCTTCTTGTGATGATGCCATCTCAAAGGCTGCTCTTGCTTCATTTCTTTCAGATATGACAGCTTGCATTTCTTTGCTATAAAATAGGTTGTATGACTTCTTACTGACCCTTGGGATGCTTTGTGAAGCTGCATTCAGAATAGCTCTTACCCATTACTGAGTATTACTACAGTGCTGATGTTAATATCACCAAGTTGGTAGTCAGATGATTTTGGGAATAGTCTCCAGTCAGCTTTACCAAAGTTCCAGCAAGTTTTGCATTTGTAGCATGCTTTACGGAGAGCGGTTATGCTGGTGAGGATTGGTCTTCTATCATCAAGAACTTGTAGGTGACAAGAGTCTGTTAGGTCGGAAGAACAGACAGAATGATGCGACCAAGTGATAAGTGGACCCTAAGCATGAGTGTTGGTGTGAACCCTTCATCCTGCAGAACTGACAGGTTGATTGCTTCAAACAGCTCTTCTGACGTGTTGTGGACTGGATAACTTCAACTTGGGTAGTGTCCATTTTGTCTGAGGTGGACTGTATATATTATAAATTATGTATTTTCCTCCAGTGTGTCAGAAGGTCACTTTTTGTACATCTGTTGGATGGGCTAGTAGCTGTGTGATAGGCCCCTGAATGTAATTTCATAGATAGGTAACAATACCACAGCAATCTGTGGACCAACAGGCATAGCTAGTCTATCCTGACTGTAGTTCAGCCTTTATGAAGTTTCCTGAAGGATCCACATGTATCTTGTGGGTGCAAAATAATTTTACACATAATTTTTAGGAAAGGTTTACATTTATGGTAGTCTTGGATGTGCTGGTTTTTCCTTCAAGGCTTTGTGGTTCTAGTGTACTAGTCTAGAGAGTATGATGTTTGTGATGTTTTCCAGTAGTTTATTTTTCGCACAGAGCAACCTGGTCTCCTGCTGACTGCCATAGACCTTGATAACCAACCAAGGCGTGGTCCAACCTCATTTTGGATTCATATATACAGATGGATCTTCATACCGACAAACAAAAAATCAATACATAAGTGAATCAGCTCATGAATCATCATCATGTAGCATGTGCTTTGCAGAACGTCGCTCTCATGACAGCCTGTCTAGTGTCTGTAGGAAACTCTTTTTATTGTCATGTGTGACTATGATACATTCTCATTCATCATAAATTCATAATGATAATCATAATAATGAAAATGATTGTGCAATTTAAGCTACTATTTATAATTATTACTATTAATTTGTATTAGTATTAACTAGTGTATATTCTATATATATAGTAATATAGAGTAACAGACTGATCAGTCTTCTAAACCATTGATTATAAAAACGTTAAGTTAAGTTTTAGTTAGTAGTTAGATATAATACTAGTAGTAGTAAGTAGTACTACTACTGATAACTTAAAACGTCACAACGTGTGTTGTGTTATTACACTACTTAACTACTACTCAGTAGTGACTCAGTACTAAGTATCAGAGTATCAGTATAATAATAATAACACAACACTTACTTTACTAGTACTTAAGTACTATAGTACTAGTACTAGTACTTAAGTACTACTAGTACTAGTAGTAGTAGACTAGTACTAGTACTAGTAGTAGTACTAGTAGTAGTAGTTACTTTTACTAAGTTAGTGGTTACACACGTTTTAAAGTTAAAGTAACAATATTTGAATACTATTCATACCTGTCCTCTATAGGGTGAGGTTCTCCTAGCTGTCTATAGTCATTCTTTTGCCGTAATGTTACTAAATTAAATTTTTGTCGCTTATGTTTTCCTTTGCCCATAGACCCTTGTCTTCTTTTAAATCCCATGCTGTCTCGGTGTTAATTCACTCCCAAGATTCAGATAGCGGATTTCGGAAATTTGTAGGTTCTCTTTTTTTTTAAACTGTAAGATTCTGTAAAATTCTAACCGACAACGAAAGCAAAACAAAATTGCATTTTAAGCCCCATTTTGTTGTTTCCATGGACTATGTCACATAGTATGTGCATTTAGATTACGCTACACAAACTATATTGATTTACAACATCGTGGTGGTATTTGAACTGTAAGATTTCGTAAATTACTAGCCGGCCTCAGAAAACAAATCATCATAGGCGTCTCGGTCTCTATAGACCATGCGCGCGGCGCCCTGTAAGTTTTGTCCAGCTCTGTCGCCTGTATTTCGACACTGTCTGCTATGGCTGTAAAGGCCGATCCACGAGTGACAGTCCCAGCCACCCATATTGAGGAGACTGGCTTTCCTGGCTGTTCCTTGATCTCTTCAGTCTTTCTCTTTTCTCTGCAGCCAGAAAACATCTACGAACGTTAGCAGCCACTATGGCCCCTCCAACTGACTGTCATCAGATAGCTCGATCCTGAGCAATTTCTTAACAGGAATAACAGCCCTCGAATGGGATGTCGCATGATTTCATGTCCCTCTTGTATACGTCTTTCAGTCGCATTGTGGGACGGCCGATTCTTCTAACTCCAATTGCTAGCTGTCCATAGAGGATATCATTTGGCAGCCTCTCGTGTTCCATGCGATAAATATGTCCAAACCACCGTAGACGTCGCTGGCTCAACAACGAGTATATGCTGTGAGCGTTTGCTCTCTGTAAGACCGTATTATGTGACACTCTCTCTTGCCACTCAATTCCCAATATACGCCGTAGACAACTCATGTGAAAGGTGTTCAGCCGCCGTTTCTGTTTAGTGTAAGTGCTTCAAGTCTCGCTTCCATACATGCCAAGAACGCAGGTCTGATAGACCCAGACCTTGGTTTAGTGAGACAGCGCAGTGTTGTCCCAGACTCTCTTCTTCGGGCGGGCCATGACGGTGCTTGCCCTGCCAAGCCTACTGTCTATCTCCTTCTCGAGCGAGATATTGTTGCTGATGGCAGACCTCAGATAAGTGAAACTGTTGACGACCTCCAGAGTGATGCCATCAATCTTTATGAATGGCGTAGTAGTACTGCCCTGTGCGCAGACCTTTATCTTTTCTAGACTTATTTGAAACCAAACTGCTTGCACCCCTCGGCGAATCTGTCTCCCAGTCTCTACAAGGCCTCCTCACTATTTGTCATCAGAACTGCATCATCCGCAAATAGCATCTCCCTAAGGAACACCGTCCTCACCTTGGTCCTCGCACGCAGTCGGGACAGGTTAAACAGCCGCCCATCTGACCTGGTGTGCAGATAAACACCGTCCACAGATGTGTCATAAGCGTAGGATAGGAGCATGGAGAAGAAGATCCCAAAGAGGGTCGGCAATGGCACACATCCATGGTTCACACCATTCTTAATGGGAAAAGAGTTTGAAGATGATCCGTCGTATAGAACTGAGCCCTTCATATCAGAATGAAAAGAAAGGCCTTGGTGAGGTCAAGAAACATCATAAAGAGCGGCTGGTCTTGTTCTCTGCTCTTCTCCTGGATTTGACGAAGCGAGAAAATCACATCGGTTGTTCATCTATCTACTCTAAAGCCACACTGGGATTCTGGGTACACCCTGTCTGCGAACAGTCTCAACCGGTTTAGTATCATGCGGGCGTAAACTTTGCCTACAACGCTCAGGAGCAAGATCCCTCTATAATTATTGCAGTCCCCGCGGTCACCTTTGTATTTGTAAATAGTCACAATGGTGGCGCCAGGCATATCTTGGGGAACTGCACCGTCCTACCAGCAGAGGCATAGCAGATCAAACATCGATTTCCCGCATTTGATGGCCCCGGGTGTGATACCATCTCCCCCTGGTGCTTTGCCATTTGAGCTCATCCAGAGTAGGTGGTCTGTCAAGTTCCTCCATAATGTGCAGGACCTATAGCATGCACAAGGCCTCATCAGTTTCCCGAGAGTAGAGCTCAGAATAATGCTCTACCGATCTGGCCATCTGCTGGACATGGTCCATGATTCTCGCGCCTGTCACAGATTTCAGGGGGGAGGGGGGCAGCACCTCTCACAACATGGCCCAGTGCCATCTTTATGCCTCTATACATGTCCTGGATATTTCCCGTCTCTGCATTTAGCTGAATTTCTTCACACAGTTTCTGCCAGTACTCATTCGCGCATTGTCTAGCGATTCTTTGATTGATGCCTCGGCCATCCTGAGGACACCAAGTGTCCTCTTATTTGGACTTTTTAAATAATTGATAAAAGCGTCTCGCTTGACCTCAATTATTGGTTCCATTCTTGCAAGATGTGCGTTGAACCAGTCGTGATTGGCCCGTTCCATCATACCAAACATAGCTAATGCTGTATTATAGATGGCACCTTCCATAACGTTCCACTTAGCTGTGGCGTCACACGCAGATCCTCACTGAAGAGCAAGATTCAGGTCAGACACAAACGTCTCCGCCTTGAAAGGAATCATAATCTGTACAGTGTTGATGCGGGGATGCCCCATCTGTTTGGAGTGGCAAATTTTCCGAAGCTGCAAGCGTACCCGGCTGCATACAAGAGCACCCTGCTACGCACAAGAGCATGGTTAGAGTCCCAGTCTGCACTGTGATAGCTTCTAGTGGAGATGGCCATGTTTAGAGCTGAACGTCTGGTGACAATCAAGTCGATTTGATGCTATCGATGTTATGACCTTGGGTATTTCCAGTATACTTTATGTTGCGGCCTGCCCTTGAAGAAATTATTTGTGATTCATATGCCTTGTTGAGTGCACATCTCCAGCAACCTCTTACCATTGTCATTTACCCTGCCGATACCATGATGTCCAATGCAGGTGGGCCATGCTATGCCCTACTCTAGCATTAAAGTCGCCGAGAAGGATGAGTTCTTCTTCCCTGGGGCTGTTCTTGATCATTTCCTCAAGATATCCATAGAATTGATCCTTCGCTTCCTCCGGAGATCTCAGGGTTGGGGCATAGACGCTGAGGATATTAACAGGGCCTGTAGCGGTGATGAGGCGAATGGCCAGTAACCTCTCAGAGCTCTCCGAAGGAGGATCAACTGAGACCATAAGTGTGTTTTAAATAGCAAAACCAACACCATGTCGTCGAGATTCCTCGGGTTTGCGATCCTTCCAGAAGAAAGTGTAGTTTTTCTCTCTTAGTGAGCAACTAGAGTTAGGTCGAGTTTCCTGTAGGGCAGCTATGTCCATATTCAATGGAGAGAGCACCCTATCAATGATGGCTGTTTTCTGGCATCTCCAACTTCTCGAAGATGTCTGTACTCATAGTACGCATGTTCCTGCTTGCAGAACGAAGATCTGGAGTCTTCTTTCTAATTTTGGTTTTGTTTGGTGCAAAATTAACATCCGCTTGTCATGCATGCACTAAGCTCAAGGCACCCAGTGGGAGAGGTAGATGTTGGCGAGACGACACCCTACTTACTGGGGGCTGCCCGACTGAGGTGGACGGTAGTCGACCAATGGGATGCTATGATCCCTTCCATCGTCGAAGCTGACCCGTGGCGCTCCTTCCCCATGTCAATCAGGTGGGACTTTTAACCCGTAAAATGCCAGTTTCCGTGTTGTGTCCTCACTCAAGAGTTAGCCTGGAGTAGCCTCTCCAGGGTGCAAGCCTGTGCACTAAATATGGAGACCTGAGCTGCCCAAACTGCAGGATCCCCCTCTTTGCCTCATTAGCGTAATCCAAAGGAAGCAAAGCATGACCATTTGGCACCATCTCAGCTGCAGGAGCTGAGGAAATAATTTCGCAATTTTGAAACCATCCGCCTTATGCGCTACAACTCCGGATTTTCAGTCTGGGTTTACTCCTGTACCCCTACCCTCTCCTGAGGTTTCCACAGGGCAGTGGAGTCGTTGCTCGTAGATGCCAGTTACTCGAGACATTCGATGATACTCTCATCGCCACAGGACTAACCAGCACTTCCTGGCACTTGTGGGTCTAAAATCAGAGTTCCCCCTCTCCTAGGCGAACTGCCTGAACAGGTTTACGATCTTCGTCTACCCGAATTTAGTCAGAGTTTATCTTCTCTTAGATTGGCTGCCAACCAAGGCTAATGAGCCCAATCTGCCCGCCCTAGTTATATCGCCGGATACTCGGTCGTGCCTTACTGCATGCTCTGTAAGAAACCGGGTGCCCCTGATGAAGGTGTTGCTGGGGACCCATTAATGTAGGAAAGGCCATTGGCATGGAAACTTCTGCACGGCAAGCCGAACAGTGAATCCAGCGGCGATCTCTACACCTGGAAAGGAGAGGCTATAACAGACGCTTCACTTTCCTTTAACGAGCGGGACGTTCAGCCCAGACCTCACTACCTCCCTATTAGAAAACAAATAGTGTACAATTTTACAGCACGTTTCAAAATGGTCGTTGCTATGGATATCTAAATTAAGCTGCACACACTGACTAGAGAGGTTGACAATAATCAAATGTTGTAGTTAATCGCCCACATTGGGCAAATCTATTTTTTGGTGCGCAATAAAGAGGGCTTGAAGTGGCGGGTTGCAATAGTTTTTCTTACAAGCCGAATGCGCTGATGAAGCTGGATTAGGCTGGTCAAGCGTAGCTCAACCGCTTGGGGGACCCCGGTCCACCATCATTAGCACGTTTGGAATGTGAATGAGAAAAGCTACAACAACCCGTCACTAAACGCCATTTTCAGGGCGCACAAAAGAGTAAACCTCTTCATCGTGGGCATTCAACAACAACCACATTATTACATTTCTAATCAGCTATTATCTGACAAAGTTAACTATAGAAGCCATATAGACAAATGAGATAGAACAATTGATACTGAGATTCTTGACTGAGATAGAATTGATAAACTTCGCAAAATGCTGGCCTGGAGTATCGTTTAGCAAATCTATATATGATCAAATTTTGACTCCTACAAATGCCAAATTATTTGATTAGGATGGGAATTAACATAATAATGGTTGCTTATGCGTCTGATGCTCATTGCGTCGGTCAGCCACATCCATGACCCACAGCTGTGGCGTCCAGGGCGGAGAAGGAGGTTACTATTTGCTGAATCCATACTATTCAGTGACAGCCTCTTCTGCCAGCCAGTCGGGGGAAGATGTTTGGCGCTGAGGAATGACTTGTCAGTCTTGTGTAGCATCTCTGCAGAGTCTTCTAAACCAGTATCAAGACGTTAAGTTGTGGGCAGGGGTTTCCTGGCCCAGCCGTACAACATGACCGAACAAAGAAACTCGGCGCCGGTCAAGTGTTTCTGAGATTGGGTGGAAGCCTGTTTTAGCAGAAACCTCCACGTTGCGGATGTAGTCATGCCACCGGATGCCCAGGATACTGCATAGTTTGCGCATGTGAAAGGCTACCAGTCTCTACATCTCATGTTTCAACAATGTCCAAGTTTCGGAGCCGCAAAGCAGGAATATCCTTCCCAATAAACAATTCTAATAATGAGACAAAGAATTTCTCGTTTCTTCAAAGTAGATGCATCTAATTTTTTCTTGAGATAATGAGAGAATTATAAAGAAAAATAATGCATTGACAAATATGTAATGTTTTTAATCCTCACAGTTTCTGATGATTTGTTCTCCAGATTAACACACTTTGATAAAACTATAATTCTTATAATAATTTAAAGGATTTGTGAGATTATTTTACATTTCATTCTGTTGTTTTGTTTAATATTAATAACACCATTTGTTAAAAACTTTTGTAAACTGTTATCTAGCTAAACAGTCCATATACAAGTCATACCAATTGGTTCCTTTTTTATCATTAAAAAAAATTCCTTTTTGTGTTGTTACCTAATTCAAAATGTACACAATAAAAGTAGCCAACATTCAAACAGGGATTGGACACAATAAAAGTAGCCAACATTCAAACAGGGATTGGGCAATCATTGGCATTTGCAGATGATATTATCACTGGCAAGACAGGGCCAATGCCATACAGGAGACCTTGCAGGCAATCGTGTGGTGGTGTGGGGGTCCAACTCTTGGATATGTCCCAACAAACAGCAAGTGTGATGTGTATTGCTCCTTGATCAACTCCATTGTGAAGGCTGATTTCTCTGATATTACCCTTGATGGATGTGTCATTGAAAGGCACGACAGTTTGAAATATCTGGAAGTAACATTTGATCGTAGTACGTCATATAAGTACCATATCGATCGATCCATACAGAGGTGCATACAAGATCTGTTAGCATTCAAAACAATGATGGCTAATAATCTGTAGCAGCCGCTACTTTTTATTCTATATCATCAGTTGATTATGTTGGTAATCACTTATGGACTGGGTATCCTCACACTGTCATAGTCATAGCATAAAAGGTTGAGAATGCATCCAGAATGAAGGAATGTGACTGACCATACGTTACACATGGAATAATCCAATTATAAAGATGTGATACACGCTTTGGCTTCTGTTTATACAATCTAGATATATACTGACCCAGGCTAACTCCTACATGCAAGTCACCACAGACAAGAAGCCCCAAATATACTACAATACTACAAATATTAAGGGGGCAAGAATTATGAGATGGTTGTCATTGGGGACAGAGCAAATGATTAATCAGATGACCACATTTGAGACTATAATCAAAAGTGAGGAATGTATCCACACTTGAAATGAAATGATGGACTATATCTAAGCCATAATAACCCTTGTCAGGAAATGTAGAAAGTGGATCAGTGGGAAAGTTGACCTTTAGATTGAACAGATCTATCAAACAAACCCCAAAACACCAAATTAAGTCTGAACGGCAAATACCTGCAGCCAAACGACAACCCAAACTACCTGGGAGTCACATTTGATCGGCGCATGACATGGACAAGTCAGATCGAGAGAAACCGAATGAGAGCCAGAGAAAGAATAGCAATAATGAGGAAACTTGCTGGCACAAGCTGGGGAGCAGACGAAAGTATACTAAAGAAACTGTACACTGAAAGAGTGAGACCAGTTCTCGGGTATGGCATTGTGGCATGGACAACGGCAGCAAAGGCGAACTTCGATAAAATTAGCAAACTCCAAAACCAAGCCATGAGAGTTATAACGGGAGGCATGAATTCAACGCCAATTGTAGAACTTGAAAAGATTACAAAACTGCAATCCATGACCGACAGAAGAGACTGCAGAGCCCAGCTGCAATAAGAGAAACTCAGAAGACTGACTGACCATCCAATGCACCAGAGACTAAACAATTTAGGAAATGGGAAACTAAAGCAAAGAAACTTTGCAGAAATAGCCAAAGCAAAGATGCACGAAAACCCCATGAACGCACTAACACCAAAGCCCATGCCTACTGTATGAAAACCTACCTGGAGGCAGCATATATTTCCAGAGGTGGTAGAAAATATACCAGGTATTGGAAACAAAAACTGCCAGAATGAAAAAGAAAGAAGAGATACTACCCTGAGCTACATATCGAAAAACTACCCAAGCATGGACTGGACGCATGCATACACCGACGGTTCTGTAACACAACACAGAACGGAGGGGCAGGAGCATTTCTGAACCTACCAAATGGCAGAAAAATAACACTGTCATTCGCTACTGGAAAATACACAAGCAATTTCAGAGCGGAGGCAGAGGCACTGAGGGCGGCAGTGGAAGAAATGGTGACAGGAAAAGGAATGAAAGCCATATAGTACTGCTTACAGATGCATTGGCCGTAGTCCCAGCAATAAAAAGCCAGAAAAATACTGAACTTAATGATTTAAGAGCAGTACTCTGTCAACTATGCCAGCAGTCCGCACCAAAAAGGCTAGTGGTACAGTGGGTTCCATCCCACTGCAACATCCAAGGCAACGAGGAGGCAGACAGACTGGCAAAAGAAGGTGCAAGACTACCACAACCAGATACTAGTATGGCATACGAAGAGTCAAAACGGCTTATTAGAGCTAGATACATGACCAAATGGGAAACCGAACATACTGGCTACACAAAAAACGATGCCTATTACCAGTTGAACAGAAGAGAGCAGGTTATGGTCTTCAGACTTCGCACTGGCCACAATAGACTGAGGTACCACTTATTCAACAAATTGAAGATAGGTGGCACTGACGAATGCCCGTGTGGTACCGGGAAAATGACCGCTGAACATTTGCTGCAAAACTGCCCGACATACGAGGATCAGAGAGAGCAGATGTGGCCATCACCAGTGGCAACACTAGACAAGCTCTATGGCAGTGTTGACAGCCTCATGATGACCGCTGCTTTTTTCGAAAAAATAATGGTTACTGTCTGACTGCGTAGGATGAAGAAGAAGAAAGAAGATTGAACAGCTGATAAATGTTAATACTCTGCGTGATAATGCTGTTGTATATAATGTTGTATCGATGCTTTACAGTGAAAGTTTGGGTTTGAACTTCTCTAATAGAAATACAGTGAAGGTTGCAGCGGAGTGGTGCATAGAGAGCAACAACGTCCAGTATGAGGATGAAGACTGAGGCAGCAACATCAGCTCTGTTATGGCTATCTGAAACCACTTTAATGAGAGCAATCATCATATCGGTCTCCTGATCCTTGCTTCAGAAGTGCAAAGGGATTGGCTATGGGCTGAGTGGATAGCAGACATAGAGGCTTAAAGTAGTTAGGAGCTTGTTTCTTTGTTGGTCCTACAACTTGTTATGCATATCTCAAAAGTGCCAAAAATGGGGACTTTGGATGACATTCTCTCAATGAACAGGCATTCCGCATTTTGCTGAATTTTTTAATTGGTTGTGGATCGAACAAAGATGTGTACTTGAGAGTGGTTTTTCTGGGTCTTTGTGTATGACAAGGACAAGAATATCACCACTGCCACACAGAGAGCATGTTGTAAGAGGCGACTAACTGTGTGACATGGCATAACACCGGCCATGGTTAGGTGGTTTGTTAAGAGCAGCATAGATGTCGCCTAACAGGCTGCAGGTCTACTTTGCTCTAGAGTTTGAGTCTATTAAGATGGACTCGCACATTAGTTAACCACCCTTCACAGTGGAGTAATAAGCTGCTTGAGCCTAGCCCGCTAAGCAGAAAATACCCTTCCTGACTACATCCAGCTCACATCAGGGGCTTATGCTTCTGTAGAAGTACAGGTCGACTAAGACTAAGACTTGAGAGGACAGGCAGGAGTATATACAACCAACGGACTACTAGAGCCATCAGCATTCACACTCTTTTCCATTTGTTGAGGAAGACATCACTTATTTGTTTGCCTGGACTGCATTTATGTCAGTTCTTAACTCATCCACTCCCAAATATTTTGGACCTCTGTATGAAATTTTTTTCTAATATAAAACTCAAACACAGCATTACTTAGTTGTTATCCATTTATCTTCAATAAAAGTTTTCTGAAATAACACATATTATATACCAAACTGTTCACAATTGCAGACAGAATACAATGGAATCATAAATACATATATTTTACAAATGGAGGTGGCGTTTTTTGTATGAGGGATTATAGTTGTGTAATCATTTTTATTTGTTTAAATTGTGAAAAAAATATTTCCCTTCATCAACACATTATTCAGCTCTAAACCAATACACGAAGAACGTAATGACTTTCTATTGATGGTAATCCACAAGGGATTGTTCTAAAAGTTATACCTAATTTGGTGCAGTTGTTTTGACAGTATTCACATTTTACTGAGGGCTTGTGAAGTTGAAAACGTGCTCAAAAATAAAGGTACCAATCAACATCTGCGTGAGTGTTTACAATTTACACACATCCAGAAAGAATGTTCCTAATGTATTAAATATATATGTATAGACCTACACATTTATATTGTACACACTAGTATGGCTGTGGAGGATCTTGAACGTTTACTGAATTTGTGAACTGTTATTACCATTGCTTGAGATAAAAGAGGGCACCTTCCCTTCGTCAGTAGATTTAGTTTCACTTTCATTGCTGGACTTATAAACTAAGACTAGATCAATAAATTGAAATATCGTTATCAGAATGATCAATATCTTCATCATCACTACCGTTAGCAATAATATAATCTAACCATTACTGAGTTTGTACTGTAAAAATTCTATTTGGTCTGACTGAAGGGGTTTGGGCTAGATTCAAGAAAAAAAAAATTGGTTTACAAGTACGAAAATAAACATTTTTTCAATGAAACCCGCGCTAACTCTTTCGGAAATTAAAAGATTAAAAGTACAAAAATAAAACATTTAGGAGAACTAGGAATGGGAAAATAACTGATTCTGTGAACACTTTGTGAACACAGTCACAAAATCTGATATATCGGGTCCTGGGTTTTCTGGAAAAATCTGGAAGCTGATGTATTGGCTGGCGGGAGTGAATGAGTTAACAGAACAGAACATGGCTAATATTACATTTACTTTTTATCTTTTAATAAATGTTTTTAAAAAACCATAACAAAAAAGGGTTAGGGAGAGAGAAAGAGAGTTGTGACATCGCATTGTGGAAGGGATGGAGGTCCAAGTTTTTATGATGAAGTATCACAAATGTGTGCTTTCTAATGTGTCAAATTTGTAAATTTATTTCTCAGCCTTAAAAATATCACATCCACGCAGGCAGACTGCTCTAAAACCCTTCCTATGATGTTGCCGCACTTGTTTCTACAATAATTTTCTTTGATTTCAATATAAACTATATTTCAAAAGCATCTATGGGCGAAGGTACTTAAACAGATTTAAATTAATTTCAGTATTTTAATTTTCAAAATGCAGATTTTTCTCTCATTTTCCATACACAATATGCAATACTTTCATATGTCATTCATTCACAAAATACTCTGAAATCTGTATAATTTGAAATATGGCCATTTTCTTTATTTCATCATTATTATGTACAAAAACAACAACAATATACTAGCTTATTCACAGCTATCATGTATGAAGAATAAAATCTCTGCTTTTCACAAGTCACAGTCCCCAAAATCACAGATAGAAAAGATGCATGACAGGCAATTTTAAATCAAAACAAGCCATTAACAACAAAACAACATGTTCATAAACAGCTAAAAAATTCAAAGTGTTCTCAGGTGCAGAAGAAGGTCTGACTGTTTAATGTAATGAGAAAAACTTGATACTTTCCACAATTTATTGCAATTTGGCATTTGGTAGCTAAGACTCCTCAGATTTACAGTTCTAAAAAATGATTAAATATATAAAGCAATTCAACTTCATTACCTTTAAAACTTTGTTCAACTGCATCTTTAAGGTACACTCTTCATCCATTTGTACTAAAGTTCTTTCCTTGTCTCATTCTCTTTTTTCAACTAA
The DNA here is from genome assembly GCA_036924085.1 of Ariolimax columbianus. Taxonomy (NCBI): domain Eukaryota; kingdom Metazoa; phylum Mollusca; class Gastropoda; order Stylommatophora; family Arionidae; genus Ariolimax; species Ariolimax columbianus. Next base: position 26,008,214 of record JAVGWX010000013.1, on the reverse strand, counting down.
AGTTCCACCTCAGGCCCATGTGTGGTCAGGTTTATTAATCCTAACGCTTTCAGCAACTTCAGAACACACTAGAATACCTGTCATCATGTATCATATAGTCATCATTTGAGGATGCTTAGAGCAGAAGTATACATTCTTATTCCAGTCTGGATTCTGAACAAGTCTGATTTTGCTTTGTTGTGCCTGTGTATTTTCTAAGAATTATAGTTACTATTGTTATGTATTACAGCAGATATCCAGGGCAGAATACATGAAATGGAAATGAGGTGCTATAGAAAACTTCTAAATGTTACATATAAAGATTGTGTCACGAACGTAGAAATACGACAGAGAGCTGAAAACGCTATTGGCCCTTTTGAAGATCTGTTCACAACAATCAAAAGACGAAAGATGCCCTGGTGCGGGCACATCGCGAGGTCCAACGGCATTACCAACTCGATACTTTTTGGTTTCGTACCAGGACAGAGAGGGCGAGGACGTCCAAGGAAGAGGTGGGTGGACAACATCACTGAGTGGTCAAGCCTTTGTCCCGGTGAGATACAACCGGTGACGGCAGACAGAGACAAATGGCGTGGGATTTTGGGAGTGTCTTCAAGTGTGAACCAACAACCTGATGGGTTACGGGGTGAACTGAAATAATTGTTATGTGTCCAGCCATCCTTATTCCCCTTGTACAGTCATATGTGCTAGGGAATAATCATGTTTTTATTTATTAGGGCTGGAACAACATCACATACATGCACATCATATGCTTTGTGTAAACAGGAAGATGCAGAAAATGGCAGTAGAATCTTCATGCAATGCATATCACTATGGCTGGTCCTCACAGCGCAAGAGAATGCAAACATTTAAGAATAAATCTGTTATTACATGCTTTCAACTGACGGCTATTAAAATAAAATCAGTTTGAGCTCAGAAGGGTCAGGTACTAGAGTGACTTGAGTAGCTATTAGCACATTGAAGTTCCTTACGGAGAAAATGATAGGCCAGGAAAGATACATGTTCATCTGCTTTATAAGCTACAAGAAAACTTTTGACTGAGTTTCCTAGAAAAGCTTGTTCGAGCCAATCCTCCATCTGACACAAATCTAAATGCCTGGATTGTTCAATGCATACACAAAAGGGATGATGGTCGAGGCTATAAAAAAATGCAATCTGGAGGTAAAGATAAATGATGATCAGCTAGAGAAGATAAAACTCACTGATGACCAAGCTGTTATAGCAGACAGAGGAAAATCTACAAACTCTGCTTAATAAAATCAGAGAAATGGCAAAAGTCTATGACATGAAAATAGACATATAGAAAAGACCAAGACAATGATCAAAGTCAATGAACCAATGTAGGTAAAGGTAACCATAAAAAAAACAAAATTGAGCAAGTAAACTAATTCCCATATCTGGGTCATATCATAATAGAAGATGCACAATGTCATAGAGAAATAAGAACTATCATTCTTTTCACAAAGAAGGCATTTAGAAAGGAATAGAGAGTCCTGGTTTCAGGTAGCATTAGTATGATGCTACAGAAAAGAATCCTGTCCACAATTTGTCTGGTCTGAGACATTGTACAGTTCTGACACATGTGCAATACATTTTTTAAAAGAAATATTTGGGGACTTTTGAAATGTGGTGTTACCAAAAATGAATAAAGTAATCTGGGCAGAGAGGAAACCAAACAAAAAGGTGTTGGCGGAAGTGGGAGAAGAAAGAAAGCTACTACAAAAGATACAAAAACAGTGACTGGCTTGGCTGGGCCACAACCTACGTCATGGGAACCCAGTGACAAAATTTTTGAAAGACAGAACACAAGGAAAGAGAGGAAGGGGCAGACCAAGAAATACCTTTGTGACACAGGCATGCCTGGCCACATTGTCCCTGTTTCTGAGGAATCTCACATTGAACTGTTGTCTGTGATTATATTTTGTTGTGTACCTTTTACATTTATTAAATGTTCTTGTTCACAGGGGATCCACTTCTGTTTTGGATAATTGAGTTTAATTTCTTATTAGTTGACTTGTCTATATTTGTTATTTGTATAAATTTGTGTGGGTTAAGAGTTTCTAAAGGATAGGGTAACCGACCTCATCCCAACCCTTCTTAGTTGCCTGTTACGACGACATACTTGGTGTGTTTTATAATGTTACTAATTTGTTTCTTCCCTACCAGGCCCCGACAACACTTGAGCGAATAAATAATTACATAATATTGTTTATAAAACTAAATATTTTAGAACATAATCTAGAACAATTCAGTGGTCTCGAGGCAAGGTGTCCGCCTTGGATGTCGGAGGTCGCGAGTTTGAATCACAGCAGAGACCGGGATTTTTTCATGTGAATTTTCTGGTAAAAATTCCCTTGATCTCTATGTAGTGAGATCGAACTCCTGTGTTCAGTGTCGAGCACGCTTAAAAAATCCCTTGGCAGTTGGAAATAAAAAAGAATTGGCTTAACTGCCTCTGCCCAAATAAAAATTCTAGCTAAAAATCTACCCAAATTAGTTGTACCTTCCCCCAGGCCTAGTATGTAACAGGAAGTTTAAAATACCTACCATGGATAGCCTTCAGTTACCTGGCAAAAAACATTAACAACAACATACTTGTTTGAATACTAGGATTCCAAATATCAAGAAACAAGAAGATCAACATATGCTGTTGGCGTAACATTTTAAAGCTAACATTTTTAAATAAATAGTAAATGTTTGTAGCACAAGCATAGTCACATTACATTTGTCTTTGTATGTTCAAGAAAATATTAATTTCATCAGCAGTAACATGGGTGTTATATCATATTCTTGTTTCTTTGTTATTCTTCATAGCACAGAGATTAATGACAGACTGTAGTCTTCTAAACAGTATAAAGATATTAAGTTAAGTTAAAATATTATGACACTAACAACAACATACTGGTATTCACAAACAGTAATATTTTTCAAATATTATATTAAAACATCAATCAATCAATCAATCAATAAGAACATTTTCAGCTCCCTGTGGAGCATAGATCTTCAAAAAATATGTGCTGCCAAGTCATGAAATGTTGACCTAGCTAAATCTGCAGAAGTTTTTGTTGTTTTAAGTTACAACATGGTGGAGTTGGCAGCCCCGTGTTCAACCCTCCTTAGTCACCTCTTATGACATGCCCGGCATGTTAAAAGTAAAGCTAATTTCATAACAGACACTGCATTCAGGGATGAAGTATTAAAGACTTCTTTGTACTAGGCCACAGCATGTTTATGAGGTAGGGTGTCTAGTTCCCTGCTTTGCTGCCTTTCCTTACCTAACAGTAATCCAGTTACCCATTTACAGCTGAGTCAACTAGATCATAATGTGAGTTAAACATTATACCACTGCGGCGAAAAGTGAGTGACCTATCAGTATGCTAATCAGATGGCGAGGTTAGTGTTTTTATTCTTTGCTCCCCTTTTTTGGCCCTGGTAACACTGGCATTTTAAAACTTAGTATTTCATTAACTTCATTAAGTTGGGTTCTTCTAATACACAGATATGTACTTTTAAAACTTAGTATTTCATTAACTTCATTAAGTTGGGTTCCTCTAATACACAGCTATGTACTTTTAAAACTGTATGCATAACAAACAAGTCTACAGTAAACCGTTTTTCTTGAAACTAATAATGAAAAGGTTGCTGCCATTAGAGCACTGCATCAATTTAAATTTACAAGTATATTTACATAGCTTCTGTGCTAAACATTCTTAACAGTAGTTGTAAAGCTGTTACTGCCAGTGCAGATGTAGTGTTAGGGACTTTATTGTACCAGATCTTAGCTTTTGAAAGGTGGACAGATCTGTCAAATAAATGCCAAGTATCCAAGTAGAAGAGAAAGAATACTGAGAGTATTTTCACATTTGCTTAGCTGTGGTCCATGCTTTTAGAATTTGCATGTGCTGGAAAGATGCTACTACTGATAGTCTAAGTAGTTAGAGCACTTGCTTCTTATGATAAAAGACCACCAGGTTCAATCCTCGGTCTCAACATGCACCACTCATCATCTGGTTGATCAGTCCTGAGACTGGTTGTAAGATTGTCTGAGTATGTCTCTCCATTTTACCCTATCCTCTGCAGTTCTCTTTATTTTAGTATCATAACAGTAAGCACCACTATCAAACTGTAAATTGGCACTTGACTTACTGTTGAGAAGGCAAGGCAGTGAGAAATAAGAACTGATCACCTCACTTTAAAAAAAATTAAAAAAGGTGAGCCATATAAAATGAAGTCTCTAACACTTCATCCCCAATACTATTGTCTGCTATGAAACCACCTTCACCATTTTATTGCAGACCAAATGCTCATTGAATAAAGTGAGTGGATGCGTTTTCTGTACATCAAGTGTAGCTAATAAAAGATCCAATCACTTATAGAGGCCATAAGGAAAGCCAATCACATGAGAAACAACTATCACTACCTTGAATGACCAGAGCAAGTGACCCTGTTCCGCATGAGAATGGGACATAACCATTTACACAGATTAAAACTAGCATCCTTCATAAATGCATATATGCAGACAAACAGCACAGACAGACTGCTATATACTTAGGCAACTGTGTACTGAGCATTGACCAACAAAGACAAATCTTCACACACAGCTATTTAGGAGCATTGAAGAACTCTCCATCCCGGCAACCAGGTGGACGGCATGGGATAGTGGTTAAGTGATTGGCTCACAGTCCGAAAGTGCTGGGTTCGCTCCCCATCACAGCACCGGCCGTTACCCCGGGGAAGCAAACCCTTAGAAAATGCAGAAGGAAGCAGAACCTTATATACAATGCATGCTGAAGCCTGATGCACTGGGCTGATAGGCACAAAATAAAAACATAGTGCAACGCACTCTGCCGTGAGGAATAAAATAATATGGTGAACGAAAAGCAAAAACAAAATCCCAGCATCCTCTATCTAGAAAACTGAACTTAATGTGAAGACATATATAATAAAACAATGGTGAATGTGAAGAAGTAGAGATAGATTCAACCATAATGTACTGAAATTCTGATTATAATTTTCTACTGAATTTAAATGACAAATAAAATTATTATAGTTACCGATTACCGTAAGGAATACATGAAAACAAATGTCTACTATACAATATTCAACTTGTAAAATAAATCATTCAAAGCTGTGGCGGTATTGAAGGTCAAAGGTAGATAAAACGTAGGTAATGGCTTTATGTTCTTTGTCCCTGATGCAGACCTTGTGGTTGTAACGTGGGTTTTATTTTGTTTTTATCCTTGTGTGGTCACTGAGCCATTACCTATATATGTTTTTAATATCTATACAATACTTACATATGAACAAATTTCTGATTAGCAAGATGCAGTTTATTTGGCTCCTATTATTTGTTCCCAGATTGATATTTTTGAGCCAGCCAACATCAACAAGAAGGACATAATCTTGTAGTGGTTTTATTTTTAAAAACATCTTGATGACCAGTTCCTGAATGTAACTGCAGGTACCAACTTAGTCTCCACCGGACCCTGTCTTAACTTAACTTAATGTCTTTATACTGGTTTAGAAGACCCTGCAGAGTCTGTATACAACCAGTTACATTTACATCACCTTGCTCTAAAAGCTATGCGCATCCAGTTTATTCTTAAATGCATTAACTGTCCCTGCCTCCACTACCTCCCCTGGCAATGCATTCCAAGCAGACACCACTCTCTGACTAAAAAAAATATTTCCTAATATCTAACCTGGACCTCTCTTTAGTCAGCTTGTATCTATGCCCTCGTGTTATTGTAAGTGGCTGTATTTTAAAAAACTTGTTATAGTTTAATTTATCGATTCCTCTGATCATCTTATAAACCTGTATTAAGTCACCACGAATTCTTCTCTCTTCGAGACACTGTAGGCCGGTTTTTCTGAGTCATTCCTCATAACTGTCTTGGGCTATGGAAGTCCAGTGTATGCTCGAGCAGTATCTTAGATGTTGCTGGGTACAGCAAGGAAGTCTGACCAATTCATTGGAGGTCTTCCCCTTGGTTGCTTTTCATCAGATTGCTGTTGCCGTGATTCATCGAACATGATTTTGTTGCAACATGTTACCTGTCCATCTATGTTTTGTCTTGTCTGCATAGATTACCGCATCATTTACCAAGGATAATCATATGTCAATCAAAATTGTGAAGATTTTGCATACATTGGTTTGGATCCGACCAAGTGTCTCTGAAGAGAACTTTGATCACTCTCAATTTGTCCTCAAGTGATTTTGTTAGTGTCTATTTCTCAGCACCATAGCACATCGGAAGGAGCAAAGTGGAATTGAAGAGAAAGGGGCTCACAGGTTCTGGTCTTGGCAATCATCCAGGACTGTGTTAATGGCTGAGAAGGCTGCTCAGCCAACACGACAATGTCTAATCAATCCAGGTTCCAGGTTATTCTCTATATTGAGGAGGCGCACAAGACAGATGTACTCATTGACATCCTCTAGTTGCACCAAGCCAAGGATGACTTAAAAACCATTCAACATTTAATTATGTAAAAAGATCAAAACTGAAATGAGTTTCTGGTTAAACAGGAAATCGCCTTGCCTCCATTTAATCCCTTATGAAGCATATGACCATCACTTCGTTACGGTAGTCTGTTCAAAGCACTTTGTTAAGGTAGCCTTTCAAAAGAACTTTGTATGCTCTTTAGTCTCTTTTTATGACTAGCTTAGAAGAGTGCAGTGGTTCTATTCTTTGCTTTCTGGGACCCAAATGGTGATAGCTGAAAATCAACAAGTAAATTATTAAATATAGTTTATTACCATCTCTTCAAAGAACTTGTCACAAGACAAGTCATACATATCTCATTAATATCTTCTTCATGAGACAAACATACAGGAACAATATGTTTGTCTATACTTGATAACAGACAAAAGCTCTTTTGGTAACATTGTCGTTTACCTGTACCAAGTTTAGCTAAATCTTACCTGCACTTGTTTTCACATTGCAGTTCTATTAACATGACACAATTTTTTTTAATGTAGCATGAAACTACTAAATTTGTAAATAAAAACAGAAAAATCACAGCAGTTGTTATGATTAAAAATACCTCTGTAACTGTTAAATATATATATCTGCCAAAGATGGATGTGTCGAACCCAAAGGTGAAAATATCGCAGTCAATCTGTGAACTAGCGACACAACACATTCCGTTCTCCGGACTACATCCTGCTACTTGCAAAACCCTGTTCAGGCTTGGTAGTGGGAGATTGAGAACAAGCGTAGAAGAAGAAGAAATATATATATATTGATGTAAGCAAGACCTATCACCTTAGACCACTAGTAAAAGTGCTAATATATTTCCATATCAAAATCCTATTGGCTGCAATAATTTTAACATGTTCAGTTACATATATTGTAACATGCTTTTGTTTACATGTCAGTTATACAATTTTGTTCATAGTAATGATCTGTCAAGGTTTTTTTTTGGTGGGGAAAAAGGTGCTTTAAAATGAGAGTATGTTCAGTTCTATTCTGTTCTATTTCTAAGAATTGACTTCACTGCACTTCGGGCATACCCATAGGTGCTCAGTCTCTCAGTAAACGGTGAATGTTGGTGATACTTATGGTTCCTGCAGCTTGTTGGCTGTACATATTTTTGGTCTGTTCTCTCTTGCACCCCAGTCCTCTCGAACCTCATTAGATTTCAAAGTTCAGCTGTCTGTGAATTTCTGATTCATTTACTGCTATGTTATCATCCAACAAGCAGTCATTGGTAGACTTCAAAATGTCACTCCTATCCATTTTTAGTTTGCCCATAATTGTGCTTGTGAAGCCAGGATGTCTGATCTTCTGTTGCTCTGGACTGCAGTAGGACCAAGCCTACACTAACATTTTCAGATGACATCCTGACATTCTGGATTGGCTCAGATAGGCATGAGATAGTCAAAGACATCCAAGAGAAGACATTAGAGATAATCTCACAGTTGTGTATGAATTCCAGTGTCCACATCAATTCTAACAAAGGCCAGCATGATGCAGTGTTTCTTGAACAATTTTATAGTCATATATATTTTGTTAATATATTCACCAGGAGATAAACATACAAGAACAATATGTTTGTCTATATTTGATCACAGATGAAAGCTCATTTGATGTTATTGTCTGCTTGTCTTTCCCTGGTATCAAATGTAGCTAAATATTACCTGCAACTGTTTCCACATTGCAATACTCTTTCAAAATGACACACAGCAATCCAATAGACTTATAGCTAAAATATAAATATAGTCAATGTTGAATTAAAATTAAATAGAAAGTTACTGACCAAGCAAATTATAAACAATGGCTCATCAAGAGACATAGGGAAAAAATTGACAATTTTGTCAAATGCAAAATACCACAGTTTCTTAACAAGAACATGTTGGTCAATAATTTTGAGAATGTGAACACAAATTACCATTCAGTGTAAAATATATATATGTGAGTTATTATACTCACACATCTTGTAGTAACAAATACATTAATTCAACCACAATTAAAAGGCACAAATAATTAAGAAAATAGAAAGGCCTGACAAACCAAACAATTGTAGATATTCTCCAAACTCCAAGTAGAAAACTAGGATGGAGTTTTGGTTAATTTTTAAAATCTGGCAGTCTTCTCATCTTGGCTATTGTGGGTAGTTCACGCTGAAACAGCTCCCTCCAGTCATTACCTTGAAGATCTCAAAATTTTGATGGAGGATTTGACACACAGTCATTACCAAATGCAAGAGAAACTTGATAGTGAAAGAACAATCAGTCAAATCAGGACTGAATTTCAACATGAAGAAAACCAAGTGCCTTAAAATCAACCATATTAACAAAGAACCAATGATCATGGAGTGAGAGCCATTGAAATAGGTGGTTGTCTTATATATTTGGGCAGCACAATTGACACTGTCACAATCGAGAGCCATCACTCCCTCTCTTTATGGTGTTTCAGAGCCAAAGATGGCACGTAAGGCTTAGCTCAAAGTTCTCCAGTTTTAATGGTATCACTCTTTGTAGTTCTTGCAAGTTTCACAGACCCTCTCTGGTCATTATTCTGCATAGTGTCTTTCTGTGCTTCTTGTCTTTCTCTTACCATGCGGTTTTCTCATAATCGTTTGTAATGGGAGTCTGTTCTTGTTCATTCAAAGCACATGTCCAGTGTAAACCCAGCTTTTGTTTTGATGATGTTTGAACCAATTTTGGTTGGACTGTAGCTATATTTGCTGATTTGTCATGAATTCTTTCCGCCTAATGCCTTATATATTACAATTTATGGAATATAAATAGGTTGTTTTTTTTCACATATATATCATGTCTATTATCTACATATTTCTGACTTATTTTAGTCGCTCCTCTACTACCCTGGGGTGTATAGAGTAGTCAGAAAGAGATCATTTCCTATCAGCTGTCTTCCCTTTGGTCTGATTCCAGTCACATCATCAGCCCTTCAGAAGCTGTTTAATTAATGTTGTCATTCAATTAAACTTTATGTGCTCCTCTAGGTCTGGATCACAGCCTCTTTGCTTTACATAGTTGTTCCAGTGACCTATCTTCGTGCTGTCTGCAGATGAGGCCAACCATGGTAACTGGGACTGTACCTGTGAGGTCTTTTTAAGGCATTTTTAAATACTGGCAATGAAGGGTCTAACACTTCTTCTTCAACAGCAATGTCTTCTAATGAGACTATCTTTACCTATTGCAAATAATTTATTTTTCAGATTACCAACCTTAAATATCTTATTTCTGAGATATGGTGTTAAGTTGAAGACATGTATTATAGGTTCTTTGTATTTGCCTAATTGGTTTCTGTGAGGACGTCATGTGTGACAGAGATGAGAATAGGACCAGGACTACTGCCACAATGAGAACATGTTATAAGAGGTAACTAACAATGTGATATAATTACTGTGGAGTAGAAGACATTCCAACTCCTGGGTTTGTACAACCTGCTATTAACACATGTCAAACGCATGTTCAGTGTGCAGCAACCTTCTGAAAGAGGGCTCTAAAACAATACTCCTTACAGGAATTAAAGTAGTGAATCATTTGTTGTCCTGAGGATAAGAAGAAGAAGAACAAATCTTCTCATTAAGCTGTTACATCCCATTTCACAACCTATTTAACACTCCCTACTGTTGGAGGTTCCATCAGTTCCCCAACATCAGTATTATCATCATCATTCACAGAATCACTGTTATCTAATGCAGAATTGCTCGGAGTGTACATCTCAGCATAAAGCTGTGGTATATGAAGCTGGGGGTTCTTGGTGATGACAAGTCCTACTGCAATGTTGTGCTGCATGCTAAACTGTGAGAACTCTGACAGGCATAGTAACATCTCACCAAAGCGAATGCTGCCTTCTGGAAAGTGTTCTGCAACAGAGAATACAGTTATGATCCACCTTCTTCACTTGAGTATTACTAGATCCCAAAAAGGAATTTAAGAATAGTTGCACTGTAACCTGTCAGACATGTTGTAAGAGGCGACTAACGAGTGTTGAACATTGGGCCACTACCCCCTCCCTTTTTACTTTTAAGCCACAAGAAAAAGAAATGAACATCTCTACACCCCATGGGTGAAGAGAAGCGACTAGGTTATGCTCTGTCATTTAACCTTTTCTTCATTTAATCTTTTTCTTTAACTGATCTCTGAGAAAACATGTTTTCTATTACTCCTGTATCGATGAAACTGTGGCTGAGCGGTTTGGATACCAATCTCTTGAGAGAAGTAAAGTGCTTGGCTCTCGTGAAAGGAAAGCTCAACAGTTTCAAGCATCCCTTGGTCTCAAGCACCTAGTCCTATTGGAGATAGACAAAAAACTCTGAGATCCCATATACATGTTGTACACATAAAAGAACCCTAGGCGATTGTAAATCAATAAGAGTAGCTGTTAGCCACTGTCCTGACAAAATTATAAAAGTAATACCAATAAGCAATCTACTTTCCAACAGACCTATTATGCAGCAGGAAATAAAATCACAAAAAAAACCTACTATGGATAGCCTTTGGCTACCTGGCAACAGACATACACCTGCCTGTTTGAAAACCGGTATTCCGAGTTTGAGGATAGTTTGAATACCGTACTGATTTCCTAGTCAGGAGAACATTTTGATAATAGCCAAGGTTTATTCTGTCATGGGTGAAATAAAAACCTATCCTGTGCACTGTGCAGCGACCTTTTATGCAAACAGCCTTCACTCCTCAATCTGTTAAAATCTCATAGTGGACACGAGCAAATGGGAAAAAATATTAAATTTAAAAAAATATTTTTTTGTGTGAGGTTAGAATAAATAAAGTTACAGTAAATGTAATAACACAAACTTGCAGGAACTTAAATGCAGGATGACAGAGAAGAAATATTGAATTGTTTAACATTCTGTTACAAGGGAGTCAACAGAAGAATTAATAAACGTCATTAGAAACAGCAAATTGTGGAGAATCCAAAATATCCTAGCCAGTCAGTATAACACCTAAAGCTCACCAAGTGTGATGTAAAAGGTGACTAACTTAACTGAACTTAATGTAACATCATTATACTGGTTTAGAAGACTCTGCAGGGTTTGTATACAACTAGTTTCTTGGAGGGTGGTTAACTGATGTGCGAGTCCATCTTAATAGACTCATACACTAGAGCAAAGGAGACTTTTTGTGATGCCTGTTAGGCGCCATTTTTGCTATTCTTAAATCACCTAACCATGGCCTGTATTATGCCATGCCACACAGTTAGTTACCTCTTATGAGATGCTCTCTGCAGGGCAGAGACACTAGTGGACCATTTGGGACAAATGAGGATTGTTCACAGAGGACTCTCACAATGTAAAATAAATTGCTGAGCAAACCACCACTACAAGAGTACGTAAAGTGTTTTGGTGCAGGCTTCCTTTAAGGTGAAAAACAGGAGAAGAAGAAGAAGCTTTATTGGCCACACCTTTCTGACATTTAACTTGTACTTATGGTTTTTATGTTTGAAATTGCTGCAGCACTAAATCAGTTCGCTAAATTTTAATGAAGACCTGTCATTTTCAGAGACATAAATATAACCCAGATGGACATTTAGTAGGCAACACAAACTACCATAGCAGATAACTGTACTGAAGTTAGGGATAAACAGAACTATGCAAGTCAGCAGGCCACGGTACTGCGTAGAATACCTGAAAGAAGATAAGAAAAACGAGTTCTAAATAACAGTCAGGAATAAATATCAAGCACTGGAGCAGATAGATAAATGGGCCAGCATTGAGGATAAATGTACAAAGTACATGGAAAGCTGTATGCGAGGAAGTGCTAGGAATGAAGAAACGGCAACATAAAGAACGGATAACGGCAGAAATAATCACTTAGATCGAGAAGAGGCGAAATGAGAAAATGACCTTACAAAATAGTAAAACAAGAGCCGCAAAGAGCACAGCACAGAAAGAGTATGCAGAGAGCAACAAGAAGGTTAACAAGAGCACCAAGGCGGACAAAAGAAGTTACATTGATGGTCTGGCTGTGGAAGTGGAAGAGGCTGCAGGAAAGGGAAATATGAAAGGTCTATGTGAGGATACAAAGAAACTATCGAGAAAGTATCAACAACAAGTAAACCAATAAAAAATTAACTTGAGGAAAAACTGAAAAGATAACTGACCTTGAAGAACAAAATAAAAGATGGGTAGAATACTTTGAAGAGCTTTTCAACAGACCAGACAACCAGACAACCCAGGTGACATGCCACCAGCAGAGGAGGATATGCCGATCAACTGTGATACTTCAAGTAAAGAAGAGATTAGAAGGGAAATAGTTTCTAAGGAACGGAATAGCAGCAGGACCTGATGGGATACCACCAGATGCCATAAAAGCCGACATTGAAACATCTTCTAACATACTCCACAACTTGATAAGTGCCATCTGGGAGCAAGAGAGCTTACCAAAAGACTGGAGACAGGGCTACCTGGTGAAATTGCCTAAGAAGGGAGATTTACAGGGATGCAAAAACCTTAGAGGAATAACGTTATTATCAGTGCCAGGAAAAGTGTTAAATAGAGTAATACTAGAAAGGTTGAAAAAGGCAGTGTATAACTAGGTAAGAGATGAACAGGCGGGCTTCAGACAGAATAGATCATGCATTGACCAGATAGCCACATTGCGGATAATTGTGGAGCAATCATTGGAATGGAATTTGAGTTTGTTCATCAATTTCGTTGATTATGAAAAGACTTTTGACAGTTTGGACATAGATATACTCTGAAAACTACTGAGGCACTATGGAATTCCTCAAAAGCTTACAAACACAATTAGAGAGACATATGAAAGTATGCAATGTAGAGTTGTACACGAAGGACAACTCACAGAGCCATTCAAAATTAAAGCAGGGGTACGACAAAGTTGCCTACTGTCACCTTTCCTGTTCATCCTGGCAGTGAACTGGATTATGAAAGTCACAACAAATGAGAGAAATAGAGTTAGTGGACCTTGAATAAACAGCTGGAGGACCTGGATTTTGCAGATAATACAGCCCTTCTGTCCCAAAGTCAAATGCAAAGGAAACTGGATAGACTGGATTATACCTGTAAACAGTCAGTTTGACGATCCATGAGGAAAAGACAAAAATAATTAGAGTCAATGCAACAAACACAGAACCAATCAGGCTGAGAGGACGCCACTTGAAGAGGTAGAGGTATTTACATACCTAGAAAGTATCATCAACAAGGAAGGAGGGACAGACGAGGATATAAAAACAAGAATACAAAAAAGCAAGAGTTGCATTTGGAATGTTGAAACCCACATGGAACTCCAAGGAAATAAGAAGGAAGACAAAAATAAGAATTTTTCAATTCAAATGTGAAGCCAATCCTGCTGTATGGAGTGGAAACCTGGAGGATGACCAAAGGTAATGACAGGAGACTGCAGGGTTTTGTCAACAGATGCCTGAAAATGATTCATGGTACAAAATGCTTTGATAAAGTTACAAACGACAGATTGTGGGAAAGAGCGGGACAAGGTAAATTGGAACAGGAAATCTTAGGAGGAAAGTGGAGATGGATGGGTAATACATTAAGAAAGCCCCAGGCCAGTATCACCAGGCAATCCCTGTCATGGAACCCCGAGGGAAAGAGAGGCATAGTCAGACCAAGGAATACATAGAGATGAGATCTGAAGGCGGAAGTGAAGAAAACAGGGAAAAGCTGAAAGAAAATAGAAAAGATTGCACAGGACAGAGCTGCTTGGCGAGGGTTGGTTGATGGCCTATGCACCCCCTGGGTAATAGAAGACAAAAAGAGAGAGCTGCTTGACGGGTTGGTTGATGGCCTATGCACCCCTGGGTGATAGAAGACAAAAGAGAGAGCTGCTTGACGGGTTGGTTGATGGCCTATGCACCCCTGGGTAATAGAAGACAAAAGGACGTACGAAGAGTCAAAACGGCTTATCAAAGCCAGATACATGACCAAATGGGAAACCGAACATACTGGTTACACCAAAAACGATGCCTATTACCAGTTGAACCAAAGAGAGCAGGTCGTTGTCTTCAGACTTCGCACTGGCCACAATAGACTGAGGTACCACCTATTCAACAAATTGAAGATAGGTGATACCGACGAATGCCCGTGCGGTACCGGTAAAATGACCGCTGAACATCTGCTGCAGAGCTGCCCGACATACGAGGATCAGAGAGAGCAGATGTGGCCATCACCAGTGGAACTGCAAGACAAGCTCTATGGCAGCAGCGACAGCCTCAGAATGACCGCCGCTTTTTTCGAAAAAATAATGGTTACTGTCTGACTGCGTACGAAGAAGAAGAAGAAGAAGAAGACCAAGGAATACATAGAGATGAGATCTGGAGGCGGAAGTGAAGAAAACAGGGAAAAGCTGAAAGAAAATAGAAAAGATTGCACAGGACAGAGCTGCTTGGCGAGGGTTGGTTGATGGCCTATGCACCCCCTGGGTGATAGAAGACAAAAGAGAGAGCTGCTTGACGGGTTAGTTGATGGCCTATGCACCCCTGGGTGATAGAAGACAAAAGAGAGAGCTGCTTGGCGAGGGTTGGTTGATGGCCTATGCACCCCTGGGTATTAGAAGACAAAAGAGAGAGCTGCTTACGGGTTGGTTGATGGCCTATGCACCCCTGGGTAATAGAAGACAAAAGAGAGAGCTGCTTGACGGGTTGGTTGATGGCCTATGCACCCCTGGGTAATAGAAGACAAAAGAGAGAGATAACTGTAACTTAACGTAAAATTTTCATACTGGTTTAGAAGAGTCTGTATACAACTAGTTTTTTTACTGCACTTGATCTAATAATAACTATGCGCATCCAATTTATTCTTGAATATTTTAATTGACGCTGCCTCCACTATTATCTGTGGCAATGCATTTCAAGTTAAGTTAAGTTAAGTATCCAGCCCTCTCTGACAAAAAAAAAATTTCCAAGTATATAATCTGTACCTTTCTTTAATTAATTTGTAGCTATGCTCTCTTGTTCTTGCATGCAGCTGTACTTTGAAAAAATTGTTATAGTCTAATTTATCCTTTTTCTTGATTATCTATAAATCTGTATTACATCTACTCAAATTCTTCTCTTTTCTAGACACTGTAAGCTGGTTTTTCTGAGTCTTTCTTCATAACTGTAATTCTGAAATTTCACTATAAATTTTGTAGGGTTATGAAATTATAGGAAGATTGAGAAGATCAGTCAAACTTACCAGTCTCATAATCTTGGAATGCATTCATATATCTCTCTTTCAGCTCCTTTGTTCTGTCTGTATTCTCTAACCCTGTGTGTTCTTTGAAAGGAATAGAAGAGTATGACAATAAGCAGAAAGAAGAAAAACATTTTGAAACAAAAACTTACATAACTGTAAAATGCACCTAGTCTCCCTGATTTTTTCTATAAACAATAATTTTAAAGCAATGAAAACCGGATAACATTCTCTATGAAGTCTTCCAATATATTGCTTTACATATCAAACTTTGCTTCTCAATACTTTGTCAATATATTTAGTGATCCTCATCAGAAGATATAACGTAGTATACTTACTGCTAATACCCTTTTTTTTCTTTTGGTTTTTTTATGTGCTGCATTTCTTACCACATTTATTTAAATAGTGTATTTATTTTTCTTTCCCTTCATTTCTTTATTTCTTTGTGCATATCCCCTCTATCATTCCTCTCTCCCAGTTCTTAACCCACAATGACATTTCCAGTGATAAACAAGAAAGTGCAACCAAAAATATAATAAAATTTCCAATGAAATCTTTCAATACTATCTTTTCAGCAAACTACAGATAGGAACTACCAATGAATGTAACTGTTACTGATAGAATTGTCACTGAACATTTATTGCAAATGTGTCCAACATATGAGAAACAGAAGTATTCATGGACATCATCACCAATTCCATTATGTAACAAGCTCTAAGAAGATACCAATAGTCTTAATTAGGATATTTAAGTTAATGTCTCAATGCATATAAAGAAGGAAAATAAAAGGCAACAATAAATAAATATTGAATGTTAATGACTAACAATTGATCGAAAGTAAAAAAAAATGATGTGCCATAGACTAGTAGTGCATAATATTTATGTGGTTCCACTATGAAGTATGATTTTATTCAAATCGTTTTCACTTGAGCTCTCAGGATAAGATGGCAGGACAAAGTACCTAACTCTGAAATTCTTAGCAAGCCAAGCATGTTTCCGCATCCATGCTATACAATGAGCTCAGAATGGGCAGACACTCATCTGGTGGACAGAAGAAACGCTACAGAGACTCCTTCAGTGTCTCTGAAAGGTTTCAAGAGTGATGTCACCTGCTGGGTAATACTTGCACAGAGCCATTCCACCTGGAGCGTTTGTATCATACAAGGTGCTCAGATCGTAGAGCGAAACACAATTGCAGAGGCTCAGATAAACATGCTGCCCGAAAGAACAGAACACTTAACACTTCCACGGCCAACGCCTCACATGTGTGTCCCAGGTGCAGCAGGGTCTGCAGTGCCAGGATTGGTCTTTACAGTCAAATTTGACCACATCTTGCAGATGTCGCTATCTTTTCTTGCGATGGGTAACTATTATTATTTATATCATTATTTTATTCAGAATATCCCCAAATATTTCAATATCTTTATTACAATTTTTGACAACCCTTTAATAGCCCATCAGGGCTCAAAATTGAGTCATGACACAACTGCTCTAGACAAAGAAGTAGTAAAAGAAACATACCATCATTAAGAAGTAGCATGCATGACATATACGCGTATTCCATATCTGTCAAGACATGTCTTTGAGCCATGATTCCTGCATGTTTGTAGTGAACGTGAATTACATCAAACTCTGGGAACAATTCCTGGTAATGTGGAAAGAGGTAATGTGCAACAATATAGATCTCTGCAGTATTATCCAAAGGAAAAACAGTTTAGGCCATTTAATATGAATGTGAAAATTGTCCTACTATATGACTTGGAAATCTGGCATGTACAGTGACAAAGAGAATATCTAGGCTTTTAACATCAAGAGACTGCAGACCATCACTAACAGATGTACCCATCAAATTATTTGTTTCCCCGAGAGTAGAACTCAGAGTAGTTCTCCACCCATCTGGCTCTCTGCTGGTCACGATCCATGATTCTCACACCTGTCAGAGATTTTAGTCTAGTACAACACTTTACCACAGATAGCAGTGTCTGCTAAAAAAAACTACCTTTACCTTTTCAACCATCATCATCAATCATCATCAATCAACTTTATCCCCACCAGTGGATCAATGGTCCTCAACAAACAAACACCAAACCTTTCTGTCTTCTGTCAACACCACATGTCTGTCCTGCTTTTGTTATGTTTATGGCTATTTCTCTTCTTCAAGTGTTCCCAGGCCACCCTCAACTCCCCTTGCCATTTGGGGTCCAGAAAAGGAACTAATGGGTAACCTTGTTCAATGTTATCCATAATGTGTGTCCCAGTCACTTCTACCTCCTCCACATTATGTCTTGACTCACTGGGGATTGTTCTGCTCTTTCAGATAGCCTTTTCCTTATTCAGTAACAATGTAGAGAGTTGGCTGAGCAATTATAATACTAGGCTCTTAGTCTAGAGATACAGTTCAAACCCCTGTAAGGCCTAAGTTTGTTTCTATCAGGAATGAAATAACAACCTGGCCTGCACACTGACTACCATGGCAAGCAGATGTTATTCCTCGGCCCTAACGATTCCATCAGTAGAAAGATGCCATGCTGATAGCTTCTGTTTACTTAGCAAAGAATAACAAAAATGATCTGCAATCTCACCTTGATCATTTCTATCTCATTTCTGGTGAAGTTAAAGTAGTTGTAGAAGCCAGTATCAGGTTCATAAGCTCGACTGTGATTCAAGATGACTAGGCTGTAAGTGGCCATACGCAGTAGCAAAACCTGGTCATCAATCTTGAGGCTTCGGAAACCTACATGCAACAAAATAAGTTTAACCTTCTGAAACCCACTAAAATGTAAATAACGCAGGATGTCCACAAAAAAGGTCAATAAGGTGATAGTAGAAATGCTGGGAGTTGCTTCATTTTGCAGAGAAGATAATTAATTTTTTAAGTTGGAACTCTTTCTAGAACTGCAAGATGACAAGATACTGTGTTTTCTCATGTGAATTCATTGTACCTGAGGGGGAGAAATTGATATATGTTCTAAATGAATATGTGAAAACATGTCAAAACTTGGTATTCAGGAAAGTTTAATGAGTTTCTCTGTCAAAAAAATGGACAGCATTAATTTAAACACTTCGCTCCGAAGGAAGCCAGATGAATTAAGTCAAGAGTGGTACCCGAGATGAAAATAATAGGACCACTGTCCAAGCAATGTAATAAAAGGCAACTAATGAGAGTTGTGATGGGGTCAACAACTTCAACATGTACAAAAAACATTGCATTATAATACAGGCTTCCTATAAGGTGACTGAATGTAATGCAGTTAAAACCTATGCTTGACATTGCAGTGAAAAGATGAATGATTGCAAATTATTGGAAACAAGCGTCTTTTAAAAAGGGGACAGCTGCAGTTGCGGCCAGTACTTCACATTGGAGTGAAAAGGTAAATGAATCAAGTCCAGAGACCTGTGAATAACAGAAGAATTAGCAAAGCAGCCAAAATAGCAAATTTCTTATAAGCTCTCTAAGAACACACTGCACACAAACAGCAAAAAGAAACAGAGAATTAATTAGTATTCCATAAACTCAAACACAGTATTTAACATCAAACTTCATTTTTTCTTTCTATTTAAAAAAAACTCTCTTTTCTTTCTCCACACTCTTATTTTATTTTACTCTGTCCAACAATCACAATCTCGCACAACTTTCACACGCGCCTTCAGGGTGAGGCCCTTCCATTGCACTTTGGTTGGGCTGGTTTCTGAGAGCGCACAAACCTAGCATAGGTACATACAGATGTACACATACATCCAAGCATTGGTTTATGCATTTTAATATTGCCCAATTTACTACAGTCTGGGGTGGAATAGGTGCGCCTCTGCCTGTAGAAACTAGTGAGGCAAACACGTAAAATTAAAAAAAAAA
This sequence comes from Ariolimax columbianus, assembly GCA_036924085.1. Lineage (NCBI taxonomy): Eukaryota > Metazoa > Mollusca > Gastropoda > Stylommatophora > Arionidae > Ariolimax > Ariolimax columbianus. Next base: position 25,988,722 of record JAVGWX010000013.1, on the reverse strand, counting down.
TTGTTTAATTCTTTCTATATGTTTTTGTCGTGTGTAAGAAATGTTTTACAGTTGGGCTCACAATCCGAAGGTGTTGGGTTTGCTTCCCATCACAGCACCGGCTGTTACCCCTTAGAAAATGCAACAGGAAGCAGATCCTTACATCCGCGCTTTAGTGGCTGCACTCTCGACTCGCTCACGTGTTTTGTGTCAAGTTTTCTTATGTTCGGTGGTTCATGTTTGAATTATATTTCACAACTCCTTCACAAGGTGGTATCAAGGACTTTATTCTGTGGAATTGCTGTACTTTGATTGGTTATTCTGTTTGTTATGCTGCATTTCATGCCTGGCCCAAGCTGTGGGAGACCAGTCCATGACGGAGTTCAACATTCCGCTTAAGTGCACACCAGAATTCAGTCAAGATTATCACTACTTAAGGACCTTTCTGCTCAAACTGAAGCCGACTTCCTCCTGCCCGTCCCTCCCTCCACTGGAGGTTACATGATACCTCTCCCAACCTTACATGATACCTCTCCCAACCTCACATTCTCAGCACATTCAGGAAAAAAAGGTGGACACAATCAGAAGCCTCGCCGGCGGGACACATAAAAACAGGGAGTTTGACAAGGACAGACATGGAAAGCTTGACACAAACATTAGTCTAATACACTCCTTGCGGCCCTCATACCAAGGCTGTAAAACACATGGCTCTACCTGGAGAGTCTGTAGAGATTTTGGTTGACATGATGCGCATGAACACAGCCACAGCAGTTCGACATGGCAGTGGTCGATCGACGCAACGAGCAATTGAAGCCTACGCGAACATTATTATTTTTATTTGGCTTAACTCCCCCTAGTCTTCAGCTGTCAACAGGCTACATACAAAGCAGTAGGTAATTTGAATTTAGAATTGTTCTTCTCTTTGATGAATTACTAGCTATGGCTGATGACTTCATCTACCCAGACTATTCTGGTTGTTGTATGCCACAGACACATAATACACTGCCCTGTCCCCTGTTAGTATGAACAACCTCACCATGAGTATAGAAGTTAAGATTGTGCTGCCAGAAACTATGTGTTGTGTATACTTCAAGGGCATTCAGTTCGAATTGAGATCTCAACCTCAATTTCACTCCTAACAATGACAGCCTTTGGGACCTAATCATTAAACAATATTGCTTTTGTAATATTCTTACCTGGTATCCTCTTGGCAAAACGCACAATACATTTGGCATGAAAGTTAAAATGCTCCATCATTTTCTCCCATGTTGAGTCCACATCTTTAAATCTGTCTGCTTCAAACAAATCAGACTTTGCTCGGTTCTATGGTAAAAAGATAACATAAAATAACCAATAAAATTTGAAATACTTAAATAGATTCAGAAACTCAAAATTATCAGATAAGGATATTTTCTTCTTCGCCACCCGCTTGCTCTCAAACTCTTGCTACCAAGCCCTAAAAAGAGCTTTGCAATGACAGGATGTTGTTTGAAGACTGGAATGCGCTGTGTCGTAGTTTACAGCTTGACTGCGATATTTACACCTTTTGCTCCGATTCATTCAACTGTAGCAGAAATTTGTGTGTACCGGGTTAGCCTTCCCTTTTCGATCCCTTCTCCTTAGTCAGTCTGCCCTGTTGCAGCCTGTTATCAAGGATCACCACGTGAAGGTGAAGAAGACTCTTGGGAACTCTTGGTTACTGGCCCTGATGCTAGCAGACAGCTTTGGGTTGCTGACCGCTGCAGCTCATGCACTGCTCAGCATCTTGATTGCAGATAAGGATATGAATTGATCCTTTTCTTTGTTCCCCTTGAAATATTGAACTATAAAGGATGCTCATCACTTATTCACATTTTTTGCTCTTCTAGAATTCCTATCTCACAGCCAACTCCTAATGCAGAAGAGGTAGGTAGATTAGACAGAGTTTGTCAGCATGTAGGTCTAACCTTCCATGCAGAAATGACAAAAATTTCACAAATTAAATGTGGCCACCAACAGAGCTCGCATCAAATTGAGAGAAACACATTGGATGAGGTAGAGAGCTTCACATACCTAGGGAGCATTATAAACAGGTCGTGCAGATGAGGATGTAAAAGCCAGGATACAAGAGGCAGAGTATCATTTGCCATATTTAAAATCATATGGAAATAAAAAATTCATACCAAGATAAGGATTTTCAACTCCAATATGAAGTCAGTCCCTTAAAATGAGCAGAAAACAAGGTTTATTACCAAACTAAATATTAAGAGATTACTGAGCTTTATCAACAAATTTCCAAGAAAGGTTCTTGACCTGCAGTGGATTGACAAAGTTACAAACATACATTAGTGGGAAAGAATAGGACAAAGACAGGTGCAACAGGAAATCTTAGGAAGAAGGTGGCACTGGATAGGCCACTTATTACAAAAGCTCTGAGGTAGTATCACTAGGCAATCCATGTCAATCATGGAACTCACAGACAAAAAAAAGCAAAAGGTAAAAGAACATATGGAGAAGAGATCTAGACACCAATATAAGAAAAACAGGGAGAAGCGGGAAAGAACTAAAAAAATAGCAGAGGACAAGTCTGCTAGGAGAGAGTTGGTTGATGGCCTGTGCATGCTAAGGACATAAGAGCAAAAAAGGAGAATTCCACATATGTCATTCCACTACCCTCGTCTTCTCTTTCATCCCTCATCACTATATTTTCTTTGTCTACTCAGCTCCTATTTTGTCTTGTTAAAATGATCTATTACATGTTTGGTTAAATTCTTTCTGATGTGTTACTGTCAGTGGGTCAAAAGGGGAGCAAAGAATAGTTACACTCCAACCTGCCAGGCACATTGCAAAACAACTAAGCAGAACTGATCATGTTAACAGCTACCTCATTCTGTAAAATTTATGACCCACATGAAAAACAAAGGAAGTCCTCTACACCTTATGGTAGAATAAGAATGACTTGGAAGGTTTTCTTGGAAGTCCTTATCTGTCTGCTAGATTAAGGATGTAGTTGTTTATAAATATACTTTTATTAAATAATGGATGTATGCTTGAGACTTGAGAATGAACAATGTTCAACAGCGGGTCAAAAAGTAACCTTAATATTAAAATAAATATTAATATTAAAATATGAAGGCTACTTCTTAATTCCTGCTAACAGTAAGATGATTAAACATCTGATTCGTCTTGAAAAGCTTTCTGTAATTGTCATGGTTTCCAAGTCTTTTGTTTCAAATATCAGAAGTTGTGTGTACTTTTCCATTAAACAAGATTTCACTAAGAGCAGGCTGCTTGTTACAACCAAAGAAATGAAACTTATAACTAGTGAATTTTTCCCCAAACGGCCATGGGGTTTAATTAAATTGACTCTTCGACTCACTTATATATATGCATCATCTTTACCTGCAGTATTAATTAATTGCTGAACTTATGAATTATTAGACATTTAAGTTCTATTTATCATTTTCCATTGCATGGTCCTACATAATTTATAAACACACTTAAAATCAAGCCTGTCTACTGCTATATGGCATCAAAACCAAATCCAGATCTGTCTTGCTGTCAGCATAAATCCTTCCCATCACCAATAGCTCTTCCCTCTGTCTCTGGCACCAGGTTATCTTTTTTCTAAAATCCCAAAAAGTTCAGGTAAAAAGAATAGCTTTCTTATGTCTTAAATGTCACTTAACACCATGCCTATCATGTCACTAAAGTATGATACATCAAGTATCACTCATAAGTCAAATAAGGGGTCAATGTATATTAATTGACAGTTTGTAGCAGACAATGAATCAGTCATTGGACATAATCACTGGTCATGTATGATCTTTCACTAGATTCTGTAAAGTGACTCGTTGTTGCTAGGTGTTTGGTCACAAGAGGTCACATGAAAATTGTTTAATAACTGCAGGTCAAGACTGTTCCCAAATCAAAAAATATTTTCTCTTATCTTATTTGTGAGATATTTTGTGTGTATAAGGTTTTCTTGGTACTGGCAAGGCTTTTACTAATCCAGTTATGGGCATTCATCTGAAGAATTATGGTAATCTACTTACAAGCAGGGCTACATGGCATAAGCAGTGATACAAAGAAGGATGAAATAAAAACTAGTACAAAACAATGATTTTATTTCTAGCCAATACTTACAACAGTACAAAAGTGAGCCAAGTTCTTGGCTGCATCCAGCAGGATACCATTTAGTTCATCATTGGACACATTAAAGCAAGCCTGATTTCCTGCAGTTTTGACCTTTACAGAGGTGGTTGCTGGGATTGAAGGCTCCTGAATGTCCCTTCTCTGTGGTGGTGGTGGTGTTGGTTCTTTTTGTGGGCATGGAGCTACTGTCACTGCTATACTAGGAAAGTGGACATGAGGTAAATCGTGACATGATGACTGCGACAATGTGCTTGGCCTGGATGATGACCACTCCTGTTGTGATATCTTCAGATTTTGTGGCTCTGGTGACTGATGACATCTGTTGGAGAAACTATGCAGATTATGACTGCCTCGGTACATATCTGCACTCACTAATTGTGAGGTATATTCTTGCCTGTCTGTTGGATGTGACATACATATCTCATCCACTCTGTTCTGTCTAGAAAGAATTGGCTGTGTCTGTTGCAGTGGTTGTGACCGAAGGTTGTGAAAGTATGGTGCTGGGTGTTGCTCAAAATGTTCATACGGTGGTCTGTTACAATCAGGGAATGGAGAAGAGAACTGACTTCCTAATGCTTCAGGCTGATAATTATGATTGTACATTCTATTGTTGAATGTTTCCTGCTTGGGTATAAGTCTACCACTGTACAAATTACTTGGGTAAGAAGTGTTTTCCCCATAGCTCTCTTGCAGGTGGTAAGCTGGCTTACAATGTTTATCTTGATCAACAAAACTGTACATAAAATAGGGACCATGAATATTTTGTTGACCCTGATGTATATAATCTGTTGGATAGTTATTATATGAAGAAGAGGGTGGGTGTGGTGATTGGGAGGAGAGATTGTTGACATCATGTGGAGGTATGAAAGAGGGTGGACGTGTGAGTGGGAAGGATAAATGTTGAGTGCCGGATACTGAAAAATCATGAGATGTGGTGTGACCAACAGAACTTGCAGTTGTCTGAGGCTTGGACAAGTCAATACTCAAATCTTGAGGCTGGTTATCAGATGATGAATCATATACATCAAAGTGTGGTCTCCCAAATATTTGAGGTTTAGAATTTCTAGGCACAGAAGATGGACTTAAAGCTGAAGTGTACGGTTTGTGAATATGCTTGTGATGGTTTGGGGATGACGATGGCATTTGATGTCTAAATATTGCTGAATGATCTACAGGTCCTGGAGATGTCATGTGTTGCTCTATTCCAGTCAATACTTGATTTACTTGACATAAGGGAAGTGTTGGTTCTGGTTCAGCTTTAATTTCTTCCATCTTTATAGGAGCTGGTTTCACAATATCAACAGAAGATGAAACTTGGGTCAAGTCGATTGATTGAAGGCTATCATCCACATCTCCAGGAAGACACGGGTCAATGATGACTGAATCAAAGTTTAAATGTGATGGACTTGAACCATTATCAACTCCTGGTTCTATCTTTAGTGCTGCCTGCTTCCTTGCTTCTATGGATATTGCATGTTTCACAGCATTTGGTTGTCTGCCTATTCGGCTGCCTGGTACAGAAAAACGTATTTTATTAATTAACAATACAGTTTTAAAAACACATTTGACTAGCAACATCTTTATGTACATAAATCAATGCTGCTCTGTAGCAGTCATCCTGTAAAGAGCCATCTTTAGTGATGGCCCTGTTCTTCCTAAGGTGTGAATTTGATATGAATAAGGCAGCATCAACTAAAGTTTTTAGCATGAAACACACTTGCCCTGATTTTTTTAATCTAGTGACCATATTATTTCAGGAGAATATTGCAAAGATCATGAATGATAATCAACATCATATGTATTTGTTAACTACAGTTGAAGTTACTGATACGTCACCATAAATAGCCTTCTGGCAGAAAGGAAAACATGAATGCATTTATGTGCATTTGTATAGATGGTTCAAATGATACTTTGTTTTGGAGGATCAATTTGTCAGCACCATGTACAACCCTACCTAATCACCTTTTTACAATATGCATAGCATGGTCAAATGAGCCTATCCTATCCACCGTAGTAAGGGGCTACATGATCAACATAGGGAAATGAAGGACAATAGGATTGCAAATATAGGTCACTGTTAGTCATTCGTGAGTACATATATTATATCGCCTATATTACAACCCAATAAATTGTTATCAAGACACTATCTATCATTATAGTATTTATTCCCAATGCTAGAGTCCAACTGGTTAATTTAGGAATAAACAATCTTTGGTCTTGTAGTCACCATGCAGTGCATACGCTGGATATTATTTACTCCTGATAGAAAAAATATATGCCATTCCAAAGTTTGGAACCCATGTTCTCTTGATTTGAAGACCGGTAAAAAACACTTTTTTTGACATCTGAGGCTGAAAATATACTGTCTTCTTCTTCTTTTCGCTTTTTGTCCTGCTTGTGCCTTTCTGTTTTAATATCTTGGGTCGATTGTCAGTGATGAAGGATCAAAATGTGAGGTGTTGTCCAGAATAGCACAGACAATAGCGGCGCTTGCACGGCTTAACAAAATCTGGCAAGATAAACAGTTAGCACTACGCACGAAAATCAGATTAATGCGTACACTGGTCCTGTCAATATTCCTCTATGCGTGTGAGACATGGACAGTTACAGCTGACCTTCAACGAAGGATACAGGCCTTGGAGATGAGATGTTTCCGAAAACTTTTAAACAAAGATCGAGTTACAAATGAGAAAATACGAGATAGAATTACAACAGCAATAGGGCCTTTCGAAGATCTCTTGGCAACTGCCAAAAGAAGAAAACTCACTTGGTACGGTCACATATCGAGATCAAATGGTCTTGCAAATACAATCCTCCACGGAAAGGTGCATGGCAGACGACTAAGAGGCCGGCCCAAAAAGAGATGGGAGGACAACATAAAAGAATGGACCAGTCTCCGACCAGAAGAGTCACAGGCAGCGGCATCTGACAGAGAGGGGTGGCATGGGGTTGTGAGGATGTCTTAATGTGTGCCCCAACGACCTCACCTGTTACGTTATGACCTGACCTGACCTGTGCCTTTCAGCGTCACGTTATGAAGAGGTTTCTTAATTGGGCCCTAGGATGTGTTTCGTACACCAGGATCAGTACTGCTTTTGTTATTTCTGCTATCCATCTTTTGTGTAGTCAGCCCTTGGCTTTGTATACATTGTATCTGTATAGCATTGCTTTCTGAGGGATATAATCTGGTGTTTGACATGCCACGTAGCCGAACCATTTGGTTTGCTGTCTCTTCATTGGGTCTAGCACTGATGCTTTACCTACTTGTCTCCTAATATCTTTGTTTCTGATTCTATTTATTCGTGTTACTCTAAGCATTCTGTGCAGGCATTTCATCTCTGTTGTTACAATGTTTTGTTAATCTTTGTTTGTTAATGTCCAATTTTGGCACTGATAGCACAATGTGGGTAGGATTATTGTGTTGTATAGAGTTCTTTTTGTATCCATTATCATGTGCTTACTTTGTAATAACTTGGACATTTGCCAAGTGATTCGACTTGCTTTATTACATCTGTTTTGGATTTGGGTTCGCCTTTGCCATCTGCTGAGATTATGTTGTCCAGGTACGTGAAATTTTTCAACTGTTTTAATTGTTGGTTTTGAAAGAATATTGTTGTGTCTATTTCTTTTGTTGCAATCGTCATTACTTCAATTTTCTCTATATTGATTTTCATACTATAAACTGTGCAGATTCCATTAAGATTTTTAAAATATGTTCGTGCAGTTGTTTTTCTGAGGTTTCTATTAGTATTTGGTCATCAGCAAAGAGAAGTTCATTTAAGTGATCACTGAGGTTATTTCCCTCACTAATGTTGGCTTTTTTTACATATTGCGTCTAAATATGTGATAAACAGTAAAGTAGATAGTAGACGACCTTGCCGTACACCGGTTCTAATATGACATTTTTCTTAATTTCCTGCTGTACTTTAGTAACATGAAATAGACTGTAGTAACATATGTAATATGTACATAAATGTACTGAAATAACATCAAATTGCACTTGATGTAATCACAAAACTGTACTGTTAAAGTAACACTATAGTAGCATGGATTTAAAGTAACAATAACTAAACAGATTGCAAAAGAACGGTGCTGCTTCCCATGACATCTAACGACTCAATTGAACTGATGAGAAACCACTATACAGTTAGTTGTCAGATTTTTTTTTTGGCGTTCAACTTATTTCTCCATTCCCCAAGGCGATGTGCGTTGCATTGTGGTTTTTATTTTTGTGCGTGTCGGCCCAATGCATCGACTTCAGCATGCATTTTATGTAAGGGTCTGCTTCCCCCTGCATTTTCTAAGGGTTTGCTTCCCCGGGGTAACGACAGGTGCTGTGATGGGGATCAAACCCAGCACCTTCGAGTTGAGAGTCGTGTCACTTAACCACTAGCCCATGCCGTCCCCATTTGTCAGATAATACTGATTATATTTCAAATGCTATTCCATATTATTTTGGTCTACTTGAATTACAACGTTTTTACAATTAACACTCGGGTTATCACCAACATGGTCAAATAGCCATTGCAATGAGCGAGGACCTCCGTGTGCAGTCAGCCAAGGATGTAAACATGATCAGAAAGTCTAGAGCAGAGGGAATACCAGTAGCAGCTGCAGACGATGTCTGCCAGTCATGCAATAGAACTTCCGCACTCACATCGACTTGATCAGTCATAAGTGCACACACAGACTGAAAGATGTAGAATGAGACAGGATGATATTGGCAGTCCTCATCGGTGATGATGGACAATTATAATAATTATTATTACCAACAAGACAAGCTGGTGTCTGAGATGTTAGAATATCAGTCTTAACTTTACAACACTTTTCTTCATTTGTAAAAGCATAGATCAAACACTGTATTTGACTCACCTAACAAGGATAGTCTGATTCCAGGTATTTGCAATTTGGTTTGTTTTATAGCAATGGTTTTTGCATGGTGAGCTTGCCAACCTCATGCACAACCTTTCTTAGTTATCTTTTCTAAAATATGCATGGAAGGAAAAAATGGTCCTATTCTGCATGCCCTGGGAGTCACTCTGGTAAGAATATCAGTATACTAATCAGAACGACATGAGTTTTAATGAATATATGACCTACGTTTTCTTCTATCCGAGGTGAAATATAATCCTAGCCTACCCACTCAGCAATGACTGTTGGACAAGTGGTCTATATTCCTCAACCCTATAAATGCACCCCTCCCCAAGCAATGGGAAAAATGCTGTGATGACAGTCCATCCTCTATATATTAAAAAGCGTACACAAACCTTCCACAGACATGCCAATCTGCAAGCACTTGTTATAGCGACATGCCTTGCACATGTTGCGAGTTGTGGCATTGACCTCGCAGTTTCCAGCTCTACTACATTTGTACGTGTATGCCTCTCTCTCCTTGACCATTCTTCTGAAGAATCCCTGAGGATAGATGCATTACATTTTAAATATCACATTAATTATTATGAGCCACTTTAGGCTGGGCTAAAAGCTCATGCATAACAGGAAATTGAAGACGCTGAAAGGAAAAGGAAAACCAAAAACTCAGTAGAGAGTTGCTACTCCAAGGTCGCAACAACCTATAGTCAGACATCACTGATAAGGGGCTACTACTACTACTGCTTCTTCTGCGTTCGTTCTCAATCTCCTGCTACCAAAGAGCAAGTAGCAGGATGTAGTCCGGAGAACGTAGTACGTTGTGTCACTAGTTTACATCTTGACTGCAATATTTGCACCTTTCGGTACACATCCATCTTCGGCAGCACTTCTTCTACTAATTATCATGTCATGTCATACAGAATTAATTACACAGTACTCCAGGCAGACCAATAGACATTCAGTCTCTCTCATCAAATTATAAATAATATATATACTGTCAGTTCCTGTAGCTCATTAATTGTACACACTCCTTCTCTGTCTACTCAAGCACATCACCCTGCTTGAATGAGATTTGATGTCAAGCTCCTATAATCTGTGAATTGCAATTTCATCAATTGCAATGTCACCAATGATTATTCTCAGTATACCTCTTCATATCTGTGTCATGTCACCACATTGGGTGATTTCAAAACCAAAATACCACCTCTTTCATTGTTGTTAACAATATAACTATGAAACCATTAACTATCTTTATATCTTTACGGTGTTTGTTCCAATTGCTGAGGTTCATTGGAAGGATTAATAGGGTTAAAGAATAAAGGCTGCTTGCCCCTGTAGCCAACATGACCTGTACAGGTGTACAGGCTATGTTTTTATTCCTACAGACTCCCCAGGTAGAGTCAAGTACTCCGCTGCCTCAGGATGAGGGCAGCAAGGAGTGTGTGTTGGACCAATGTTTGTGCCAGGCTTTCTTTGTCCGTGTTTGACTCCCTATTTTTTCGCATTTCGCCCCTGAGTCCTCTGGATTGTGTCCACCTTCGAGTCAGCATGCCACTTGCTGTGTCTATATTGCTTACAAGATATATGAATGATTTCACATCTTGTAGGAATGTGTCTCTCAACACTATCTGATTTCCGTTTGTTGCATTTATTTTCATAATCAAAGTTTTTCTTTGTGTACTCTCAGTTACAATTTCTGTGACCTTACATCAAGTATACTTATTTTGTTTTGCTTGTTATTACTGTTATGTGAGAGAAGAGTCAAGTCATCAACAAAATCCAGATCATCAAGTTGTTTTGTCAGTCCATTGAATTCAATTTGTATTGGTTATGTTGTATTCATAATCCAATCAATCCTCAGGAGAAAGAGAAATGGTGATAAGAGACAAGTCTGTCACCCACCAGTTCTATTTTGGTTATCAGAAGATGGCGGCCTGTTACAATGTGTGTTCCTCTTTATATACTTTGGCATTCTGTTGTGATGATCTAAAGCTTCTGTTTAAACATACAAGCCATTCTATTTATTTCTGTCCTGTGATCTGGTGACATCCATGTTGCTTTGCATATTCTGTTATTTAGAAACATACTGCTTCCAATCACCAGTTTATGTAAAGCACAAAAGTCTACAAGTAACTCTCCATTTTCATGTTTAGCCCAATTCCATATTTTCCTCTTATCTCTTCAAAACCAGTATTATCATTCTTAACTCACAACCAAAGGTGCTGGGTTCGATCCCCATCACAGCACCGGCCGTTACCCCGGGGAAGCAAACCCTTAGAAAATGCAGGAGGAAGCAGATACTTACATAGAATGCATGCTGAAGTCAAATGCATGCTAAGTCGGATGCACTGGGCTGACAGGCGCAAAATAAAAACCACAGTGCAACGCACACCGCCTTGGGGATTAGAGAAATAAAGCGAACGCAAAACCCAAAAAAAATTAATTTAAAAAAAATAATTCTTAACTTAGCATTTAGATGCATTTAAATATTTAACAGAAAGTGAATGAGCTAACAGCGGATAACAACTCATTGCTACTTGCTACTGGTCAGCAAATCAGAGCTGACAAGATACCTAGTGGCGGATCTGGAAACCGGCTACACCAGTGCAGTCTGGCTAAGAAAATAGGGACACTAGTGGGAAGACAAACATGGTCCCCAAAAACGTCAGGTGAAACCGGATGTGTTATGCCGAAGGGGACAATAGTCTCAGCCTCACTATTGACTACAACACAATGTCCTTTTCAGGACACACACAGAAGAAGAATATATTTCTCAAATATTTGTATGACTCTATTATTATATGTCTTATGCCTTTCTTGCTTTGATGTCACATCCTTCCTATGTCCCTTCGCTGGAGTGTTGATCGTATGGCTAGGTTACGTTTGAGTCAAGTATTCTCAAATGATTCTTTCGGTAGTGTCTTTGGTTTTGTCTTGTTAACATCACTGTACAACTATTCTTTCTTTCACGTCCTTGCTCCATGTAAAACATATGGCTACCACTGCAACTGGTCTTCTAAATCGTGCAGTGGTGGTTTAAGTAGAATCAGTTTTGCATGATGATGTTTGCTAGCTATTTGTACATTTTATAGTTGTCTTCTACAAATTCGGAAGGCTACAGTGGTGTTATTCATTCCTCCTTGAGTACCACATTGTAAAACTATAACTTATATTTGTTTCATTCACTCAGCATTTCTATGATATCACTGAACTTCTGATACAAGAACTGACCTTACATCCTTCACATGTGAGAGCACCAAAGTGAAATCCTGAGGAGGGAGCGGAACAAACACGGCATGGAATCTCTTGGACACCCGTCTTGTTAGCTTTCTTTTGTCCATCTTCTGTGATAAACAAGAAATGGCATATATTGTTGACAGATACACTATAGTGTCATCAATGTCACAAGTATTACGCTAGACTGCAAATATTCATAATGTATATGGGTAACATCTACAATAGGTAATATATAGTAATTGTGTGTTTCAAAAATTGAGAAACTTTGTGATGACTTGATTTGGTCGTCATCGTGCTGGACTCTAACATTGGATGGTGCACAAGAGCAGGTTTATGGCATGAGTGGATAGCAGGTGTAGAAGCATCAAACTTCCATTGGCTTGTTTGAATCTATTGTCCGTGCCTTGCTGAGGTTTACAGCAATGAAAGAGCTGACATCCTGGCTTAGAAATCACTCGTGTTAAGGCCATTGAATACGGATATATGTGATCAATGTTGATCAATGACCGCCTCTTGGTGAGTGTGGAATAACAACATGCTGAGCATCTCCAAAAACGTTGCTGTGTACAGATCATGTGTGTTTAGTAACCTCCTCTATGCAAGCGAACCGTGTGCTTTACGGGGTGGGGGGGGGGCGGGGGGGGGGGGGGGGCTAAATGATTTTTATATGCGTTGCTTCAGGCGCATACTTGGAATTTCATGGAGTGACAAACAACGACGTGTTGGACGGTGCAAAGATTACCAGTTTAGTTACGATCCTCCATCAGCGCCGCTTGCCGTGGCTTGGTTACGTATGCAAAATGGAAGGCGGGCGAATACCAAAATTATCATTCACAGAGAGTTGTATACTATAAACCGTAACAAAGGTATACATTTCCTCCGCTACAAAGATGTTTGCAATCGTGGCCTGAAAGCGTTGGATATGAATATCTGGAACTAGGCGGAACTTGCGAAAGACAGACCAGGCTGGAGGCAGGCTGTGTGTGTTGGTCTGCAGGAAGGGGAAGACAAAATGCGTCAAGATGCAGATTCCAGACATGTGCGGCGAAAGCGAGGGCAACAACTGACTAAGGCTCCTCTCTAGCGTGGTCCATTGTCTCTCGAGACTGACAAGATGCCAGTCAGAATATAGTAGTCCGCTCCATGTCCAACTCTCCTTAGTCGACTCTTAATCCAACGACATGTCTGGCAGGTTACGATATTTATATTCTTTGCTCCCATTCCGGACCCTGGTAAGACGCGGACGAAAACCTAGCGTTTCAAACACCATAGTGACTCCTCTGTCATGTCTCCATCTTGTCGTAATTGAGAAGTTTGTGTGTCCCTATGGCTCCAATAGCCTTATGGTAGAATAAGAACTGCGAGGTGGGTTGCACATCCCAGACATATCAAAGGCTAAGTACCTAACTAGTGGACATGAATCTGTTGCCATGCAGGTAAGTTGGGAACAGTTAACAAACTAAGACATCCATTGAAATCACTGATGAAGAATCTGGATTGAAAATATGCTAGGAGAAAGGAGAATCTCACTTGGTGAAAGTGTTCAGTGACAAAGAACAAATAAAAAAATTGTGATTGGAGTACAAAGCGACTGCTGGAAACAAAAACAGTTTATGTCATTATATGAAGCAAGATACCCAGAGTTGAGTCCTCAGACTGTTAAAGAAATGTACGTTTACTGGACTGTTTCTCTCATCTTGTGGTGATATCGAGATCTTAATGGAGAGGAAAACTAATGTCTGGTGAGGCAAAACAAACTGATCAGACATGTTAGTCAGTGTCAGGCAAAACATACTGATCAGATATGTTTGTCAGTGTCAGGCAAAATATACTGATCAGACATGTTAGTCAGGGTCAGACAAAGCATACTGATCAGACATGTTAGTCAGTGTCAGGCAAAATGTACTGATCAGACATGTTAGTCAGGGTCAGGCAAAGCATACTGATCAGACATGTTAGTTAGTGTCAGACAAAACATACTGATCAGACATGTTACTCAGTGTCAGGCAAAATATACTGGCCAAGCCTCTCTCCTCGACTTCCCCGTAGTCCTCCCTGGAAACAGGTTATTTTCATTGCAACCTGGCTAACGAGGTGAGGGATCGACGTGATCCCCGTAGTAGTGAGCAACACGCAAATGAAACAAGCATAACACAACCGCCTGGAGGACCCCGGTCCACCTTCATCTGCACACTCGGTATGTGAGGAAAGCTACAACAAGCCGCCACTTAACGTCCTTTTCAGGGCGCACAAATGAATAAATCTACTCATTGTGGTCATTCAATAACAACAATAACAAGGCTCACGTTAGTGTGCAAACATGTGAAAGGTGTTATTTGAAATGGAAATATTTACATCCGGGTCTGAAAAACACTTGGCCCGCCAAATCGCATCATTTGTCATCAGAGTGAGTGACATGCCATGTTGGGTTATGTAAGAGGTAATACATGTTTCATAAGAAAGGAATCCTACCATATACAGACAAATAATAAATAGACCAAGAACGTGAACAGTGTTGACTTTTGTATGGCTACTTGTCATATTAATATTGCTATCTATTGGCCCTCGTAACTGATTTTTATTAAAGACTTCTGGTTGACATAATAGTAGTGGCCCATCGCAAGCGAAGATGGCGACAGCGTACATTATTATGTCAACTAGAGATCTTTTTTAAAAAAAAACTGTCTTGAGGGCGCTAGTTGACATAATTATATTTTATCCCATCTGTGTTGGAGGACTAACATGAGACGTAGGAGCGATCACCTCTGGAGGTTGTTCACATACGTGCAAATCACTGTATGCTGATTCCTAACAATAACTGGTATGCTATAAGCAATTTGTATCGGGTTGACAGTGAAATCAATGTACTCGTAAAAAAACAGAGACATAAAAACATGTTTATATTACATATGTAGTGAGTGTGTAGTGTGAGCATGTAAGTAGCAAAGCGGTTTGAATCCCTGCTTCTTATGTCATGGGTACCGGGTTCGATACTTGGCAGAGTTACCCAGCTTAAAGTGGGTACCTGAGTTAATGTTAGCGAGAAAGAAAACTGGTCACCCAGCTTAACAAATAATGAGATTTCATACAATGCAGCTTCAAATACTTTATCACCGACAACAATTATGTTATGGGACGATCGTTAACTATTAATGCACCTGTAATGTGCCGGATCACGAATGCGACTGCACAAACATGGTCACAAGTTGATGATTTGATGTAATGCATTGAGGAAGACGGGAGGCAATCAATAACACAGAACTGAGAAAATGACTTAGTATAGCGAGATTTCTCTATAGTAGCGTTGCTTCTGCTTTTTATCAGGAAAGAGGAAGCACAGAGAAAACATGGTTAGGCGATTCGTAATGAACAAGACCCCAGCCCACGTTCTCGTCCGTGCTCCTGGAAACAGTCTGTGTCACTGCAATCTGGCCAGCAAGGTGTGAATCGACACTGTATACCCCATAGTGGTGAACTTATCGAGGAGTTGCACTACAGCCAGGAGGGTCCTGACCCACCTTTGCTCGTAAATCTTGGAATGTGTAAGAAGAATCAATATAACCCGATATTAAAGAAACACCGTCAACTCAACTCAACAAGAGTAGCTTCAAACAACATAGAAGAACCCTTTAAATAATTTCCCGATATCATAGAGCCCCTGGATACAAATGATTATATCTACAGATCAAAGTACGTTAGCGTGATCAGTCATTTGTCAATATGAGAATCGAATAATGATTTACATTGATCTGTTTATTGATTTTTATTGTATTCTATATACAACATAACAAATGTGAATAGCAAAGCTACTTTAATAGTACATGTACTCTTCCAACCTGCTCCTGGGAAGCCAAAGCAGACCATACAAAACCAACGTCTCCAGGCAGTCGATAGCTTCACCTGCCTAGGCAGTACCCTCACCATAGAAGCAAATATCGACTCCGAGGTCAACAACAGGATTGCAAAGGCAAGCTCTGCGTTTAGTAGGCTGCAACGTCTAGAACCGTCAAGGCATCAGTGTCGCCACCAAGGTAAAACTGCATCGTGCTGTAACATTAACCACCATGCTGCATTCCTGCGTAACATGGACAATGTATAGCAGACACGACGGATAGCTTTATGGTTTTCATATGAACTGTCTGGGCAAGCTGCCCAGTGTCAGGTGACAGGACAAAGTACCTAACTCTCAAATTCTTAGCAAGTCAAACATGTTGCACATCCATTTGCTGCTGCAAAAAGCATGATAAGATGGACGGAACTTGTTCTTCGCATGCCCGCTGAGCACCTCCCTAAGAAGCTGATATACGGTCATCTTGGAACAGGCAGACGCTCATCAGGGAGACAGAATAAATGCTACAGAGACTCCTTAAAAAATGTATCTGAAAAGCTTCAACATTGATATCACGTCCTGGGAGATGCTGGCACTGAACTGTTCCATCTGACACGTTAGCATCACACACAGTACTCAGATCGCACAGCGAAACGTCATCGACGAGGCACAGAGAATGCGAGACGTCAGAAAGAACAGAACGCACGAGACAACTCCACAACCGATTCCTCACATGTGTGCACCAGATACTCCCGTGTACCAAATATGACTATTTCGGACCCCAAATGGCTTATTTTGTGATTTTCAAACTCATGTGAACAAAGCGGTCCTCATCGATTACGATGCACGAACAACACCTTGAATAAAACTGCGTTAAAAGTTAACCTGGCATGTATTGTACAAGAGAATGCGTTTTTAGCCCCCAAATAAATTTGCTTCATATCCGAGCTTTACATCTGAGGTTATCAATGAGTTATATCAGTGATACGCAGTTTCATCGTACTACCTGATAATGACAATATAAGCTCGGACTTGACCTTTTCCAATCATAAATAAAGCAAACTATTGAAGCATTGCAACGTTGAAGGCAAGCTAGCGTTTGAATGAAGATCTCGTCATTATTAATAATTAATTTTGATACAATGTATCGTCCACACCAACATTAAGATCCATGTACGGTCTATGTCTGGTAATAGAAAAGTTAGGAAGTAATAATCTATGTACTATTTGGTCTTACTTTACTTTCCGTCTCCGGGGCAAAACGTAAGACTTCATGTTTCCAAAGTTTGTTTGTGGGTCTTTATCTCAGAACTGTGCTTATACATACCCTAGAGCCTCCAGTACTGAGACAATCTATTTATGGCTTCTACCCTGGATGGATAGAACTTCATCCACATGCAGCGCAGCAACTACCTTTCAAAATGACGTGACACTATCCCGAAAGGTAAAAGCGTTAACGTCGTCGGATTCCAACAAGCGGCAGCCCGTTTCAGGTTACACAAAATAGAGAAACCCGTTCTCGCAGGCGAAGATTGCTGATTTTGGAACACTTGAAATACTTGGAATCCTGATATTCAAAACAGATATGTTGTTAATGTCTGTTGTCAGGTAGCCAAAGGCTATCCGTAGTAGGTAGTTTAAACTTCCTGCGGCTTACTAGGCCCCGGGGAAGGTACAACTAATTTGCTGTTCGATACGTTTATATCGATTGCTTATTGATGAATACATACTTCTTTCAGCCACAGTCTATTTACTTACTTTCCGTTTCCGGGGCACCCATTCAGACATTATGTTTCCAAATTTTGGCCACATGGATTGCCTTGTCGTTCCCCCTCAACATGTCACCCATATAGCATGTTTCCAGAAGTTTTGGGAGATCATCAGGTGATATGGGTCTTGTGTTGCTCCACAGTCCCTTCATCCTCCCACATCTACTTGATGCCTTCCTGCATCGCAGTGGTCGGGTAGTGAAAGGATTGGTCGACTGAAAAGTCGTTTCCAGGGAATGAACGATTGATGTTGTGCTAACTGTAAACTACTTGTGGGCTTTTTCGTGTCGCGCAGCTACGAGTTATAACACGTAAATCGTCATCAAGAGCTTTTTATCTCCCCGTGGAACTGAGGTCGTCAACAAATGCACATCAAGTCACCCAACTCTGAAACATCCGCTTTCTCCGCGACTTGTCTGCTTTTGTGGTGTATATCTCGAGTTCCCTTCTCATTGTGTGTTTTGGTCTCCGTTTACTTCTCTTACGCGAGCATCCCAGAACAGACTGCATCGTAATAATATCAGCTGCTTTTTAATACGTGTCCTAACGCCAGCTTCCCCTCCTCACCTAATGGTCCATTACTATCTATTCGAATTTTTAAAAATAATTCAACGTTAGCGATCTTAAACTTTTTAAATTCTTCTATTCTGCGCACGTAGCCATTTATGACATCATATGCCTCGCTGGCTGTTGTGTTTGTTGTTCCAAGTGTGTCAGAACCATACAATAAGGCGGACATTACATTGGAAAATGATCATACCAATAAACAACAACAAAAAACCACCACTTTACATTGGATAACGGTCATACCAAAAACAAACGACAACTTTACATTGATAACGGTCATGCAAAAAAACAAACGATGAATTCACATTGGATGCTGGTCATTCAAAAAATAAACGACGGCTTTACATTGGATAATGGAATTCAAAGCCATTAAGACGTGAACTACTGACCATCTCTGCAAACCACGTTGCACACACAAGAAAAGAACACCGAGCAACATATATGATTGTGAATATAACAACAACTGCTGTAGATGCCATACTTACTTACTTTCCGTGTCCATACACCACGTATTACAATATGCATCCAGTACTCAGCAACATGGATTCTCCTGTCATTTGCCTCCAGCATGTTACACCTATTGCATGTTTCCTAAAGGCTGGTCAAGGTCATCAGATGGTCTGGGTCCTGTATTTCGCCACAATCACACGTGTCATCATCTGTGTATCACCAACGTTTCATATTCCTCTTGCACCGTGATACACCAGTTCGGAGTCTATTCAGCGACTTCCATGTTGTGTATGGTAGATAATGTCCAAGGGCAGGTTCCTACCGAAGTTCCATCTCTGGGGCCTGCATCAAATCATGACATTTCTCGATACGGTGACGTTCAGAGTTTGTTTGTATGGGCTGTGTTGATTTTAGGATACTATGTCTGGATTTGAGTCGTGTGCTCTGTACCTGATGTCCAAACATTCTGTATCTTGTGTCATGCTACGGTTTTTTTCGTTCGATTTCCGCAGCGACGTTTCTTCGAATCTCGGATGGTGCTATGCCAATTATGGGGTATATATTATCAATCGGGATGGGTTTTAGCCACCCTGATACTGTCCGACCCGACTCACTTATTGTTGTATCAACTAGCTTCGAATGGGCAGAGTTTTTTCAAACTGGTGCAGCGTATTCAGCTACGGAAAACACAAGGCAAGTACAGATGTCCGAAGGAATGACGGTTGTGCCCCCAATGTTGTGCCGGTCAGTTTTCGGATGATATTATTTCTTGCTTGTATCTTACGCTTTGTTTCCTGGCAGTGCGTCCTGTAGGACAGTGTGGGGTCTAACTTCACGCCTAGAAATTTGGGAGCCGTGCAGTATACCAGCTCCTGCCCTTGCCACCTAATATAAAGTTTTCTTTTTGCCTCTCTGTTTCTTGGGTTTTACTGGGATTTGATGTAAGATGATTCTTGTGGTAATATTCTGTAAGGGCATTGAGAGAACTTGACAGTTTGTTTTCAACCTCCTCAAACCCTTTTCACTGGGCAGCAACTGCTGTGTCATCAACATAGATTAATTTTCTTGTGTTAGTGTCCATGGGTTGGTCATTAGCGCATGTGTTATATAGAATGGGTGCTAGGACACTTCCTTGTGACACGCCGTTGTTTTGGTTTCGCCACCATATGCCATGCTCACAAACATAAAACCAGACATGCTCACAAACCTTATAACAGACATGCTCACAAACATAATACCAGACATGCTCACAAACATAATACCAAACATGCTCACAAACATTATACCAGACATGCTCACAAACATAAAACCAGACATGCTCACAAACATAAAACCAGACATGCTCACAAACATAAAACCAGACATGCTCACAAACCTTATAACAGACATGCTGACAAACATAATACCAGACATGCTCACAAACATAATACCAGACATGCTCACAAACATTATACCAGACATGCTCACAAACATAATACCATACATGCTCACAAACCTTATAACAGACATGGTCACAAACATAATACCAGACATGCTCACAAACATTATACCAGACATGCTCACAAACATAATACCAGACATGCTCACAAACATTATACCAGACATGCTCACAAACATAATACCAGACATGGTCACAAACATAATTCCAAACATGCTCACAAACATTATACCAGACATGCTCATAGACCCTATACCAGACATGCTCACAAACTTTATACCAGACATGCTCACAAACATAATACCAGACATGGTCACAAACATAATACCAGACATGCTCACAAACATAATTCCAAACATGCTCACAAACATTATACCAGACATGCTCATAGACCCTATACCAGACATGCTCACAAACTTTATACCAGACATGCTCACAGACCCTATATCAGACATGCTCACAGACCCTATACCAGACATGCTCACAGACCCTATACAAGACATGCTCACAGACCCTATACCAGACATGCTCACAGACCCTATACCAGACATGCTCACAGACCCTATACCAAACATGCTCACAGACCTTATACCTGACATGCTCACAGACCTTATACCAAACATGCTCACAAAGCTTATACCTGACATGCTCACAGACCTTATACCAAACATGCTCACAAACCTTATACCTGACATGCTCACAGACCTTATACCAAACATGCTCACAAACCTTATACCTGACATGCTCACAGACCTTATACCAAACATGCTCACAAACCTTATACCTGACATGCTCACAGACCTTATACCTGACATGCTCACAAACCTTATACCTGACATGCTCACAGACCTTATACCTGACATGCTCACAGACCTTATACCAGACATGCTCACAGACCTTATACCTGACATGCTCACATACCTTATACCTGACATGCTCACAGACCTTATACCAGACATGCTCACAGACCTTATACCTGACATGCTCACAGACCTTATACCTGACATGCTCACAGACCTTATACCAAACATGCTCACAAACCTTATACCTGACATGCTCACAGACCTTATACCTGACATGCTCACAGACCTTATACCAGACATGCTCACAGACCTTATACCTGACATGCTCACAGACCTTATACCTGACATGCTCACAGACCTTATACCTGACATGCTCACAGACCTTATACCAAACATGCTCACAAACCTTATACCAGACATGCTCACAGACCTTATACCAGACATGCTCACAGACCTTATACCTGACATGCTCACAGACCCTATACCAGACATGCTCACAGACCTTATACCAGACATGCTCACAGACCTTATACCAGACATGCTCACAGACCCTATACCAGACATGCTGACAGACCTTATACCAGACCCTTCTGACAGTGGTTGCTGAAGACAGCTTTACCAGGTTCGGCTTTAAAGATACAAACCCAGCGAGAGTTACTTCTGACTACAGATTTGCATCAGATGCCAGAACTGTATGATAAGATTATAATGAAGCAAATGTTTATTCTCACGGCTAACGCTTATTCAGATGGCTGTTATCTACTTGATAATCTGCTTATTCTGGTTTCACGAATAAAATAATGTACTGGTTTCTGTGTGGAATAGGGATAAGAGCGGCAACTTGTAAAAGGACTATACTATGCTATGCTATGCTATGCTGTGCTGTACTGTACTGTACTGTACTGTACTGTACTGTACACTACACTACACTACACTACACTACACTACACTACACTACACTACACTACACTACACTACACTACACTACACTACACTACACTACACTACACTACACTACACTACACTACACTACACTACACTACACTACACTACACTACACTACACTACACTACACTACACTACACTACACTACACTACACTACACTACACTACACTACACTACACTACACTACACTACACTACACTACACTACACTACACTACACTACACTACACTACACTACACTATACTATACTATACTATACTATACTATACTATACTATACTATACTATACTATACTATACTATACTATACTATACTATACTATACTATACTATACTATACTATACTATACTATACTATACTATACTATACTATACTATACTATGCTACGCTACGCTGCGATGTGTTGTGCCGTGTCGTACCATACCAGACCAGCAGACAGACCAGACTATACTATACTATACTATACTGCACTGTTTTGTACTTAGAAGTCTGGCATTAACTTACAATCATGAGGGTCCTGTGTCACCTTCTTCAGTACGTCCCAGAACATAAGAAGAGCCAATGAACCCTAGTACCAGAAAATATTGAGGTACTCAATACTCGGTACGAGTAGCTTCGGACAATTAACAATGGATCCTTCAGGCAAGAATAGCAAGGCCGAGTAGAAGGTCCTGTCGAAAAAATATTTTGAAAGGAAGAGATGGTCCTCCATAAACATACAAGTTGGTAACTACTGGCGTGACGCGGTAAATCAAGTCGTGTTCAGACAAGGGGAGGGGGCGGTGGCGGGTACACTCATACAGACGAGTAATCTAGGTCAAGTCGGTGCTTAAAGTGCAACACCAGCACAGCGTGACATATTTAAGAATTGTTCACTAGTCTGGGTGCGTCTAATTACGTGTATTGATCCCCGTGCCTTTTATTTGAATGGAAAGAGTACTTTATTCTACTAAAAAGGGGTAAATAGGATTTCACATTAGGCTGGCAACATCATCATGTAAAACGAAGTGCCGAAGCAACCGACTCACTTATAGAACTTATACATGCTTTGGCGCAAGACTTCATCACAAAAGTTGTTTGCGAATGCCAAAAAAAGAGTAGGTTACTCTTTCGTACGCACTGAAAAGGACGCTAAGTGGTGGGTTGCAGTAGCTTTCCTCACATCACGAGCGTGCTGATGAAGGTGGACCGGGGTCCTCCAGACGACTGTGCTATACTTGGCTTCATTTGCGTGTCACTCACTAATACAGGGATCACGTTGATCCCTCACTCGTTAGCCAGGCTGCCATGAAAACAGCCCGTTTCCAGGGAGGGTTACTAGGATGCCGAGTGTGGGTCTTGGCCAGTGTCTTTTGCCTGTGCCTGACTAACATGTCTTATCAGCATATTTTTCCTGACCAGACGTTAGTCTTGCTCTCCCTACCCCAAAGTAAAATGTAGCGGTGATAGCCGTGTGCTCTTATTGTAGTATCAAATGGCACATGATTATGTTGACTTCCCTCATAGATTTTTCGGTCTGCCCCAGATTTCGCTTACAGCTGCCATACAGTTCATTTCTGAAATTGATTGCCAATATCAAACTGTCACGTTGCTCCTTTCACCGAGTCGACATATTTAGAAGGCATGCTCTAATACTCACTGGAAAATGAATGCGTGTCCGATTTCTTTATATGATTGGCTTAGATTTGATCAGTATTTGAATATATTTCTCGCGCGCGTGCGCGCACGCGGACGCGCACGCACACACATAAATGGCGATTCTTTTTCTAGAAAAAAAAGGTGGGTATGCTTTGTTGTTGTTTTTGTTAAGGGCGTATATTTTAACTGTTTTCTTTTTTAGATTCAATGTTATTAAATATTTAAACAGTAAGATCAACACAAAGTTTATTTTTCTTCATTCTGGAATAGAGTATGTTTGTGTTACATATGGAGAGATCTGTCCAAAAAAAGACAGAGAGATTGGAATACGTATCAGCCACAAGAGTAAGCGAGGGTACTTGCTTCTTAATTCACTTCATAGCTACCAGTGTTACCATTGTTCGTATTTGACAGCTGATGGCTGCAACATTCCATATCGGGTTAAGGGGAGGACAGGTCGATAACATTTCATTTTAAATAAATAAGTAAAGACTTAGATAAAGATAGAAGTGTAGAAAAAAAAACGATAACCATAACCCTACCCTAAACTAACACTAACTTAACCCTAACCCTAACCAAAGAAATTCCATGCTAAGACGGCATGGATAGGTAGAAGAGGAAGCAGAAATTATCGCCCTTTCACTCATAATATTTGACACCCCTAACAGTTAAAAAGTGGACTATTCTGATACGTCACTTACTCAAATCCGGTGCTAAAAATATATATCTTTTGTTTGAGGTGAATTAAGACGCAAGTCCCCAGGCGAGATTCGGGAAAGGCCACAACACACCACCTCCACACTCTCCGCCATATAATGGAGAGGGCAAGGAAAGCGCGTTTACCCCTACGCCAGGTGTTCATGGACTATGAAAAAGCCGTTGATAGTATTGAAGTGACCGGAGTCACAAATGCCCTACGAAATCAAGGCATTGACGAACACTATACGCATCTAATAGAGGATATACACTAGAGTTACTCTACCAATGCTGCCATTCCTTTTACCGGCCAATTAACATACACATTCGACATGGCGTACGACAGGGGAATACAATCTCTCCCATACTTTTCCCAGCAGCCCTTGAGGAAGTTCACACACTCAATTGGGATAATACGACTATTGACATGGATAAATGCTCAGCCATCCCTGGTCTGCGGATGACATAGTCCTTTTCTTCTTCTTCGTTCGTTCTCAATCTCCCGCTACCAAAGCTCTGAAAAGGGCTTTGCAAGTAGCAGGATGTGGACTAGAGAACAGGATGCGTTGTGTCGTAGATGCGTATTGATCCTGCATAGTCATCATTAGTCACATCACCAAAGAAGCTGCTCAATGGCTATGTGAACTCAACAACGCAAGCGAAGCAGTTGGTCTAATAATAAATAGACCAAAGACATTATACACGTTGAACACTTTCTGTCGCCAATGGGAAAATGCGGCTGAGAACTGATCTCGTCTATAACGTGAATTCATACATCTACTTGGGCCAATAAATTACGAAATCCCACGAAATGAATCATGAAATCCCACGAAATGAATCATGAAATCCCACGAAATGAATCAAGAAATCTGACGAATGATAGCAGCTGGGTGGTTCAGCTTCAACGGCATCAGAACCATATACTTCAACAGATGCAAAACAACGAAGCGAGAGCTCACACCTTCAACAGCCGGGTTATACGGCTGCGATCTGTAGGACCTATAACAAATTGACATGGCCCAGCCCTAAGATACTAAACAAGCAATGGAACTTTGAACAATATCAATTTCACTACGGGACCATATCCGCAACAACGCCTTCATGAGTCAATCCTGCTTCAATGACGTCGTAGATACGGTGTTTCTAAGAAGTACCGGTGGCAGGTTCGCTTGCCTGATAATAGATGCTGGCTCTACTAGTATTATTAGTTGCCCATCACAAGTGATGATAGCGACATCGTCAGACGGTTCATTCTCTTGATATCGTCATATGATCATACCCATTGTTGCCTCTGTTCCAAGCGTTTGAACTTTACGGCAAGCACCACAACCAATATTCCCATCTACCAAACATTTGGTTTAACATAAATCATTATTTTGTTGTAAAGCTCAACAAGAACTCACATTATGGTCCATTTGTTCTTTTTCCTTAGTATCAAATGATGATGGAAGAGCAGTCGTTCCGATGTATGAATTATTTCTACGGGATCATCAGATTTTTTTCTTTTCGGTATTGGTGATGGAAAAAAAATGTGTTAGTTTATTTATTATTTTGCCCGAGTGGTCGACCAGGGTCTTTGTGTATGACAAGGACAAGAATGGCCCCACTGCCCCACAGAGAATATGTCGTAAGATGCGACTAACTGTATGACATGGCTTAACACCGGCCATGGTTAGGTGGTTTGTTTAGAGCAGCATAGATGGTGCCTAAGAGGCTGCGGGTCTACTTTGCTCCAGTGTGTGAGTCTATTAAAATAAACTAACACATCGGTTAACCACCCTCTATACGCGCCTGTCCCAACGCAGCGAAGTGTTAAGCTGCTCGATCCTAGCCCAGTAAGCAGGAAATCCTTCTCCTGGCTACATCCAGCGCATACTTGAGCTGGGACCTTCACAGTGGCATCTGTCCATGTAAGACTACAGGTCGACTAAGAGCTAAGAATTTACAGAAATATGCGTTTCCACTCAAGTTTAACGTTAATTAGCAGATTATCACAAATAAACACTACGGTAAAGCTTCACTAACCGCTGAATACTGTTTAAAAATACATTTGTCTTCTGCAAGTCAATTCAAGATGGCTTCTCTACTATCTGACCGAACGTACCGAACTATTTTAAATAATCCCATTTAATTAAGACATGTTTAAAAAAAATAGATCAAAAGAAGAAATAAACAAGAGATCAAAGGATGATATATAAAAAAAATTTCAACAGATCTTGGCGGAATCAAAGAATCGACATCAACAATAGATCTACGGAAAGGTCTCTTTCGCCTGCCAGCACTCATTGCCGGCAAAGAAGACTCCACACTGTAACATTCTCCTTTTTCAAAAGACATATTCTACATAAATCTTATTCTTCATTCACACAAGATAGACAGATGCACATACACAAACCTAATATTATAACGATATTTTTGCAATTGATAAAACTAAATTTTGTTTCTTTAAATACTTTAAAAAGATTGGATGACGCCGTATACTCAGAAAAAAAATCAATGTCTTAATATATATATATATATATACAAACACACAATCACACACAAACAATCACACACGCACGCACACACACAATCACACACACACAAACACACACACACACAGTGAGTCCGGACGAGCGTGCCTGTGTATTTTAAGCTAGGGAAACAATATTTTTAACTTATTGAAACATTTATTACGATCCAGTGACAGCTAGCAGAAATGCAGTTATGTTATATAACATTGACTTCACTGCTCTCGGGCAGACGCATGGGCGCTCAGCCTCCGTTGAACAACATATGTTTTACCGGGGACTCGATCCGTAGGCCTCCTTGTCGGCAGGCAGACATCCAAACCATTCGGGTACGCGCTCCCGCGATGTGAAGATAACACCTAACGGTGGTACATATTCTCTGGGACTGCCGGCTCCATGAGAAGAGCAGCGTGGCCTCATGTCATACCCTAAACCAATTGCGAGGTAATTCTATTGCGACAAAAGAGGCCTCAGATTGAAGCAAGTTTTTGAGAGAGAGTGAGAGAGAGAGATGGAGAGAGATGGAGAGAGAGAGGGAGAGAGAGGGAGAGAGAGGGAGAGAGAGGGAGAGAGAGAGAGGGAGAGAGAGAGGGAGAGAGAGAGAAAGAGAGAGAGAGAGAGAGGGAGAGAGAGGGAGAGAGAGAGAGAGAGGGAGAGAGAGAGAGATGCGATTATTTAAGAGCGAGCGACGAATACAAAGTTAAAGAATGCACATTGATGACCCATATCGGATAATAAAAAGAACTACACTAAGTCAGAATCATTATCGTTCGCTACAGCACACACAAAACATGCGTGCGTGAACATCGCCATTAACTGACACAAAGAAATTTAAACACTTAGCAATAACATTCAGAAACTGTCCATCAAAGAGTATCATTATCGAGAGCCATGCCGAGGTTAGTAGGCTATCATGTTGCTCCAAAACATCCAGTTTCTAATGTCCAATATCAACTCTCATACACACTTTCCTTTTCTGTTTACATTAGACTGTTCGGCATCCTCTATTTCTCAAGTCCTTTCTTCTTCTTCTGCGTTCGTTCTCAATCTCCCGCTACCAAGTCCTGAACAGGGCTTTGCAAGTAGCAGGACATAGTCCGGAAAACGGAATGCGTTGTGTCGCTAGTTTACAGTTTGACTGCGATATTTGCACCTTTCGGTCCGACACATCCGTCTTCGGCAGCTCTCAAGTTCTTTATTTCTTCACCAGATGTGTTTGTGTTCGTTGTACGATAACACGGGTTCTCAATTTCTTTATCTAAAAGAAGGATCACTATAATTAATCTGCTTTGCTCTATCCCTAATTCTACTTCTCTCTTTTGTCCATCTCTTTCTCTATATTTCCTCTCTTTATCTATCTTTATCTCTGTCCCCATCTTTATATTTCCCTTCTCTCTATCTCCTTCACTCTCTTATCCATTTTTGCCATGAGGCGTCGTAGTGGGCAGCATATTGGTCTGTGTTCAATGCATGCTCTTGTTTCGACAAATTGTCGGATGTCGTCATTTCTCATTCTGTCTCTCCTAATGAAGTTGATGACTTGTCTCAAGCATCTCAGCTTACAGATCATAACCTTTCTCTCCTGTGTCTTTGTTAATGTCATCTTACATATCGTAACCTTTCTCTCCTGTGTCTGTTATTGCCATCTCACACATCCTAACCTTTCTCTCCTGTATCTCTGTTAATGTCTACGTTTGACACCACTAACACACTGTTGGCACGAATATACTGTTGATCAGTAGTATTTTAGTGGACACTTCAATGTTCGGGTGTTTGAGCAGTGCGTTTGCACTTCAAACGTACATTTTGGTCAAATCGTGATTATTCTGTAAAACTTCGTGTTCGTACAATGTTTTTATTTGTTCTTCATAAAATGTATGTTCCCCTCTTTTTAATATATGTCCTTCATCCTTACTCTAACTATGAATCTTCTTGACTGCGCGCATTGTGTCTTGGAAATCGTATATATTTCTTAACCTACAGTGCGATCCTACTCTCTTTCTAAAGCCTTAGAGTAAACTGTTTCCAGCGGCTCACGCCATAAGACATTTTCTCATGCAAATCTACGAAAAGTAACATCCTCCGATGTAACAGGCATTTCTGTGACATGTTGTTCTCTTGTCGCTTTCTAGCCAAACACGGTAGCACAGATTCTACAATTCTCGTTCATCAGGACAGAGCGTCTTCTACCCTGGGGGCAACTCTTCTCTCTCTCTCCTCTCACCTCACTCTGTTTCATTTGACTCTGTCCCACAGTCACACCCTTGCACAACTTTCACACGCGCCCTCGTGGTAAAGCCCTTCCATTGCACTTTGGTTGGGCTAGCTTCTGAGGGCGCACAAACCTAGCATAGGTACATACAGACGCACACATGCATCCAAGCACTGGTTTATGCGTCCTGATATCGCCCAATTGACTACGGCCTGGGGTGGAAAAGGGCGCGCCTCCGCCAGTAGAAACTAGTGAGGCAAACATCTAAGCAAAACAAAAATAAAATAAAATTATCGTTCATTAGCCCCACTATAGTTGTTAACACAGCCGACCACGCTGACTAAGCAATGACGTCATTCACATGACATTACACTGTCTGTGCCACACTGTAGACTGAGGCTGTTCCGTGTTATATCGCGCAGATCTAACAGTAATAAGGTTACGTTTTTCAAAGTATTGTTCTCTATGCCTGGCAGATAAATGTCACATGATGATTTTGTTATCATAAAAATTACAGGTATTATTAGGACACGACTAGACATGATATAACTCATGACATCTACGAGATCAATAACCCGCCAGTGTTCAAAGGGTAGAAATACGGTCAGAACGGAGAGTATATATAGCATGCACTCTTGTTAATGCTGTAACATATTGTTCTTCTCGAATTCTCATCTCCGAGAAATGCATTTATTATTTCTTGTATTTCTGTAACAAGTATTGTGCTGTTGTTTCTACATATTACTTTCAAATCGTTAAGGCTACCCAACATTCAGCAGGCTTTTGGTCGGTGTAAATAGCAGAGTTTGCTAACCCATGAGTTGGAGAGTCTTCTATCCTAAAAGGGTTTAAGTAATGCGATTGAATACTATAAAGTAAATGCATGTGCCAATAACAAAATTCATAACCAAACACAGTGAGAAAATAATAACATAAAGTGCAGCAATTTAAAAAAAAATATTTCGACTTCTTAACATGCATTCGAAGTAAGACAGGTTTCCAAATATATCTAAGTAAAATGTGTAAGATCGATTGTATTCATAACAACATTAAGCTATCCAAACAATTAGTTAGTACCATCAAGGAAACAGTGTGGTCGACATGGAGTCAATAAAGTGAAAAATATACTGTATAGAAGACTCTTTAAGCAGGCTGGCGTAGAGGCAATGAGGTGAAAGAAAGCAAACAGTGGACAAGAGACATTCTGTGAAAATGGTTGAATGCAATACTGGACGAGTTTGTGGATATGATAGACAAAGACTAGAGACACAATTGATGCACGACAAATATTTGTGTAAGTTTGTTTCGGTGTCTCTATGGCACTGTGCGCAGCTTTAAATAATTCAAAAGTATGATGGAAACTCACATACTACACATATCTCAGATGCGGACAAAATCGATGTTGAAGAAAGGAAGCTAGAATAAATGACAGATAATGTAAGTCTGAGAAACAAGAGATAGTGTGAAAGACGCCATTTTGAACTTTCAAACTCCAGATTAATTTTTAATGGGTAGTGCACTGTTCTGTTCTGTTCAAGCGACTTCACTGCACTACGGACATACCCATAGGTCCGCAGTCTCTTTCAGCAAATGTCGAAGTATAAGGATATTGATGGTTCCTTGAGCTTGTTGGTTGTACACACATCCCTGCTCCGTCCTTTCATGTGTCCCACTTCGGTCTTTTGTAGTGTCATATCCAACATTGATAGACTTCGAAATGTCATACCCATATCCAATGTGCAAATAATCAGTGCTTGTAAAGCCATGACGTCAGCTCGTTCGGTTTCCAGAACCCTACCAAGAGAGTAGACTGGAGGTTTAGACCAGAACCCTACCAAGAGAGTAGACTGGAGGTTTAGACCAGAACCCTACCAACTGAGTAGACTGGAGGTTTAGACCAGAACCCTACCAACTGAGTAGACTGGAGGTTTAGACCAGAACCCTATCAACAGAGTAGACTGGGGGTTTAGACCAGAACCCTACAAACAGAGTAGACTGGGGGTTTAGACTAAAACCCTTCCAACAGAGTAGACTGGAGGTTTAGACCAGAACCCTACCAACAGAGTAGACTGGAGGTTTAGACCAGAACCCTACCAACAGAGTAGACTGGAGGTTTAGACCAGAACCCTACCAACAGAGTAGACTGGAGGTTTAGACCAGAACCCTACCAACTGAGTAGACTGGAGGTATAGACCAGAACCCTACCAACAGAGTAGACTGGAGGTTTAGACCAGAACCCTACCAACAGAGTAGACTGGAGGTTTAGACCAGAACCATACCAACAGAGTAGACTGGAGGTTTAGACCAGAACCCTACAAACAGAGTAGACTGGAGGTTTAGGCCAGAACCCTACCAACAGAGTAGACTGGCGGTTTAGGCCAGAACCCTACCAACAGAGTAGACTGGAGGTTTAGGCCAGAACCCTACCAACAGAGTAGACTGGAGGTTTAGACCAGAACCCTACCAAGAGAGTAGACTGGAGGTTTACACCAGAACCCTACAAACAGACTAGACTGGAGGTTTAGACCAGAACCCTACCAACAGAGTAGACTGGGGGTTTAGACCAGAACCCTACCAACATAGTAGACTGGAGGTTTAGACTCCTACATCTGTTATTCACTTATGCCTTAGTCAGCCCTTCTGTGTCATCTGATGCAAGGATCCAGGGTCTGACACGGTGACTGCCCTTGTTAAATAGGTACCAGATAGACATCCTACAGCTGATGTCACTACTTCTATCTCCATTTATAAATCATGTTTTATTATCATTATTTGTATGATCATCATTACACATTTGTCAAACTACATCATATAAAAAAATGTCACAAAAACTACCCCGTAAGAAAAAAATGCATGCTTTGATACAGGCTTCCTGTGAAGACCCCCACTGTAGTAGTAACCCCATGTTCCTATTGGAATGAACGATCCTATGTGATGTTGACGATCGCGACGATGCCATTCATAAACTGAACATACATACAGAAAAGCACCTACTTGGATAGTACATGTTCAACTCGAGACATTTCTGGTAGCGACAGAACTGGCAATGAACACGACTTTCTTTGGTTATGACACAGTGTTTTGATCGCAAGCACACATATCTGGGTTGCTCCAACTTGCACGCCCGTATAAAGAATTTCTGAAAAAAACCAATTGAATGTATCAGAGAGCAATACACCAAAATCACTAACATATCGATGAACAAAGTGTAAACATCACCTTTATAGCATCTCTTAAGCACATGTAGACATCCATTTTGACAGTTTCTCATAATAATTTGCTACCTTCTTCTTCTTATTCGATCGACTGATGATATGCTTTTACCCTGGTGGGGTTTACGAAGAAGACTGCGTTTTAGGTTTTCGCCGGTCTCCATAGCATTTCAAGCATGGTCGCTTCCCCGAACCAGACTGCCTCTGTTTGGTCTGCATAAATGGGCCAGTCCTGTAGGACATGTTCTGGTGTTTGATTGTGGGTTTCGCAATCACACGAGGCGGTGTCTCCAAGATTCAATCTGTGGAGGAGGGCATTGAGTCTGCAATGTCCCACGCTGAGTTCGAAGATCTTTGCCTGCCCATCTCCACCAAGTTTGTTTATGCTGTCATTTTCTGACTTGCATTCTTTGTGTTGGTCTCTTCAGTCCATCGGTGTGGATAGCTTACAGTGTATTTGCTTCTCTATAGCTATATATATAGGAAGTATGCGTGCCGCCACTTCCGGCTTTTGCGAGTTCATCTGCCTTCTCGTTTCCAAGGATCCCACGGTGGGCCGACATCCAATATAGGGCTAAATCTGTAGATTTGTTGTGGTTTTCTTTAATAGCAAGCTGATTTTATATTGTATTTCCTGTGAGAAACGAAAGGTTAAAGTGAAGTAAAGTGACCACAATGTTGCATTAATACAAAATAATCCTTAACATGGCTAATACGAGGCCGCTGCTACAGCATCAAAATATTCATTATATCTTGATATAACCAAAATGACTCGGTCTGTGGTTGAAGTGTTAGTGTCCCTCCAAATTCAGACAAAATTGTATAACTAACAACAATTATGAGAATTGCTATAGCTGAGGTAAGGCCCTCACCTCTGAAGAAACGAAAGCGCGAAACGGTGAAGTTTCGAATCCCACAAGTTTCAAACATTGTCTGATCTCAAAGGCACCAGTGTCTAGTCCTTTCGATAATACATTTTTTAAACTGGGAAGTTCCGTGCATATAAAAGAACCATTGGTAGTTGAACGTACTAGGAATATGAGACATATTGTGTATGTCTGTCCGTGATTTCAAATCCTGGACCGCTGTAATTTCAGTCTCAACAAGTCAGCTGACTGTCGACATGGCTACACGCTCCACAAGTACAAATCTTGTATCCGGAGTTCGGGATCAAGACGCTGAGCAACACATGAGCTGCAGTAGTCAGCGACACATAGTTGGGATCAAGATGCTGAGCAGCGCATGAGCTGCAGTGGTCAGCGACCCATAGCTGACTGCTAGCGTTAGGGCCAGCAAACCAGAGCTGCCAAGACCCTTCTACACCTCCACGCGGTGATCCTGGATAACAGACTGCAGCAGGGCAGACTGACTAAGGAGAAGGGTTCGAAGAGGGAATGCTAACCCAGTACCCAAAAAATGCTTGCTGAAGTCGGATGTGTTGGACCGAAAGTTGCAAATATCGCAGTCAATCTGTAAACTACGACACAACGCATTCCGTTCTCTGGACTACATTCTGCTACTTAAGCCCTATCAGGGTTTGATAGCGGGAGATTGAGAACGAACGCAGACGAAGAAGAAAAAGAAGAAGAAGAAGAAGAAGAAGAAGAAGAAGAAGAAGAAGAAGAAGAGGAAGAAGAAGAAGAAGTATCCGGAGTTCTGAAATTCGAAACTAAGCACAACAAACGCTTTTGTTGTTGTTGGGAATGCCCACTATGAGTAGGTTTACTCTTTTGTGCATCTTGAAAAGGACGTTTATTGGCGGGTTGCAGTAACTATCCTCACATCCCGAGCGTGCTGATGAAGGTGAACCTGGGTTCTCCAGACGATCACGGTACGCTTGGCTGCATCTGCGTGGCGCTCACTACTACGGGGATCACGTCGATCCCCATCTCGTTAACCAGACTGCCGAGAAGAACAGTCCGTTTTCAGGAAGGACTACGTAGAAGTCGAGGTGGGGGTCTTGGCCAGCATATTTTGTCTGACCTTAACTAACATGCCTGATCAGTTTTTTTCCTTGAAGGATATCTGTACACCCAAGCTCGCATTGTGTGCTAAACATGCCACGAGGCAAAACCCTCCATCACCATCACGCCTGCGTATTGCATCAGAGACATCTCAGCGCTTCTACCAGTCAGAAGACTCTCTAACACTTGTTGGCACTTTCTTTTGTCTGTTGTGACTTGAGGAATGGCACTATCAGAATGAGCTGCAGGTATCTCTATGTGTAAGAGTGAGAAGCAGAAACGTTGTTGTATATCTTTATTAATAGAGCGCGAAGTAGAATTTAGCAGATGTATGATTAGGGTGCACTTATGTTACCCGGGTCCTTCTTCTTCTTCTTCTTCGTACGCAGTCAGACAGTAACCATTATTTTTTCGAAAAAAGCGGCGGTTATCCTGAGGCTGTCGCCACTGCCATACAGCTTGTCTTGCAGTTCCACTGGTGATGGCCACATCTGCTCTCTCTGATCCTCGTATGTCGGGCAGTTCTGCAGCAGATGTTCAGCGGTCATCTTGCCAGTACCGCACGGGCATTCGTCGGTACCACCTATCTTCAATTTGTTGAATAGGTGGTACCTCAGTCTATTGTGGCCAGTGCGAAGTCTGAAGACAACGACCTGCTCTCTTCGGTTCAACTGGTAATAGGCATCGTTTTTGGTGTAACCAGTATGTTCGGTTTCCCATTTGGTCATGTATCTGGCTTTGATAAGCCGTTTTGACTCTTCGTACGTCATACTAGTATCTGTTTGTGGTAGTCTTACACCTTCTTTTGCCAGTCTGTCTGCCTCCTCGTTGCCTTGGGTGTTGCAGTGTGATGGGACCCACTGTACCACTACCCATTTTGGTGCGGACTGCTGGCACAGTTTGCAGAGTGCTGCTCTAAAGTCATTAAGCTCAGTGTTTTTCTGGCTTTTTAGCGCTGTGACTACGGCGAGAGCATCTGTAAGCAGGACTATATGGCTTTCATTTTCATTGTGTGTCACCATTTCTTCCACTGCCGCCCTCAGTGCCTCTGCCTCCGCTCTGAAATTGCTTGTGTACTTACCAGTAGCGAATGACAGTGATATTTGTCTTCCATTTGGTAGGTTCAGGAATGCTCCTGCCCCTCCGTTCTGTGTAGTGTTTGTTACAGAACCGTCGGTGTATGCATGGGTCCAGTCCATGCGTAGGTAGCTTTTCAATATGAAGCTTAGGGTAGTATCTCTCCTTTCTTTTTCAGTCTGGCAGTTGTTGTTTCCAATACCTGGTATATTTTCTACCACCTCTGGAAATATATCCTGCCTCCAGGTAGGTTTTCGTACAGTAGTGATGGGTTTTGGTGTTGTTAGTGCGTTTATGGGATCTTCGTGCATCTTTTCTTTGGCTATTTCTGCAAAGTTTCTCCGCTTTAGTTTCCCATTTCCCAAATTGTTTAGTCTCTGGTGCATTGGATGGTCGGTCAGTCTTCGGAGTTTCGCTGACTGCAGCTGGGCTCTGCAGTCTCTTCTATCGGTCATGGATTGCAGTTTTGTAATCTTTTCAAGTTCTACAATTGGCGTTGACTTCATGCCTCCTGTTATAACTCTCATGGCTTGGTTTTGAATTTTGTTAACTTTATCGAAGTTCGCCTTTGCTGCTGTTGTCCATGCCGCAATGCCATACTCGAGAACTGGTCTCACTCTTCCAGTGTACAGTTTCTTTAGTATGCCTTCGTCTGCTCCCCAGCTTGTGCCAGCAAGTTTCCTCATGATTGCCATTCTTTCTCTGGCTCTCATTCGGTTTCTCTCGATCTGACTTTTCCATGTCATGCGCCGATCAAATGTGACTCCCAGATAGGTTGGGTTGTCGTTTGGCTGCAGGAATTTGCCATTTAGACTTAATTTGGTATTTTGGGGTTTGATTGAGAGCGAGAATATTGTGCATGTGGTTTTCTCCTCGTTTATTTTGACCAGCCATGAGTTCGCCCACTCTTCCAGCGATGTTAGGGCCTGCTGCATCCGATTTCTTGCTATGGTGAGATTCTTTTCAGAGGTCCACATAGCCAGATCGTCTGCAAACATTGAGCTATGGACTCTCCTTGGTATATTCTCTGTAATGTCGTTTATATATACCAGGAAGAGTGTGGGTGACAGTACTCCCCCTTGGGGTACTCCATGCTCGAGTGTCACCTTTTTGCTCATCTGCCCTTGTACTTGGATTTACCCGGGTCCGAAATGGGAGTAAAGAATAGTAAAACTGTAACTTTCCAAACATGTCATAAAGATCGACGAAAGAAGGTTTTGAGTGGGACTAGAAACTTTATCCTGCAAAACCACTGTCATTGAAACCACCACTGTAAATGCTAGGATACAGACTTCCTACAAGGCGAAAGATGAAGGAGACAGCTATAATCATATCCTGTGTTGCGCCTAAATGATCAATTTATAATAGTTATTAGTAGCTTGCACGACGTCAGCTAAAATTATAGAACAACTATGTATTTATTATTATTATATTTAATGCAAATCCTTTAGATAAGTGTCAGGATTGTTATAGCGGCAGGATTATGGGACTACTTGCAAGTCTCGTACTGCATTGCGTATTGTGAACAGGCTTACATACTAGGGTATGCATATATACTTCACTTAAACTCTCTTGTTATCGTCTATCAAGGAACTATATAACATATGAGCTAGGGGCTATACGCCGTGTTCTAATTATGTCACATTTGGGCCATTTCTGGTAGTAATTGCGAGGAGACGGTGAATGGGATCATAGAATATTACAGGACGAGGCTGAAGATACAGCACATTGAAACAGCCATGAAAGATTCAGTTAAACGTGAAGTAAAAGATACAGTAGGACCATCAATTATAAAATCAGAAGTTGAAAGAGCTATAAGAATAATGAAGAAAAGGCAAGAGGCTGGACTAAATGGCGCTTCTGTAGAAATTATAGAATCACTGAAACTAATTTGGTGTTGATCGAGTCACAGATCTATGCACCGACATATACACAATAGGACAGATAACACAGAACCTGACACTTTTAGATTTCCAAATGTTGTCTAAGAACACCAAAGCGGTGGAGTGCACGGATTTTAGAACTATGTTTGACGAGTCATATTCCCAATATACTACTTGCAATCTTAAAGTCTGCTGTAGATTATATTGAAGATAAGAGTCTAGGGAAAGAGAGCCATAAGGCGGCTGATGTACAAATGGACAGACAACATGAAGTTGAGGTCGGGACACTTATGACTAAGTGCACCAGCCTGGTCAGGTACAGATAGACAGACACCATCAAGATGTGGTCGGGACAGTCTGACAGAGTGTACCGGCTTAGAACGGGACAGAGACAGCTGGATGCTATCAACCTCCGATGCGGGTACGGCTCTTGTTATTGATAATGATGAAACGTTCTATAAAACTGTGTTTTCAAATGCCCGTTCACTTTCAAAAATAATTTATGATCACTTTCAAAAATAATTTATGATCACATTGATGTAATTTTCCCTGCAGCATAAATAATTACAAACACTAATCATCGGTAGAGTGTCAATAAATAAACTTAGAAATGCTGATGATACAATTCTGTTTGCTGAAGTGGAGCTAGAACTGCAGGAACTAGTGAACAAGTGTAATAACACAAGGTGTAAATAGGGATTGGATTTTAGCATTGAGAAAACGAAATATATGATAATTAGCAAGTAAAGTAAAGTAAAGTAAAGTAAAGTATCCCATAGCATTACTACCGTAGGGGTTTGAGGTGTTAGCGATCTCACATTTCAAAGGCTCGGCTATATGAGGGCGGTAGCCATCTCCTCTCCCTCGCCGCTTTTACTTCCTGGACTGAACCGATACTCATTTAAGGCTGGTTCGACCCGGGAGCCATTGCGGTCTGAAAAAAACATTACCGCCTCAACTGGGGAATGAACCCAGGACCTTTCAGACGCGAAGCCAGCGCGCTAACCACTGCGCTACGCAGCTCCAATTAGCAAGGCAGGCAATTAATCCATTCATTGGTTCATCCGATTTGACAAAAATTGAACTACTGTAATATTTCAAAAGGAACATCATTATGTAAAACGATTGCTATCAAACCGGATACAGGCTCCCTGTATATGGGTCAGCTGTAGTTGTGGTCTTATGCTTCACTTGGGTCGAAAAGGTGAATTAATCAGACAAGAAATAACCTCTACAGATAATAACAAATTAGAAGATACTTAAACAAGTCAAACGTTTCTCATCTGGTTGATCATTCCTCAGACAGGTTGTAAGGTTGTCTGAGTGTGTCTCTTGCTTGGACCATATCCTCATCAGATCTGTTCATTCCAGCAATAGAATAATTTATTAATATATTTGCATGTCTGGGATGTAAAAGTCAGTCATGGTCGGGCGGTTCCTCTTTTCCCCTGAATCTTGTCCTCTGGTATCTTATGTAGAAGACTTTCACGTCGTACATTGTGCCACAGCCATATATATCTTCCCTTTTTGTATCATTATCAATATTTGAATTTGTGCGCCTACCTTTATGAGCACATTGTCATTTGATCCTCTTTCTGTTCAGTTCACTCTTTCCATTCTACGGTAGCACCACATTCCCTCCTTCTTTGCCAATCCATGTTTCAGTCAAATACCTTGCAAATTACCATATATACGTGGCGATTATTCTTTTCCTCAGTTCTATCCTGATATTTTAAAATGTGTTTCTCATATCTTAACCATATACTGACAGAAGATGTAAGGAGTGAAGCAGAATACAGGAAGAGAACAGGAGAAGCAAAAGCTATATTCAACAACATGAGACAGGTATAAACATCAAAATAAATAGTAAATAATCAGGTGTTATATATACTTGTTATTATTGTATGTTGTAGAAACATAGACAATGGACAGATGTTAGAAGAGAGAATTGAAACATTGGAGACGTAAACAGAGAGAAGAACCCGATACGGCTAGTGAAATGGACAGAAAACAAGTGAGGATGTTCTGGAGACATCAAAAACGAAAAGATAATTAATAAATGAAACCAGATCCGACGACAAAATATGGTCGCACTTCTTAAAAGACATACCATCAAGCTAAAAACCATAATGGAATAAATAGTGATTCCCATAAGAGTCTCCTATTGCACCCCAGCCAGGAGGACATAAGACCCCCTTCTCAAGTACAGTGTGGGATGTAAGACGATCCACTGTAACCAGTCACCAAAGAAACGTCAATTATTGAAATTAACTGACTACGTGTGGCTTACGATAACATTAAGAAGAATGATACATAGATGGACAGCTAGAGAGATGTAAGATTGTACCTTCGTGGTAAGAGATATAAATTCCGTTGTAGCAGCCAACCTGGGATATGGAGATGGCAGCTGAACTGATCTGCTCTGAATATAATATGTCAGGGATTTTAAGCTTTTCCAAAATTCAAATTACCAAATACTTTAGTATTTCCGTGGTGTTATAATCTATTCGTAAATTTAAGAGATCTATCATTTTTTTTCTCTCTGTATGGCTATTTTGCTAAAGGAATAACAATGACCCCAAGAAGTAAACTTTAAAAGTGAAAAGCAAAATAATTGGCTCTTTCCGTCTTAAACGATTCTAAGTTGGGGTTTTGAAAAAGAGGGATGTAACTACAGTCCATGACGATACCCAATGCGACTGACTTGTAAGACCAATCCGAGCAGAGAAGCGACTTCCACGGTGTGTGCAAGGAAAGACAACACTGTTTGCGGTATCGCATGGTTTGGTGTGTCTTCTTAAACCCTGACACCTTAGTCTATACGCAATCAGTATTTCCTGTGTCTGTATTATATGCTTAATCCGGCCCCTTCATGCAACACGATCCATGGCGTCATGATTCTAAATCAATGTACATATCATTCATATCCTCCTTGCATTCATCCTTGTAGTGGCCGGCCCTGAGACCTTTGCCCCAACTGTAATTCCCCATAGAGAAAACCATTTGGTGGTATGCCACCCTCCATCCAAAAGCAGAATGCGGAATAATATATCTGAGAGAAACTACATCACAGAATGACATCATTTAAATCCTCATAGTGCTAACTAAGGTGGTGATAATAATAATACTATTGAAGAACCTCGCTTCTTACAGTCGCTGACCTATTTGGCAGTTATACGTTTCTTGGGCAGGTGTGCAGTGCGATACGGTTTGTTGCCACTCCTTTCTATATGCGGAGGCGCTATCTCAAAGAGCAACGAAAATACCGGATCTGCCAAACTGAACAGGCGTGATTCTAACCTGGTGCGTTAGGACGTTTCGCCCCTTGGCCACGTTGTTTCACAATTAATATAGCAATTGTAATCATTATTAGGACAGAAAGATAAAAAGGAAACAAAAACAAAACAACTGAGTAATAAAAATTCACCAGCCATTCAAATAAAAGTGCATATTTCGACGTGAACAAAGATCAATATATGCAAGATCACAGTGACCATGGCACGACCTGAGCTGCATGACAAATTCACCAAGTTTGTAATTTCAATCCCAGCGATTCTCAAACTGGAAATGTGAACAAAGAACTCTTCTTCTTGTGTGATTATTTCTCATTTAGAATGGGACTGATTTCTTCAATAAATTATGCTGTCTTTTTCAGGGTTTCAATACAGACATACAGTTTTCCCTAATGGGTATGGACCGTATTCTTCTCAGATCTGTGTACTACGGGCAGTTATGATGTACATGTCCTGCTGTCATGTCTACCAGGTCACAGTAACATAGGCTGGTGGTAAAAATCTTGAAAGTGGTGTACAGGTGGTGTCTCATTCTGTTGTGACCAGTTCGGAGAGGAAATATGGTAACCTGATCTTTTCTGGATATTTAGTAGTATTTGTCATCTGCATGTTGTTTGGACGGGTTTCCTGCCATTTTACACTGTATAGCCATTTTATTATAGCTTTTTTTCTTCTTCTTAGTTGACCATGTATTCTTCCTGTATCAGTGCCGTTCCCTTTTGGCTTGACTGTCGGCCTCGTCATTTCCCTTAATATTACAGTGTGATACTAGTCACTGAATCACTGCTATCTGGAACCTTTTAAGCATACTCGCCAAGGCTAGCCCCAATTTATTCAGCTCAGTTATCTTATGGAATTTGATTACCGTTATGGAAGACTGTGCATCAGAAGTATCCCGATTGTCCATTTTATTTGGTTTTTATGTTGTAAGAATGAACATATAATTGATGGCCTGGGAATATGGAAAGATTAACGGATGACGAGCATCTCGTGGAAAGAGAAAGACACGAAAAAGAAACATCGGAGAAGATAGGGATGACAGGACAATTAATTCAGAAAATAAGTCAGTTACAACTTTTTGGACATATAAAGAGATGGTAAAGGGCTTTACAAACGCGTAAGAATGAGACAATTCTTTAATTTGGACAATAATATCTAGAAATTAACGAGGTCAAGAAAATCAGATGTATTATGCAGGTAATAGAAAGAAGAATTAGGAAATTCATAGCAGAAGTTAGACGTGGAGACGGTGTCCAGATGCTGGACTATACCTTAGCTGTAGCGGTCAGTGACCAAAAGCTGACTGTTAGCGTCAAGGCCAGCGAACCATAAATGCCAAGACCCTTCTACACCTCCGCGTGGAGACACTGGATAACACGCTGCAACAGGGCAGACTGGAAAATGAGAAGGGATCGAAGAGGGAAGGCTAACTCGGTACCCAAAAATGTCATGCTGGAATCGGATGTGTCGGACCGAAATGTGAAAATGTCGCAATCACGTAGCAAACTACAATACAACGCATTTCGTTCTCCGGACTATATCCTGTTACTTGTAAAGCCCTTTTAAGGGATTGGAATACGAAGTTTGAGAACGAGGAAGAAAAATAAAAAGAAGAATACTGGAGATAGAACGTACTGTATCTTCTTCTTCTTCTTCTTCTTCTTCTTCTTCTTCTTCTTCTTCTTCTTCTTCTTCTTCTTCTTCTTCTTCGGCATTTGTCCTGAAATGATATGGCGTAGTTTATAGTGAGGCTTAGTTTAGAGTGATGTTGCGTTTTATGCGTCTTTCAACCCGACACATCCGGTTTTAGCACGACATTCGTGGAACCTGGTTTGCCTTCCCTCTTCGATCCCCATTTTCTTAGACATACTACACGATTGTGGCACATTTCTAAGGTGACCACTTAGTGGCGGAATATGGTCTTGGCAGGTATGGTTCGCTGACCCTGACCCAAACAGCCAGATATGAGTCGATGGATATTGTCAGCTCATTCTCTACTGCGACGTTGGCTACTTATTGTACCTGATCCTCTCAAAGTGGACCGTTCGGGTGATCTTTCATGAACCATACATGTGAGAGCTTCTTGTACAAGACAACTTAACAGCGATTTTTCGGTGCGTGGCTACATTTGTAAATGTAAGTCAAAACAGGTGTCCTTGAGCTAGCCAGCTTAATATTTTTCTCTTGAGACTCAAAATCGGCGCTTTAAGCATTAGAAAGCAAAACATCTTCCGATGTTAGCAACATCTACAAATGAATTGATCAACTGTCCACCTTTAATGGAGCTGGAGTCGTGCTTCAGTGGAAACCTGACCATGTCCTAGGAAATGAGACGGCTGATGAGATGGTCAGAAGCGAAGCAACACTACCACTACCACTGCCACTACCTAGTATTGCCCTATAGACCTGCAGATCGAGAGAAACTATAGGCAAGAAATTGCTAAATCAGTGGGCTACATCCCAGACATGCCGAATATATATTTACACACCAAGTAAAACCAGATCACCAGGACTCAACTGACCAATTGAAAAGAAGAGACCAGAGTTCGATCTTTTAGCTAAAAACAGGACATGCCCATCACAACAAACACCTCAATCGAATAGACTCACTTAATGAAGCAGATTACAGATTATGTCACCATAACGAGGAATCAGTCGAGCACCTGCTGACCCTGTTCTCTGGGCTAACCTACCTGCTAAGCCAGCTGCTACAATCGCACCCCACAACAAACAACACTCTCTACATATCATCACAACAAACAACACTCTCTACATATCACCACAACAAACAACACTCTCTACATATCACCACAACAAACAACATTCTCTACATATCACCACAACAAACAACACTCTCTACATATCACCACAACAAACAACACTCTCTACATATCACCACAACAAACAACACTCTCTACATATCACCACAGCAACTGAGGATGACGTGTGCTTTTTGTTCGGGAAGCACTGTGCTGTCAAGAGCTACCATCTGACAGCTAAAGGGATTATATTATCCTTGTAGCAGAACCACAATTATCTATACCGTGTACGCTTACGACACATACGAGAACCAAATATGGATGCAAAGCTGGATATATAATTTATATAATGGAGCAAAGATACGGAATCACATTATTTCCAATGCGAAAGGATAAACATTAATATAAATATCTTTTATGTTTGCAATGAAATTAGGTCAACCAAAGAGGGTGAACTTCGAGATCTAAGAACCAGCAACTTAAAAATATTGAATATGTTTAGGTTTGGCGGATCTGAATTACTCTACATAACATAACTTACCATTGCATAAGAAAGCATAACATAACAATATTCACACAATACAAAAATGAATAAGATCTGCAACACCACCTAACTTATCTCAATTTCGCTTGTAAGGAATATGACATGAAGATGAACACAGACAAAACAGAGATTATGTTGATATCGCGTGAACACATGCATATAAAAGGACATAACAGTGACAAAAGTAGCAAGCAAGTCTTCTTCTCCGTAAAACTCTGTCAGACGTCAACTTGAATTTGTACGAAGAAAGCAGCTGTCATCCTGAGGCTGTCGACACTGCCATAGAGCTTGTCTAGTGTTGGCACTGGTGATGGCCACGTGTGCTTTCTCTGGTCCTCGTATGTTGGGCAATTTTGCAGCAGATGTTCAGCGGTCATTCGGTGCATTCGTCAGTGCCACCTATCTTCAGTTTATTGAATAGATGGTACCTCAGTCTGTTGTGGCCTGTGCGAAGTCTGAAGACCACGACCTGCTCTCTTCTGTTCAATTGGTAATAGGCATCATTTTTTGTTTGTCCAGTATGCTCTGTTTCCTATTTGGCCATGTATCTGTCCCTAATAAACCTTTTGGACTCTTTGTAGGTCACACTAGAATCTGGTTGTGGTAATCTTGCACTTTCTTTTGCCAGTCTGTCTGCCTCCTCGTTGCCTTGAATGTTACACAGTGGGATGGAACCCACTGTACCACTACTATTTTTGGTGCGGACTGCTGGCATAGTTGACATAGTACTGTTCTTAAATCATTAATTCTGTATTTTTCTGGCTTTTTAGTGCTGTAACCACGGACATTGCATTTGTAAACAGGACTATCTGTACTAACCAAGTAAGGGAGTTTAAATACCTAGATAGTATGTTCACTAATAACGACAGAGTGGATATAGAGATAGTACATCGAATGCAGAAGGCGAACAGTGTTCACTATCAAATTGCACCGATTTTGAAACATCCTTTAGTGATTATTTAAACTAAGAGGAGGTTGAAGAATGCACTGTTTATTCCTACATTGTGTTACCAATGTCAATCTAGGTCTTTATAAGAAACAC
The DNA here is from genome assembly GCA_036924085.1 of Ariolimax columbianus. Lineage (NCBI taxonomy): Eukaryota > Metazoa > Mollusca > Gastropoda > Stylommatophora > Arionidae > Ariolimax > Ariolimax columbianus. The sequence goes on along the minus strand of JAVGWX010000013.1, from coordinate 25,943,868 downwards.
AGAAGAGTAAGCTGTAAGATGCGCTGTGTGAGAAGTGCAGCCGGAAAGACAATCCGTGGCCACGTCCGCAATGCCACTCTGATGCAGATAGTGGGAACAAACCCCGGCCAATCACGATGGCCAAGGACAAACCCAGTTAGTGCCTACATTGACGCCCTAAAAATCAAGTGGTTTGGTCATTGTCAGAATGCATTATAACCAGCCTGCAGCGAGAGCATATCATATGCAGGTATCCGGTACGCGTGCAAAGGGCTGACCTCGACGTCGGTGGATCGAGAGTATCTCTGACACCCTCAGGAAGTTATAACTAACGACATGACAAGCCTCCAACTTGGTAATAAAAATAAATTGATGCATCTTGTCTCTCTGCGACGCCTCGCGCCAAAAGCAGTAAGACAAGAAGAAATTGAAGATTCCCACTCCCAGGAACAATTCCCTACCAAACAGAGATCTTGCATTCATTCAAATAAATCACACGCCATGTTTTCAGTAAAGTCACTGCTGCTAACTAGAAATCAGTGTATTAAAAATATCCTTCACTCCACCCAGACATAAATATGACACAATCAAGTGAACGCCGAAAGAATGCAAGACCGATCGTGCACACATTTTTTTTAAGAAGAAAGGGAACTCAAAATAGACATCAGAATGTAAGTTTTGTGCCAGACGTGAAACCATCATTATTGATCCTTGATATCTTAAACAGATAGGAATAGTATACGCTGAAATAATGTCGAAGAAACGCATTACGTCGTTAGAAATACAACAAATTGATGGAAGTGTAGAAAGAAAAATAACTGGGAAAATGCACACTATATTCTCACAAACATAGATACATTAAGGGAACTAGGTCAGGCAAGGGCAATTTTAATAGCAATATTAAATTATCTGAAGAAAATAGGAAAATAGTGATCTTGGGTTGAAATACAAATTGTGCATGTACTTTATATAGCACGTCCGTCGACAGAGAACAGTATTTAGCTAACAATCCTTAAATCAACGAAGCCTATACAATCAAGTCCTGAAAGTCGTTGCATTGAATTATGGCACGAAATAATGCATGACGAAGGGGTCAGAGTTCAGAAGGAACCTGTCCCTGGACAGCACTTACGATACTCACTTTGCAAGACAATAAATATACTTCGAGCTACTGCTGAAGATGGATGTGGCGGACCGAAAGGTGCAAATATCGCAGTAAAGCTGTAAACTAGCGACACAGCGCATTCCGTTCTCCGAATACATAATGCTACTTGCAAAGTCCTGTTCAGGTTTTGGTAGCGGGAGATTGAGAACAAACGCGGAAGCAGAAGAAGATTTTGAGCTGGCGTATAAATAGGTAGGAAGAACGTGAAGAGAAGGTGTCTCTCGGACGGCGATTCATGTGACTGAGGTGCAGTGCAAGATCCAGGTCATCTGATGATTTGCTCCAACCTTCTGGATACATGTGACTGATGTGCCGTACAAGATCCAGGTCATCTGATGATTTGCTCCAACCTTCTGGATACATGTGACTGATGTGCGGTACAAGACCCTAGTCATCTGATGATTTGTCCCAACCTTCCGAATACATGTGACGAGCGCGACATGGTGAAGGCGAATGACAAGGAAATTCAAGTCGCTGAACACTAGATGAACGCTATATAACGTGGTGCTTGGACACGGATAGTAAGTAAGTAATAGGGGTCCTAATGTTTGATGTGATTATTTAGAAAACAATGATTTTGACTTTTTGTAGACGATGTAGCGCAGTGGTTAATGCACTGAATTGCCAGCAGAGCGATCTGGGTTTAAATCCCCTGTTGATTCGGGACTTTTTGGGAGATTGAAAAAAGGACGTGAGTTAACAAAAGATCTTCCGAGACTAGGCCAGGCGCATATTGTTCCTTTAACTTACGTCCTTCTTTAAACATCGTTGTCCAGTTCTTCAATGTTGTCTTCGACACACTTTTGTCACCATACACTGCCTGCATTCTGCGATGAACGTCAATGTTTATATATATATATATATATATATATATATATATATATATATATATATATATATATATATATATATATATATATATATATATATGTGTGTATATATGTATATGTGTATGTATATATATATGTGTGTGTGTGTGTGTGTGTGTGTGCGTGCGTGCGTGCGTATGTGCGCGTGTGTATTTTGTTTGTTTGTTTTTGTTGTAACGACGTTAAAGCGAAACGTGGTTAACTGAAATAACGTTAATTGAGGAGCCAGGTATGTATATAAGTGTGTGAGTATGTATGTATGTGTGTGTGTGTGTATGTATGTATAAACATAAAACGTTACAAAGACAGCCTCAAAGCCTCAATTAAGAACTGGGGCATTGACCTTTAAAATTGTGAAAACATTGCTGCTAATCGCACTGACTGGTGTAGTCAAATCTCTGCTGACACGGCGCATATAGAGCCGAAAAGAACCAAGGAAACTGCACAGAGATGGGTCACACGAAATGCAAGAGAAGAGTTGCCTCCGTCTGACAATGTTTCTCTGACATCTGTGTGATAGACGTGTTCGCGCTAAGATTGGTTTGATCAGTCACCTCCGTCTGACGGTCAGACAGTGTTTCTCTGACATCTGTGTGATAGACGTGTTCGGGCTAGGATTGGTTTGATCAGTCACCTCTGTCTGACGGTCAGACAGTGTTTCTCTGACATCTGTGTGATAGACGTATTCGCGCTAGGATTGGTTTGATCAGTTACCTCCGTCTGACGGTCAGACAGTATTTCTCTGACATCTGTGTGATAGACGTGTTCGGGCTAGGATTGGCTTGATCAGTTACCTCCGTCTGACGGTCAGACAGTGTTTCTCTGATATCTGTGTGATAGACGTGTTCGGGCTAGGATTGGTTTGATCAGTCACCTCCGTCTGACGGTCAGACAGTGTTTCTCTGACATCTGTGTGATAGACGTGTTCGGGCTAGGATTGGTTTCGATCAGTCACCTCCGTCTGACGGTCAGACAGTGTTTCTCTGACATCTGTGTGATAGACGTGTTCGGGCTAAGATTGGTTTGATCAGTCACCTGCGCCTGAAGGTCAGACAGTGTTTCTCCGACATCTGTGTGATAGACGTGTTCGGGCTAGGATTGGTTGGATCTGTCACCTACGTCTGACGGTCAGACAGTGTTTCTCTGACATCTGTGTGATAGCCGTGTTCGAGCTAGAATTGGTTTGATCAGTGACCTCCGAACCTTCTCCAGTATTGACAGATGACAACGTGGTCCTCTTCGGAATCGATATAAAAACAACAACAATGTATGTGCGTATACTCCTCTCCTTTCACATAATACAGGAGGTCGTAAAGGCATCACATAGATGTGTATCTGTATTATGAATTGTGCATTTCCTCGTCTATCTGTCCATCGCGAGGTACTCTCTGAAGGAGTTTTCTGTCGATTTAAATAACATTATATTATTATGTTATTCTGGTATTGAACCAGACAGAATGTCTGTCTGTCGCCAGGTAGCAAAAAGTTGTTTTCAATTATCTCAGCCTTTGCCTGGCGTGGAGTACCACGTTGGACCGAGGGCTTCACAGAGTCTATTCCACTATCTCATTAGTGGGCTCTGAGTTGACGTGCATAGTTGTAGGGTCGCCAAACCGGTCCATTGATTGCCAGCCACGCGTACTGAATGCCTGACTCATCTGCATTGTTTTAAACCACACAGCATCTGCAACGTCACTGAAGAAAGTTCGGCGTTTCCTGCAGATATGCTGTCAATTGAATGATTTCACCATTTTGTGTGACTTGATATGTTCGTACACACTGCTAATGCGTAATCTCGAGCTGCCCTTCCCAGCTCTGGTCTACGATTTATTCCAAAACTGCTGTAATATGAGAATCGCTGATTCATTTATGTCAGCTTCATCTTTCCTGTGGTCATTGTGGGGTTTCAATAATTCCCACTATCCATACTGTCTATAATATTTAGGTCAAACAGCTGTACGTAATTCTGCGTGATCGTTAAAAATCGATTTCGCCTTTTTTCATGACCTTTTTACGTGACCGAACTTATTTCTACATTTGCAGTTATCCTTTTACTGCTCAAAATTAAATCACAGCAATAGGACACTAAACTGCCTGCTCAGAATCCGAAGTATAAAACAAGTGAAACCTCTTGTTTAAAATAGAAGATTTAAATGTCTTGGTAAGGCACACCGCTTTAAACAGTTCTTTTAGCTATATTTAGATAAGAACATAAGGAAGTATAAGAGTCAGTTGGCGGTTCCTTCCCTGTGTTAGTAACACGCACATCGGCACCAGGCCTGAACGCTGACGCCGATCTGCGCGGCCTCGATTTGTGTCCTACATAAGTAGTTATATTGAAAATAGCGGACATACCTATGTATGTACGAATGAGAGAGAGAGAGAGAGAGAGAGAGAGAAAGATAGAGAGAGAGAGAGAGAAAGAGAGAGACGCACGCACGCACACACACACACACACATACATACAAGATACATACATACATACATTACAATACATTACAACCATACATACATTACATACACACATTACATTACATACATACATTACATACATACATACCTTCATACATACATTGCACCGCACCGCACCGCACCGCACCGCAGCGCAGCGCAACGCACGTACGCACACACAAACACACATATATACATAGTAATTATTTATATAATTATTAAGAGAAGAAAATAATATGAATATGTTGTAACGGATATACAATTCGACAAAGAACATGCACACAAATGAGAATTTAGTGCTGCCTTGTTGGGGCAGCAAGGTGGACATTGAAGTGGTAAAAGGGAAAAATAACAAAGGCACTGTATACGTGGATGCACATATGAGTTAATATAGGAAATTCTGTGGTCTATGGGTTGTGACCTTAGTTTACAATACCAATGGACCATGTTGGAATTACGCTGTGTTCAATTTTTGACAGATCTGGTATAGCGTGGTTTTTTTTCATAGTATGACTGTTTCTTCCAGTCGATGTAAGTGCTTGATGCGTAGTCCCCTGCATCTCGTATTAGCCCCCTAGTCGTGTTGTCCTAGACTTGCCACTGGGGTCGGGCGGCTCGAGACGGGAGAGTGAGGATAAAATGTAGCGCAGTTAATCCTTACAAAAAATACCACCAGCAAAATAAAATAATGCCATCACCGTCTACAATGGACGGCCGCCTTTGCCTTTGTCTAGGTTGTATGAACAAATTTTCTTCTTTTTTTTCAAAGAATGAATTTATAATTTGACATTCCTTCGTCCCAAGTGCCTAGGGAAAGCTGTGCATGGGGTTGACATTCCCACCGTATAATATGTATTGCTATAGAGCTGCACTGCGAATGACTGGAATCTGGCGTTCCAGAAAACTTGATAGAGAAGCCATCTGAAGTGTTGGACCTGAATAAATGGAGCAGCGTGGAAAGTTAAGCTAATGCTTACTCATGGCCTGCATGATGGCCAAAGGGAGACAGCCCCTGCATCATGCAAGAATACAACAGGTCAAGCATCTGTGTCTCTGCAAAATCGATTGTAAGGGATGTTGCCATCCGGGAAGCGAAGAGCAATTAGGGTCCTGGTGCAACGTACTCTACTGATCACAATCCCATCTCGCATTGCACTACTGTCATTTACTTAAACAGACCAAAGAGAGGCAGTCTGGTATGGGGTGGGGAGAGGTGGAGGGGAGATGCTCGAAAAGCTGTACCGTCGAAGATCTAACACGCTCAGTCTCCTTCGTTAACTTCGCCGGGCTGTTTGTTGTTGTTGCTTAAGCGTTTGCCTCACTAGTTTCTACTGGCGGAGGCGCACCCATTCCACCCCAGACCTTAGTCCAGTGCTCGGATGCATGTGTGCGTCTGTATGTACCTATGCTAGGTTTGTGCGTCCTCAGAAGCTAGCCCAACCAAAGTGCAATGGAAGCGCCTCACCATGAGGGCACATGGAAAGTTGTGCAAGAGTGTGACTGCGGGATAGAGTCAAATGAAACAAAGTGAGGTGAGAAGAGAGAGCACTGTTGTTGTTTTTTTTTTGTTTAATGCCCACAACGAGTAAGTTAACGCTTTTTGTGCGCCATGAGAAGGACGTTATTTGGCGGGTTGTAGTAGGTTTCCTCACATTCCGAGCGTGCTGATGAAGGTGGACTGCGATCCTCCATGCGGCTGTGCTATGTTTGGCTTCCTCTGCGTTGCGCTCACTACTACAGGAATCACATCGATCCACATCTTGTCAGCCAGGCTGTCTTGAAAACAGCTTGTTTACATGGAACGATACATGGAAGAGAGATTGTGGTCTTGATCGCGACGTCCTGGTCAGTATGTTGTGCCTACCTGGTCTAGCTTCTCAGTTCCCCTCACCGGGTTAAACACATAGCATCAGTTGATTGAAGAAGAAGACAATGAAGAAGAAAAAGAAGACACACTAGAAATATAGCGTCAGTTGATCTAGGAAGAAGAAAAAAAAGAAGAAAATAAAAGAAGAAAGAAAAAGAAGAAGAAGAATAGAAGAAACTGTAGCCATTAGGACTCCAGTATACCTTCTCATGCACACCTCAGAGCGACAGAAGAACCCCTGTAACCGGCTACCAAAAGAAACGTCAAGAGCTAACTCATCCCGAGTTGCTTCGAACAACAATAACTGCTGCACCACAGGGTAGAAGAAGAGAAAATTAGAAGATAAAAACTGATATGGACCGAAGTCTGCAAACGCTAGCTAAAGTGCACAACAATTTGGTTTCTTTTCCCCACCTTATCCGAAAACTGGGACAAGTTCAATGCTCTGAGAATTTAGGCCTGGGTCGATGACCTATATAGATAAAACATATGGAAGTGTCCCGACCAAAAACACGTTGCTACAGAAACCATTATTGAGAGAGCACGCAAAGTGCATTGGTATAGACTTCCTAAATGGGACCCAGTGCAGTGGCGAACCTATGCTTCTGATTATAACCCGGGTTGAAAAGGAAAGCTGAGGACGCGTGGGCTAGTGACACGGCTCACAACCGAAGGTGCTGGGTTCGATTCCCATCACAGCACCGGCCGTTACCCCGGAGGAAGCAAACCCTTAGAAAATGCAGGAGGAAGCAGACCCTTACATAAAATGCATGCTGAAATCGGATGCACTAGGCCGACAGGCGGAAAATTAAAACCAGAGTGAATAGATAAATAAGGCCAACGAAAAAAAAATATTAAAAAATTTTTTTTTAATAAAAAAAAAGGAAAGCTATAACTAAATAGACATGCCGTAAATGTGGAATCAAGATGGTGGTGTATGGGGGGCTATAATCTACAACATATTGTAAAACCATTACCATACAAATCGCTAATGCATTTTTTCGAACACATATTTCATGTGAATGGGACAGGATTATCGGTAGCCGTAAGATCCGCTTGGAGAGAAGAAATTAAGCATTGATGTTGCTGTTCGAATCTAGTCGTGCTAAGTTGAGTTAACTATTGACGTTTCTTGGTAGCAGGTTACAGTGGCTCTTGTTACATTCGAATGTGTACTTGAGAAGGTGGGCTATGGTTATCCTGGCTGCTGTGCAATGAGAGGCTCTTCAATACGATCCTCACTATGGGGACTGCAGTGTTAATCGTTACTTCGTTGGCTCGTAGCTTCGTTGGCTCACTATGGGGAACGCAGTGTTAATCGTCACTTCGTTGGCTCGTCACTTCGTTGGCCAGACTGCTGTGACACATACTATTTCCAAGAAAACAAACGGGAACGTGAGATTTGATCTTGATCCGTATTTCTTACGTCATCCTGATTATTCTTCTATCTCACATAGATCAGTATGTCACACGTCTATCCTGATTATTCTTCTATCCCATATAGATCATTATGTCTCACGTCTATCCTGATTATTCTTCTATCCCACATAGATCAGTATGTCTCACGTCTATCCTGATTATTCTTCTATCCCACATAGATCAGTATGTATCACCTGACCCTAATTACTAAATTCGATCCCACCTTGAAAAGTGTAGTTCACCTGGCCTTGATTACTCTTCGATCCAACCTTGATCAGTATGTTTCACCAAAACCTGATAACTCATCGATCCAATCTAGATCAGTTTGTTTCACCAGAACCTAATTACTCTTCGACCACACCTTAATTAGTATGCTTCATCTAACCCAGATTGCTCTTTGATCCAACCTTGACACGTATATTTCATCTGACCTTGATTGCTTTTCGATCCCACCTAGATCAGTATGTTTTACCAGACCCTGATTGCTTTTCGATCCCACCTAGATCAGTATGTTTTACCAGACCCTGATTACTTTTCGCTCCCACCTTGATGAGTAAGTTTCACATGACCTAGATTACTCTTCGACCCAACCCTGATCAGTATGTTTCATCCCAAACTGAGCCCTCTTCGATCCCGCCTTGATCAGTATGTTTCACCAGAACCTGATTGCTTTTCCATCCCACTTTGACAAGTATATTTCGCCTGACCCTGATTATCCTTCGATCCCACTTTGATCAGTATGTTCCACCAGAAACTGGTTGCTTTTCGATCCGACCTTGATCAGTATGTTCCACCAGAACCTGGTTGCTTTTCGATCCGACCTTGATCAGTATGTTCCACCAGAACCTGGTTGCTTTTCGATCCGACCTTGATCAATATGTTCCACCAGAACCTGGTTGCTTTTCGATCCGACCTTGATCAGTATGTTCCACCAGAACCTGGTTGCTTTTCGATCCGACCTTGATCAGTATGTTCCACCAGAACCTGGTTGCTTTTCGATCCGACCTTGATCAGTATGTTCCACAAGAACCTGGTTGTTTTTCGATCCGACCTTGATCAGTATGTTCCACCAGAACCTGGTTGCTTTTCGATCCGACCTTGATCAGTATGTTTCACATGACACTGATTACTCTTCCCTCCCATTATCATCAATAAAATAACAGATAACAAATAATCTCATTCTTCTTCGTGCCGTTTCCTATTTTAATATTTCCAATTTACATAAAGGCGACCGATACAGCTGACTTCCTTACATGTAACATGTATCAGAACTCTGCCGGATAGTTGTTTCTGTTATCCAATATTTGTTTACAAACAGAGGATGTTAGTCTTTTGCACAAACACAATTAGTCGATGTATATGACGGCTTGTAATGCCACAGAACTGTTAATCGTTCCTGTGGGAGTATCAGTTGGGTGACAGAATCCGTGTTTTATATTTTTGTTTGTTTTTCTTTTTGCGTTTCGATTTTTATTTTTTTGGCGGCGTGCATTGTATTGTATTTTGCATCTTTTTGTCAAGCCCGTCAAACCTCAGCGCGCATTTGAAATAAGTTCACTTCCAATAGCAGATCGACCTTGATGTTCCGAGAATCTTCAATCAGCAAGTTTGGATTGTAAGCCGTGCTACTAACGACCTCGTCACACTACATAATCATGATGGCTATAATCCTTCATCATCATCAGGTGCCTTGCCAGTTGGCGTAGACGATTATGGCATGGATAGATGAAAATTCTTCTTTTTAAAATTCCTGCAGACAAAGGCACTGAACCCAGTCATGTGGCTTCTTTGTGGCTACACGTGACTTCTGCCAATTTCACAGCTGCGGGTTTCACCAATTCTTCCCTAATGGTATCTGGCTTCCTGCCTCCATATCACTTCAAAGCTAGTTCTTGATGCTGAACGGTTATCAAACGTACATCTCAAGTTACCTTTTGATAGCTGTGTCCGAATTCTTAAAATATGTCTACGTATTTCCAACAACATAAATAATGATGGCCTAGAACGAACAGAACAGAAGTCACTTTATGCTGGAAGAACAGCCTCTGACAGGTTAAGTAGTTCAAATTCCTGGTGTTATAATAGACCAGAAGGTATCAAAGTAGAGTTAGCTACTCGAATAGCAGCAACTGGTAAACATTGTCATGCCATAAATAGAGAACTCCTCAGCAAATAGAAAAAATAAGTAAGAAAACTAAGATAGATGTATACCGGTCCACTTATGAAATAGTTTCGACTTATGAATGGATGTGAGCCATAGGCAATGGCATCGACCCCGAAAAGCAAGCTTCAAACGTCAAAAATGAGATATCTAAGTAAGGTGGTCCTCCAAGTAACAAGGAAAGACAAGGCAGGCAATTAGACAATACGGTAAGATTTCAAAGCCCAACATTTGCAGACTTGAGTGCGGAAATCCCAACTTCGGTTGTTTTGCTACGTCTGTAGAATGTACGAAGATCGGCGACCATTGGAAACAACAAACCAAGTATCCAGACACCAAGCACGACACAAAGTCCGCTGCGATGACAATATTAGACAGTATATAAGAGATCGAGGAATAGCCTGGAACCAGGTCAAGTGGAATACAGGAGGCAGAATAGTCTGACATTCTATCTGGATAACCTTGAGACCCCAGGATAGAAGAGGAGCTACTAAGAGAGTAAGAGAGGTCACTTTGGTGGGTCATTCTGAATTAAACATCGCAGTGCCGCCATGGGATTCATATGTCCTCAGACGAAGTACGCGAGGCGCTCTTGTATGTTTAAAAATTGCAATGGCCCAGATACATTAGGCAACATCCAAACAAATCCACAACGTAATTCCGCTTGCTGTTTACAAAGACGAAAGCTTAACAGCATGATGGGTTTTTAGATACTGAAATATCTCCTTTCACTGCCTCTTTTCAAGTAATCCATTTTAAACAGATATTTCATCGAAGTGACAATTACTATAACCGATTACCAGTAAATATTTCACGAATGCGATCGATAACACTGGTTTACGCCATTTGACGTGTCACAGATAGATACCACTCTCTTTTCTTCGCGTCAAACTACGGTGTACGACATATATAGAAACTACGTTGTTGATTTCACAATATGTGTTTTACTTCCTGTAGTAATGAGCCATGCTAAAGTTGGCCTTTCACTCCAGACGTGTCTAGAAGAGTGAGCATATTCTTTGCGTTTCCACCCACTATGCACTGAATTTGGCCTCACGCAAGATGAGCTGTAGTGGTGAGTTTACTAAGCATACTCGCACTGCACTACAACAAGGAGGACCCCCACTTCCCCTTCTCAAGTATGCCCCTCAGAATTATTGTTCTGCTCCTCCATTTCACTCCTTGTGAAACATAACAATCGCCCCCTCCTCCACCCACCCTCCACGTAGATGGCTCATTAAAATAAAGCTTACTCCTAAATAATATGTGTTCTCTTGTAATGGTGGCTTCTGCAGTTATTTGTTTCATATGATGAAGTTACAAACCCTATACTAAACTCTCTTGGGTCGTCCCTAAATTCTTTGAAGGAGCCCTGGTCAAACTCGTTCTTCTCCTGTAAATGTAGCCACACTGGGTATACATAACAAGAACTCCTGATTCCTGATATTCAACAAAATATTTGAGCTACAGAAAGTCTTTTCCGGGACCAGGATAATCGAATGACAAATAAAAGCTTATCTTAAATCAGGATAGTGCACCTCAATAATGTACTACTTAGCGGACATCAAGCCATATTATCTGCTCAATGTTACTGTCTTTGGTAAATGCGCATCAGTCTAAGTGTCAGAACTGTTTCTCACAACAAGAGGACTGGGTTCAGCGCCAGAATGGATATAAAACTTTAACTGACTGGTATTTAAGGAAGAAAAGACGGCCAGGAAGAGAGATGGTCACCACACTTCTCAAAAAGCTGAACAATGTACAATAAATACTCTAACACTTCATCGTCGATGGAAGTTTCTGCTATATGACTACGTTTGTATTAATTTAAAGAATCCTATATCATTTTTTTATTATTTTCTATTATCCTTTATTGCCTGCCATTTTATATGTATGCCTATTGTAATTACAATGCTTTTTTTGCGGACCGATATAATCAATAACTGGTCAAGTTTTAACAGTGTCTTCAATCTTTTCAATTCTTATATGTCGGTAAAGTGTTTTGGCTTGGACTACTTTAAATACTTATGACAGGACCAATTGTTGGGGAGAACATAATACGTACATTGGCCTCCACTTTACGTGACGTGAGACACGACTAAGTTCAGTTGTGCATGGAGCTGACAACTTCAACATGTAAAACAAAGTGCTACAGAAACTTCATCTTCTTTTTCTTCTCTCGCTACAAAATCCTGAGAATGTCTTTGCAAGTAGCAGGGTGTTGTCCGGAGAACGGAATGCTTTGTGCCGTAGTTTACAGTTTGACTGTGATATTTCCACCTTTCGGTCCGACACATCCAACTTCAGCAGGCATTTGTGAATACCAGGCTAGACCTCCCTCTTCGATGCATTCTCTTTATCCAGTCTGCTCTGTTATCCAGGATCACCGTGTGGAGGTGTAGAAGGGTCTTGGCGTCGCTGGTTTGCTAACCCTGGACGCTAGCAGTCAGCTATGGGTCGCTCACAACTGCAGCCTACGCACTGCTCAGCATCTTGATCCCCACAGAAACCATCTCAACATAACTGATTTGACGCATGCGTTTTGTAATGTAGCAAACTGTAGTGGTAGTAGCATGCTCTCAATGTGAAACATAGGTCACCACTACAGCTGATCCCTTGCAAAGGAAACCTCTTTCCAAGCAGATCTACTCATTGGGGGCCGGCTTGGGCTAGTGGTTAATTAACACTGCTCACAAGCCGAAGGTGCTGGGTTCGCTCCCCATCACAGCACCGGCCGTTACCCCGGGGGAACAATCCCTTAGAAAATGCTGGAGGAAGCAGACCCTTACATAAAATGCATGCTGAAGTCGGATGCACTGGGCCGACAGGCACAAAATAGAAACATAGTGCAACGCGCACCGTCTTGGGGAATAGAGAAATAAAGCGAAATAAATTTTCTTCAATGTAAAGAATGTTTTAACAGCGACTGATCCATTTACATGAAACATGTATCCGAGCTATTGCAGTGTTTTATGATAATGGCAATTATCTTTTTTTTAAATGATTAGGAAACTAGACTTAAAAACAACCCCTTTAGTCGTCTTTTTCTGCATATTTGGAAATGATCGTTCCACTGCTGCAGTTAAAAAGTGCATATGATGATGAGGATGATGATAATGATGATCACAAATTAAACATATAACATGAGTACGCTATGAAGCTGACACAAATAGGGAAGATGTGTGAGTAGAATAATTAGTGACATTCATAGGGAAGATGTGTGAGGCAAATACTAAGTGACATTCATAGGGAAGATGTGTGAATAGAATAATAAGTGACATTCACAGAGAAGATGTGTGAGGAAAATACTAAGTGACATTCACAGGGAAAATGTGTGAAGAGAATACTTCATGACACCAACAGGGAAAATGTGTAAGCAGAATGCTAAGTGACATTCACAGGGAAAATGTGTGAGCAGAATGCTAAGTGACATTCACAGGGAAAATGTGTGAGCAGAATGCTAAGTGACATTCATAGGGAAGATGTGTGAGTAGAATGCTAAGTGACATTTATAGTGAAAATGTGTGAAGAGAATACTTAAAAAACTCGTGGATTTTGTTCAAAGCTATTCGTTCTGAGTTGTTCAAGTTTGGTGACCTTCCTCTGACAGTAAGTAGTAGTGACTCATTATATTTGCATGTGCTTACTGAAGAAGATGCGACCTCCTGACTGTAGTGTAATACTATGTTTCTCAGTAATTTCAGCACTAAGGATATCACAGTGTCGATCAGCACTGTGTTGGCCAGGTCGCTGTAACACGGCCTTTTTCCAAGTGCAAGATCGGTACCTGGTGGAGGACATCTAGGTCAGTATATTGCGCCTGACGAGAGATATTCAAATCCAGTAATTGTTCCATGAAAACATTGCTATAAGTTTAGAGTTGAATGGCACAAATGGTGAGACATCTCGAAAGAGAGACAGAGCGAGAGAGAGAGGGGAGAAAGAGGGGAGATGGGGAGAGAGAGGGAGAGCGAGAGCGAGAGAGTGGGAGGGAGGGAGATAGAGAGGAAGATCGAGAGAGAGACGAGATGATTGGGGTAAAAATGCCACCTCATGTCTAAGGAACCAAATGAAACAACAACATAAAGTGCTTTGGGCACTTAATAACTACTTCCAACAAACATATAGTTTTACCTTACAGGCCTCACAGATATAGGCACCACAGTAGAATCCAGCAGTCAGATCTCCGCAAACCTGGCAAAGAGTTGACACGTCCTTCGTGGATGGTGCCGTCGTTGAAAGACTAAAAGAAGGCGTGGCGTCCATATGTGTCACGCTCGACACATTTCGTGGCACACCTCGGCTTAGATGCTCCCGTGTGTCTGTCGAAGAGTCCGGCGTAGCATCTTCCTGAACACATCGGGACGTGGACGTATGTTCAACCATAAGAGATGAATGTCTTCTCTGACACTGGTTCGGATATCCCAAAGTTGAAGAGGATTCAACGCTTTTGCCATGGAGAAAATACACATTGGAAGAATGCAGGGACCTGGTGTAACTGTTTGAGGCCCCATTCTGAAAAGACGAGATCTCGTCGTTAAAGTGCCACTTGTCCCCATCATCTGGAATTTCATATTTAATATGCACAGCATCATCGTCTGTCTCCAGTATAAAATCAGAAGATTTCTCTCTATCCTTCCACCCTTCATCCTTGTGATTGTTGCAATAACCTCTTCCTCGTTCAACTCTGGCATACTTTTTGGGCGTTGGGGACATAGGAAAATTTCTCTCTGCTTCGTTAAATTCTTCAGAACTCACTTTCTTGTTAGGCTGATTATCGTAAATTTCGTGTTTTCCTTGAATCATGTTCTCACACGTGTATGACGGCTGCTTTGAATAATGCAGGTTTTTATTTTTCATTCTCCTATTGTTGAATGATTTGCAAGACGCATGTTGTTATTGAGATGGTTAGAAAGAATCTTTCCTTGTTAGCAATCACTAATTATAATATTACTCTGAAATGTGTATCTGGCAAGCAAAGTGGTACAGCGAATCGCTTATCACGATTAAGGCACCGGGTTCTATCACCGTTATCGACACGTTTCAGTAGACCCATCTGTAAATGAGAACCTGGCTTATTATTGAGGAAAGGAAGGCAGAGGAAGTTAACTGCCCATACTACCTTATAAAAAGAGGAAACCTAAGACAATGTAGTCTTCAACACATCCCCCCTGACATAAATAAGGTAAATAAATAAATCGACGTTTCGGCAATAAACTGAAGCTCAAAACGCGATAAACACATGAACAGGTATTGCTCAGTTACAGCACAAAACCATAAACAAAACTAAGCCTACGTTTACAGTCACTGCCTTCGCCGAGACCCAAGAATAAAGGAAAACACCGAATGAATCGAAAAAATAAGAATGGATGCAACAACAATAATACTTCAGGTACATTAGCCGGAGACTGGCCAGGAACGTGTGAATCACGGTATGCCAGTTATGACAGAGTAGTAGTCAACCAAGGAACGGTCAATATGATTACATAAAAACTCATACGTATACAAGTATAAATTGTGTAAACATGAATAATTGCATACGTTCATATATACATACAAATAAAAATATGTATGATACATGACACAATTAGTATACGCACGAACACATACCCACATAGAGAAATATATATATATATATATATATATATATATATATATATATATATATATATATATATATATATATATATATATATATAAATAAACACAAATGCAGCTATTTACATATATACGGGTACAGAAATAAATAAAAACATAATTAGAGAGCGCCACATAGAAAGAGAGGTGGAAGAGACAAAGGGACAAGAGAGGCAGCGAAAGTGAATGCATTTAAACTATACGGTTTAGGAAATCATATAATGAAACAACTATCTTCGAGCTAAAAGCTGTGGCGAGCATCAGTGTAGTAGAAAACTATGCGAGTGACCCAGATATTAACCTACCCTGGGGTCCAGGATTACTGAAATGGTTGGCGACCGGAGCGCCATTATTATTAGAAACACCATTTAGTTGTTGGCAGAAGTGAGCACGGAGTTCAGGGTCAGCACATCGATGTATATAATATCCAAGGGAAGACAAATAATAAATTAAGCTGCGCGACATGCAGATGAACTTATCTTTTATCTCAAAAACTTTAGGGAAGGCCACCAAACAACATTGTGACCATAAAGTGGATTTCGTTTTATTTTTGTCATTAAGCCATATTAATTTATGTTTATATTGAAATTATAGTGAAACCGACGTAATTTGTGGCATAAAGTCCCAGTCATTTCGTCATATCCGACAGGACTACGTTAAGACTTCTTCGCTTGGAAACTCTTTTTATTTATTTTAACAACGGGAATAGTTTCTCAATTATTCGTGATCTGTACTGTTATCAAAACGATCATGCCAGCCCAGCCGTAAATGAGTACCAAATTCAACTATGCCTGACAATGCAGCTGGGATGGAAACCGATCTTCAGACTCGCCAAAAGCTGCGGAGAGCTCGCTCGTACAATGAAGTATTTAACACTTCACGCTCGTCAGCAGTGTATGCAATGGCATTACCATTACCTCAGAACGTGACAAGTTCCGGGAGTCAGGTCGCCTAGAAATGTTATTGTGGCACCAAACAATTCAGAAATAGTATCGTATTTTCTTGCAATTTTTCCCCTTGCGTATATTCCCCCTATAGTTTTACAAAAACAAAAACAAAAAAAAAAGATTATATTTTCCTGCGTAATTCCCTCTCCTTCCGGCGACTTTCAAGATCAGACTGCCGGCATTATGTTTCGTAGCAGGTAAGTCATAAGCAGAAATAACGAATACCACAAACGGGTAAGCATTAGTTTGAAAATAGACTTAAATTTGTACATTTAGAATTCATATTTTTAAGAACAATTTACCCAGACCTTTCGCCATGTTGCACAACTCTACGAGGAACTTTTCATCCAGTACTATTTCTATCTCCTCCATCTTTTACATGGTGCCTGCCTAGATCCTAAACATATTTGAGATATATTTTTTTTAGTCAGAGAGTGGTGAATGCTTGAAATGCATTGCCATAGTAGGTAGTGGAGGCAGGAACAATTAATGCATTTAAAAATAAATAAATGCGCATAGCTTTTAGAGCAAGGTAATGTAAATGAAACTGGTTGTATACAGACACTGCAGAGTCTTCTAAACCAGTATAAAGACGTTAAGTTAAGATTGGGCTCGTTAGCCTTGGATGGCACTAAGATAAGGTACACCCTGACTCTAAACCCGGGTAGACGAAGCTCGTTAGCCTGCTCGTGTAATTCGCCTAGTAGAGGAGGGAAACTCTGATTTTAAACCTACAAATGCCAGGGAGTCCTGGCTAGTCCTGGAACAATGAGAGTATCATCGAATGTCTCGAGTAACTAGCATTTGCGAGTAACGACTTCACTGCCTTGTGTAAATCTCGAGAGAGAGAGAGAGAGAGAGAGAGAGAGAGAGAGAGAGAGAGAGAGAGAGAGAGGGGGAAGTTAGGGCTACGGGAGTAAACCCAGACAGAAGTCGTAACAACTACGGTGGATGGTTTCAAATTTGCGAACTCATTCCGGCAGCTCCTGCAGCTGAGCTGGTGTTAAATTGTCATGCTTTGCGTTCCTTTGGATTACACCAGTTAGACCGAGAGGGGGATCCTGCAGTTTGGGCAACCCAGTGTCTCTATATTCAGCACACAGGCTTGCGCCCTAGAGAGACTACTCATAGGGCGACACGCGCATGGTCTACAAAGACTGTGACGCCTATGAATTCATTTGTATAAAACTTCTCACGAAATAACCACAAAACAAGCAAAGGAAAACGTCCACTAGATTAACCAAAGTTTATATAACAGCTTTTTTTTTTTACATACAGTGATTTATATGATATAAATTGTCAGCACCAAAATCATTTTCTCAGCTAATTGAATGTTCGAAAGGTGTTTCTACGCGAGAAAACCTCTTGACTTAAAAAAATAAACATTTGCAGGGCTTATTCCTTTTTATTTTCTGTAGTCTGTCAGAAGGATGTATAGTGCTGATGAATAAAGGGCCCTTGCGCCAGCAGTCGGCATGCAGTGTACAGGCTTGGTTTTATTTAAATTGTACTTCCGATACAAAAACAAAAATTATGATATACAGACGTTTTTACCCGTCTCACGTTGGTCAATAGAAAGGAAACCAAACAGCTCGGACATTCACTTTTCAACGTCTTGACTAACAGCTATTATTTACTTACGTAGTACTTGCGGCCACGCATAAATTGTTTATTTCTAACTAGCGTCACGCTATTGAAAGTTGCGTGTAAGGATGTAAGGAAGTTGTAGCTGTGACGAGGTTATTTAATGCAATAACTGCTAAAGAATGTGGCATGGTCGTTACAAACGGACAACGGACGAATATGGTAAGATCAATAAAAGCGGACGACGGACTAATGTGGCATGTTTGTTACAGGATTAATACAGGCGAATTTGGCAGGATTGCTACCTCGATAGATAAAGCGGACGAATGGGGCAGGATCGTTACAAGGAGACAATTCTGTGACTAGCTGAAAGTGCATCCTTGCCTGCCTTAGCCACGCTTACGTACACGTTATAAATTAGTTGTCCTTGTCCACACATCGACTCTTGACATGTGAGAAGATGAGTATGTGGTGACAGACCTTAGTACCAGCTGCATGCTATGAACATCACCTGAAAGTAAAGAAAACATCAGTGTAAAATGAATGACACACAACAAAGAAAAAATGAAAGAAAGAAATATCTAAAGGGTGTGTGAATCAAATAAAAACCCAAGTAACTAACAAAAACAAAAAACTGTGTCCTATTGTTGATTGTTAAAGAAGAAGAAGATTACAAAACATTGAGATGTTCTATTAATAAGATTTATTTATTATTATTATTATTATTATTATTATTATTATTATTATTATTATTATATATATTATGGGGATGGCTATAGTCAATCGGTTAAGGCACTTGCCTCTCGCAGTAATGAACAGAAATGGTGGACGATCAAATACCTAAATTTCAAGCGACCTCTGGTCTCACGGGAGGTAAGACCAGAGTGCCTGCATTCCGAGTTACCTCCAGTCGACTCGACCAACAGTCTTGCCACTGATCCAAGGTAACTCGGGATAAGAGTGAGATTGAAGACCAGCGCATTTCTTCCTCAATATAATCTAAATACAGCGCACATTACATTATTAAGACACACCAGTCTGATGTTGTGGCCACCATCGCATGCGATGCACAATAACTTAACTATACATACATACATACATACATACATACATACATACATACATACATACATACATACATACATACATACATACATACATACATACATACATACATACATACACACGTTTCGCATGATAGGTTCTGTGTCTATGAAAATTTGAAGAACGTATATTTTGGTTTAGCTGGACAGTAAGAAGTTTTCAAAGATAAAAGGGTTTGTTACTCATGTTAGATTTGTAATGGAGTGAGAGTTGTCATGTGGTGAATTATTTTGACGCCCACTATAAACTATACCGCCTCCTGCTTCCATATTCACAGTTATTCGCTTTTATATACTCCTCCTTGCCTCTCAAGTAGACGTCATTTATGGATAGCCCAACTTAACAAGCACCTGAATAGAATCCAACTACAACACACTCATGAGTGTCATCTGTGTGTAAACCAATACGAAACCGTTGATTATCATCTCTTTGGGTGCTCGACGCTCAACGCTATTAGGAAAATGCTTTTTCCTCCGAGACCAAATAATGTCATACTTTGCATGGCACTAGAAACCAACTGACAAACATGTGCAGATATTATTGTGTGTGGCATTGGAAAGAAAGGCGAGAGCCCGGATGCTGCTGGATCCGAAATAATAATAACAACAACAAGGGTAACAATAGAGATACACTGAACCATACGCATATAAATAAGACAAGAACTACCCTTGTGCTGAATACATAACAAGACAGAAATAAGACAAGAACTACCCTTGTGCTGAATACATAACAAGACAAGAACTACCCTTGTGCTGAATACATAACAAGACAGAAATAAGACAAGAACTACCCTTGTGCTGAATACATAACAATACAGAAATAAGACAAGAACTACCCCTGTACTGAATACATAACAAGACAGAAATAAGACAAGAACTACCCCTGTACTGAATACATAACAAGACAAGAACTACCCTTGTATTGAATACATAACAAGACAGAAATAAGACAAGAACTACCCTTGTGCTGAATACATAACAATACAGAAATAAGACAAGAACTACCCCTGTACTGAATACATAACAAGACAAGAACTACCATTGTACTGAATACATAACAAGACAAAAACTACCCTAGTACTGAATACATAACAAGACAAAAATAAGACAAGAACTACTCTTGTACTGAATACATAACAAGACAGAAATAAGACGTTTCGGTTATTTCATTAGAATGCAACCTGATCAAATACTTCTGCGCGCTTTCAAGAAGATCAAGGCACGAGAAAGGCGCGTGGCAGATGGATAGATGATGTGACAGTAATGCTACAGCAAACGACGCAAAACACTGGGCTCGTGATAGGTAGCGTAAGCTTCCCATGACGCCTAATAGCACAAGTGGAAGGAACAAGTTCAGTAACGCTATATCATGAACTTCATACGACATACAATAAAAATTAACTATTTAAAAACTGTATTGAGTGCAATCCTGGAAGATGACCAAGAAATTGGAGAAGAGTATTGACGTCTTTGTAACGTGGACATTCAGAAGACATGAACGAGTTTCTTGGAAAGATAGGAAAACAAATAGTGAGGTTCTGAAACAACTCAATGTAGAGAAGATACTTCTGAAGGAAATGCAAAGGAGAAAAATAAAATACTTTGGTTATGTTACGCGAATGACAGTCTGCTGAAAGTTATATTGGCGGGAAGACTGAATGGCAAGATAATCAGATGGCGGCAGAGATACAGATAAACAGACAACATCAAAATGTGGTCGGGATACAGTTTGACTGACTGTACTATCCTAGCACGGGACAGAGATAAAGATCTATTTCTTCGATACGGAGATGGCATCCGATGATATCATAAACAGCTCCTTTTTTTTTTCTTTCAGTTCTTCTTGTTGTTTAATGCCCACAATGAGTAAGTTTACTCTTTCGTGTGTCCTAAAAAGGACGTTGAGTGGCGGGTTGAAGCAGCTGTCCTCACATCACAAGCATGCTGATGAAGGTGAACCGTGATCTTGAAGGCAGCTGTGCTATGCTTGGCTTCATCTCCGTGGCGCTCACTACTACGGTTAGCAGCACATTGTTCCATATCTCGTCAGCCATGCTGCCTTGAAAACAAATTATTTCCAGGGAAAGCTACATGGAAGATAGATTGTGGTATTGTTCAGTGTATTGTGCCTGACCCTGACGCGACGTCCTGATCATTATGTTGTGCCTGACTGAAATTTCAACTCAGCTCCGCTGAGTTCTTGTTAAACGCCCATGAACCGCTCACACTTGTAGATGACGACAATAGAAACGCTTGGTACACGGTTTAGATAGTCAAAACAGGAATACATCTTCCTGGTAACAGCCATTGACTAGTGCTTAGCGGAGCGTAAATAAGGGAGTAAATGATGCGTGTCATCCGATTATTCCGAAATTGTTTATTCTGGTCATCGATTGTAAGTGATCAGTTTGATAATGACCGACACGGTTGATTGTTTGACGGGAGCATATACACTGTATACACGTTGTGCCAAGCCAGTCAGTTAGTTCTAGAGTTGTTGGTTATATAGTAGGCCTATGTATATTTAGGAATGTGTTGGTGACTATATATAGTTAGAATCTATCTCAACTGAATGGTATCAGGTGTGAAACGAATTAGACAAAGTAACTTTCAAAACTTATCTTAAAAGGTGACTAAAGAGGGAGGTGCATGGGATTAGCAACCTCCTCATGCAAAATCATAGCTTCGATACCGCCACTGCGAATGCATTGTTACTGGTCCATTGGCGTAATAGGGGACATCTGTTTTACTTTTTCGCGAAAAGGCGAATCTTCATCACTTGCAGGGTCGGTGTTACCATTAGACCAAATAGAGGGCCGCATTTGGCACATATCCAAAATTGGCTTTTATAACTACTATAAAGCAGCATATTTTAACTCCGTCAAATACTACTTGTTGTGAACTGCACACATGATGTTAGTTGTATGGAGTAAATGACAATGATTGTATGTGTTGCTGATGTTACCAAATCGTCAGATAATGAGATATCCGAGCTTGAAGTAATCGTCAGAGAATATTTCCTGTGAATTGTTTCACTAAAGAAAACTTAAACACGCGTGCCTTTTTGTGTGCCGTGTAATGCACACTCTTTTAATTTGGTAGTCAATTATACTGCCAAGCGTTGTATGGAAGCTGCTAGCTTCCACAGTTTGGCTCAGCAAATCTGCAATTATTTCTCAGCGCTCTCAATTTCTAGCTATCTATTTATCAGATGTTAGAATGACTGTTTCGCCACTGAGTGAAACAAGATAGAAGAGAGTCGAATCGATGATCTGAACCCCCCTGAGATATCAATCATATTGAAAATACATACGATGCATTAATAGAGATCGATGATGATAAAAGATGGAAGGTTCATCTAGACAGTTTGATATATCGCTTGTTGCGTGTTACAGCATGATTTCTGAAGTCCTTCATACAAGCCAGCTACTACAAAATAAGGAAGTTGATATAAACCCAGCTACAATTGATTTATATATATTTCAAATATAACTAATAATTATCTTGTGTAAAATAGTCTGGCACTGATCAATTGTCTGTCATATATATTTATATAATTTGTAGCTGTGTTTATATCAGCTTCTTTATATTGTAATACCTGGCATGTATGAAGGATTTCAGAAAGAATGCTGTATCACGCAACAATTGATATATAAAACTTTCCAGCTTTTTGTCATCAGCGATCTCTATTAAAGCATCATATACAAGATTACCAATATGATTGATATCTCCGTTTCACAGTCCTAACGCACCAAGTTCGAATCACGTTCGTGTCTAGTTAGGCAGACATCGGTTTTATTCGCTCCTCAACGTACGGAAAGTAACGACAACATACCTTACATGCAGTGCTTAACAAGAAACTTGTAACAGCCAAATAGGTTGGCAGTTGTAAGAAGCGACGTTCTGCAAAAGACATGGCCCTTATATTTATATATATTATATATATATATATATATATATATATATATATATATATATATATATATATATATATATATACATATACACACACACACACACACATACACAAGGGATCGTCACTAAGTAACAGCAATTGTATTAATAAAATGTGTACAAGAGTGCGAACCAGAAATTTGTTGTGTCTTATTTTTACGACAGTCGCATGCCTAACAACACACTTTGTCCACATGTCCACTATCTTGTGGAGGGGACGACGTGAGCCAGTGGTTAAGTGACAAGGCTCACGACACTGAAGGTGCTGGGTTCGCTCTCCATCACAACACCGGCCGTTACCCCGGGGAAGAAATCCCTTAGAAAATGCAGGAGGAATCAGACCCTTACATAAAATGCACGCCAAAGTCGGATGCACTGGGCCGACAGGCGCAAAATAAAAACATAGTGCAACGCACACCGCCTTTGTGAATAGAGAAATAAGGCGAACGCAAAAACAAACAAAAAACCATTCTATAAAGACCACATGAGACTTTCACACATTTTATAGTAGAATTAGACCGATTGAACTGACACATCCAAGAAATAGAACTTTGAATCTTAATCCTAATTCTACTCGTCAATACCCAGTTCGATTATCTAATACTGCTTGCTATTAATAGCCGTCACATGCCACTAGCGTGAGGCTGTTCACTTGACGAGCAGAGAAGAGTACGCATGAGCGTGGTCGAGTGTTCATGAATTAGATACTTTTTGTTGAATCGTGACAGTACTTCAAGACCAGAGTCCGGTAGTTCAGAGATTCTCAAAGGTGTTCTTAGGTACAGGGCTTGTTGTGTGATCCAGGTAGTGCCTCGTCAGTAGTGGCTTAGGACCAGAAGCACCTATCTGCGGTTCTCTCTCTCTCTCTCTCTATATATATATATATATATATATATATATATATATATATATATATATATATATATATACATACATATATATATATATATATATATATATATACATACTCTACGCGAAAAAGTAGTTTGTGTTTGTTTTTATGTTTGAAAGTTGTAATGATAAAATGAAAATGGTAGTCATGAAATCAACGACAATCCGGAGTTTCTCACAATTCACGAGCCGATCACAAAATTGAAATGAGAAGTGTTCACTGGTTGTGATTATTTTGCCATTCATTTCGTTCAGAAGCCAACTACAGGAAGGATGCCACAAATAGCACTAAATGGGAGGTTACGAGCTGTTGGCATGTGGTAAGGAGGAATGTATGTGTCTGCAACAGCAAGACAATTTGATGTGTCGATACAGACCGTTATGTTTTGATTACATATCTACCAGACGACCGAGACTGTTTCTGTCCAGCGCCGCTGGGGACGTCCTCGATTAACGACTAGACGGCAGGATTGTTACATCACTCTCACATATCTGCGAAACATATTTCAGTCAGCAACTGTCACTGCTAGACCCAACCCCGGACTTTACAGAATACGCTCAGCTACTGCGTGAGCAAGGCCTACGTGCTATTCGTTCAACTCTGCAGCAGTAACATAGTGCCGCAAAACTAGCTTAGGCCAAACAACATCTGCGCTTTGGGAACGCTCTGTGGGACAGAGAGCTGTTTACTGACGAGTGCAGGGTTAACCTTTCAAAAGCCGATGGTCGTCAGAGAGTGTATCGTCGACATGAGAGCGCTACGCCATGGACCCAACTGCATTAAAGATCGCACTTGTCATGGACGTAGAGAGATTATGATCTGGGGAGGCACCTGCACCAATCATTGGTGCTGTTACCAACTTGCGATACCGTGATAAGATCATGAGGAACCACATCGAGCCTTCTGTGCTGAAGCATGCACCAGGCATTGTGCTTAAACAGAACAATGTCCGTTCTCGTGTTGCCAGAGTCGTACATGATGAACTCCAAGCTAGAAACATTGAAACCCTGCCCTAGCCAGCCATTCCACCGGACCTGTCACCAATTGAGTATGTCTAGAACGAGCTGAAACGTCGACTTCAGCAACGACAGCATCCATCACAGACTGTACAACAACTTTATCAAGAAGTCGTGCAGGAGTCGCAGAACAGTCCACATGATTTACTGAAGTACTACATTCGATCCATGAGCAGCAGCATGGACAACAGCAGCAAAGGCGAACTTCGATAAAGTTAACAAACTTCAAAACCAAGCTATGAGAATCATAACTGGTGGCATGAAGTCAACGCCAATTGTAGAACTTGAAAAGATTACAAAACTGCAATCCATGACCGACAGAAGAGACTGCAGAGCCCAGCTGCAGTCAGAGAAACTCCGAAGACTGACGGACCATCCAATGTACCAGAGGCTAAACAATCTGGGAACTGGGAAACTAAAGCGGAGAAACTTTGCAGAAATAGCCAAAGCAAAGATGCACGAAGATCCCATAAACGCACTAACAACACCAAAACCCATCACTACTGTACGAAAACCTACTTGGAGGCAGGATATATTTCCAGAGGTGGTAGAAAATATACCAGGTATTGCAAACAAAAACTGCCAGACCGAAAAAGAAAGGAGAGATACTACCCTAAGCTTCATAACGAAAAGCTACCCAAGCATGGACTGGACCCATGCATACACCGACGGCTCTGTAACAAACACTACACAGAACGGAGGGGCAGGAGCATTCCTGAACCTACCAAATGGCAGAAAAATAACACTGTCATTCGCTACTGGTAAGTACACGAGCAATTTCAGAGCAGAGGCAGAGGCACTGAGGGCGGCAGTGGAAGAAATGGTAACACACAGTGAAAATGAGAGCCATATAGTCCTGCTGACAGATGCTCTCGAAGTAGTCACAGCGCTAAAAAGCCAGAAAAACACTGAGCTTAATGACTTAAGAGCAGCACTCTGCAAACTGTGCCAGCAGTCCGCACCAAAAAGGGTAGTGGTACAGTGGATTCCGTCACACTGCAACATCCAAGGCAACGAGGAGGCAGACAGACTGGCAAAAGAAGGTGCAAGGCTACCACAAATAGATACCAGTATGACGTACGAAGAGTCAAAACGGCTTATCAAAGCCAGATACATGTCCAAATGGGAAACCGAACATACTGGTTACACCAAAAACGATGCCTATTACCAGTTGAACCGAAGAGAGCAGGTCGTTGTCTTCAGACTTCGCACTGGCCACAACAGACTGAGGTACCACCTCTTCAACAAATTGAAGATAGGGTGTACCGACGAATGCCCGTGCGGTACTGGTAAAATGACCACTGAACATCTGCTGCAGAACTGCCCGACATACGAGGATCAGAGAGAGCAGATGTGGCCATTGCCAGTGGAACTGCAAGACAAGCTCTATGGTAGTGGCGAGAGTCTCAGGATGACCGCCGCTTTTTTCGAGAAAATAATGGTTACTGTCTGACTGTGTACGCAGAAGAAGAAGAAGAAGATCCATGAGGGGCAGATGTCAGAAACCGTGATCAAGGCACGTGGTGGACACACGCGGTACTGGGCGTCGTAATGACTCCCATGCTCGCAGACGATTAGTAAATAATCACACATGACACGAAAATGTCTGTTCAGTTGTCTCAGTTTCGAACTATGAAATCAAGTTTCTTCTACACAAATTTCGCTGTTTTTTGGATGATAAAATTGAATTATATCATAAAAAACATTACTTGGTATGTTACTTTCTTTGTGTGTGTGTATATAAATACACACACACGTGATGTGTTCAAAAAGTATGTGACCTTAATTTGTTCCGCGGAAACAAATGAAGCATAGCTATTGTCCGTCGGCAGGGTGGTATACGGGAACTGTCATGCACATGCGTGAATTTTTTCACCGACCGCGATTGCGTTAGTCGC
This sequence comes from Ariolimax columbianus, assembly GCA_036924085.1. Taxonomy (NCBI): domain Eukaryota; kingdom Metazoa; phylum Mollusca; class Gastropoda; order Stylommatophora; family Arionidae; genus Ariolimax; species Ariolimax columbianus. Next base: position 25,916,926 of record JAVGWX010000013.1, on the reverse strand, counting down.
TGGCAGTCAGTCTTTCAGTGTTGAATGTAGTGAGCACCCGTCTGGTTTGTTTTCAGTCACCACAAAACGACGGAAGGAATTGAGAAGTAGTGTTGCATCAAATTTTGCCAAAAGCTAAGCGATACTATAAGTGGAAACCATCGGAAGGTTTAACAGGCTTTCTGTGACGACGCCATGAGCATAAATCAAGTTAAGGAAGGGGACAATCGCTTCAAAGATGATCGCACATCGGTGGAGAGCGGATCACATTCTGATAGGCCCGCAACAGACCGAAATGATAAAGTCATTGACCAAGTACGGACCTTGGTTTTACAGAACTATCGTGTCACTATCCAAGAACTTGCGGATGAGGTGGTGATAAACATTGGTTCAGTACACTCCAGTTTGAGCGAGGGTTTGGCTATGCGAAGAGTTCGTGAATCTCGTACCGAAGCTGCTAACGATGAAACAGAAGCAACTCCGTCTAGAAGTGTCACATGACATGCTGGACTGTGCAAATGGCGATTTTATCCCCCGACATAGTTCTTTGCGATTTTTGGCTGATCCCGAAGCTGAAAATTCGGTTAAAAGGGACCCAATTTGAGTCAGGATAAGACATTATACGGAATGCGACGACAAAGATGTACTCCATTTCCAAAGAGGCCTTCCTGAAATGCTTCCAACAATGGCGGGACGGCTGAGAGAAATATGTGGTCCGAAGGAGAGTTCTTTGAAGTTGATTAGGGTCTCAAACCTTCAGGTGAGCAATTGTATTTTTCTGGCCCAAAGGTCAGATACTTTTTGAACATACTTCGTACTATAATACACACATACATGCTATACTCAACATACACATACATACTATACTCAACAAACACATACATACTATACTCAACATACACATACATAATATACTCAACATACACATACATACTATACTCAACATACACATACATACTATACTCAACATACACATACATACTATACTCAACATACACATACATACTATACTCAACATACACGTGCATACTATACTCAGCGTATACATAATACTATTCTCATGATATACATACATATAATACTCAACATACACTCAAAGCCAACTTTTTAACTCATTCAGTACATGAAGCATCAGCAGGTGAAAATGTCACTGATGAAGTATTCCAAAATGAGCTTTGAATAGAAGGCGTCTGAAAGCAACAGAGATTGATCTAAAAATATTCGAGATTTTGCAATGCCAATAGTGTTGAAATTCATAGATGAATGGGACTTCATAGAATATGTATCAACCATTTCACTAAGCCTAACATTATTTCTGACAATCTGTGTGTATGTGGCTTCATGTGAGAGGAGCTTATGAAAGCTCAAACTTATAAAAGAACTATTTGCGTTTTACCACTGAACAGTCGAGACTTTCCTAACTTACAATATTGTCGTCAATCGAAAATGAGTTGGCGAAATGCATTGATTTCGATAAAGTGATTCACAGGTTCGCAGCTTTAAAGACCAGGTAAGGAAAGATCTGACTTCGTCCAGACTTAGTAGTAACATAAGTACAAAAAACATTATTGTGTATTATGTATGGTCTGGTACGGTATGAGCTCCATTGTGAAGGTTAAAGGTAACACCATGATTTACCGCACTGGGTGACACCAACACTACTCACACTCCTGATCGTACATGTTTTTTTGGTGTTTGTTGGTGTCTCTACTTTGTTTTATATTATAAATGTAATATTGTTTCTAGAGCTTTCTTGCAAATTAATAAGACTGTTCCTTGCCCAACAAGCTTTTTGTATGTGCGTATGGAAAGGTTACTATGACATGAGTTGGAGGCATTCCACTTAATTGTTTACATGCTTACAGTGTGGCAGTGGTCATATTCTTGTTACTCCAATAAAAAGATCCATCACGGAAAGCACTTGGGCATTATTGTTATTTAAAGAGCTTGCTTCCGATTTTGGTAAACGTCGATGAACCGCCCACACTTGCTGATGATTGACAGTAGAAATGGCCACCTCAGTTCGATGTGGTTGAAACATGAACATGTCTGTATTACACTTTAGTTTGCTCTCTCTCTCTCTCTCTCTCTCTCTCTCTCTGTGTGTGTGTGTGTGTGTATGTGTGTGTGTGTGTGTGTGCGTGCGTGCGTGCGTGCGTGCGTGCGTGTGTGTGTGTGTGTGTGTGTTTTGACGAAATTTAATGAAAATTCGTACAGTTGTACATACCTAACCAACACAGATGTTGGGTTTTCACTTTGTGTTCAAAGTATCGTTCTTATGCAGGAACACAAGTGATTGACGCGTCGACTGTCGTTTGATATAGAGTTCATTTCAAGCGTCCAATTCTCAAATTGCATAGCTAATATTTAATTTGAGACTGTTTGTTAGCCAAAGTGTATGAGGTATAAAAGCATAAGTCTGCCGTTCAAGAAAAACGCATCGCGTGTCTTTCTTCAGAAGTCAACGCCATTTTGGAAATGACGGATCTAATAATGACGTTATCAATATATATATATATATAATGCTGTAGTACTTGCATAGTAAGTTGTCTTCTCATGTGATCCAAATTAAGGTGGTTGATTGGACGGCTGAAGATTCATCAGATATGTATGCAAGTGTGTTCCTTACACGCTTAAGAGATCATTTGGGTGAAAAGCTAGACTATAGGATCACAGCCATTGTCCATGTTTGTAAATTTTGTTAAAGCTTACATCCTAAACTAGCTAAACAAACGAAATGTTACAGAAACTACAACGTAACATAAAATTACAAATTTCTACTGGGTACCAAATACCGTAGAGGTCAGTGACGAGACTTGATAAAAGCCGTCTATAAAAGATTCTGATAAAAGAAGTCTCTCACTCTTAATGGCTAATACGTACTGGCAAGGTAAAGGTATTCCTATAACAGACCCTGTTGTCTGGCATGAAGTGTTACAGATTCCATTGTATGAGACCACAGCTTATTTATGTAATAGATTGTCCATTCTTCGCTGCTTTTCTTTTCCATAACATGAAATAAGGTACCCATTTACAAGAGCCGCGGTAACACGATGGTTAGTGCTACCAATGCTACCCAGCCGAGCGATACAGGTTCGATCATTAGTTGATGCGGGATATTATTCAGTCGCAGACGGTCCTGCGGTAGGCCCATCCTCAAACATTGGGTGCCAGGTAAAGTAAAGTAATAATTGCATAGGAAATATGGTGCCAGGACCATTACATTTTGTAACCCATGGCAAATAATGGATGATGTGGTCAGCATCACGCCGGCCGCCTTTACTTCCCAGATTTTTCTGGTACCGATTTCTGTGGCTGGGTCGACCATAGGGACCAGAACCAGCTGGAGATTGAACCATGATCGTCTGACTGGGAAGCCAGTGCACTAACCACTGCCCCCCCCCCCCCCCATTGGATGCCAGGGCAATGCATTAAAGGAAAGGGCAGTCGCGTAATCTGACCAAATCATTTCTACTGTGCCGTTCTTCAAGAAAATATCGACCTAACACCACATTCTCAATATATCACATGGCGGGATCCTTTACCTTTTACCAATTTAAAGCTTGGTACACTGCAGCGTGCCGTGAAAGGTGAATTCTCTAGCACTCCCCTAATCAGACGAAACAGTATAACCTCTATCTGAGATGTAAAGGACTGTACCTTTGCCAAACAGCACCGTCAACCGTTAACGAACAGCAATAGTGTCACCGTAGAAGGATGAGGCTAATAAGGGCATGTCCAGTAGTTTGCTCAGTCGAGTGCTTTTCAGCAGCCATGTTCGAGAACAGGCCTGGATGCTAACTGTTTTATGAGGAGGGGGGGGGGGGGGGGGGTCTAAGTTGTTAATGGCACAACCCAAACTTGCACGTGCTCGGATTCACGAACCAGGTAGTCTGTACCGCTATGGGATGTGAACACATTTTGAAAAGAAAATGTGTGCTGGAAGTCGGATGCATTCGCCCAATGCACCTGTGGTACAGGGAAAATGACCGCTGAACATCTGCTGCAAAATTGCCCGACATACGAGGACCAGAGAAAGCACATGTGGCCATCACCAGTGCCAACACTAGACAAGCTCTATGGTAGTGTCGACAGCCTCAGGATGACAGCTGCTTTCTTCGAACAAATTCAAGTTGACGTCTGACATCGAACGAAGAAGAAGAAGAAGAAGAAGGATGCACTTGCCCGTACGGCCCAAAACACATTACAACGCATTCTGCGTTATGAAGCAAGGTGAACGAGAAAACAAATAAATACTATTTTATTATTGTGCAAGCGCTCAGATATAACCAAAAGGACTGTTTGCTTAGGAAAGTAGCGTACCTAAAAAAAAAAGATTACACCCGCAACAAATGAACAGGTTCCCAATCGTGGCACTGCACTCCTAGCCATTCACACAGGATAAAAGTCTTCTGGGAGCGAAATGAAGCCCTACTAACAATGATATGCACAGTACGTCATACACACGAGAGTAGTATCCGGGTTGAGAAGAATTGAGCCATTGTTATATTTTAACTGTGTCATAAAAGGCAAGTGAAGAGGGCGTTGCATTAGACCACCAACGTCATCGTGTATATTTCTTCTTACGCTCGTATACAGGCTTCCTGTAACCTGTAAAAGAGACCAGCTGTAGTATGTTGTTATCAAATCGTAAAGGAAAATGTTGCCATGTACATGTCTTACAATTAGATCAACGCGATTGCATTATTTTAAAGTGAACGGTAGAGAAACCTCCCATCGTTCAGAGCCAGACAAGTATATTGGTCAGTTGACAACAACAACCATTGGAAGGTGGCTTTATAGTTCCTATGTTCGTACAGAATCGTAGAAGAAATGCATGGCGCTTGAGAGCAGAACTTCGACGTGTGAAATGAAGTGTTTAAGGAAGGCCATCGGTGTTACCAGGAAAGACAGTATGTGGAACGAGGACATTCGCAGTATGGTCGGCACTACGTCTTGTGCAGAATATATTTTCAGGCAGAACATACGTTGATTTGGTCATCTCATGAGAATGCACCCTTATCAACTTCCACTGATGGCTTACAGCGCTGGTAGATCTGGCTACAGGGCAAGGAAACGGTCTCAAGGCAGGTGGATAGATGACATTAGAGTGATGTGCAGCGCGCGACACGGGCGCACATAAACCGACGCAACGCATTTAGCGCAGGACAGACAACTTAAGCTCCCCACAACTCTCAACGGCACAAGGGAAAAGAAAACTAACTAACTATTCAGTAAGACAGATCTCACATGAAAGCCATTCTGACAGGAAACACGTGTTGTCGTGCAGATAAATTGCGGACAGCCAAAGCTTAGTGAAGCAACTCCAAACAAGTGCATACTGAAAACGAATGCATTGGACCCTCTGGCGAACACAGTGCAACTCAACCATAGACGTAACTATGTTGAGGCCATTGAAGTGGATGTCTGATGGCGTACGAGGAAGAAGAAGTAAAGAAAATATTGCCACATACGAGAAAGGGTAAACAAGTAACCGTAATATTTGCTAACAAAATATTATGTCTTAAAGTTTTGTCCTTACCGTACATCTCTTACAGTTACACAGACTCGATTATATACCGATATTGAAATATCAAACTGAGCAGCGAAAACTTTAACTTCTAGAGCAGACAGGCAAGATATATATAACCATTCTCTTTTTATTCGTATATACGGTTTTGCTTGATATGTTTCTGAATAGGCATATCAAAACCACTGACGCTGATCTCCTTTCATGAAGTCTCAGCGAAAGCACTTGATGTTCCCCTGCTGTCATGGTTTATGTACTCGTTCAATCAATGAAAACTTGTTTAGTTAACTGTGGAGAATAGGTCTTGAACAAACAAATTCGATATTCACCCCATACGGCGATGAGGTATGAAACCATTTGTAGAAGACTTAGTTCTCAGTCGGGGTGCCCTAAGCAGTAGATCAGCTACCTCACTGCGAACTGCTGAGACTCAACCCTTGACCATGAGATATGTCCGCACCAGGCGAACAACATCTCCGTGCAATGACCAGGCTTGTCCCCTGGTCAAATGCACTATTTCGAGAGGAATCACAGGTCGCTGACATTTGGTCCACGTGCTTGGCTGATAAGCTTCCATCTGAGGGACTACGGCCGAACGCCTTTAAGCCAGAATCCCGCCCTAAATCTCAGCACCGCTGTGATGGGAGGCTACGACATGGCTGGGATTTGCGTCTCAGCCCGGCCCGGTCGAGCCGCAGGAATGCACCTGGTAAAATGCACTCCTTCCTCGCTCTTTGCCTCTGTCTGCTATCAGTCATTCCAATGGACGCAGAAGAGATGCAGTCCAGCTGACATTGACATCCTGCCCTATGGTGACAACCTCCGTGGCGGGGAATGCTAGGCGTACCATCACTGCAGATGAGCCGAGAAAATAAAGCGAGCAAAAAGATATATCTCACTCATATGCATTTGCTACGTTTCTGGCAGGACGTGACGATCCTGGGAAAAAGTCACACTGGACTGCCTCTCTTCCGGGATAGTACAAACTAGTACATAGTCCATCATATCATTGCCAAACCCTATAGACACGAGTAGGGAAGACTCGATAGTCCTGCAAGACAACTTCCTAAGAGAGACAACTCTGACCAAAAACAACTGCTGCCTTGCAGTTAGGCTGGGGACAGCCAAAGGCTAAGGAGGGCAACCCTACAGAAACGCCTGTTGAAATCGGGTGCACTGAGCCACAGGCTAACAAATTAAAACAGTGCAACGTAAATATCGCCGTAAACAGCGTACGATGAAGAAGAAGAACAACAAACAAATACACGCCAAGTCAACAAGTGTTTTTCTGCACTTCTGTATTGAAGTTTGTTTGAAGTTTCTACAGTATAGAGAAGACAACATCACGTCTAACCCTCCTTAGTCGTCTCTTACGAGATGTTTGTCAGGTTACAGTGGTACTATGCTTTGCTACCCTTTCGAGTCCATGTAATACTTTGACGAAGTCTTAGATACTATTCTGTGTTAAAGGGTGTTGCTCTAGACCTACTCACAACACTCCGTAGTTACTTTTTATAGGACAAGATGACATGACTACTATCCTGTGTACCGCTCGAGGAGACAGCCAGACTATGGTCATTTCTAAATTCTAAAGAAGGTCATAACCAGACCCACAAGACCAGAACAATAATGTGCAATCATTAGTTAGGCCTATTTTTACTCGGCATACCTGACCAGTGCCATCATCTCATCTCTTCAATTATGTTGTTAGACGTTGTGAAGACGAGCAATCTTTAGCGAGCATTCTGCGTGCTCTATGTCCATGCCCGTGTAGAGTTCCATACATTCATCTTGTTTCTTCTGCGTTAGTCCTGAAATTGACATTCTGACGTTATGTCGCAATTTACAGTCAGGCTACTATATCTACGCCTTTCGGTTCAACACATCCTGTTTTAGCGGGCCGCTTTGGTTGCCGGGTTGCCGAAGATTTAAAAAAACAAAGTAGTTGAAAAGTGAAACTTTTTTCCAGTACAGTTGTTAAATTATAAATCATCTCTCAAAAAAATATTCTCTCAAATCAGAAGCCCAGAAAGGAAAAAAGAACAAAAGGAAAATAAAAAAAAGGTCAATGAGCACTTCCAATTTGGATTAAGCGAGGTTTTACTGAGGGCAGCGGTTCGAATCCCCGGTATGGCATATGTTGTTTTTCTGTTGGGGGTGAAATAAACAAACATAGCCAGCACACGACGTGGCGAAGCAGTCTGTAGTCCTCAGCCTTCAAAACCTCTCGACTACCCCAGCAATGGGGGAAAATGTCGTATAACAGTAGTAGTAGTAGTAGTAGTAGTAGTAGTAGTAGTAGAGGTTTTACTAAATTTCTCATTTACTCGCATACAGAATTGAAGCAAAATGAAACTGGTGTCGCCCTCATTCCCAAACAAGAAATAGTTATTTGGGCAATCTGGCACATGATTTTTGTTTATTAATAGGCAGATACAGAAGAAGAAAGTTGAAAAACAAAAAGAAACATTTTGCGCAGGCGGAAGTGATTTTTTTAAAAACAAGAGGAGCTAGCACAATGTCTAGACATTGGATGTACCAGAACCGAGTTCCTCAAACGGAAATAGTAAATTGTGTTGCCATTTGGCACAACTCTCTTTCTAACAAATTTCCCAAAAGATGCCTACACAACTTTTGTCAGACAGAATACTTAAATTAAAATACACAAATGTAAAACTAAGTTTACGATACCGGCTTAACTGGGTTCAACAGAAACAAGCATTATATGGCTTTCATTATAGATTATTTCGGTACATGACAGCTAACAGTCTCAAGACTACCAAGTTTATGTCTAAAACTGCACTGGTATCTGCTAAAGGCTGGAATTTTAATGGAAAGTGGCAGAAACGTTCCAATAGGATCCCAAAACATTAACAATGATTTATTCACAGAGAACGTTTCCTAGTCTGGCCAGAACTAGAAACGTGCTTGTTGCCTGGGACATGAGTTCACACTGTGTTAGAAACCTTAATCAAAACTGGAGCTATGAATATGTTGCAATCTTTTCAAAATGATAAATCATCGATGCTGAACTCTTCTTAAGAGAACATTGTCTGATTCTAAATATTTCACAAATTAGCCAGGTAAGTTCTTTTTGTAAAGGAAGTAACCTGTTTCTGTTTCTAAGAATTGACGTCACTGTACTCCGGGCCTACCCATAGGTGCTCAGTCTCTCTCAGCAAATGGAGCAGGGTATGGATGCTGCTGGTCCCTGTAGCCAGCTGGTTGTACACTCTCTTGCTCCGTCCTCTCATGCGTCCTACTCTTATCGAACCAGTAAGTACTAAACATATGTATATATTTTAAACTACGAACAAATGCTTCTCGTGATCTGATTTGTATTGCAATATAAAGTGAATTTTCTGTGTCAATCCGTTCTTCTTACAGGTATTGTAAAATAAACATAAATGTTCAAATCAAATGTGCTTTCTTCTTTCTTGTTCATAAACATAAATGTTCAAATCAAATGTGCTTTCTTCCTTCTTGTTCATAAACATAAATGTTCAAATCAAATGTGCTTTCTTCTTTCTTGTTCATAGACATAAATGTTCAAATCAAATGTGCTTTCTTCTTTATTGTTCATAAACATAAATGTTCAAATCAAATGTGCTTTCTTCTTTCTTGTTCATAAACATAAATGTTCAAATCAAATGTGCTTTCTTCTTTATTGTTCATAAACATAAATGTTCAAATCAAATGTGCTTTCTTCTTTCTTGTTCATAGACATAAATGTTCAAATCAAATGTGCTTTCTGCTTTCTTGTTCATAAACATAAATGTTCAAATCAAATGTGCTTTCTGCTTTCTTGTTCATAAACATAAATGTTCAAATCAAATGTGCTTTCTTCTTTCTTGTTCATAAACATAAATGTTCAAATCAAATGTGCTTTTTTCTTTCTTGTTCATAAACATAAATGTTCAAATCAAATGTGCTTTCTGCTTTCTTGTTCATAAACATAAATGTTCAAATCAAATGTGCTTTCTTCTTTCTTGTTCATAAACATAAATGTTTAAATCAAATGTGCTTTCTTCTTTCTTGTTCATAAACATAAATGTTCAAATCAAATGTGCTTTTTTCTTTCTTGTTCATAAACATAAATGTTCAAATCAAATGTGCTTTCTTCTTTCTTGTTCATAAACATAAATGTTCAAATCAAATGTGCTTTCTTCTTTCTTGTTCATAAACATAAATGTTCAAATCAAATGTGCTTTCTTCTTTCTTGTTCATAAACATAAATGTTTAAATCAAATGTGCTTTCTTCTTTCTTGTTCATAAACATAAATGTTCAAATCAAATGTGCTTTCTTCTTTCTTGTTCATAAACATAAATGTTCAAATCAAATGTGCTTTCTTATTTCTTGTTCATAAACATAAATGTTCAAATCAAATGTGCTTTCTGCTTTCTTGTTCATAAACATAAATGTTCAAATCAAATGTGCTTTCTGCTTTCTTGTTCATAAACATAAATGTTCAAATCAAATGTGCTTTCTTCTTTCTTGTTCATAAACATAAATGTTCAAATCAAATGTGCTTTTTTCTTTCTTGTTCATAAACATAAATGTTCAAATCAAATGTGCTTTCTTCTTTCTTGTTCCATTGTTGAAACATGTATCCTAGAGGGAGCATACGTCAAAAAAGTCTCTAGCACAGAAAACCCTCTCCCACTCCCACAGCATTTAGGCTTTACGTGTTACATCTCATGGTATAAAACAATAGTGGACAAAAATTTCTAGTGGCGAAAAGAAAAGAACCTGAAAGAGACTTTGTACCCTCTCAAGGACCATATATGTATATAATACCTTCCAACACTGTTCTTGCACTACCGGTGTGTCTCTTAATGTGACCATAGTATTACATTTTCTTTCCAAAATGGAATTGATAGACCAGTTCTGTTTTTTATGTTCAACTCGTGCCGAATGTCTATATTTTTTTTTTCTTTCCGTCCAGGGTATTCTGAGAATCTTTCTGTAACATTTTGACTCAAAGGACTCGATTCTTTTTCTAGAAGTTTATATATACATATATATATATATATATATATATATATATATATATATATATATATATATATATATATATATATATAATATATATATTACCTGCTGATAGAAGAGTCCGGGTGGGGGAAGCAATGGTAGATTGTGTAACACTGGTGACGAGACACGTCGTCTTCTAACCATAGCACTGATCACTCCTAAGTTCTTAGTTCTTAGTCGATCTGTACTTCTACAGGGGCATCTGCCCCTGTGCAGGTCCCAGCTCTGGTATGAGCTGGATGTAGCAGAAAAGGGTTTCTTGCTTAGCGGGCTAGGTTCGAGCAGCTTAATACTCCGCTGCTCCATTCCTAAGTTTTTCTTGGTAGCCTACGTGCTTCATTTTATAAAGTCCTGCTTAGTTTATCATCTTTCTTTCGTACATGATGCTTTGACATTTTCATGTACTGCTGGTCTACGTGATACTCTGTAAGTGTCTGCTCTTGGTATATGCTTTATCTGGATCTTTTTATATACTGAGTGTGTGTGCGTGCGTGCGTGGGTGTGTGTGCATGTGTGTATGTGTCTCCCTCTCTTGTAAATTCATCTCTCACCACCACTTCACTTTTCCCTTTTCAAAAAGAGAACAATCGGTTACAATTTCAGGTCTTCCTTGCTACCTCCCCCTTATCTCTCTCTCCACCGCTCTCTATCTCTCTCTACTTCTCCCCTTCAATGGGGTCTACTTGATTGGCTTCATCGCCCACTATAATTCACCTTGCGTTTTTTTGGCCTCCTTTGCTTCTCCTATTTTTCGTGGTTTTCAACACATCGTTGTCTGATTATAGTGGTATCGACAGTCAATGTCAACCGTGACATTACATATGCGAATGGAAACGTTTCCTGACAACATCTAACTTCGCTCATATAATAGTCCTTCGGCTAATGATGCAAGACGGATGCCATTCACCTGTGCACATCTTTTTAAACTACGCATGAATAATGTTATTGGTCATCTGCGCCATACACACCTCTCTCTTTTCTTCAACGCTTCTAAAAGAAATGTAGGGCACACATAATCTGAGTGGTTGTTCGTGCAAACAGAATAGAAACACATGTCGTAAGAAGCTACTAAAGAGGGGCGTACATGCAGCTGGCAACCAAATCATGTAAAAATCATAATCTGAAACTGCATTGCATATAACTGTAATCAGACTTTCCACTCTCCCTCTCCCTGTTTATTTTCGTGTGTGCGCGCGTACGTGCCTACCCCCCACCCCCAAGATGGACAGGATGTTATTCGCATGTCCGATGGGCGCCTCACCAAGCAGCTCCTTTGAGCTCAGAACAGGCATACTCTCAACATGGGAACAGAAGACACGCTACGTATATCACTTGAGACTGCAAGACAATAGTACACTTACGCGACCAGGGTCCGTCGTATCGAACAACCTTGTCTGATGACACAGTCCCAGGCGCCTGCAGTTTTGTTGGGGAGAGAGCGGTCTGTTTCAGCTGGTGTTGCGTGAGCGGCCCGGGGGACGTTTCTAATACGAGCAATCCTCTTCATGCCCCCCGCCCCCACGATCACAGGAGCATCTGCTTGGCAGGGACTTCCTTGGGAGGGCGGGGGGGGGGGGGGGGGGGCAGACCACGTGAGCAGCCCCAGGGACGTCTCAAATACGAGCAATCCTCTTTACGCCCCCCACCCTCACGACCACAGAAGTATCTGCTTGGCAGGAACTTCCTGGGGGGAGGCAGACCACGTGACCTGAGAGAGCCGATGGTGCTCTATCGTCAAGGCAATGCCTGTGAGCTGGATACGCCAGACTACCTCACTGTTTGAAATCGTATTGTGCTAGTCAATCCCGAGGATGCGCTTCTGGTTGTGCAGATGGGAAACCTCGAGACGCTGCCGGTCCTACTGCAGTGTTGTCATAGTCTCTGAACAACACATGAGGACCTTCAAAAGAACCGCTGCACCTGCTAAGCATCACACAATGTGCTCATATTGCAGAGAGAAACATCATCGCCGAGTCTAAGACAAAGCAAGGGGCCCGAAACAGGACGCACGGTGAACTTACAACCGACTCTTCGCATGTGTGCCTCAAAGTACGGAAGTCTTCTGTGTCTGTGATATGAGATCACATCTTGCAGTACTTGTCTGATGATTTCGCCGTCTTCACTTGCGATGGACAACTACAACTGCAACAACAACAACAACAACTACTACTACTACTACTACTACTACTACTGTTACTACTACTACTATTACTACTACTACTACTATTACTACTACTACTACTACTACTACTACTACTACATACAGTAAATACTTGCTGTGAGTGATATACACTATTCTTCTTATTCTTCCGATCTTTTGCATTCACATATTTGGTCCCGTATCGTTTATGTAGTATTGTATCTTGAGCTTTTTAAAATCCAGAAAGCTTGTCAACAGCATAATTGTGGTTTGTTTGTTTGTTTTGTTTTTTACGTTCGCTTTATTTCTGTATTTTCCAAGGTGGTGGGCGTTCACTATGTTTTTATTTTGCGCCTGTTGGCCCAGTGCATCCGACTTCAGAATTCACGATTAGAAAGAACCAGAAGCTTTGCCATGGGAAGCTAATGCTCTACTACTACGCTAATTGGACTTGACCTTATTTTGAAGATATGCCATCTTTGAGAGTATTCACTTTTAACGGCAAAGGTGTAGAGACTCCTCTCCCGCAACCGGCACGTTCCAGCCCATCCAGCTGTAAATGAGCACCTGACCTACAGTTAGGGGAGGAAACGCATCGAGGAAGGAAACAAGTTGTGTTACAGTATCCTGACCAACGTGGTAAATATCGACAATGTGATCCATGTATTGGTGAGTCTGCTGTGAATTAGTGTTTTGCACTACAGCGAGGAGGGCCAGGCATTACACCCATGGGTATAAGAAGAGCCACAAATAGAGAAATTAATAAAGAGTGATAAATTCAGATTGAATGTGCCTTGGAAATCACCAACAAAAAAACCAGTCTACTATAAATGACCATATTTCCTAACGATTTGTATATGTATGTATTAATGTATCTACCGATTGATTTTTTAATATAATATTTACATATTTATTTATTCTTGTAAGAGACAAAAAATATATTCAATAAGCATATGGAGACGCTTCATTTGTTGCTTTACATGATTCCGGAAATGAAAACTGAGCTAAACATTATCCAATGGACCTCAACGGGATCGGTGAAAATGAAAGACCGTATGTAATGTTCAAATCTGGTTGGATAATTTACCAATACCGCCGTATCGTTCAGCCATTAAAACAACCTATTTAAGAAAGAGTTAGATGTGAATGATAAACCTGACTTAATCCACCAACTCCAAACGCCAACAAACTATCCTGTTTTTGCATGAGAAATGGACACTGAATACTATTATATCACCTCTATCAGTTCAAGATATCATATACAAACGAGTGACCATGTGCAACAGTAATCAAGACCCTTGAACATGCCCTCCAAAAACGATGCCTATTACCAGTTGAACCGAAGAGAGCAGGTCGTTGTCTTCAGACTTCGCACTGGCCACAACAGACTGAGGTACCACCTCTTCAACAAATTGAAGATAGGGTGTACCGACGAATGCCCGTGCGGTACTGGTAAAATGACCACTGAACATCTGCTGCAGAACTGCCCGACATACGAGGATCAGAGAGAGCAGATGTGGCCATTGCCAGTGGAACTGCAAGACAAGCTCTATGGTAGTGGCGAGAGTCTCAGGATGACCGCCGCTTTTTTCGAAAAAATAATGGTTACTGTCTGACTGTGTACGCAGAAGAAGAAGAAGAAGAACATGCCCTACAAGACTGCATAGCCCTTAAAGTTCTACGACACCAAACCTGGCCAGATGGAGCAGAACTGAGGTAGAAGTTATAGGACTGCCGTTCAGACTTCGAAAGGACTGTGAACTTCGTCCTGAAGATGAAACTACAGACTCTCTCTCTATATACCCAACCTATCTGCATTTTTTTTAAACATTGCAGCTTCTACTACACTGATGAAGCCGGTTCGGCAGTTAATTTGTGTTGCGAATTCGGTCCAGTATAGAGCATGCCAATTTTCTTAGCTCGATTGCCCTTTGAACGTTCGAACCTACTCTGCATCTGCTTTGCATATGTTCCATAACTCGTAACCATAGATTAAGAACACTATTTAGATATTGAACTGCTTAAAATTTGTGAAAAAAAATACTAATTCTTTTATTTATCTTGGAAACAGCATTTCATCTTAAACAACGTTTATCATTTTAGAGACGTATAATTTTAAGAGTAGTCTAATTAAAATGAATGCTGGACAATAAAAACTTTGTGTTTAGCTCCCATCAATGTTTAACCGTACAAGGGAACAGAAAAATTAAACTTAGTAGTCTACATTCTACATTATTATACTCTATTTAATCATTAAAATTATTTTGAACATGCAGAGCTCAAATAAGTAATAAGTGGGCCATTTTAACACAATCTAAACCAGCTGTTACTTAGTTAAATGGTATTGTGAAAATGCTTGCAGAGAGAAACAATGACTCAGTAATTTACAACCTAAATATGGCAAACAGGCAATGGATAACACAGGCATTATATAAATATATATACATATATATATATATATATATATATATATATGTATATATATATATATATATATATACATATATATATATATATATATATATATATATATATATATATATATATATATATATATATATATATATATATATTCGAAATCACAAAGAGTAAAGGAATAACGGCAGTTATTACAGACAGTTTAGAGCTAAAACATGAAGATTTACGGTGGCAGTAAAGTGCGAGTATAAAAACTTACAATCAGAAGACAATGATATATGCAAAGAGGGAAACAAAGAAGATAGAAACGCTAAATGGGAACATCTAAAAACCAGTATGCAAGCAGCAAATAAATCGCTGCCAGATAAAGAACTTAGGAAAAACCAAGAATGAATGAGAGGTGACATCTTAACTAAAATTGCAGATAGAAAGAACGCCAACAACACTCCTGCATATGCATCACTAGACAAAGGGATATGTACAATTGTGAAGGCAAGTGAAAGAACTGTGGTTGGAAGAAAAATGCAAGGTAATAGAAGATATCGGACTAAAACACAATGCAAGAGAAATACATATGGAAATAAAGAAAACAAACAAATAAGACACAGGTGATCAAAAGTTATGGGTGCATCTGAGATAAGAATGGTACCATTTTGTTGGATGGGAATGACATATCAAACAGATGTGCGGAATATACAAGGGAACTTTTTGAGAACAGTCGCAGAGCCACACCATCAACATATGATAATGAAGGACCAAGCATCCTCAGATCAGAGATGGAGAATTTGATAAATGCTATGAGAAAAGAGAAAACAACGGGCCCTGATATAAAAAGGAGTTACAAAAAGATATGTATTATCCCTTTATCTTTTTTAATATCTACACAGAACAAATACTCAAACACATATCGGAGATGCCAGTGCTTGTCATTGGAGGAGTGACAATGAATAACCTTAGATATGCGGATGAAACAGTTTTGATGGCAAATGCGGAGCAAAAATTACAGGAGTTTGTGGCAACAATATACACAATAAGTCAAGAGCTTGGATTAGACATACACATAAAGAAAACAAAGACTAGGATACGAGGGAAGAGTGAAAAGAACCCATGTAAGCAAACAAATCCAAAAAAGATCAACTACTGGAATGGGTATTGCGTTTCTCCTTTCTGTGACAATTTAATAACGGAACAAGGAAGTTTTTAAAAAGGAATCAGAAATATAATAGGTACCCAAAATGGTATTCAGCTACAGAAGACACATACTGACATCCAAACACATAGATCATAAATTTACAATGAGAATTGCCACGTGTTATGTATACTCGCCACTACTTTATGGCGCAGAATCATGGACATCGAAATAAAATGTTGGAAACGAGTACCAAAGCATTCAAAATGTGGGCATATTGAAGATTCAGTCGCTTTTCTTGGAAATAAAACAAAAGAAATGTGGAGGTATTGAAAAAATTGGAGGTGAAAAGAGAATTATTTGACCGAAATCAGGGTTAGACAGTTTCGTTACGTTGTCATTTAGCAAGACATGCCTCCTTGTTGAAGACCATACTAGACGGTAGGGTGTAAGGCAGTCGTCCAATAGGAAGACAACATTATAAGCGGGTGGATAACATCAGGAGATCGACTGGAAAAAGCATATCAGATTGCAGCATTATGGTAAGATAATACACTGGAGATGGCACTGGAGCTGAACTGAATATATGATAATATATATATATACACTAGTTATAGTATCCGGTTTTGCACGTGGAATAACATCTTTTACAGATCGGATGGAATTTAACGGAATTCTTGGAATGAAAACATTTTCCTCTTTGTGTGCTCCTTTCAAGATTGTAACCTGGATTATGCAAACTTCTTTCCCCTTTTAATACGTCCATTTTTTATCACCATGTCCACTGTCAGTTGGCATTGGCGATCATGGATCTCCACCTCATATTATCACGTGTGTTGTTTATCAGTTCCACCGTTGGTAGTTTTCCATGATATTCCTTTTAGCTGTCCAATATTTTCTTTTTCTGCCTCCCCCTGTCCCTCTTCACTGCGATTCTGCACGTTGTCATCGTGTGTTACAACTCGCCTTTTCTGATGACGCCCGAAAAAGGATGACTGCCTTGTTCTGATTTGTGCCATAGGATGTCTTTGTATATGTGCCTCTTCAAGCCCCACATTATTAGCCTTTTTTATTATCAGGTGAACACGTCACATCTCTACCACACACTAACCGCCCATCTCTACCACACACTAACCGCCATCTCTACCACACACTAACTGCCCATCTCTACCACACACTAACTGCCCATCTCTACCACACACTAACTGCCCATCTCTACCACACACTAACTGCCCATCTCTACCACACACTAACAGCCATCTCTACCACACACTAGCCGCCATCTCTACCACACACTAATGCCCATCTCTACCACACACTAGCCGCCATCTCTACCACACACTAACCGCCCATCTCTACCACACACTAACCGCCCATCTCTACCACACACTAACCGCCATCTCTACCACACACTAACCACAAATCTCCACCACACACTAACTGCCCATCTCTACCACACACTAACTGCCCATCTCTACCACACACTAACCGCCCATCTCTACCACACACTAACCGCCATCTCTACCACACACTAACCGCCCATCTCCACCACACACTAACTGCCCATCTCTACCACACACTAACCGCCCATCTCCACCACACACTAACCGCCCATCTCCACCACACACTAACTGCCCATCTCCACCACACACTAATTGCCCATCTCTACCACACACTAACTGCCCATCTCTACCACACACTAACTGCCCATCTCTACCACACACTAACCGCCCCCATCTCTACCACACACTAACTGCCCATCTCTACCACACACTAACTGCCCATCTCTACCACACACTAACTGCCCATCTCTACCACACACTAACTGCCCATCTCTACCACACACTAACTGCCCATCTCTACCACATACTAACTGCCCATCTCTACCACACTAGCCGCCATCTCTACCACACACTAGCCGCCATCTCTACCACACACCAACAGTCCATCTCTACCACACACTAACTGCCCATCTCTACCACACACTAACCGCTCATCTCTATCACACACTAACTGCCCATCTCTACCACACACTAACCGCCCATCTCTACCACACACTAACTGCCCATCTCTACCACACACTAACCGCCCATCTCTACCACACACTAACCGCCCATCTCTACCACACACTAACTGCCCATCTCTACCACACACTAACTGCCCATCTCTACCACACACTACCCGCCATCTCTACCACACACTACCCGCCATCTCTACCACACACTAACTGCCCATCTCTACCACACACTAACTGCCCATCTCTACCACACACTAGCCGCCATCTCTACCACACACTAACTGCCCATCTCTACCACACACTAGCCGCCATCTCTACCACACACTAACCGCCCATCTCTACCACACACTAACCGCCCATCTCTCTGACATGGGCAAATGATTTCATTCCAAGAATTCCGCCAAAAGACTCCTAGTTTTATATATTAACCCTAGAAGGGTTACAGCATTACTAGTTGTCTTACAACACGCTCTCAGCACGCCACAACCACATTTTTGTCTCTGGCACACACTTGACACACAGATTTCTCCTGGAAACCACATGGGGTATACAGTGAGGCAGAGCCATGAATCTACGGCCCGCCCATATTCTCCAAAATTGTCACCTGACGCGCCACGAAAACTAGTTGTCGACTTTAAAATAGAATATCATTTATTTTTTTAAATAATGAATTTGTTTTTTTTGTAAACCTCCGACCGAAGAAATAAACAGACGAACACAACCTTACACTTACCCGGCACGCAATCAACAGCAACATTGGCAGCTATGGTTTTGAAAGCTGTTACACTTACAAAGTTACAAAGTGTTAAAAGTCATATGTTATGTATGCAGGGCCGACACGACTATAGTGTGCTAGATTATCGCTTCATAAAGTCTCACTTTATTGTGCACACAGATGTCCAAACGACAATAAATACGTTACATTAAAATAACCACTTACACACAGAGGTGATTATGTAGCTACATTTAAAGGTCACTTTAAAGTTCACATTGAATCGTTCAAACTATCAATAACTATCATACATATGATACAATTACAATAACACCATACACGCCCTCGATGTACATTATTATTTGATTTTTAAATAACACTGATCTTAGTATGTGTCAAACAGTCACAATACAACGATACTTACCTTGTAAGTTAACGGTATTCATCTAGTTCTGCAACATCTGCGAAATACTTAGAAATCGACACAAAAATAATAATCCTACCATCCAGAGTGAATAAACCAACATTTTCCGTCACTGCGAGTCGTGTCTCGCCGGCTCTCTAGCAGTTTGGCTAGTCCATGTACGGTGTGACGACAGTAGTAGGTCACGGCAGTACGGATCGCCCGGTTTGGGAATAGGTTATCTTGTTGATCATCGTGTGCCGTGCCGACGCGTAGGCGATCTAGATTTCAACAACTTATCCTGGTATATTTCTGTATTTTAATGTTGACGTTAGAATAAAGAAAACATTGTAATGTAATTGAACAAATTAATCTAATTAGGAATAGTCAGCATGGCTTTCCTAAAGGGAGATCATGGTTAACAAATCTATTAGAATTCAGTGAGGTTACCAAAATGACAGATAGAGGGGAGCCAGCGGATGTTATTTATATAGGTTTTGCAAAGGCCTTTGATAAAGTACCACATCAACGATTGTTTAGGAAGTTTGAATTACTTAGAATAGGTGGCAAAGTTATGAAATAATAGATAGAAAATTGGTTAACAGGAAAAACGCCAGGCCGAGAGTGCATAAATAAGGAGATTTCTGTGTGGTGCGAGTTAAAAAGTATAGTGTCAAAGGACTCTGTGTTAGGGCCAATTTTGTTCCTGATATATATAAATGATGTGGATAAAGATATCGCGTCCTTGATTATACAATTCGCGGATGACAAAAAAACTATGCAGAGCTGTCTCATCTAAGGTAGGGATGGATATATTGAGGTCAGATTTAGATCAAATTCAAACATGGTCTGAACGCTGGCAGATGTAGTTAAATGTACAATCATTCATAAGAGTACATCCAATATGGAAGATAAATACAGGATTGGAGAGAACAATATTAAGAATATAGGAAAGGAAAGGTAGCTAGAACGTAAAGTGAGCAAGCAAGCAAGTCCAGGCTGCAATGAAAAAGGCAAATGTCATGTTAGGTCAATCTTTATAAAGTATTAGTTATACCTAGATTAGAGTAATGTGTTGAGGTGTTGAGTCCTTATCGTAGAGATGATATAAACATGCTAGAAATGATACAAATAAAAGCAGAAAAACTGAAAGTGGGAGCCCGAAATAAAAGTTATGAGAAATATTTTGGTCACATCAAACGCCATAATGGCTTAGAGCGAACAATATGGGAGGGTGTGGTTCCTGGAAGGCGGGGCAGAGGCAGACCGAGAAGCAGATGGACACAAGACATCGAGAGTCTTACGGGTCGGCTGTTGTGAGAGCGACGTTCTGGCCAGAGATCGAGAGTCTTACAGATCGGCTGGTATGAGAGCGACGTTCTGGCCAGAGATCGAGAGTCTTACAGGTCGGCTGTTGTGAGAGCGACGTTCTGACCATAGAACGAGAGTCTTACAGGTCGTTGTGAGAGCGACGTTCTGGCCAGAGATCGAGTCTTACAGGTCGGCTGTTGTGAGAGCAAAGGACAAGCTACATGATGATGAGAAAAGCCTCAGAAAAACAGGTCTAGAGTGTCTAGAGTGTCTAAAGTCATTATAAAAATTTGAGAAGAATTAATACAGGTTGATATGCTATTCAAAGGAAAAGCGCAAATTAGACTATACCAAGTATTTTTCAAAGTACAGCCGGTTACATGAACAAAAGAGCACAGCTACAAATTAACTAAATAAAGGTCCAGATTAGATATTACGAAATGTTTTTTTTAGTCAAAAGAGTGGTGAATGGTTGTAATGCATTTGCCACGGAGAATAGTGGGGGGGGGGGGGGGGGGGTGCGCAGGGTCAGTTAATGCATTCAGAAATAGTTTGAATGGATTTATTTATTTTTATATCAAATTTTATCACTGGTTGTATATAGACTCTGCAGAGTCTTCTAAACCGGTATAAAGAAGTTAATTTGCTAACACAAATGTTCCATGATTATTAGACATAGACAAGACAAGACATATTAGTCGAGTATTTTATACTGATACTCATTTAACTTAAGTTAGCATAATGCTGGCTTTTTTCTGAGTCTGTGTTCTCGTTTACCGAGTTCTCTGGTAAGGTATATTTATGTCGAAACGCCTGATGCTGTGCTCGTGAGAAACTGCTTTTTGCTGTGTGTGTATGTCAGTCATTATATGTAGTAAGTTTTACTGCAGTCACTATTTTGTTTTGGTCATGTATGATGTACATTTTCAGGCTAAATAATTTTGGTAGAGGGAACTATGCACAGCATAGGAGAGGAAATATGATTAATAAATGACTGTTCCTCTCCACCACCTTCGAACAAATGTGTATGTGCTTCAGCTATTCGGTGCTCTTAAATGGGACTGGCACACTTTGGTCATCTCTCATATTAAATCTTTCCCCCATTTTTTCTTTACTTGCATCTTTATTCCAAAATACACACGTTTTAATATGAAATTAAATTGTTGCTTATGTGCAACCCAGGTAATATCGTATGCTATTTGCTCTAAACAGAGTATCTCCTCTCATTTATCCACACCTCGCTAGACCTCGTAGATAATGTCTAATTATTTTGTTAATGTGTTAATTGAAAGTGTGTGCTCTTTCTGTGGTGTCTTTCATCTCTTGGAAAGTGTGGAACTTGCTCAAAACAGACACCGAGAAGCTGAGAGTCACTCAGAGAGCGACGGAACCGTGCGCACTAAACATTGTGATATAGAATAAGATCCAGAACGAAGACATTTGACAAACTTTGTTTCGGGATGTTCTGGAAGCAGCGATATCAGGCAGCCGCTGTTGAGCTGGACATTATTTGCATGCCTGACAACAGATGGACACGTAGAACAACGTCCACGGGGTCTCCCACCTGTGCGATGACGAGATGGGCTGACCATAGATCTAGGCCCGCATTGGTACAGCGTTGCAAAAGATCGGGACGCCAACAAAATATTGTAGGCGTCCTCGCATTACAGCACATCTGCCGGGCTGGTGCCGAGGATAATGTGAATGTGATGTGTGATAAATGATTAAAGCATGTATATCCTAAATGAGATAAAACGGCATCAGTTTTCAGCCAGCGCAACATTTTGAAGCTGCTTTCCTATTTGTTTGCTTACTTACTTACTTACTTAGTCGCTCCTCTTCTACCGTGAGGTGTAGAGGTTTGCCAAAGAGAACGCCACACTGCTCTATCCGCCGTCTTTTTCATGGCCTCTTACCAATCCAGCCCTCTATCACTTAGTTTGCACTGTTGTATATTTTTTAGATAGTTTCGAGGTAGTTGTTGGTATCAACAGTGTACCATAAATGTAGGAGCTAGCCCAAACAGATAAATATAAGTTTTGCGAATGACATGATGTAGAACTTTCTCCTTGCTTTGGTTATCACTATACTCTGTATTGAGGAATCTACTGTAACTAAATCTTATGAACTATGTGTATGCTTATATTTTAGTTATTTTTAATTTTGGAAATGTTTATATTATTTAGTTTGTGTTTTAATTTTCTTTGCTTGTTTGTTTGTTGCGCAATTACTGGAAATATATTTGTTTGGTTCCTTCGCACTTCTTGTAGTGTTATTTCCTATGCCGAGTTTGTTTCATTTACCCACAAGTGGACGAAAGATAACATGGTTAAAAAGCAGCTTTACACGAGAACATGAACATAAGTATATGCTTATAATGCATGCGTTCTAACTCCGCCATTGCTTGTTACAATCCAGTATGAGAAAGGAGGTCTGGACGTCGGGCCAGTTCTATCGCGCCAAAATGCCCACAGTTTACAAAAACGTACTTGAAGTAGAAAGTCCTATGTTGCAGAGCAGCCAAACACGTTAGGAAACTGGTTTTAACTACCGCCTTTTATACAAGAAGACCTTTAAATGATGCACTTGGAATGTTACAGCCTTGAGCGGGCGAGGAAAACAACTCAAATTCTAGTTGATCAGGCGACATAACACATCAGCACCCTTGGACTCGGCGAACATGACGGACACAAGCGGGCAATATAAATGTATGTTCTGTTCCGCTAGGAATCGGCGTCAATATGCTCCAGACAGACCCATAAGTGTCCAGTCCCGCTCAGTAAATGGTGAAGGGTGTTGATATTGATTGTTACTGTAGCTCGCTGGTTGAACACACTACTCTTAGGCGCCTCTCCCTGCTGAGCCCAGTATGATTTCAAAACTGTGTAATCTTGGCATTGCCGGTTCATCGACTGATGTGACCGTTGACCAATTTCGCTGCCGAAGACGGATGTGTCGGTCCGAAAGGTGCAAATATCGCAGTAAAGCTGTAAACTAGCGTCACAACGCATTCCGTTCTCCGGACTACATCGTGCACCTTGCAAAGCCCTGTTCATGGTTTGGTATCGGGAGATTGAGAACGAAGAAGAAGAATAAGACCAATTTCAAAATGCCACCTCTATTCATTACCAGTGTCTCCACTAGGGGAGTCCCTGAGACTAGAATGCCAGCTCTTTCTTTCCCACATACCCTAGCAAGGCCTAGACAATAAATCCACGCAAGATCATGAAGGTTCTAGACCTCTTTAACCGCTATCTACTCACGCTATAGCCAGTACGTCTATACCTTCCAAAGAATATACAGATCACAACAGTCTTGTCTTGTCCTCTCCACTTGCGCCGCGAGGCACCCTGGGAAACCGAAGTTTTCTGCCAGGCCGTTGTCATCCCATTCCGATTTAGAATGTCCGCAACGTGTCCTTGTCACCTTGATTTCAGTCTGGCACGGTTGCGACCGATAACGTGTGTTTTATGCGCACATAGATAGTTGGTCAGGTTGCATTCTCATTAGATGATCGAACCACATGATTGTATCCCCATCAATATTATTCGGTACGGGGGTCTTGCTTCAACGATGCTTCGCACCTTTTTTTTCCCGCATTGTTTCTCCTGTTTACGTTGATGGGTTTCCGTAAGCATCTATATCACAAGTGGGGATCTTTCTCGCTAGAGATTTTATTAGTTCACGATTGGTACTGGTACAGAGCGTTGGCATGAAAATTGTACTTATGAACATGTTTATGTAAGTCAGCTGACTGCATTAGTGCGGCCTGTTTCCAGGGCCACCACTTGTAGGTGGAAAATGGTTTTTAGTAAGCTCTGGTTCACTGACTATGACGCAAGGAGCCATCTGTGAACCACTGGTTGCTGTCAGCTCATTCAATGTGTTGCATATTCGGCCCCAGAAATAAAACCGAATGGAACTAAACTGTGTATATGAACTTTGCTGACTTTGAATAAACCTTTGACAGCTTGGATAGAGAGGAGTTTCATTCTGGAGATTTAAAAGACACTCCGTGATCTGGCGCAGAAGTTCGCTTGCAAAATAAAACAGAAGTATGCTACTTGCAGTGTAAAGCAGTTGCAAAAGACTTAAACTGTAGGCAGAATTTCACAGAAAGTAGGTATAAAGATATCTGCAGAATAGATGCAAATTTCAAAATTAAATACAGACAACATCATGGCTGCAATCAAAATGGAAGGAACTCTGTTGGATGAAGTAAGGGGCCTACGGAATTGCACTTCCCTGGGTTAGCATATATCATAAACGAGACAAGGGGTGCTAATGCCAATGCAAAAAGCACGATACAAAAAGTAAGAGTGGCTTTTGCCATGCTAATGTACCATTCCCTCCAAAATCGTTCTTTCTAGGCCAATGTGACGTTTGATGTAGCAAAATCATGTTAATTTCCTAGAAGTAATGTTGTTTACTAACCCGTTTGTTTTATATCGAGCTCCTGTACGATTTCTGCGTTTTTCTTGTTTCCAATCCATGGTATTTTGTGGACCCTAGTGTAACATTTTAGTTCAAAGGATTCAATTGCGTGCCGCAGGATTTGTGTGGTTGACCATGTCGCATCAGTACGTTACAACCGGGTAGATGCACGTCTTCAGTATCTTTATGTCTGTCATTTTGTTAGTGTTTTGTCATTCATTTTTAATTTTAGCTAACCTCTGCAGTGCCATGGCCATTCTTCTCTTTTTATTTATTTTGGTTGTTGTTGTTGATAATCTTTGTTATTGCTTATAGTCGAGCCGAGATATTCAAAACTTGTGAAGGTCTTAACTTTTTGCTTCTGTGTGATAACTTTAGGTCTGGTTTTCGCTTTGTCATTGATCATAGCTTTAATCATCCCTGTGTTTTAGAATAGATTGTCTTCCTAGCTGTGTCGTTTAACTGACAGGATCATCCGTTTCAGCCACGCAGCGCTATTCGAGGGGACAATTTTATCATTTGCATATCGTGTTTCTGTTATTTCATTCCCTCCAACTGTGAACGAGTCGAGCGTTTCATACTCCGTCATTCTTGACACTCCTCATTATGTTTTATGAGTAGATATTGTACAGATAATAGAGAGTATGCATCCTTGTCGTAATTCCTTGTGTACCTCGAGCCAGTCCTATGTCTCTCCAGCTATTCTGACCGTTGCTTGTTGTCCCTGATACGGTGTTTCGGTCAGTAGAACCAAGTGAGTCGCGAACCTTTCTTCTAACCTTTCATGACGATCCGGATGAGGATTGTGCTTGGGTGATTATCAGAGCAATTGTTCAGTAGTTAGTGCATCGCTTCAGATACCGGTCTTTTGGAGTGGGATATGCACATATTTTTTCCATGTGCTTGGCCATGTTATGCTGTGTCAGATCTTCTTGCATAGTGCGTGGCAGCTGTTGACGTTGGCCTCTCCACCTGCTTGTATGAGTTCAGTCGATATATCATCACATCCCGGTGATTTTCCTTTCTTCAAGCCTTGGATTGCTAGTCGGACGTCATATATGGTAGGTTCCAGCTCTGTGTCCTGGATCTTAAACGTTATGTAGGTGCTTCTCCCAAAGTCTTCATATATGTTTGTGCAATATCGCATCCGAATCTCTAGTACATCCTTACTCTCCGTCAGTGTATTGTCATCGTCAACGTGTATTGCACGCAGTTACGGTTGGAATTCGCCAGTGGGTGTTTTGATTTCTTTGAAGGCATCACCTTCCTTCTCGTGTCGTTGTAACTCTTCTATTCTGTTACATGTATCCAATATATGTTGCTTCTTATCCTTCCGAATCTCTCCTTTGATTTACCTTGTGAAGTTCCCGTATAAGGCGGTGTTGCGCTACGTCATGGATTATTTTAGATTTGTTCTTTCTTGTGTGAGTTGCAAGGTCTTTTCTGTAATAGATTTGTTCTTTCTTGTATGAGTTGCAAGGTCTTTCTGTAATAGATTTGTTCTTTCTTGTATGAGTAACTCAAATTATTGTGCTGTTTTATATGCATTTTTCTACGTGGCGATGCGATAAAAGCATCTTTTGGCAATAAGGTAAGTCTGGTGTCATATTTGGTGTCGGTTGACCAAACTCAATATTAGGAGATTACATGGCTTTATTTACAAATCCATGAGAAAGATTTTTTAGCTGACCTTTAGAAAGCTCAATAGATAGAGCAGGATAATAACAAGTGGAACAGGAAATCTTAGAAAGAAGGCAACACTGGAATAGGCTAAATATTACAAAAGACTCAAGCCAGTACCACCAGGAAATCTATATCGTGGAAACCCCAGGAGGGGGGGGGGGGGGAAATAGGCAAGGGAATGCCAAAGAACACGCGAAGAAGAGACCTAAAGGTTGATACAAGAAAGATAGGAATAAGCTGGATGAGCTAGAGAAATTAGTCCTGGGCAAGTCTTCTGATATGAGAAGATTGATTGATGGCATATGCATCCCAATGTGACAACGGTGATGAAGATGGATGTGTTCTAACTGTATTTTATTCTTGTTTATTTTTCGGCCATGTCATATTTGGTGCAGTCAATTACACATTCAGAATTTGCCCATATTTTATTCGACTAAAAGCTACATTAAATTACTTGTTTTTGCTTGTAAGCGCTTCATATATGTTAGCAGTGTGTATTATTGTTAAGTTCTTTTCAAGACATTCTTCAGACCGTCACAGTCTGTTGCATACAGACTCTGCAGAGCATTCTAAATCAGTATAAAGACGTAAAGTTATGCAACATGTTATTACTTGCTTTACCTCTTGTGTCTAGGTACTAGGTCACACTATTTCTCCAGTGTTTAATTGTTGGTGGAGAGTCCTTTGAAGTTGATTAAAATCAACACCAGGCCTGTTTTAAAATTCCATGGTATGATTAGTGCCTAGGTGTTTAAATGATTGGCCTATTGAAAATCGTTTCCAGGGGACGCCCGACTGCCTTATTGGCTGCAATCTTCGTTGAGGCTCCCTTCGTGTCCCCCGCAAAGTATATATATATATTTTTTTTTATTTTACGTGTTTGCCTCACTAGTTTCTATTGGCGGAAGCGCGCCTATTCCTTCCCGACCGTAGTCAATTGGGCGATATTAAGACGCATAAACCAGTGCTTGGATGTATGTGTGCGTCTGTATGTACATATGCTAGGTGTGTGCGCTCTCAAAAGCCAGCCCAACCAAAGTGCAATGGAAGGGCCTCACCCTGAAGGCACGTGTGAAAGTTGTGCAAGAGTGTGACTGTTGGACAGAGTCAAATGATACAAGAGTGTGATTGTTGGACAGAGTCAAATGAAACAGTGTGTGGAAAGAAGAGATAGATAACCGGTTCCGGAATTTGAGAATATTTCAGTTTGGAGTACTGTTTCCGGTTAGGTATGTGTGGGCTAAAAACAACCATTAACATCGTCAGTTTTACATGTGTTACTCAAAAGCTGAATATAATAATGCATGTTTTTTCTACAACTTTAGACTAAAGACAAGATTTACTAGCAAGTTTGGTCAATACACAAACAAATCCTGCTTTCGCGTGGTATGTGTAAATTATTGCTTGTAAGTTAAGACTAAGATTACATTACAATATTTATTTTCTAAGTGATAAACTATAAACTGATCATAAAGTGAAAGAATAATCTTATCTAATACTACCAATTTTAAAAAATAATATCCATTCAATGATGACAATTTGATCTAATTGATCATTAAATTAGACTATTCAGTTGTCATTTGACTCATTATTGTTACAAAACTTTAAACTGAAACAAACATTTTTACACCCAAAAGACCACTTGCAAGCTAAGCTAATGAAGGACAAGGAGTAACCGTCAGTAACGTCAGTAACTGTAAAGCATCGATGATTGTTGTCACCTTAACTTAACCAGTCGTAACCGCTCATATATTGTTGTTTTTGTTTTCTTCAGAATATCAATATAGATTATAACCGGCAGGACTCACACTCACAGATCATCTGTTGCAATCACAATGTCAAGTGATGAAGAAGATTACATGTCTGACACATTTCTTCAGAAATGGTGAATATTAATAATATTATTACAAACAGATAAGCAGTTCATGGTGACAGTTTGTCTGTCTCATTATGATTATCCTAAATCTCATCTTTCCCTACACCTCTGCAGGTGCACATACAATACATCTTCTTCATTTCCCCAAGAAAATTAGTCGCTTAGTCTTTCATACCAGTTTTATATGTGGGGGTGGTGTGTCTTGTTCCTAGGCTCTAGAGCTATCTCAGAACTCTACTCCACACTAAGTAGGCTTTAGTCCTTTGGAAATGTTGGTTCATGCAATGCCACAAGTTTGATAGTCTTTGTACCTAAAGGTGTACATCTACACTGCTAGTAATTTCTTTTGGCATGCTCTCAGTGTGGCGATTGTTCGGTTCTTGTCTTCGTTA
This sequence comes from Ariolimax columbianus, assembly GCA_036924085.1. NCBI lineage: Eukaryota > Metazoa > Mollusca > Gastropoda > Stylommatophora > Arionidae > Ariolimax > Ariolimax columbianus. The sequence goes on along the minus strand of JAVGWX010000013.1, from coordinate 25,887,867 downwards.
TATGCAGAGCCTTTTCAGAAACCGATTGAGCAAGGCTCGCATTCACATAGACACACATTTGTCAATCTTATAAACAAAACCTTCTTACAAAGCCATTGATTAATAAGAATTTTACCAAATTACAAAATAGTGTTGCAATGCTCAATGCTGGTTAGCACTGCAATGTAATTTATTTAATTTGTACGGATGAGACCAATTTGTTTCATGTTGTTACGGATCCAGCAGCATCCACTTTCTCGCCCTTCAGCTCAATGCCATATAATGGTATCTGCATGATTTGTTGCATGTTTTATTTTGTCTCTTGGCTAGTAAATACAAATTATTGGGTAAAACAGACTAAATTAAGTTGTGCACTTTTCTAAACGTTTTTAAAGTTACATTAAATTAGAAATATAATTTGTAATTTACTGCTTTTAAGTATTTGTTATTTTTCTGCATGTTTCTTTGTCTGTCTTCAAAAACTATCACCTATGTGTCTAGTATTTATTTTGTTGCTCAGCAGTATTTTTATCTTATGAAAACTAGTTTTTTTATCATTTTAGTCAAAGTGAAAGAGTAATTATATCATTCATAAATCCCAACCACCAATTTCATTTTAATTAATTCATCATCGCCACTTAAATTTTGTTCTACTAGTAATATTGAGAGATGACTAAAGATTGCTTCCTAGGAACAATGGAGCAAGCTAAAGCATTTATGCACTGTTTCTATGATAGTTTATGTAGCAATTTTGTTTTATATGATTATGTTTCAAGCCCCCATGGACAACTGCTTTGATCTTTTTTTGAATGGGGGGAGGGCATGAAATGGATGCACCTCCTTTTTATCATTTTTCATTCTTCTTTAATCAACTGATGCTATGCTTCTAGCCTGGTGAGGTGTGGGCTAGTGGTAAAGTGACATGGTTCACAACTCGAAGGTGCTGGGTTCACTCCCCATCACAGCACCGACTGTTACCCCAGGGAAGGTAACCTTAAAAAATGCAGAAGGAAGCAGACCCTTACATAAAATGCATGCCGAATCGGATGCATTGGGGCGACAGGCGCAAAATTAAAACATAGTGCAACGCACTTGGGGAATACAGAAATAAGGCAAATGAAAAAAAAGATCTTCATTGCCCCTCACAACTTTTCGAGCATGGTCGCTTCTTCATGCTGTGTGTTTCAAGGTCTTCATCGGCCCCTCGCAGGTTTTTGAACATGGTCGCTCCCCCGGGCGAGACTGCCTCTATTTAGTCTGCATAATTAGGGCAGTCCAACTGGATGTGCTTTGGCATTTGCTTGGAAGCTCCACAATCCCATGTAGTGATGCCTTTAAGACCAATTCTGTGGAAGTGTGCCTTGAGTCTGCATTATCCTATTCTGTCTGAAGGTCTTTGTCTGCCCATCTCCGCCAAGTTTATCTATCCTGAAATTTTTTTGGTTGTTTTCTTTGTGCTGGTCTCTCCATTCCATCATCCTGCATTGTTGTTTTATAACAGCCTTTGCTTCTTTATAGATCTATTGAAGGCGAAACTGTGTGCTGTCACTTTCGGTTTTTGTGAGCTCATCTGCCTTCTTATTTTCAAGGATGCCTTAGTGGGCTGGTTTCTACTGTAAGGCTATATCTGTATTTTTGGAACAGCAACCTGATGCTATATTTTGCTTTATATGAGAGTCTATCTTGTTTGGGGATTGAGATGATCTAGAGTATACACCTGGAGTCTGTTAGAATGACCATTTTCCTTGTAGTTGTGTTTTTGCTGATAAGAATCTGAGTTGTTGCATGTATGGATTGGTTTTCTATGTCGCTGTTGGAGTGTGTTATGTATATTCCACTGCTGTCCACTTTTTTTGCTCTCCATGGCCGGTCCATCTGTGTACTCATGTGTCCAGGAGTTTCTGGGGTACTGTGTCATGGGCTCATGTAGAACGTGGGTTTTTTGCTTTGTTGCTGACTTCTCACTTTTCTTCATTATCCCTGGAACCTCTAAGATTATTTTGGACTGGTTCTGGCTCCATATTCGTGGTTCTGGAATTAGTGATTTGCACTTTTTGGTTTCAGCTTCAAGGATGTCAGTATGTTCTCTGTTTTTCTCTGGGTTGATGGTTGAGAATTTTCCTTAGTAGTTTTTAGTTCTCTCTTGGAACTTCTGGTGTAGAGTGTGATCAGGTAGCTTTTTTTTAGTTTTTCAAACTGAGTAAGGGATTTGCATTTTCTCCTAGATTCTAAGGACAATATTTGCTGTTTTTTCTTTGCCATGTAATAGGAGTGTTCTTCAATGCCCCAATGGTAATTCTGAAACCCATATTTTGGACTCAATCTAGTTTTCCTGTGTTTGTTTTACAGTTGCTGTTGACCAAGTGCTAGAGGCATATTCCATGGTTGGTCTGATTGCCTCTTTGTAGACTTGCTTGAGGATTTTTTTTTCAGTCATATGTACTAGCCAGTTTTTTTCGTCACATTGAGTCTTTTTACGCCCCTTGTCTGGATTTCCTCTATATTTGGCTTCCAGGTGAGTCTTGAGTCAAATGTGACTCCAAGGAATGTGAGTGTGTCCAACTGAAGTATTAGTTGGTTGTCTATCTTTATTGCTATTTTCTCTTTTTTAAGGGAAAGTGAAAAGAGTGGTGGAAGTTTTGGTGTGGTTTACCTTCAGTACCCTCTCTTTTGTCCAGTTCTCCACCTTCACTGCTGTCTTTTGGAACATTATGAGGCTATTGTTGCATGCTCAGTACTTGTCCATACAGCGAAATCATATGCGTGTTGACTGTTTTACATGCTGATGGCATCATTTAATGATGTCGTTTATATATATCAGGAAGAGAGTAGGTGCTATTACACTTCTCTGTGGCATTCCCTCTCTCTTGCTGGTATAGTTGTCCATTTTAATCATGGAAGCTCTTTGGAAGAGGTAGCTTTTTATTTTTTCTTGCCAATAAATTCTCTGGAACCCACTTGAGAGTTTAATACATATTATGTCCACATAATTGTACACATTATTTCATAACTGTAATGTAGAAATCCATGTCTTGGAAAATGTTATTTGATTACCGATGGCATATTTACAAATGAACTCCATTTCAAATTTTCAGTGGTGACAGTAGACCAGGACTAGCCCCAAAGCAAGTTCAGAAACAGAATGAGAGACAAAAGGCCCAAAAGCAAGCAAACAAGAGCAACACATTTGTCCCAAAACATAAACTTGAAGCTACTCAACGTGAAGCTGGATTGAAGTCGAGTCTATCCATTGATAGTAAAGGATTTGCATTACTGCAAAAGATGGGATACAAACCAGGCATGGGGATTGGAAAACATGGTAGGAAAAATATCATGTGGGATTTAAATACGAGGCTGTCTCAGATGAAAACCTTACATTTTTCTTTCATTTATCATTTAAGAAAAAGCACCACACAACTGTATTATTTTTAGATGTAGACTCCATTGTGTGTGAGTGTCTGATTAGTGTATTGGTAGAGCATTTGCTTTTTACGGCAAAGGTACAGGGTTCAACTCTCATGTCCGTTATAGTCCAGTCAGCCCAGCTGTAAATGGGTACCTGGCAGAGGACTAGGGAAGTAAAAGGCAGCAAGGAAAGGAACTGGCAACCCTATCTCAGATAGGCTGTGGCTTAGTATACTAGAGTCTCTTTCTCTTCTTCTTCTTTTGTCCTACTGCTCTTGTCTTGCGACATCACAGAGAGGAGGTGTGCGTAGACTTCTGGTTTGAGGTGTGAGGCTTGTGCTGCTGACATGTTGAACTTTTGAAGTGTTTCTTTCATCCCCTCTATCCATTGTTGCGAGGGTCGACCTCTTGCTCATGGCTTTGAATTCTCCATGTACTACGATTTTTCTGCAGATTGTTCATACTTCAATCTTGTCAAATATCCAAAACAACAAAAAGCTGCTTCTCTTTGGTGCGTGTCACTAATAGATACTATAATGTAATGTAGTTTGTCAGCCGTGTGATACCATCTGACGGAGACTCTTGAAGCCCTTGGAAATGATACAGCCGACACATATGACAGTAGCATAGTGTTTTGAATTCCTATTGCAGTATTAAAGTTTTCATTTGAAGCACCTATACATGCCTGCAAATATAGTATAGACAGAGAAATGCAATACTCAAACCACCCAAGCGTGCATTTCTGTGCAGTGTCTGAGTAGCAGAGTACTAGAGTGTTTGCTTTATATGGTAAAGTTATCAGGTTGATCTCCATTATTGATTGGCTTCGGTTGGCCTAACTGTAAGTTGTTATCTGACTTACAGTTAGGGAAGGCCACCCTACCTACTTTTTGTACATTATATTGCAACTTGTCACCATGCTTAATCAGACCAAGTGAGAGCATGTAATTGAGATATTTCTTTTAGACCTTCACCGACATATCAGATACTTTATGTTGGCTAGCCAGATGTAGTAAGAAATACAGGCTTGTGGCACAGAACACAACAGTAACCAATACAGCTGGAGATCAAGTCGACATTGGTAGGGCTCCTCAATATAACCAGATCTACATTGGGATGGAACTTGCAGTGAAAGAAAAGAATGGGCTTGCCAATGGCTAGTAAAGAATAGTGGAAGAGTAAGCTGAAGCTACTGGAGTGTCTTGTGCAGAGCTAATAAAGATAATCAATAATTAGGTGGAGGGTGATTACTGGACCTTGATATTCCAACAGGATTGAACTAGAAAAATGAATGAAGGTAATTAATAAAAGTGAAAATAGATGGTATTGTCATCAAAACTAAAAGAAAGATATGCTTTAGAACAAGAGTTCTTAACTTTTTCTAGTGTGTGTGCCAAAATGTGCAACATCTATTTTCAAACTATTGTTGCGTGCTCTAGGAATTTTGTACATTATATCATTATTTCTCTCACACACATGTTACGTGACACAAGTTAAATGATAAAAACTTTTTTAGGCAGCCTTTACGTGAGAAAAATACTCTTATAAGTGAAATCGTCTATCTCCAATCCACTGTATGGCACAGTGGAACAACTGAACAAGACCTGTATTTATACAAGGTCTGTTCAAAATGTGCTGGACCTATGGGCAGGGGAAAAATACAATAACTCAACAAGGTCTGAAACCCAAAGACTTACTCGCGGTGGGCCTTCCCCCTCCCATCTTGGGAGTGAAGTACAGCAGCCTGGGTCATAGCTTTCTGAAAAATGTTTTCTGAGTACCTTTTGATTCCGTTTTCATCTTGAAGAACACCTAATTAACGCAAATAGCCATGTTGGGAGAGTAGGGAGCCTGATGAATCATAGGAATGTTGTGTTTGACCAAGAAATTCAGATGCGAAGAATGGGTAGGTGCGTTGTCATTATGGAGCTGTCAAGTTCCCGTTGCCTACAGGTCTAGTCGTCTGCATCGCACAACATCACGAAGGTGACAAATTATCTCCAGGTAGTACTCTTTGGTAATGTTTTGGCCTTGTGGTGTGTACTTGTGATTCACCACCTGACAGGAATAAAAGAAAATAATCAATATGACTTTGTCGTTGCTGCACACCTACCTTGCTTTTTTGGCCTTGGGGATAATAAATGTCTCCATTGTGATGGCTTCACCTTGGTTTCTAGGTCATATCCACAGCTGAACATCAGAAAGTCAGGCTGTCACCATTTGTTCAGAACTGCATGTCCAGTGAGACTTCCAGGAGGAGTTGCTTCTGCTCCATTGTTAGCAGCTTCGCAAACACTCTCTACATGGCCAAATCCTCATTCAAAATAGAGTGTGCCGCACCAATGCTTATCCCAACCTTGTCTACAAGTTCTCAGATGGTAACACAACAGTTTTGCATGACCAAAATTTGCGATTGGTCAAGGATCTCGTCGTTTCAGTTTATTGAGGGCTTACTGGAACGTGGTCCGCTGTCCTCTGGTGTGTCGCTATCTTTGATTGTATCACTCCTTAATTCGTGTGATGTTTATGGCATTGTCGATGAAAGCCTGTTGAATCTTCTGAATGGTTTCAACTTGGGTATCGCCAAGCTTTTGACAAAATTTGATGCAATACCGATTCTGAAGTTGTTTCGTCATTTTGCAACAAATGAAAATTCGACATGAGTTCACTACACTCAATCAAAGACTAACTGCCAGCAAACGACGCTCTCTATGGTCGAGAAAAAAAATCATGCATGCGCTGGAGGACATCTTCTGTGCTTCTTTTGTGAAAATAAGGTCTGATGCATTTTGAACACTAAGAATGAAATTGGGCCACCGAGAGCATTCTTGCTCGGCAGTTATGATGAAATAGCAACAACAACAACCTTCAATAAACATATTAAAATAAAATCTTTGATTACAAAATGAAACCTTTATATTACAGAATAAGTTGAAGTTAAAAAGATAAAACTGCATGAATACAGCCATGCAGTAAAAGTAAAGTAACCCATAGCATTACTGCCGTATGGGTGTGACGTGTTTAGCAATCTCACATTTCAAAGTGACGGCTATATGACGACGTTAGCCATCCCCTGTCCCTCATTACTTTAACTTCCCGAACTAAACCAGTACCCATTTAAGGCTGGGTAGACACAGGAGCCGTTGCGGTCTGAAAAAACATTTCCGCCTCAACTGGGGAATGAACCAAGAACCATTCAGATGCGAAGCCAGTTCGCTAACCACTGTACTATGCGGCTACATGCCATGTAGAAGAGGATTAATAAAGTAAGTAAGAAAGAATACAGATGGTTATTTAATGGCATGATGTTCCTATATGCCTGGTAGAGGCAATGTGTGTAAGCAGGTCAGGACTCAAGGTGAGATCCTGAAGTGATACTGTTACTATTATGGAAATATTTGGGAGCTTTGCGAATTTTGCACACCAAGGTTTGCCAACACATACACTGGAAGTTGTGTATCACTGATATCTCTAGATATTGTTAAACAAAAAGGATTTAGCTGACTAGTAACTTTGTATCATTCCTCTCAATGGCATTAGCGGAGGAAGACTAATGTCTGGTCAGGCAAAATATTCTGATCATACATAGTCAGGGTAAGACGATATATATACTGGGAAAGACCTTCACCTCGGCTTCCTCGCAGCCCTCCCTGGAAACGGGCTGTTTTCATGGCAGCTTGGCTAATGAGATGAGGGATCGATGTGGTTCCCATAGTAGTGAGCGACATGTAGATGAAGTCAAGCATAGCACAACCGCCTGGAGGACCGCAGTCCATCTTCATAGCACGCTCGGGATGTGAGGAAATCTACTACTGCAACCCGTCACTTAACGTCCTTTTCAGGGCACACAAAAGAGTAAACCTACTCATTGCGGGCCATTCGAAACAACAATTATTCCATAGTATTAAATTACATTTGCATGAATTTTACAATTTTGGAAATGCTTCTGCAAAGTAAATGTCGATAAAAGCTATCATTCAAATATAGAACACTAAGAGAACATGAAACACAACACTAAGAGAACATGAAACACAACACTAAGAGAACATGAAACACAACACTAAGAGAACATGAAACACAACACTAAGAGAACATGAAACACAACACTAAGAGAACATGAAACACAACACTAAGATGACACTGAAGAACCATTCTACCATAATCTGGGGGAGGATGAGGCGCTAACGTCTGGCCAGGCAAAACACACTGATCAGAGAATGTTAGCCAGGGTCAGGAGAAATATACGGCCAAGACCCTCACCTGACCTCCTCATTGGTCATCCTGGAAACAGGCTGTTGTCGAGGACAACAGTCTGGCTAACAAGGTGAGGTTCTACGAGATTTCCATAGTAGTGAGCGACACGCAGATGAGGCCAAGCATAGCACAACTGCCTGGAGGATCCCTGTCTACCTTCATCAGCACGCTCGGGATGTGAGTAAAACTACTGCAACCTGTCACTTAACGCCCTTTTCAGGGCGAATGTAAGAGTAACCTACTCATTGTGGGCATTCGAAACAACAACCATAATCTGGATCATGCATTCTCTCTTTTCTCTTCCATCTGAATGACCCTTATTAAGAAGCCAGTTTTTCATTCTTGTATTCCCTTGTATCGTATCATATCATATTTTTTTCTAGAACTGTCTTTCAAACTTAGTAGAGCTAGCAAACTCAAGGTCTACAATTGCTAAGCGTTAAGAAGAATTCTGCCTAGATGGAGTTCCCCTCTTCACTCAGAAAATTGAATACCAGGCAACTAAACCAATACTTTGCATTGAGAAACTAAACAAAATGTATGGCATGTTAATGCTGAAGATTGCTGGTAATGTTTGCATTTTGTTTATGATACATTTAATCAAGTAGCAACTATTTTTTGTCACATTGTCCTAAACCTATTCTATTTTGAGTTCATGTAAATTGAGATTGCTCTGTACGTGATTGACAACTTATGATAATTATGTACAGAAAAGAAAGTCAATCACTTGAAGTTGTATGTCATTAAAATAAATCATATGATTTTCCTTCAAATCAGGTACAGGACAGGTGGAACCTGTATCAATACAACTAAAAACTGGTCGTGGTGGATTAGGCAGAGAGTCAGAATTGAAAAGAAAGGCCACAGAAATGAATAACATGAGAGCAGTGATGGCTGTAAAACGGCAGAAGGCAGAGGAGAGGAGGAAAGAAACATTTATGGACAGGCTGAAAGAACGGTTTTCAGACAAAAATTTTGAAAGAGATCTAAGGACAGCACAAAAGGCTTGTATGCAGTTGGATCAGCAACAGGTACATTCATTTATTTTATTTGGTGTAGAAGATGCAGTTGTGTTCTTTCTTTTGTGACCATAGCACCGATGTTCTTGTGGGTGCTCTATTCACATAGTATATTTTGGCAGCAACAGCAATGTAGTTCCTGAGATGAACATAGCTAAGATAATCCAATGAAGATATATTTTATGATAAAGATCAACTAAAAGTAGAGGAACAGAATTTATTGCGTACATACTTAGAAAGGAGGGCTTAGAACACAGTGTGGCAGTGGGTAAGAATCTGGGAAAGAGATGCTGAGGAAGACAGAGATAAAATCAGTGATGACAAAACACAATGGTTGGAATATCAAAATAAAAGCATTCGAAGTGCAGAAATGCTTGAACAGCTGGTTATAGATGAAATGGATCATCAATGTCATTAGATATGTTAACATACATGAATGCACTTTTTCAAGTGTGTATGCTGTTTTAAAAAAAATCTTCTTATAAAACATATTCTTGCCCCTTGTTTTCCTTCTTGAGAAACAGGAAGTCACCACTACACGTAGTCCCTATAGCACTTCATGTTTCTGACATATAGCATTTATACAAAAATATTTGTTCACATAATTATGTTACTACCCCCATACACAACCTTACTTAGTTCATCTCCATGAACAGGCTTGGTTTACCTGTTCTATACGTCCCAAAAATTGATTTGCAGTTATCAAAGAGGTCTGCCGGGTTATGACAAGAACAGAGAGCATGTCGTAAGAGGCGCCGACTGTGTGATATGGCATAACACTGGCCATGGTTAGGTGGTTTGTTTAGAACAGAATAGATGGTGCCTAATATGCTGTGGGTCTACTTTGCTCTAGTGTTTGAGTCTATTAAAATGGACACGCACATCAATTTACCACCCTCCGTGGCACTTGTTCCAATGCAGCCGAGTAATAAGCTGCTCGAGCCTAGCTCGCTAAGCAGGAAATCCTCCTCCAGGCTACATACAACTCACTCCAGGGCTGGGACCTGCACAGGGGCATTTGCCCCCGTAGAAGTACAGGTCAACTAAGACTAAGAACTTATCAAACATCTTAGTGAGGAACTTCGTTCAAGTGGTTTCCAGGGCAAACAATAGAACCGTTGATTCCTTCCTTGTGTGCCATGAGAGGTGATTAAATTGGGTTGTGCATGGAGCTGAAAAAAGAGCAGATCTGGACCTTCTCTATCTTTTTTACAATACGGATTATGATGATGATGTTGCTGATTAACTAGGTTTGATGATGTTGTTCACTCTCTCACAGTCAATGCCAGGTTGAAGAATTTGCTGGTGATTGTAGCCGTATAATGTATTAGTGATTGTTGGAGTGCCAGGCAGTAAGTTTATTCTATCTGTGGTGAGTCCTGGGCAAACGACCAGCACATGTTGTACTGTCTTATATGGATGGGTGCACTTGCGGCAGAGAGTGGTTTTGATGTTGTGTGTTTGTATCTTATCAATAGTCTGTAGGCTTTGCAGTTTCTTTTTTGTTAGTTGGTAGGTATGTTTCTTAATGTTTGTAGCGTTTCTTGAATCTGTGAAGACTGCAATATCAGGTGTTTTTTTTTTTTCTTTCAATTCATAAATCTTCTTGAGTATTACCTGGATGGTAGTATTTATTGCTGTGGTTATTACAGTATTCTCCACAAAACTTGCATAATTTGAATGTATGGCCATTTGGGTTCTTTAGTAAAGCTACAAGTCTGGCATTTATATTTCCCTTAAAAGCATAGCCATCTCTATATGCATGTACCATAGTGTTAGGGTAGCTGCCTATTGTTTTCAAGGTTGCTGTCTTTAGTATTATTGGGTTAGCTTTTCTTGTCATTGTACTTCCCAAAAAGTAGTGTTCTTAGTATAGGTGGTTTTAACTTCTTTTCAGAGTAAATTACTGGGAATTTGTTTAATTTCCTGAATTTGTTAGAGATGATTTTGCTCTGTTTTTGTTTATTTTTAATTATAATAGGAATTTGTTTGTACAGTTTGTGAATTGGTTCCCAGTTTTTGACCAGCTGACTAGATGCTCTTGTCTCATTCTTCTATATCATTCTGTAGACTCAAGTACTATACGTTTATGCCTTAGGTCAGTGGGTTCTGTGTTTGCATCATTTTCAAATGTAGCTGCTGGTGTGGTTCTTCTGCACCCTCATATCAAGCTGAGAGCTTGATTTTGGATTTGATCCAATTTCATCTGGGTTGTTTTGCTCAATGTGGTTTGCAGTGGCCGGTTGTAGTCCATAACTGATCAGACATAACGCTGGTACAGTTATCTTAGATTCCCATTTTCTGCTTCCCCTGTGGACTGGCAAAGGATTTGATCAAGATGCAACAGTCAATGAGCCGACAGCAGCCAGCGAATCACATCTGACCAAGACCTTATTCTGCCCCCAGGTTGCACTAGTGAAGTCTGGCTAAGAGATAGGGATCGCAGATGGAAGGCAAACCCTGTACCCCAAAAAAGCCAGCTTAAATTGGATGTCGGGCCGAAAGACACAGATATCGCAGCCTCGATGTAAATAATGACACGCCTTTTTCTTATTGAACGCCAAAGAGGAATAAGTACAATTCTTGCCAGCAGCCTGTGGTGGTGCTGCTTTGCGAGGGCCTTGTCTACAGAGGCGTTGTCTGAGCTTGTTTGAAGAAGAGTTAGTTGTTATTGACATCCTATTCCTAGGGTTTTCCTGTACCGGTAGATTTTCTGGCTTTCCGCAGTTGGAAGTCAAGAGTTCAATTCCTCCTTTCACTACATTCTGTTTCAGCATGCAGGGTTGCAAGGTCTATAGTGTTTTATTTATTTATTACAGTGGAAGAAAGTGGCATATTGTACATTACCCGCCATCCAAGCGAGCTCTCCAAATATGCATGACTAATTCACTGTGTTCTGCCTAGTTCTCGGCTGTCCCAAGGAATCGTCATGTCCTGCACACAGCTAGCTTCTAACTATGTTGCTCTCGAGCCATCTAATCATCACCTGGTCTTCCTTCAAACTTTCTATCAAGCAGATGTCCAAGTTAAGTTCAGAGCCCAGGCTGCTCGCCCAAGCCAAGTGCAATATGCTACACCACAATGGGGATCATCCATTAGCTATTGGCATCCTACCTCCAAGACAGTGGGTGGTTTTTTTTTCCTTCTTTATGAATTGCCACATATAGCTTATGGGCTTCATTAGCCCAGAGCAGTCTAGTTTTAAGGTGCCAGAGACTTGCATCTTGTCCATTATCCTGTTAGTGAGAACAATGGGACTAGCCAGGAGTTTGGCTTTTGCCATCAGAGGCTAAGTGTAGTGCATGCAATGGGAGCATTTGAGCAGAATTAAAAAATCATCCTCAACTTCACTCCTGGCTATGGCAGCATTTGGGATCAAAGATTATTATGTAAATAATTATTCTGATATTCCAGCAGATGACGGGCATCAAGGCCAGCGTTCACACCTTAGCATGGTTATCCCAGCAATGGTATATGGCTGGGAGGTTTGGAGTCTATTCAAATCGGACGCAGGGAAGCCTCATAATCCCAAAAGAAGAATGGTGCGAAAAGCCTAAGAGACTATATTTTAAATACCGACATTTGCGACCAAACCACCCATTGAGATGAATAGATGATTTGTATCACACCTTTTTATATGTATATATGGATAGTACAGGGTATCCTAGCTAATATGTCTTTGTATTTCTAAAAGTCTACTTATTATTTGAGTCTAATCAAGCTTATCGGAAAAAAAGCAGCAAACGCCTTTATAGAACATTAAGCCAGAGCAAACCACATTGATGTCCCTACGGACAGGCATACAGACATTAGTGAAGAACAAAAGAGCCATGACAACATCAATATGGCACCAGAGGAGCACATGATGGCAAAACTAACAATGAATGAAATGGAAGAGGCCATGAGAACTTTAAAGAAATAGAAATCGCCTGGAAAAGATGGGGTAACAAACGAAATGCTGATGAGGTTGGGCCAAACAGCAAAGAGGAAGTTACTATCAGTCCTGAACCAAAGCTGGAAAAGGGGAATTGTACCGCAGGCATAGAAAGACGCCGTACTTATACCAGTACCAAAGAAAGAAAAAGATAGAACAGATCCAAATGTATACAGGCCTATCAGTCTACTGAGCTGTGTAGGAAAACTCATGGAGCGTATGATAAACACCAGACTGATGTGGCATCTGGAATAAAAACACATAGTCATTCCACAGCAAGCAGGCTTAGATAGCACAGATCCACTGAGGACCAAATCACTCTCATAGCCCAGGAAATAGAGGATGCTTACCAGGAGAAAAAAAACACAGTAGCGGTTTGGGTGGATTTAGAGAAGGCATTTGACAAGGTGTGGAAAGGGGGACTTAAAGTCAAGCTATGAAGAAATGAAGTTTGTGGGAAAATGTACAGATGGATCAGCAACTACCTCGAAAACAGAACAGCCAGAGTTCAAGTATAAGGGCAGATGAGCAAAAAGGTGACACTTGAGCAGGGAGTACCCCAAGGGGTAGTACTGTCACCCACACTTTTCCTGGTGTATATAAACAACATCTCAGAGAATATACCAAGAAGAGTCCACAGCTCCATGTTTGCAGATGATCTGGCTATGTGGACCTCTGAAAAAAATCTCACCATAGCAAGCAATCGGATGCAGCAGGCCCTAACATCGTTGGAGGAGTGGGCGAACTCATGGCTGGTCAAAATAAACGAGGAAAAAAACATGTACCATATTCTCGCTTTCAAATAAACCCCAGAACACCAAAATAAGTCTTAACAGCAAATACCTGCGGCCAAACGACAACCCAAACTACTTGGGAGTCACATTTGATCGGCGCATGACATGGAAAAGTCAGATCAAGAGAAACCGAATGAAAGCCAGAGAAAGAATGGCAATCATGAGGAAACTTGCTGACACAAGCTGGGGAGCAGATGAAAGTATACTAAAAAAACTGTACACTGGAAGAGTGAGACCAGTTCTAGAGTATGGCATTGCGGCATGGACAACAGCAGCAAAGGCGAACTTTGATAAAATTAGCAAACTTCAAAACCAAGCCATGAGAGTTATAACAGGAGGCATGAAGTCAACGCCAATTGTAGAACTTGAAAAGATTACAAATCTGCAATCCATGACCGACAGAAGACTGCAGAGCACCAGCAGCAAGCAGAGAAAATCAGAAGACTGACAGACCAACCAATGCATCAGAGACTAAATAGATTTGGAAATGGGAAACTAAGGCGGAGAAACTTTGCAGAAATAGCCAAAGCAAAGATGAGCGAAGACCCTATGAACAACATTAACAACACCAAAGCCCATCCCTACTGTACGCAAACCTCTCTGGAAGCAGCATATCATTCCAGAGATGGTAGAAAATATACTAGGTATTGGAAACAAGAACAGCCAGACTGAAAAAGAAAGAAGAGACATAACCTTGAGGTACAAAACGAAAAACTACCCAAGCATGGACTGGACCCATGCATACACCGACGGTTCTGTAACAAACACAACACAGAACGAAGGGGCAGGGTTGTTCCTCAGCCTACCAAATAGTAGAAAAATAACACGGTCAGTGGCAACTGGAAAATACTCAAGCAATTTCAGAGCGGATGCAGAGGCAAAAGAAATGAAAGCCAGATAGTCCTATTTACAGATGCCCTGGCCGTAGTCACAGCACTAAAAAGCCAGAAAAATACTGAACTTAATGATTTAAAAGCAGTACTCTGTCAACTATGCCAACAGTCTGCACCAAAAAGAGTAGTGGTACAGTGGGTTCCATCCCACTGTAACATCCAAGGCAACGAGGAGACAGACAGACTGGCAAAAGAAGGTGCAAGACTACCACAACCAGATACTAGTGTGACATACGAAGAGTCAAAATGGCTTATTAGAGCTAGATACATGACCAAATGGGAAACCGAACATACCGGCTACACAAAAAACAATGCTCATTACCAGTTGAACAGAAGAGAGCAGGTCATGGTCTTCAGACTTCGCACTGGCCACAATAGACTGAGGTACCACCTATTCAACAAATTGAAGATAGGTGACACTGACGAATACTCCTGTGGTACCGGGAAAATGACCGCTGAAAAACTGCCCTTCATACGAGGACCGGAGAAAGCACATGTTGCCATCACCAGTGGCAACACTAGACAAGCTCTATGGCAGTGTCGACAGCCTCAGGATGACCGCTGCTTTTTTTAGAAAAAAAACAGGTTGACGTTTGACAGCGTAAGAAGAAGAAGAAGACTCTAATCACAGTCTGTTATTTTTTTAACAGGGCATTTCATCACCAGGGGAACCATTCTTTTGGCCAGCCAACAGCTTGCAACCTGTGAAGGAAGCTGGTGAGGAAGAACCTGAAGAAGAACAAGATCTGAAAGAACATGATAAAAAGCTACAGCTTGACAAACAGCTTGATAACTGTGGAGAAGACAGTGACGATGAATATTGTGATGGTTATATTGATGACAACTCTGCTTGTATAGCATTTTCTGTGAGTTTTGTCTTGACTGAGGGGACAAGTTTGTATTATTTGCTGTATTTATCTCTGTTTTGTGTGAGGAGAGGGGACTATTGTCTGGTCAGGCAAAACATATATGTACTTCCTTCAACATATCATGCATAGACCTCTCTCATCATATCATGCATGGACCTCTCTCAGCTTATTATACACGGACCTTTCTCAGCTTATTATACATATACTTCTCTCATCATATCATGCATGGACCTCTCTCAGCTTATTATACATGGACCTCTCTCAGCTTATTATACATAGACCTCTCTCAGCTTATCATACATGGACCTCTCTCAGCTTATCATACATGGACCTGTCTCAGCTTATTATACATGGACCTCTCTCAGCATATCATGCATGGACCTGTCTCAGCTTATCATACATGGACCTCTCTCAGCATATCATTCATGGATTTCCCTCGGCTATTGTACATGGACCTCTCAGCATATGCATGGACCTCTCTCAGCTTATTATACATGGACCTCTCTCAGCATATCATACATGGATTTCCCTCAGCTTATTATACATGAACCTCTCTCAGCATATCATGCATGGACCTGTCTCAGCTTATCATACATGGAACTCTCTCAGCATATCATTCATGGATTTCCCTCAGCTATTATACATGGACCTCTCTCAGCATATACATGGACCTCTCTCAGCTTATTATACATGGACCTCTCTCAGCATATCATACATGGATTTCCCTCAGCTTATTATACATGGACCTCTCTCAGCAAATCATTCATGAACTTCCCTCAGCATATCACACATGGTCCTCCCTTTAGTGTACCATGTATGAATCTCCCTCTGCATGTCATTAGTCTTCTTTTATGTCAATGGCATTCTTAATATTTTTCTGTAAGACCACACCCCAGTTATTTTTGGTCATCTTCTAGTATTGTTTGTGATTATCCACGATTCACATTCTTATGAGAAGACTGCTGCCATAGAACATGTAATAATTTTTTGGGTACTTTTTTTGACAGAGATTTCTTGCATAAAATGTCTGCCCTTTTCTGAAAAGTTGCTCTCATCCGAGCTTCTATAATTATTTCTCAAATTGTAACTTCAATTTTCTTTTAGTAGAGTGCCTTGGTATTTAAAAGTACTGACTTGTTTTGATATTATCTCATTTAGATTTTGGAGAATTCATTTCCTTAATGATGACCATGACTTGTGCATTCTTGCTAGTTAAACTGGGGCATGATCATTGAGATCAGGGGACGGCTTGGGCCAGTGATTAAGTGACACGGCTGGGTTCGCTTCCCAATCACAGCACCGGCCGTTACCACGGGGAGGCAAACCCTTAGAAAATTCAGGAGGAAGCAGACCCTTACATAAAATGCATGCTGAAGTTGGATGCACTGGACTGACAGGTGCAAAATAAAAACATAGTGCAACGCACACTGCCTTGGGGAACAGAGAAATAAAGAAAACGCCAAAAAAATAAATGATTGAGGTCTCTCTATTATTGGCATTTTCACTCCAAGTGAAACATAATGCATCACTACAGCTTTACAGAAAGCCGATAGCTTAGAAATTTTCAAAGACAGTGGTTTTACATAATGAAGTAGCTGGTCAAGTGTACATCAGTCTTTTATGACATACTGTGATCCAATTGTATTTTTTCAAACAGGGTACCACGTGAGTTAAGATCATGCTAATAGAATTCTTTTCACTTCTCCAGGAGTTTGAAAAGCTGGATATCTTGACTAGATACTTGCGCAACATTTACCACTACTGCATCTGGTGTGGAACTACATATAATGGTGAGCATTTGAGTTTAAACTGTTCAGTCTTTCTCCGTGCATGTAGGTGCAACGTTCAGTTTGAGTACAGCATTTCTAATTGGTGATAAATCTGGTATGATGATGATGCTGTCATATATAGCAATAGAGGATGAAGATGTGCACAGAGCCTGAGCTGACAGCTCACTCACTGTGCATATCTTTAGCCCCCATTGGCTAATATGTGAAACTCATAGCTGGATGTTTGCATCAATCGGTGAACCAGAGCGCATGAGCTGCAGTGGTCAGCGAACCAGAGCTGCTAAGACTCTTCTACACCTCCAGGCGGTGATCCTGGATAACAGGCTGCAACAGAGCAGACTGGCTACGGAGAGGGGATCGAAGAGGGAATGCTAACCCGGTACTCAAAAAATTCTTGCTGAAGTCGGATGTGTTGGATCAAAAGGTGCAAATATTGCAGTCAAGCTGTAAACTACAACACAATGCATTCCGTTCTCTAGACTACATTCTGCTACTTAGGTCTGTGTCAGGGTAGCGAGAGATTGAGAACGAACGAAGCCAAGCCATGTCAGTGAACCACATCTGACAAAACCATATTTCACCTCCAAGTGGGGGAACGATGAGGCTAACATCTGGTCAGGCAAAACACACTGATCAGAGAATGTTAGCCAGGGTCAGAAGCAATATACTGGCCAAGATCCTCGCATGACCTCCTCGTTGGTCATCCTGGAAACAGACTTGTCGATGACAACAGTCTAGCTAACAAGGCAAGGTTCAACATGATCTCTGTAGTAGTGTATGACACGCAGATGAGGCCAAGCATAGCACAACCGCCTGGAGTATTCCAGTTGACCTTCATCAGCACGCTCGGGATGTGAGGAAAGCTACTGCAACCTGTCACTCAATGCCCTTTTCAGGGGATACATAAGAGTAACCTTCTCATTGTGGGCATTAAAAACAGGCTGCACTAGTGTATTCTGGGTCAGAGAATAGAGATCGAAATGGGAAGGCAAACTCGGTATAAAAAAATGCCAGCTAAGATCGGTTGGGTCAAAATACACAGATGTCACATCCTCGTCGTGAACTACGGCACAACGTCATAGCATCTTTTCTATATGAGCTCCAAAGAAGGATAAGAAATATATACCAATGGATATGTGTTGCATGCATGGTGAAAAATTAGCGTAAATTTCCTCTGTTAGAGTGTGAGGTAAGGTTGTTTCTAAGTGGAGCTGGTCATAAAAATGCTTTCATAGTCGGGTAGGGAGTGTAGGACAAGCTTTCCAATCAAATGCTCCCACAGTGTGGGTCTTATATAGCTTCTGATAACAATGTCCAATTTCTGGCCTTCCCGTGGTACATCTGTTTCCGCTAACAGAGGAAGGGGAGATGGGCGAGCTTCTGGTTTCCTAAAACAAGATCAGATACTTTGGTTAGATGACTCATCGACCTTGAAAGGCAGCTTGTCTAGGAGAAAGAAAATTATTATTTTAAAGCCACTATCTTCCTTGCAGATAACTACTGGTGCATCAGAGGGTGTTGGAGGAAACTGAACACTAGAAAGATGAGTCTCTAGTTTAGTAAACAGTTCACCTGGGAGAAGGATGACTGACTCAAAATTACCTGCTGCCTTCTAGACTGATGACACGATTTAAGAGCAGTACTCTGTCAACTATGCCAGCAGTCCGCACCAAAAAGAGTAGTGGTACAGTGGGTTCCATCCCACTGTAACATCCAAGACAACGAGGAGCCAGACAGACTGGCAAAAGAAGGTGCAAGACTACCACAACCAGATACTAGTGTGACATACGAAGAGTCAAAAAGGCTTATTAGAGCCAGATACATGGCCAAATGGGAAAGAGAACATACTGGCTACACCAAAAACGGTGCTTATTACCAGTTGAACAGAAGAGAGCAGGTCGTGGTCTTCAGACTTCGCACTGGCCACAATAGACTAAGGTACCACCTATTCAACAAATTGAAGATAGGTGGCACTGACGAATGCCCGTGTGGTACCGGGAAAATGACCGCTGAACATTTGCTGCAAAACTGCCCGACATACGAGGATCAGAGAAAGCAGATGTGGCCATCACCAGTGGCAACACTAGACAAGCTCTATGGCAGTGTCGACAGCCTCAGGATAACCGCTGCTTTTTTCTAAAAAATACAGGTTGACATATTTCCATCTGAAGAGTCATGCAGGGTTTTGAGCCTTGAAGGAGCCTACCAAGGCCACACAATGACTTTTGCTCAGAGTAGCCAGGAGACAGAAACCATGAGTAAATACTACTGGTCCAACAAGATAAAGCCCCTAAAGATCTTTCAGTCAAATGCAAAAGAGGTAATAAATAAGAATACTGTCCTTGCAGCAATACTTCATAATGAGAGTGTTGATTAGCATCTAAGAGACTTACCTACAGATGGATAGAGATGGTCACAAAGGAAGAGTCTTGATCCTAATACACAACATGCTACCAGATAAAGAAACCCAATCCAAACAATAGGCATGCAGAGATGGTAGGACAGGAAACCCTCAAAGTATTTGGCAAATAATGCCCACCTGGAAGACTCATGGAATTCAAAACAGTTGAAGTACCAGAAAGTCATTGTACTATAGTTGGAGTCTTTAAAAGCTAATTCAGTAAGATTGGGGTTCAGAGAGACAGACACTAGAGGAGATAACATTGAAATGGGAGATAGATAACAGTTTGCAGCCAGATAGAAGATGAACCAGTCTTTTATTAATGGTGGTGGAAAACAACCTTTACAGCAGAAGACCTAACATATAAAATACACAGTCCAAGAACAGCTAAGAGGAAATGACCACAGCTGAATTAAATTGGTTGTTAATCTCAATTATACAGCAAGGCAAAGGCCGCCGTCCACCGTAAACGATGATGGCATAATTTATTTTGCTACCGCTATTTTTAGTAAGGATTAACTGCGCTACCTTTTATCCTCACTCTCTCGTCTCGTGCCACCTGACTCCAGTGTCAAGGACAAGACGACTAGGGGGCAACTACGAGATGCAGGGGACTTCGCATCAAGCACTCGTGAAAAAGATGGCGGAGTCCGGAGTGGAACCCATACCACCTGATCACGAGACCAGCGACTTACCCACTTTGCCACGGAATCCCCTCAAATATCAGACTATCAAATATCAAATTTTGCTGTACACACGA
Organism: Ariolimax columbianus; assembly: GCA_036924085.1. Lineage (NCBI taxonomy): Eukaryota > Metazoa > Mollusca > Gastropoda > Stylommatophora > Arionidae > Ariolimax > Ariolimax columbianus. The sequence continues at coordinate 25,867,769 of JAVGWX010000013.1, read as the reverse complement.
AATATTAGACTAACTTAAGAATTTGGAATGTCAGCCTGGGCAACATCTTCATAATCCAACTTTGAAAAAATTCAAAACCAGGCAGAAAGAATTATTACAGCAGTTATGAAAGCCACACCAATAATAGAAATACTGAAAATAAAGCTACAACCCTTTGACTGACAGAAGAGATTACAGAGTAGTACAACTGGCATAAAAAATTTAACTGCCCATAAATCATTCAATAAAAAGAAGCCTAAAAGGATATGGTCAAGGCAAACTCAGAGAAGCAGCTTTGCACAAAAAGCAAAACAACTTGCAACTGCATACCAGATCTCACACAGATAAAGACAGAGCTCTTAATGACAAGCAGAATACTTCCACCTTGAAAGAGAACATGATTCTCAGATCTGATAGACAATATATCACAATTTATGAAAATAAATAATTCAGATATAGAAAGAAAATATATAGCCTTAGAGTATAGAAGACAATTAACCACATAATGTATCCACATATTCAGAAATACATCTACAATGAGATCTACGAATAATAGCGGCAGAGAGGGGTTGTGTGTAGTAGAGGCATCTACACAGTCAATGTCCACCTATTAGATGAGGATACAATATTTCGTGAACCAGCAATCCAAAGATTGCAAGAATTTCATGTCAATCATGGAGATCTGGCAGGTAGAAGGGAGTGAAAGTGTGTACGTCCAGCTAGCTACAGACTCATTAGTATCCATACCCCTTGCCATTTACTAAGAGAGAAAGATGAAGCACCTGTAGCTCTGACCAGAGCGCAGAGATATCAGTTCTCTATAATATGTATCATAACATTTTTCAAGTTCCACGCTACAAGAAAACACTTTTACAAGCTGAAAATGAACTGGGTTTTGCATTTTGATAATGTCTGGTTCTCTACTTCTACAGTGCTCTGATCCCTAACCTAGCTAATATGATGGGGACATCTTTACATTGTCCCTATACATAAACTGTCAACTGTAAACTGTGGCACCAGAATTATCAGTTTTAATTTATAAGTAGCACAACTGCCCATTTTGTATGATGGTACTTCACATAACTATGATTGTAATTTACATAACTGTTCATTTTCATACTTTCAGACAAAAGTGATCTAGACTCCAACTGCCCTGGCAACTCGGCTGATGTTCATGACTGACAGTGTTCAGCTGAGATTTAATGATTGGGTCAAAAGAAAATCTATGCTGTCCTTAGCATCAATCATCATCATTATCCGTCCTACAGTTTGTTCCAACCGTAGAATGGAACTGCCACTGTGGTTGATATCCTGCAGGAAGCTTACACCAAAGCAGTGATGTGTTCTTGAGGGTGGTGCTTTCTGTTAAACAAATTTTTTATATGATGAGTTTGCTAGCCTCATGCACAACATTCTTAGTCTCAATTTATTATATGCCTTGAGAGGGCAAAGGAATTTATTCTTTCCTCTCCTGACAAAGAGCCCCCAGAATCCAGAGATGGGCCTTGTCAGTAGTAGCTCATGTAAACGTGTACATGCATGAGATGAAGGGTTCAGAACATAGTACTAGCTTCAGTACTGAAGAGTGTTCAAGTAGATAGAATATGCCAGATATGTTCTTGATGTGCACTTCAAAGACACCAGAAACAGATTATGTAGATAGAATTCATGGTAGGTCGCTCTCTAGATACTAACTTACTGGAACAGATTATTCTCTAAATGGCAGATTCAACTGATGCATACAACCCCACACTAAGAAGAGGCCATGACAATATTCAAACTGTGAACTAGTCACTGCAGACTTAGATACCATTTGTTCACATACAACCCCATACTAAGAAGAGATCAAGTGATAATATTCAGACATTTCCTGATTGCAGACCATGATTCAAAAGCTTGCCAGTGGTCTGCCTGCGATGTGAATCACTCAACAACAATCACATCATTTTACCAAGGACTTCCTCTACTTGGGCAGCAGCCTGACTTCTGATGCACACAGTGGCCTGAAAATAACTGGGGGGATCGACTTTGTGACATCATCCATGAGCTCTCTGCACCGAGCCTGGTCCCAGCAAAGGTTCTCATTTGAAACCATGCTGTGCCTATATAGATCCTGTCTCATTACAATCCTCATGTACGGATCTGATACCTGGAGGGTCATACATGGAGATTGGAAGCAGCATGAGGTCTTCCATGTGCACAACCAACATCATATCCTTGCAGTACACTGGCAAGACCTAGTCGCTAACAATGAGGTCTCTCAGCGGACACAATTCAAGAACATTTCTTCGACCCTGGATCTGTGCTGCCTCTCTTTCATCGACCATGTTGCCTGCCTCTCAGTATGTCCCGGGTCGACAGCTTCTACACCTGTCCCTGAAAATCAGGGTCGGGAAAAGAGCACACTCCCTCCTGGGGTCACTCGCACAACACCTGACTGAGACACATCGCTCTCACTTCATCTGCCCTGCACAGTGTCTGGGACTCTACCATCAACCATGGTCATGGAAGGTCAGCTCAATGGGTCTACCATCAACCATGGTCATGGAAGGTCAGCTCAATGGGTCTACCATCAACTATGGTCATGGAAGGTCAGTGCAACGGGTCCTTGTTGGCAAGATGGATTACTTGACTTGACCGGTCACTGCAGATGTAGATACCATGTTCAACAGGTTAAAATACAAGCCTATACCCGTATAGAGAGGACAGACAAACAGTAGATCATATTCTCCAGACCTGTTGACTACAGGTGAGGGATAAACTGTATGATGGTGAGAGAAGTCTGAGACAGGCTGAGCAGTTTATGAGGGAAATAGCTTTGATTGTTTGAAAGCAAATGATAAAGAAGAAGAAATGGTTGTTGTTTAAGGAGGTCTACAGAGCTGTTCGCTCTTTCACAGTTAATGTCCAGTTGAAGATTTGGTATGTGTTCCGTAGCTGGTGAGTGGAACAGTGTAAGGTGTTACCGATTGTTGGGATGTCCGGCAATAACTTTTCTTTGTGTGGCAAGTGCTGGGCAAGAGGGCAGAATCAGTTGTACTGTCTCATATGGATGTGCGCAGTTGGTGGCAGTTAGGTTTATATGCAGGGTCTAACTTGTTTCAGTGTGATGTGTTATGTCCTTAGTTGGAAGATAATGTTCCGTTCCCTACATTGCAGTCTGTTTGCATTTTTGTTTGGGGTGTGTCATTTCTCAATAGATGACACGCCCAGTAGACCCAACCGATCATTGGTTTAGCCTTTCCTCTTTGAAGTTAGTTTTGAAGTGTTTGTTTTGTTGTCTGCAAGTTGGCTACTGTGCTCATTGCTAGTCTGTCTTTTTCATTTCCTTTCTCATTGCTAGTCTGTCTTTTTCATTTCCTGTTTTCTCATTTCCTGATAAGTGTACATGTTCTGGAATCCACTGTAGGGTGACTTTAATGTTGTGTGTTGTTTTTATCTTACCAACCATCTCAGCCAGCTTTATAGTTTCTTTTAGTGCATGTATTGTTAATCTTAAATCAATGAAGGGTACAATATCAGATGGTTTTTGCTTTCCTTGTTAGAACTCCTTGAATATTGCATGGATGGTAGGGTTTATTGCTGTAATTTCTACCTGGTTGTAGAAGAAATGATAAATTCCTCTCTGGTGATAGACGTGTTTGTTATTGAGTACAAAGGTGATGACAAACAGTTTGGTCAGTCAAATCCTTATATATCAATAATAGAGAAAATGTCATTAACTACTTCTCTTCTACCTTGGTATATTGAGGTTTTTCCAGAGATAAAGTAATATTATAGTGCAGTCTCTCTGTCTATTTATCATGGAGGAACCAGTGAAATATTATTTTTCAGGTCTGTGGGAACACTTGAAATTATTGCTCATATCTATGATGAAAATATTGTCCAGATCATAGGCAAACTTTGAAGTTATTTTTCAGGTCTCTGGGAACACTTGAAATTACTGCTCATATCTATGGTGAAAATATTGTCCAGATCATAGGAAAACTTTGAAGTTATTTTTCAGGTCTCTGGGAACACTTGAAATTATTGCTCATATCTATGATGAAAATATTGTCCAGATCATAGGAAAACTTTGAAGTTATTTTTCAGGTCTCTGGGAACACTTGAAATTACTGCTCATATCTATGATGAAAATATTGTCCAGATCATAGGAAAACTTTGAAGTTATTTTTCAGGTCTCTGGGAACACTTGAAATTATTGCTCATATCTATGATGAAAATATTGTCCAGATCATAGGAAAACTTTGAAGTTATTTTTCAGGTCTCTGGGAACACTTGAAATTATTGCTCATATCTATGATGAAAATATTGTCCAGATCATAGGAAAACTTTGAAGTTATTTTTCAGGTCTCTGGGAACACTTGAAATTATTGCTCATATCTATGATGAAAATATTGTCCAGATCATAGGAAAACTTTGAAGTTATTTTTCAGGTCTCTGGGAACACTTGAAATTATTGCTCATATCTATGATGAAAATATTGTCCAGATCATAGGAAAACTTTGAAGTTATTTTTCAGGTCTCTGGGAACACTTGAAATTATTGCTCATATCTATGGTGAAAATATTGTCCAGATCATAGGAAAACTTTGAAGTTATTTTTCAGGTCTCTGGGAACACTTGAAATTATTGCTCATATCTATGATGAAAATATTGTCCAGATCATAGGAAAACTTTGAAGTTATTTTTCAGGTCTCTGGGAACACTTGAAATTATTGCTCATATCTATGGTGAAAATATTGTCCAGATCATAGGAAAACTTTGAAGTTATTTTTCAGGTCTCTGGGAACACTTGAAATTATTGCGTATGTCTCTTGGAATCCTTACAATTTTATGTTCAAGACTCAGGTAACCCCTGAAATAACTATTTTTGTTCAAGAAAAACTTGAAATTAAGGTTCAGGTCTTCAGTACATCTACATAAAACTTATTATACCTACAGATCTAAGTAAGTTTCAATGTTCAGTCAGTTGTCAATATAATAATCTAATCATAATAATATATGCGAAGTATATCGATTTTATTTAATTCTATATACAACAAAACAATTTGTTGATAACATTGAATAGTTAAGCTACTAAACTTCATAGGTTAAACCAGTTAGGCCGGAGAATATGACCTGTAAATAGTATACTGATATACAGCTCTTCTTGGTTTCTGCCTTCAACTACCAGCTACTACTGCTATTTTATTATATCATGATCTCGAGGAAAACCTAGACACGTTTCACTTAGCACTGATTCAGAATCCCTACTGTTCAGAAAGAATTGAATGCTATATAGGTTAGCCAATGAGAATATAGTGCCATATAAGTCAGAGAGCATTCAATGCGCCATAGGATAGTGAGAGAGAATACAGACCTGTATAGGTTAGTCATAGATCATTCAATGAGACATAGGATAGCATAGCCAGAAAGAATTGAATGGGATAGAGGTTGGCAAGAGAGAATTGCAATGTGATAAAGGTTAGCCAGAGAGAATTTTATGCTATGTAGGTTAGGCAGAGGGAATACATTGCTATATAGGTTAACACAGAATTCAATGCAACAGAAGTTGACCAGAAAATGCAAGTGACCAAAACTTATCCTCAATCCTTCAGAGATTGTTTGATGTTGTGCTACCATTGAACTTTTCGTCATCCTGTACAGTTGTAGGTCCATGGCTTTTTTGTTTCCATTTTTGGGCAGTCTTCTCCAAATCTACCTGCTTGACCAAACCATCACTAATTGTCCCACTTGAGTTTGAAGAGGCTGATTTCAAGGATGTGTCATAAGCAGCTGGTCGAACCATTTTAGTGTCGGTCTTGTGACCACGAATACATGTGTTCAAAATATTCATTTTTGAATGTCTGTTTTAATAGTTAAAATAATAATTATGCTGGTTTAGGGGGTGTCTTAAACTTAGGAAACCTTCTGCATTATTATATGTAGATTTTGCATACTAAAATGTGTACATAGATTGTGTTGTTTGTTTGTGAACTGCAAAATATCAAGTTAAATATTTTTATTTTATACAACACTGAGTTGAGACTTGTATGTTATTTATGTAATGTACTACATGCTCTGCATGAAATTAAGTATCTGACATTAATTTGTAAATAAAGTTATGTTCTATTTCTCACAGTTGTGATGAACTTCATTGTTTTTGTGCGTTTTTTGGGTGAGGAATTTAGATTGAAAGTTCAACATTTATTTCTTTTGTTCTTTTAGCCTAATGTTAATTTAATGGTGGATTTTGGTTTGCACATCCAGGGAGAACCCTGAGGTATGCAATACTTTGATTTGGGAGCTTTATGTTACACAAAATATTCCAATATGTTATCTTATATGCTTTTGTAAGCTATGTCTCACAGTAAAGTTGCATAGCAGTAGATAGACAAACGCAGCTATAACAATAGTAAAAACAAGTATATTTTAAGCACTCTATAAACAATATATACGAACTGAAAAGAAAGTAGAATTTCAACCATGGACCTCTAAGTGATGGACATTCCTTGCTGCAATGAAATTCACAAGTTAGTGGATTTGACCAACTAGACACCCAAAATAAGATGTCTTCATTAACCTGTTCTATCTCACTCTAGTCTATTGCAGCTTTGAAATATGGAGCTAGGTTGATTATGAAAAATAGATGTCCTACTTGATGTAGCATGCAGTGTTGCTCAGAACAGTTATATTAAACTTTTAGAGCCTACTTCCCTGCATCCCTCCTCACTCTCATATTCCCATGACACTCCTTCCCAGTCACTCTAAGGTTTGACATTTAGTATGATATTGAAGGGGACGGCATTGGCTAGTGGTTAAGTGACACGGCACAGCTCACAATCCAAAGGTGCTGGGTTTGTTCCACATCACAGCATCGCCCATTACCCCGGGAAAGCAGACCCTTACATAAAATGCATGCAGAAGTCGGATGCACTGGGCCGACAGGTGCAAAATAAAAACATAGTGCAACGCACACTACCTTGGGGAATAAAAACAATAAGGCAAAAGAAAAAGGATAATATTTCAAGCACTGCTTATTTGTCATCTATTCTACCCTTCTGTCCCACCCCCCACCAACTCTTCTTCCATCTTTTCAACCTACACCATACCGCCTGTACTTCTCTTCCACCCAATTTGCCTAGTCCTCACACCTCCGCCACTCACTGTTCATCTGTTTCAACCATCTCAAACAGAAGGAAGGTTCTCTGTGTCAAGGAGGTAAATGACACCATGCAGAAAATTGGGTACCAGTCCATATTTATCTATTCTGCCTTTGTAAAAATACATTTTTAAATTGCATGCAATTTTACTTTTTTTACAATGACGTATGCAAATGTCATGTAACCGCTAATGTTGTAAGGTCCTGAAATGCAACTTTGCAAAATTTGGCTCAGATCTGTGAAACAGTTTTAAATTGTATAAGAAACAAACCGATAGACTTTCAGTTTTATATATATACATAGCTTTGTAACTCTATATAAATTGGAATGATGGTGGTCTATATAGTAGTAAACAGACATTCCAGTTATTGGTTAGTTTCTTAGATTTATAAATAAATATTCAGGTAGACTCCTTACAAGTATAGAAAGATATAATGTATCCATGGAATAAATTAACACAAATACTAAGCTGATTCTGTCAGCTCAATGCATACACTATACCTCCTAAACTCGAATGTGAAAAGCCAAACATAGAACGCTAAGAACAATACAAAGGTGAAAAATCACTGCCTCTTTAAAAATATTAGGCAAAAGATCATCATGTTGCCAACACAGGGGCATTTATGATCAATATTCTAGATACACCTAAACTACAACTTTATACACCTAAACTACAACTTTATACACCTAAATTACAACTATATACAGATAAACTACAACTATATACACCTAAACTACAACTATATACACCTAAACTACAACTATATATACCTAAACTACAACTATATACACCTAAACTACAACTATATACACCTAAACTACAACTATATACACTTAAACTACAACTATATACACCTAAACTACAACTATCTACACTTAAACTACAACTATATACACCTAAACTACAACTATATACACCTAAACTACAACTATATACACCTAAACTACAACTCTATATACCTAAATTACAACTATATACACCTAAACTACAATTATATACACCTAAACTACAACTATATACACCTAAACTACAACTATATACACCTAAACTACAACTATATACACCTAAACCACAACTCTATACACCTAAACTACAACTCTATACACCTAAACTACAACTTTATACTCCTACAACACAACTCTATACTCCTACATCACGACTCTATACTCCTACAACACAACTATACACTCCAACAATACAACTATATATTCCAATATTTTCTGTTTAAAAAATTAGTCATCGAATGCGCCGAAAAATTTCCATACGAACAGAAAAACAGTGAAAGATGTCTTCCAAGTTTGTCGGCTGACACATCCAATGTTCGACTTATTTACCGGTTCTTGGCAACTCGCAGGCGTGTTATTGGAGACTGAAAGGAAGGTACTGATAGTAACACTGTAACCTTCCAAGCATTCTGTAAGAGGTCAATGGGAAGAGCTGGAAGTGGTGTCGGCTACGCCATCTTGTTTAAATAAAAACCAGTAGACAAAAAGTGCAAAATTAGCTCTACGCCCCTGGTTAAGTCAGATTAATGGTGACGAAAAAAGCTAAAAAAAAACCGTAAGTTTTATTATGGAAATAGATGTAGTTATTTGAGTGCGACAAAGGCGACAGCTAAATGTTGATAACATATATGCATTTATATCTTGTGGAGTATTATCCATAATTGGATCAAGATGCTGAGCAGCGCATGAGCTGCAGCGATCAGCGACCCATAGCTGACTGCTGGCGTTAGGACCAGAGCTGCCAAGACCCTTCTACACCTCCACGCGGTGATCCTAAGCAGCGCATAAGCTGCAGCGATCAGTGACCCATAGCTGACTGCTGGCGTTAGGACCAGAGCTGCCAAGACCCTTCTACACCTCCACGCGGTGATCCTGGATAACAGGCTGTAACAGAGCAGACTGGCTAAGGAGAAGGGATCGACGAGGGACAGCTAATCCGGTACTCAAAAAATGGTTGCTGAAGTCGGATGTGTTGGACCAAAAGGTGCAAATATCGCAGTCAAGCTGTAAACTACGACAAAATGCATTCCATTCTCTGGACTACATTCTGCTACTTAGGCCCGTGTTAGGGTTTGGTAGCGAGAGATTGAGAATGAATGAAGCCAAGCCAGATGCAAACTGTTATCTATCTCCCAAGTTTCCATTTGATCTCCTCTAGTGTCTGTCGCTCTGAACCCAAATCATATTAAATTAGCTTTTAAAGACTCCAAGCTGTAAATTACGACACAACGCTGACCGTTCTGTGGACAACATCCTGCTATTTGCAAAGCATTTTTCAGGGTTTGGTAGTGGGAGATGGAGAGCGAACGAAGAAGAAGAAGATCCATAATTGTATCTTTACCATTATCTGATAAAAACCAAATGAGGATCACGAGTTCACTTACCGGTGACGTCGATAGAACAGATGTCACACAGAGAGGTAACTCATGGTGCCACACAGTCCCATCCCATAGATATCATTTCGTTCCAGACCATACATAATTTGTTGTCATAATTTTCTTTTTTTCTTCTTTTAAAAAAAAAATTTCTACTAAATTTGAACTTTCTACCTGTGAATTACTTTATCGAAATCAGTACCAATTTCACTCTCAGTGAATAATATCGGAAAGCCTTGATTGTTCAATGGTAGATCGTAAATAGTTTTTAATAAATTTGATCTTTGAAAATTTATGCTGAAAGACTGCAACACAATTTTTACAGAAATTATTTTGGGTGACCCCCTCTTAATTGTGTCACCCGATACAGCTCGTTCCCCAACAATAACGCCACTGTCACTTACTATAGAGGAAAGATTAAGATGACATAACTCTAATATGCTTGTTGGGAAAAATGGTTAAGGAGGATTGTGAATGCAGATGGCATTCTCATCGTGTAAAACAAAGGGCTACAGTAAACTGCGAGGGGAGTTGAATTCAAACCGGGATTTGTTATCCTTTGGTAAGGAAAAAATATGTTTTCAAGTAGTCAAAATGCCATTTATTTTTCTATATAATGTTCTGTTTATCCCAGGGATTAAGTAATGCTCGAAAAGCCTCAGTGTAAAAAGATTTTTCAGTATGTCTGAACCGATCCAGGACAGCCCGTTTTACTTCGTCATCAGTGAGAATGAATTTCTTTAGAGGTTCAAACAGGTGGTAATCGCTTGGAGCGAGGTCTGGGCTGTGAGGTGGATGTGGCAATACACCCTCTTCCCCCAACAAGCTCAGTTGCTGCATATGGCACATAGTGCGGTGAGCCGTACGAGGTCGAGCGTTATCTTGCAGGAGCAGGACGCCCTTTGTGATCAAACCCAACGTGCACTATCCTCCGAAAATGCAAATGTTCATGAATAATAGTGTTCACCGTACCATGAGAAAGAGTTGTCTCTTGTGCAATTTCGCGACAGGTTATGCGTCCATTTTCCAGAACAAGGCGTTCCTCAATATGGATATTCACAAGAATGACTGTGGTGGATTGAAAGCCAACACGGCCGGTATCATCACTCACAGATGCACGGCCTTCTCTAAAACGTTTACACTATTCAAATGGCTTGCTATGGCTGAGGTTCTCATCACCGTACTGTGATTGCAGTCTTCTGTAAATTTCCACAGGTTTCACGACATCTTTCACGAGAACCTTCATCACAACACACTGTTTCATGCAAGCACTAACCGTGATGTGCGCCATTTTTATTTATCTGTCACGTGACTGCCCTATGACAAGTGAGCCACTAGCAGTAATATGCTCCTACTAAGTGAGACCTAAGATCAGTACTTTGTCAACTATGTCGGCAGTCCAAACCCAGAAGAGTCGTAGTGTAGTGGGTCCCATCCCACTGTAACATCCAAGGCAACGAGGAGGCAGACAAACTGGCGAAAGAGGGTGGACGGTTACAATAACCGGATTATAGTGTAACCTACGAAAAGTTCAAAAGGTTTATTAGGACCAGATACATGGACAACTAGGAAACAGAGCATACTTTCTAGACAAAAAAATGATGCTTATTACCAGTTGAACAGAAAAGAGAAGGCAGTGGTCTTCAGACTCTGCACAGGTCACAACAGACTGAGGTACCATCTATTCAATAAACTGAAGATAGGTGCTACTGACCTGTGGTACTGGGGAATTGACCCCTGAACATCTGTTTCAAAGTTTCCCGACATACGAGGACCAGAGGAAGTACATGTGGCATCACCAGTGCCAACACGAGACACGCTCTATGGCAGTGTCGACAGCCTCAGAATGACCCTTACTTTCTTTGAACAAATTCAAGTCGACGTCTGACAGCGTACACGGAAAAAGTACTACAGCCAAGAGGACCCAAATCAACCTTCTTCAGTGCCCCTTGAGGAATTCTTGTCTTTTTCGTCGTCCGTCATGAAAAGAACATTAAGCTGCAGTTTACAACGAAACTCCGATATCTGCGCTTTTCGACCCGACACATCCGGGTTGATCACGTCATTTTTGGGACCGGGTGTGCCTCCCCCTTTCAATCCCTACTCTCTTGATCAAGCACTGGTCAGGAGGCTGACCCTGGGGGCCACTCTTCCCCTTCTCTCTCTTCTCACCTCATTCTGTTTCATTTGACTCTATCCTACAGTCACACTCTTGCACAACTTTCACACGCGCCCTCATGGTGAGGCCCTTCCATTGCACTTTGGTTGGGCTAGCTTCTGAGGGCGCACAAACCTAGCATAGGTACACACAGACGCAGACATGCATCCAAGCACTGGTTCATGCGTCCTGATATCGCCCAACGGACTACGGTCTGGGGTGGAAAATGGCGCGCCTCCGCCAGTAGAAACTAGTGAGGCAAACATCTAAGCAAAAAAAAAAAAATACTCTTTTGATCAAGCTGCATAGGTGCAGTATGTTTCCAGGGCCGCCACTTGGTCAGCAATTGTTTGTAGACATAGACGCAAACAGTCAGCTACGAGTCTCGTTCTACTGTCAGATAATTCATTACTGTGTATCCTGCACTCACGCCACATGGTACAAGACAAGCCATTATAGAAAAGGACTACAGGGATTCCAGAATTACAGTTATGAGGAACGACTCAGAAAAACCGGCCGACAGTGTCTCGAAGAGAGAAGAATTCGTGGTGACTTAATACAGGTTTATAAGATGATCAGAGGAATCGATAAATTAGACTATAACAAGTTTTTTAAAAATACAGCCACCTACAATAACACGAGGGCATAGCTACAAGCTGACTAAAGAGAGGTCCAGGTTAGATATTAGGAAATATTGTTTTAGTCAGAGAGTGGTGTCTGCTTGGAATGCATTGCCAGGGGAGGTAGTGGAGGCAGGGACAGTTAATGCATTTAAGAATAAACTGTATGCGCATAGCTTTTAGAGCAAGGTGATGTAAATGTAACTGGTTGTATACAGACTCTGCAGGGTCTTCTAAACCAGTATAAAGACGTTAAGTTAAGTTAAGTTATAACGACATTTTTTAAAAAGCATTGTCTAAAGCAGTGGCTCTTAAACTTTTCTTGTTCCATAGACCCACTGTTTTCGTTAAAGATTTGTCTCTCTGTATTCTATTGGTAGAGACAAGTCTCTTTCCACCTCGGACCGTAGTCCTTTGGGCGATATCAGAACGTATTAACTATTGCTTGGATGCATGCCTGAGTCTGTCTATACCTATGCTAATGTTTCAATGATGCGTGTCTGCGTCTGTGTGTACCTATGCTAATGTTTCAATGATGCATGTCTGCGTCTGTGTGTACCTATGCTAATGTTTCAATGATGCATGTCTGAGTCTGTATGTACCTATGCTAATGTTTCAATGATGCATGTATGCGTCTGTATATACCTATGCTAATGTTTCAATGATGCATGTCTGCGTCTGTATGTACCTATGCTAATGTTTCAATGATGCATGTCTGAGTCTGTATATACCTATGCTAATGTTTCAATGATGCATGGGTGCGTCTGTATGTACCTATGCTAGTGTTTCAGTGATGCAAGATGTTTTTGTGGTTTAAACCAGACAGAATCCTCACTCCTGCTCCCTGAAGTATGTGTGAATCTATTTTATGTCCATAGATTCCTTGCCAGTCAGGGGAAGGTCATGGATCCCTTTTCATGAAGATGTCTTAAATGCGTTACCTAAAATTACAACCAGTTATTTAGAAATACAATTACCAAAATCAAAGAATAATACATATGATATCGTAACATAAATGTTTTTTAACACATTTAACAATACAATACTTTTAAAATATACTTGACCTAACCTGACGTCTTATACTGGTTTAGAAGACTCTGCAATCTGTATATAACCAGTTTGTTGTACTTCCCTTGATCTAAAAATAACTATTCACATCCAATTTATTAATGAATACATTAACTGACCCTACTTACACTATTTCCTATTTCATGTGGCAATGCATTCAAAGCATCCCCACTCTCTGGCTAAAACAATATTTCCTAGTATCTAATCTGGACCTATTTAAATTAATTTGTAGCTGTTCCCTCTTGTTCTAGTAGGTGGTTGTACTTTGAAAAAAACTTGTTATAGTCTAATTCAGGACTCGTCAACTTTACTATACTTGGCGCCCACTTTTATAACTTTCGTGAATGTACATTTTCCTCACCGCTCACTAAAATCTAAATTGAAAAAAATATCACGATCGTCCACTGCGTCTGTATATTTTATATGTTTTTTGCATGTCCCTTGCGGAACTACACTCCCATCACAGCCCGTCTGAAAAAAACTCGATCTCATGCCGAATCTCCAGCCTGCTCCAGAGTCATGCCCAAGCATTTCTTAACATCTTGTTACCATCACCTTCTTGGTCTGCCTCTGCCTCTCTTGTCTGGCACCATACCTCCCATCACCTTCTTGGTCTGCCTCTCTTTCCCGGCACCAGACCTCTCCTCACCTTCTTGGTCTGCCTCTCTTGTCCGGCACCATACCTCCAATCACCTTCTTGGTCTGCCTATCTTGTTCGGCAACATTCCTCCCATCACCTTCTTGGTCTGCCTATCTTGTTCGGCACCATACCTCCAATCACCTTCTTGGTCTGCCTATCTTGTTCGGCACCATACCTCCCATCACCTTATTGGTCTGCCTCTCTTTCCCGGCCCCAGACCTTTCCTCACCTTCTTGGTCTCCCTTTCTTGTTCGGCACCATACCTCCCATCACCTTCTTGGTCTGCCTCTCTTTCCCGGCACCAGACCTCTCCTCACCTTCTTGGTCTGCCTCTCTTGTCCGGCACCATACCTCCAATCACCTTCTTGGTCTGCCTCTCTTGTTCGGCACCATACCTCCCATCACCTTCTTGGTCTGCCTCTCTTGTTCGGCACCATACCTCCCATCACCTTCTTGGTCTGCCTCTCTTGTTCGGCACCATACCTCCCATCACCTTCTTGGTCTGCCTATCTTGTTCGGCACCATACCTCCCATCATCTTCTTGGTCTGCCTATTTTGTTCGGCACCATACCTCCCATCACCTTCTTGGTCTGTCTCTCTTGCCCGGCACCAGACCTCCCATCACCTTCTTGGTCTGCCTATCTTGTTCGGCACCATACCTCCCATCACCTTCTTGGTCTGCCTATCTTGTTCGGCACCATACCTCCAATCACCTTCTTGGTCTGCCTATCTTGTTCGGCACCATACCTCCCATCACCTTCTTGGTCTGCCTATCTTGTTCGGCACCATACCTCCCATCATCTTCTTGGTCTGCCTATTTTGTTCGGCACCATACCTCCCATCACCTTCTTGGTCTGTCTCTCTTGCCCGGCACCAGACCTCCCATCACCTTCTTGGTCTGCCTATTTTGTTCGGCACCATACCTCCAATCACCTTCTTGATCTGCCTCTCTTGTTCGACACCATACCTCCCATCACCTTCTTGGTCTGTCTCTCTTGCCCGGCACCAGACCTCTCCTCACCTTCTTGGTCTGCCTCTCTTTTCCGGCACCATACCTCCCATCACCTTCTTGATCTGCCTCTCTTGTTCGGCACCATACCCCCCATCACCTTCTTGATCTGCTTCTCTTGTTCGGCACCATACCTCCCATCACCTTCTTGGTCTGCCTCTCTTGCCCGGCACCATACCTCCCATCACCTTCTTGGCCTGCCTCTCTTGTTTGGCACCATACCTCCCATTACCGTTTTTCCAAGACCGTTGTGTCTTTTGATGTGGTCAAAGTATTTCAATTTTGTTGTTCATGATGGAATTTTATGAACCAGTACTCCTTTTTTGCCCAGCTCTTATTGAATGTCTGCACTTTTCTTTCTTTCTTTTCTGTCCCCTTTATTCTGAGCTTTTTCTATATTACACTTCATCTCGAGGGTGGTTTCTTTCTTGAAAGTTTGGTTAACTGTCCATGTTTCCCTGCCTAATGCTGTCAATGGAAAAACACAGGTTCTCAAAATGTTCAATGTTGTTGGTTTGGTGGTATTCTGCCAAAGTTTCCTCAAGTTGTGTAGAATCTGCATTGCTGTAATAGTAATAAATTGTTGATACAGTATGTAATTATTCTGCTAAAGGCCCACATAAAAGCTGAAATCGCCCACTAGTCAGCGCTAGCGACCAGGTTGAAGAACACAGCTCTAATTTATCTTTCCCCTCAATTATCTTATAAACCTTACTTCAAATATGGGAAAGTTAAAGTGTGAAGACTGTTGTTATTTATCTTGAATACACGCATTAAGCTGTGGTGAGGTATTTGATAAAGTAACACGAATATTGTTGACGTATATAAAACTAATATTACAGTAAAGTATAAGCATTATTGCATAATTCCGTAATTAAAGGAAAAACTAGATTTCAGGTAGAGGTTAGATATGTTGATTTTTACCAATCCGAGCCCACAGACCCACTGAATTATGCCGTAGGCCCCTGGTTAAGAATTCCTGGTCTAGAGTAAAGAACTCTGCACAAAAAGCTTCGAACAATAATATTGAGTGCGACAAGAACACAATTATTTATCTGAAAAAAAATGTCTTGCATAAAAGGGAGACAATTACGCAGTGATTCAAGTTACCCAAACATTGATTATCTTCCCTACAACGTTGAGTTGAAGTCCGTCGATTTAGTGTGAAAATATAAACTAGTACTTTCTATCTGCCCTGTACAAAAGAAGTTTGGTAAGCGATACATACATCTTTATTAGAAAAAAACCATCGCAAGGATGTATAATATTAAGTTTATAGCGAGCCATTGAAAACATAATATAGGATGTGATAATATGAATCACTTTGAACAGATTTGAGTTGTCATCGTGTCTAGAGCTATTTTTGTGAAAGTACTTAGGGATGGGAACTTGTAGTGACTTTCAAATACTAGTACAACCTAGATTACGAAGTTTAAACACAGTGAACTTTAACTTAGCACCTGGGTCGAAACAAGTACACTGTACATGTACAGCGCTAACCAAGATAAGTAGTAGTAGTAGAAACAAGTTCAAACTTGCCACCATCCCTTGTGTTTTGATTGGCTGCTTAACTCGTGAATGATGTCATCCCCCGTAAATGAAAGGGCAAGCATAGAGTACACCAGACAGTAGCAGAGCAAACCATAGTGGATGTTGCCTTGACATGATAACATTATGACAGACTCCGACTGATTTGTGTTTTATTTATTTAAGTGGTGGATAGTATTTCGAGCAAGTTAGATCTACTATTTCTCAAGTGAGGTAAGTTGTTTGTTAGTTTCTCAGTTTTCTGTATTTAAATTGATATTATTTGGAGTTGCATGGTATTTGTTAAAGTTATATTCAAGTTGACCTAATATAAAATGAACCATGCCCGTACACTCAGTATAGCTAGTGCTTTCACGCTTGGTTATGTAGGTCAAACGGCGGCAGTTTATGGATATGTCTGGAGTTGCAACCGTTTACATGCAAGTGCTTTTTGTTGTGCCTATAAGGGACAATTTCTGTTGGGTTGTTGATTTTTTTTTCTTCATTGAAACGCAACCAGTTGTGTAAAAATTAATTCTCTTCCCTGTTCATTACCGGAGACAAATTCTTTTTATAAAAATATTTTATTTTAATAAATAGTGATTTCTGTTCTGTGTTTTGTTTTCTGTATTATGTGATGTAAAGCTATACTATAGTATTTACTCACCCAACCTGTACCCTGGTTAAATAGAGTAGCGCCGCAGTAACTTTCCAAGCTTACTGAAGAGGGCTGTACATGGGGCTAGCAATATCATCGCTATGAGTTGTTGAGGTACATGCTTTCTTAAAGGAATGAGGGCTATGGGACATGAGTAGTAGCGGGTCTGTTCTTCAACAATGTAGCATACATCCGAATAATGGATGAATGAATGGTTTTTGTGTGATGTTGGGAATAAATCATTTATTTAGGGCTTGATTTTTATTGTGCGAGTTTCTCTAGTATGTGCATTATGTTACTATTGTTTGTATGTTGTCGAGTCTGTACTTTTATTTTACTTTATTTTTTGGGTATATTTCTTGAGCCTATACATTATTTTAATATTGTTTGTATCTCCACAAAATGCAGTAAAAAACAAATGTAAACGAAGCGTTTGAGTACCCAAGCCTTTTAGAGCGCTCGTTTCTAGCGGGAAAAAGGTATTGCCTTCAATTTTCTTGATCAAAATTCTACAGTCGACACAGCTTTAAACTGACATCGGGCTTACTGTCATGAAGGAAAGACAACGACACATTAGCTCTCACAGCAATGTCTGATATGGGCTATCTTTCCCTTTTTAGCCAAGTTACCAAAGAAATGGTTTATAACGTGTAAGCTTATACTAGTATGGCTTGGCTTCGTTCGTTCTCAATCTCCGGCTTCCAAGTCCCGAAAAGGGCAAATAGCAGACACTGTAATCCAGAGAACGGAATGCGTTGTGTCGTAGTTTACAGCTCGACTGCGATATTTTTACCTTTGGGTCCAACACATTCAACTTCAGCAGTAATTTTTTAGTTACCAGATTAGCCTTCCCTCTTCGATCCCTTCTTTTTAGCCGACCTGCTTTGTTGCAGCTTGTTATCCAGGATCACCGCGTGGAGGTGTAGAAGGGTCTTGGCAGCTCTGGTTTGCTGGCCCATCACATTAGCAATCAGCTATTGGTCGCTGCAGCTCTTGCGCTGCTCAGCATCTTGATCACTTATAGTAGTATTACCAAACCCAAGTGGGGGTCATGGTGCGCCTATAGATGAGATAAGTATTGACTCATTTACTTCCCTCATCGAAAAGGTGCCTCGGCACAACATACTGATCAGGATGTCACGTCAGGGTCAATATATTCACCAAGACCACAATCTCTTCCATGTAGCGTTCCCTGGTAACAGGCTGTTTTCAAGAGTCAGGCTGACGAGATGTGGATCGACGTGATCCCCGTAGTGGTGAGCGACACGCAGATGAAGCCAACCATAGCACAGGCGCCTGGAGAACTTCGGTCCATCTTCTTCAGCACGCTCGGGATGGGAGGAAAGCTACTACAACCCGCCACTACGTTCTTTTCAGGACGCACAAAACTCATTGTGGGCATTAAACAACAACAACAATTGAACCATTGCACCGCAGTATGTATGTAGTAACGGCGACAAAGGAGGCATGGTCATGTGATCCATCATGGGAAACAAAGTACTCAAGAAAGCATTTGTTATCTGTTGACAGTGCTCTTCCAGGATCACTACGTGGATGTGGAAAAGAGTCTTGACGGCTCTGGTTCGCTGGCACTGACGTTAGCACTCAGCTCTGGGTCAGCTTATGAACTGTCACTAGTTGACTTAAACTACAGAAGCTGGAAAGACAATATTAATGACCAACAACGCCGAGGGCTATAACAGCAGGATAAAATGTAATGGTCAGGAACTCGAAGTGGTTGACCGTTTTAAATATATGGGTTCTATTGTCAGTGACGAAGAATCAAAATGTGAGGTGTTGGCCAGAATAGCACAGACAATAGCGGCGATTGCACGGCTTAACACAGTCTGGCAAGATAAACGGTTAGCACTATGTACGAAAATCAGATTAATGCGTACACTGGTCCTGTCAATATTCCTCTATGCTTGGGAGACATGGACAGTTACAGCTCACCTTCAGCAAAGGATACAAGCCTTGGAGATTAAATGTTTTCTAAGTCTTCTACACGTCACGTACAAAGATCGAGTTACAAATGAGGAAATACAAGATATAATTACACCAGCAATAGGGCCTTCTGAAGAGCTCTTAGCAACTGTAAAAAGAAGGAAACTCGCTTGGTACGGTCACATATAGAGATCAAATGGTCTTGGTACGGTCACATATCGAGATCAAATGGTCTTGGTACGGTCACATATCGAGATCAAATGGTCTTGCAAATACGATCCTGCACGGAAAGGTGCAAGGTAGACGACGAAGAGGCCGTCAAAATAGAGGTGGGAGGACAACATAAAAGAATGGACCAATCTCCGACAAGAAAAGGCATGGGCAGCGACCGCTGACAGAGAAGGATGGCTTGGGGCTGTGAGGGTGTCTTCATGTGTGCCCCAGCGATCTCACTGGTTACTGGGTGACCTGACATTAGTCCACTATTAACTCTCCATTTAAATGTTTAGTCCCTATTCCATGTTTCCTATCAGGGAAGGGGGGGGGGGGGGAAGACACCCTTATGATTTGTATCTATGCGCCAGGTAGCAGATGCATAAGTCATGGGTAGTGCTTGTTAAAAAGTTCCTCGGAGTGTAACATGTTCGACGGTATATTTGAATTAGTTTTGAAAATCTGAACTCTCAATGTGCAAATGTATATTTATTGTCAAAGTAAAACTGATCTATTTCCGCTATGCATCATTTGTGTTATTATGTCTAAATTGCTGCGTAACATTTTGCCGACAGTCTTACCTTAAAGTCGGCTCAAGGAGAAGAAATTACGCAGTAAAATATTTGGAAGAAGAGGAGAGAGTGAGAGTGAAGAATAATGCTTGAAATTAGAAAAGTTTATTTGACCTTTTCTGGGATTGCTTGACATGTCAAAATGACTCCCACAAAAGAAGTAATAGTATATTGTATAATATGGAGTCAAGATGCTGAGCTGCAGCGGACATCGACCGATAGCTGACTGCTGGCGTCAGGGCCAGCGAACCAGAGCTGACTGCTGGCGTTAGGGCCAGCGACCCATAGCTGACTGCTGACAAGACCCTTCTGCACCTCTACACGGTGATCCTGGATAACAGGCTGCAATAGAGCAGAGTGACTAAGGAGAAAGAATCGAAGAGGGAAGGTAATCCGGTACTAAAAAATTCCTGCTGAAGTCGGATGTGTCGCAATGAAGGGCGCAAAATTCGCAGTCAAGATGTAAACTACGACAAAACGCATTCCGTTTTCCGGACTACTTCCTGCTACTTGCAAATTCCATTTCAGGGTTTGGTAGCGGGAGATTGAGAACGACAGAAGAAGACGTAGAAGAAAAAGTAGTACAATTCAGCTTTAAAGGAAACAAACACATCAAAGGAAAGGTATCTGGCTAATTTCTGTGTCAGTATTTTGAAAGACCAAGACCAGAACATAGCCAATGTTTAGCTAAACAATATCTCGTGGTCAAGATTTAAATGTACATGATTATGACAGAAATATATAATATGCAAATATAAAAAAGCACAAGTAATTCTGACCCACCATCCAAAATTTGATACCAGAGGAAATCTCGCAAGTAATCGCGGCTAACGAGATGTTGACCACATCACCCATAGCGTGTCTTTGGTCAAGTAAATATGGGTCTAACGCCAATTTGTCGATATGCCTCACGGCGTGGAAATGCTACTTGTACTTTTTTGTTCACGCGTATCGTGTCAGGAGGTTGCGTGGCCCAGCGGTAAAGCGTCCGTTTCACAATTCATAGGCACCTGGTTCGAATCACGCTTGTATCCAGTTTGGCAGACATGGGTTTTTCCCGCTCATTCTCGTACGGAAAGTAATGACAGCCTACCGTACTGCACACTTGCCAAGAAACATATAACCGTCAATTAGGATGGCGGTTGTAAGAAGCGAAAGTTCTGCAAAGGACATGGTACCTACTTTTTTTTATCATGTCAGTGCGTGTGACATACTGGCCATGACCACCTCATGTCGTGCCGCTATAGCCGGGATGTGTTAAAGCAGCCGTGCCAAAGATGGTGTTATCGACACTGTAACACCCTTAGTCGTGAGCGTGTTGATTAGCCGTGTGTTGCACTGCAGCGAAAAAGACTTGGCCTATCTTCATAGGTGTGCCTCAAAATTAGAGCAACTACAAACTCGCTACCAGAGAGCATGCAACAAGTGTGACGTACACACTACAACTAGCTTCCAAAACCGAAAGACAATCTTGCGTCACGGTCAGCGAACCATAGCTGACCAAGTCCCTATTCTGCCTACAAGTGGCTGACCTGGAAACAGGCTGGGGTTCGTGTAGTCTGGCTAAGAGTAGAGGGATCGAGGAAGGATGACAAACTTGGTCCCAAAAAGGATCTGCTGAAACGGAATGTGTTGCGAAAGGCGCAAATATCTCAGCATGTCTGTAAACTACGTTACAACGTTCTTTTCATGACGAACCCCAGAAAGAAAGAAAAATATCACTGCATTCTATATTTCAATTCTCGAAGACGTCCATTGTGAAGAAATTGCAGATCGAACCGACGCGCACATGTCCGGTTTTTGTAAATTCTGGTCTGCGTGTTGTTGGGTTCACATAGTCATATGTTTTCCTTGCCACAAGACGCGATGGTCATTTGTTTTAAATTCACTTACGAGTTCTCTCTTGCGAACGGGGAATGTGATTTTTCTGTTGCTGTGTCGTGCTTATTTGCGAGAAAATGTTGTGTGAAGAGATTGACTGCCAAATGTTGTTGTTGTGCGTTTCTAGTACGTGACGTATACATTCCTGTACTGTCTTACTATTTTCAATTTGTGTAAGCGGTACCATTCTAAACACGTTACCATCAGGTTTTCGCAGCCAATATTATTCACTTTAGACTGGGTCGTTGTAATTGAGTGGTAAAGCACTCGTCTTTCAAGAAACAGACGATCGATTGAGCGAGACGGCGAGTGTTCGAGTCCCATAAGTTTCAAACGCCCCGTGTTCCCCAATGATGTAGCTCGTAGTCCTATCGGAGACCGACGATAAACTCATACGTCCTGTGTACACGATATGCGCATCAGAACCATTGGCAGATGAAGATCGAAAAGAGCAGACTGTTAACCACTGTTGGGGCAACAATGTACCTACCCAATAATGGCCTGCATGAATGTCAAAAGGAAACGACAATACCATCACACAAAGACACAACAGACCAATCATGTATTTGTCTGAACACTCGATCGCAAGTATATGCACAAGTGTTTCTCCATCGTGGGTCGAAGAGGAATGACTAAGAGGAGAAACCAGAGTACACGTTTTATAGTCAGAAATAGCAAATTTAACTATTGTTTGGGTTTTTTTTAATTTTAACTCTGGAGTTTGTGGGAAGATGATCTGAAATAGTTGTTTGTAGTTTTATTTTGTGGGGGAATGTGAGCGTCGTTATCTGGATTAGACGTTTGTAGTTTTATTTTGTGGGGGAATGTGAGCGTCGTTATCTGGATTAGACGTTTGTAGTTTTATTTTGTGGGGGAATGTGAGCGTCGTTATCTGGATTAGACGTTAGTAGTTTTATTTTGTGGGGGAATGTGAGCGTCGTTATCTGGATTAGACGTTTGTAGTTTTATTTTGTGGGGGAATGTGAGCGTCGTTATCTGGATTAGACGTTTGTAGTTTTATTTTGTGGGGGAATGTGAGCGTCGTTATCTGGATTAGACGTTTGTAGTTTTATTTTGTGGGGGAATGTGAGCGTCGTTATCTGGATTAGACGTTTGTAGTTTTATTTTGTGGGGGAATGTGAGCGTCGTTATCTGGATTAGACGTTTGTAGTTTTATTTTGTGGGGGAATGTGAGCGCGCATATCTGAAATAGATATTGCAAGTTTTATTTTTTATTTGCAAATCGATGAATAATCAATTTGACAAATTTAGGCTTGTTATTAATTTTGCCACTTCATCTGTACATTCTAGGTCTAATTTCCAAATTTGTGAGCAGAATTGATTACCAACTCCAATGATTTATGATGATGGCGGATAGAACCATCAACAGACAGGAGGAATCAACATTAGAGCACACAGACCAACAATCTGAATCTATCCTGGACGTTTCACCTTCCGAAACGCATAATAGACTCGCCTCTAACTCAAGCAAGGAAGCCTATAAACTGGACCTCAACAACTCGTCAGTTAGGTCAGATGTATCAACCAGAGACAGTGGTTACATCACAGATTTATCTCCAGCAACGATAGCGTCTCCACCAACGAACATATTGCCAAGGCCAGACTTTTTCTTTCATGACCTCGACCTCTGTGCGACACAGGAATGTGGCCTGAGTGATTCCCTACTGATGCCTGATCACACTTTGCTCCACTCATCAACATCAAGCTCCAGCTCACAGTCCCGGGGTACTTTTGATCGCACATCAAGACCAAGCGGTCCTCCAAGAATTTCTCCGGCTTTGAAAGCATCCGAGTTCCCAAGAGGAACATCTTCTCATGGAACTCAAGTGTCCTGCCGATCCGTATCTGAGTCACCGGAAGCTAACGCATTCCAATTTGATTTTGAAAGCGACAATGAAGGCGAAGGTGATGAGGTTCGATCTGAAAATAGAAATAAAAGCACAGTTTTTACATCACCGTCAAATTCAAGATGTAATTATAATCTACTAGGGAATTTACGCACGTCGTATTTACATATCACGAGAGATGTCCATAATGAAGGCGACGACAGTACACTTTACAAACGTGATGAAACTTTCAAGAACTGGGACATTGCTTCAGAGCCTCAAACTCCAATATGCAGGAGAAGAAGTCAGTCTCTACCACAGCACCTACACTGTTCAGAAAACATTTACTACGACGACGAGGACGACGACAGCTTTGTGGGGGCTTGTGGGGGCGGGGATCCGAGCATGACTGACGAGTTATGCGATCAAAGAGGCCACACACACCTGGAGTCCTATCACAGGCATGGTAGAGATATATGCTCACATGAATTAGAGGCTACGATCGATATAGATGTAGAGGGAAACAGCCGGGCCGATTCGATATCACGCAGAGATTCAGATTCCGCTCTAACTCTTAGTCAAGGTTTCCAGCCTGGCCATTTCGACTGTGATTCCAGAGACAACGATTCTGACAATGTATTCACGTTATCTCCCCAAGGCGTTGATGGCGGCGTGGTCTGGGAGGAGTCTCAAGGGGGCCAAGGATCAAGTCGTGGCATGGTCATTGTGCGAGACAGGACGACACAAAGAAGTGTCCCCCAGAGGCGTGTCGGTGTTACAACAAATCTACTAACGCCCAGCGAATTGTTTCCACCATGGTCCAGTACTTTCAGTGGCGTGTCAGTGTCTACCCAGACACCACATGCGACAAGCGTCATGATACAACAAATTCTTGGCACACCTATTCCTCTACCCAACGAGGCTAGAGGTAAGTATTTATTATTATTATTTTTATTACTAGAATGTAAGCATGTCTGTGATATAACCAAAAGGACACCGTAAGTGGTTGAAAGAGCGTTACGTTGCCGAAAGTAAAGGAAGGTAAACATTCAAAACCGACAACAAGTGCTTCTGATTAGTTGCCTTATCAATGTGACATTTTATTAGTTGCCTTATCCGTGCACTATTTAATTAGTTGCCTTATCCATGCAACATCTGATTAGTTGCCTTATCCATGCAACATCTGATTAGTTGCCTTATCTGCACAACAATCTGTTTCTTTTATGTGCAACAATATGATTATTTGTCTTATCTGCACAACAATCTGTTTCTTTTATGTGCAACAATATGATTAGTTGACTTGGCTATTAAAAAACAATCTAATTAGTCACCTTAACCATGCAACAATGAAGTTAGTCAGTTACCTTAGCCGCCCAACAATTCAAATAGACATGTTACCTGTGCAAAAATTAAATTAGTATCTTAGCCGTCCAATAATTCAGTTAGTCACCTGACCTGTGCAATAATTAAACTAGTCACCTTAGCCGCCCAACAATTCAGTTAGTCACCTTACCCGTGCAACAATTCAATTAGTCACATTAACCATGCAACAATTAAGTTAGTCAGTTACCTTAGCCGCCCAACAATTCAAATAGGCATGTTACCTGTGCAAAAATTCAATTAGTCACCTTAGCCGTCCAACAATTCAGTTAGTCACCTGACCTGTGCAACAATTCAATTAGTCACCTTATCCGTCCAACAATTCAGCTAGTCACCTGACCTGTGCAACAATTCAATTAGTCACCTCACCTGTACAATAATCATCACACGTTCTACGTAACGAGTAAGGTCATATACACTAATGGTATCTAGGACCTACTTCTGCTCGTCTCACGATGCCGTCATCTTCATTGTAGGTCCGTCCTCACTTCTGTAGGAACAAGATGTCACCAAAGCTTGTGACATTCCTACGGGTATGACATCACTCAATCTACCAATATGAATAGGATTTCCCAGGACAGATATACTTCTCAAGCTCGTTATTATGTATGATTATTTAACTACTATCCAATCCACCTCATCAAAAGATTGGAACTAGTACAATCAAGTCTCTAACGCCTCACCATCCCACATCAGTGTATACTCCGAAACTACATTTACCATTAAGGTGGGTTTCTCTTTTTTAAATGAACCCCATAGCAGACTATGCCGTCGGTGATGAAATGTTAAAGACTTCATTGTGCTCCTAGTTCGTCTGGGATTATTGCTCATTTGGTTTGGCTTCTTTCGTTCTCAATCTCCCGCTACCAAACCCTGAAAGAGCTTAAGTAGCAGAATGAAGTCCAGAGAATGGAATGCGTTGTGTCGTAGTTTACAGCTTGACTGCGATATTTGCACCTTTTGGTCCAACACATCCGTCTTCTTTTAGTACCGGGTTAGCATTCCCACTTTGATTCTTTCTCCTTAGCCAGTCTGATCTGCTGCAGCCTTTTATCCAGAACCACCGCGTGGAGGTGTAGGAGGGTCTTGGCAGCTCTGGTTCGCTGGCCCTGACGCTAGCAGTCAGCTATGGGTAGCTGACCAATACAGCTCATGCGGTGCTCGGCATCTTGGTCCCATTGCTCATTTAGACTGAGACTCCGGATTCTCAGGTACAGTCTGGTGTCTTTTTACAAGCTTATATGACATCACCGTTGCCGGATTGCGTTCGTGACCGCTATCTGTTTGCACGGACTTCTATTTCTTCTATTTTAACCAACTTCCCCATAACCTAGATATCTGAAATTGTCTTCACATCCTCTACTAGACCTGTTAATCTATCAAATGTTGACTGATCGAGGATATGACATTCAAAAGCTTGTACCGAAAAACGTTGCGATCACTCGTTCCGGACCTCAATGCAAACGTACAGTTTCTCGTCCAGATGAGTCGGCATACGCCACATTCTCTCATATATGTGTCCTGGCGGCAGTCCTGAAGTACATATACTGCTGTCTGGTTTGCCAGGCCTTAGTAGCGTAGACTGGTGGTACATATCTTGAATTTGGTGTACAGGTGGTGTCTCATTCTGGTGTGGCCATTTCGGAGACGAAGTATTGTAATCTGGTCTTTTTTGAACGATTGGTAGTATCCATCATCTGCGTGGTGTTTTGTGTGTTCTTCCTACTACTATACCTTGTATAGCCCTTTAATGATGAAGTTTACTTATTCGCATTTATTTCATTGTTTTAAGCCACAGGTTTCATCAGGTGTGGTGATGGGGTGGCCAATTTCCTTCTTCTCTGCCTTTTCTTTTCTAATATAAGGTCAGATACCCATTTACAGATTACCCATTTATCACGGGAGCTTACCAGCAGCGGAAGTCGAACCCACTAACTTTGCCGCGAAAAGCAAGTACACTACCATTACTTTAATGAGACAGTCCTTTAATTGTGATGTCGTAATGAAGTAATAATTCTAATGTGGCTATCTGGGGCCTTTTTAAGAAGTGTCGTAATTGTTGCTGCCTCTCAATATTTGTTTTGGAAGGTACAGAAGGGTTGGTTATAGCATGAGTATATAGCGGTAATTGAGGCATCGAACCTTCGGGAATCTTGTGAGGATATACTGTCCGGGTCATTCAGGGGTTTGCTAGAATGAGAGAGCTGACATCCAGGTCTCCCGGGTATCCATAATGGGGTATTAGCAGAGATGAACGGAAACGCTGGGCGACTGAATCCCGTAAGTTTCAAGCGACCCCTGGTCTCAAGGAAGATGGGACCAGAGTGTCTGCATCCTGATTTACCTACAGTCGTCTTGACTTATGTCTTGCCACTGGCCCAAGGTAGCTCGGGACCAGACAGTGAGGTTGATGACCAGCGCAGGCTCTCTTCCTATGATCTAAATACATCGCAAGTTACACCATCAAGAGGAAACCTTCACATGATGTCACATCATCGCTCGCGATGGCAAGTAACTGTTTTAAAATATATATATATATAAACATTAGCAATGGATAGAGACGACATTGTGAGGTTCATCAGCGACCGCAATTTTAATGAAGACACTGCACTCAATGAACCGGTATGGCACAGGGTGCAACGTTTTGAGATCATACTCAAGTCCAGCAGAGAGTAGCGCCTAAAATGACGGAGCATGAGTGTGTGCAACCAGCAAGCTACGGAAACCTTCAGTATCGACACTCTCTGCCATTTACTGAGAAGGATGGGGGAGGAATATTACCTTCTGGTCAGGCAAAATATACTTATCAGATATGTTAGTCAGGGTCAGCCAAAACATACTGGTCAAAACCCTCACCTCGGCTTCCTAGAAGCCCTCCATGGAAACGGGCTGTTTTCATGGCAGCATGGCTAACGAGGTGAGGGATCGACATGATCCCCGTAGTAGTGAGCAACACGCAGATGAAGCCAAGCATAGCACAACCGCCTGGAGGACGCCCGTCCACCTTCATTTCATCAGCACGATCGAGGTTTTGTGAGGAAAGATACTGCAACCCGCCATCGTCTTTTTCAAGGCGCACAAAAGAGTAACCTACTCATTGTGGGCATTCGAAAATAACAACAACAACAAAAGAACTGACCATCTCTATGAGTATGTAGGAGTGTGATGATGATGATGATTATGATCCTTAACAGAACATAATATAGAAATAAGAAATGTTATTAGTTGTCTTATTTGTGTAAATGTTTTAAAAATTCTTTTTTGAGTTGTTGCAAATAATTATTGATGGCTTGTGGTTGTGGGGGTGTCTTCACGTGTGCCCCAACGATCTCACCGGTTACGCGATGACCTGGCTTGACAAATAATCGTGAGAGGAAAGTTGAATTTTAAAAGTGGCCTAACCAACATGCTGAAACCGGGCTGTATTTTCTGAGATCATTCTCAAATCATGTGCCGATGTGTACCGTTCTTTGTCCCTGACTAACGCCTGTTCGTGCTAACATATGTTTCCTTTCTGTTTCCGCGCCGTGTCTGAGCTATGCTTGGTAATGTTGATATTGACTTTTATACGGCTCGCACCCTCAATATTTACATTCCCCGATTATTGTCTGTTATCCAATGCACACATCAGTACTAACCAACAATTATAGCTACGGGTGTTTATTCTCAAGAAGGAAGCCCACCTGGCGGGAGGATTTATTGTGCTCAGTACACCTGATGATTACTCATTATATGATCTCAGGCGCTGTCAGAGCTAGGAGAAGGCAACTGAATGAGAATGCGGGAGTTAATATTATCGTCATCATGTGCCACGTCGACTGACATAAGGTTAATTCTCTAGATTTGTGTCTAAACCATTATGTCAATTTATCGGGTATCTTATTTCTTTGTCTTCTGTCTCTTTTTCTTGTCTCTTTTTGCTGTTGTCATAATGAGTTCTAACCAGGGTTGGGGCACTAGCCCAAAGTAGCTCGGGACCAGAGAGTGAGGTTGATGACCAGCGCAGTGTCTTCCTCACTATAATCCAAATACAGCCCAAGTTACATCATCAAGACAAAACCGTTTGATGATGTCGCCTTCATCACCTGCGATAGGCAACTAACTATCGTATGATTCTGAAACGTCGAGACATAAAAAAAAAAACAACTAAAAAAAGGTAGACCTTCATAAATTGATGATTGCGCCGAATGGAAGTATTGAAGTTATATAATAAGATCAATAATATAGAACTGATAGACAGAATTGTAAAGATAACAAAAAAATCTGATATAACGAGAAAAAGGTGGAGTTGGATCGCACACATTAAAGAAACCAGTTGATAACATACAATGCAGCATCTATTCTGGAATCCCCAGGGTCAGAGAAATAAAGCAGACCAGACACACACACACGGAGAAATACAACGAAAACAAGGACGAGAGTTGTAAAGGGTGGCTCAGGGGATAAAGGTTTGGCATATGTTGTTCGAGACACAAAGGGCTGTAAAGTTGTCGATGTTGATTGGATTGAGGAACCTACATTTATGGAAAGAATGTCTCGACTAGTTGGAACACAACTCGTATAAAATGATATTCTTTCTGTATCAAATCTCATGCTCAGGAGCGAAGATTCAGCAGTGAATGAGCTAAACCCATAGCTGGATACTTGCGTCAAGGTCATGTAAACCAGCTGTCCAATACCCAAATTCCGCCTCTAAGAGGCGATCTTGGAAACAGACTGCACTCGTGTAGTCTGAATATGAGAATATGGATCAAAGGGTTAAGGAAACCGGATATAAAAAATGCCTTGCTAAAACCGGATGCGTCTGCCCGAAAGCGCAGATATCGCAGCCTCGCTGTATACTGCAATCCAACGTTCTTTTTAGGACGAACGGCAGAAAAAGACATTATTTTCTAAGGATTGCCGTTGTTGTTTAGTTAAAACTTTCTACTGCACAGAATATTGCTTTTGGATATTCTTCAAACTACCAAGCCATGATAAGGGCTTTGCAAGTAGCATGATATTATCCAGAGAGCGGAAGGCGTTGTGTCGTAGTTTGCAGATGGGACTGCAATATTTGCACCTTTCCGTCCACACATCGGACTTCAACAATCATTTTTTAGTATCGGGTTAGCATTCCCTCTTCGATCCCTTCTTCTTAGCCAGTCTGCTCTGCTGCAGCCTGTTATCATCCAAGATCACCTCGTGAAGGTGTAGAAGGGTCTTGGTAGCTCTGGTTCGCTGACCCTGACGCTAGCAGCCAGCTATGAGTCGCTGACCGCTGCTTCTCATTCACTGCTTTTGGATATTTAAAAAATTAGGAATGCAGTACAAAATAAAGGGCCACTTTAACAGTGAGGAACTATGTATAGCTGGGTTGACTGTTGAGGAAGTTGAACCCTGTAACTTTGCCACGAAAAGCGAGGAATCTATCACTGCGCTTTCAGGCTCTGCCAGACGGCAGAGTCACTAAATGTTCGAAATGTCACTACATTAGGTCTTCATCTAAATATTCGAGAGGCATCTATATTAGAAATTCATCTAATTGTTAGAGATGCCACTTTATTAGGTCTTCATCTAAATATTCGAGAGGCCTCTATATTATAAATTCATCTAAATGTCTGAGATGTCACTTTATTAGGTCTTCATCTAAATGTTCGAGAGGCCTTTATATTAGGACTTCATCTAAATGTCTGAGATGTCACTTTATTAGGTCTTCATCTAAATGTTCAAGAGGCCTCTATATTAGGACTTCATCTAAATGTCTGAGATGTCATTATATTAGGACTTCATCTAAATGTCTGAGATGTCATTATATTAGGACTTCATTTAAATGTCTGAGATCTCACTATATTATGACCATTTAAATGTCTGAGATCTCACTATATTTTGACTATCTAAATGTTCGAGATGTCGCCAAATTAGGTCTTTGTCTAAATGTTCTAGATCTCATCATATTATTTTCTCGTCTAAATGTATTGTTTGCTCCCGAAATTTCCTTCGCTGTCTTACCTTCCACTCACGGAGGATGCTACCGCTGAGTAAACTTAAGCGTGCTGTGGCTGTATGGCAAATCTGTTGCCGTTGTTGCAAGAGACAAGTGATCTAACTGCTTTACACATCTTACTTTCTAGAACAGAAAGGAAGTTTCCAAAACAAACTTTGGGGATAAACTTGAAAACTTATACAAAAAATAACGAAACCCACTTTGCAGCCACAAGGTCTTCATCAGGAACAAAGAACGATCGAAAACGACTAACAAATTACAACAGAAAACAAGACATGATGGAAAAATGTACGGTTTAACTTAAACGTTGTCGAACGAGTGAGTTGAATAAATAGAAGAGCCAATGGTAAGGCAGCCGCATAACGACACATAATAAACATAATAAAAAGACGAAGCATGAGTTGGCTGGAACACAATATACGACTTGAAGGTCTTCTACTGAAGTACGTTTCGGCCACAAAGGCCTTCGTTGGGGACATAGTACGAACGAAAGCAAATAACAAAGCACAGCAATACCAACTAGACATGATGTGACAAATTGATGTTAACCCTCTCAATTGACATCATGTTTTGGTTTTTTGGTAACAAGTTGATGTTAACCCTCTCAATTGACATCATGTTTTGGTTGTTGGTAACAAGTTGATGTTAACCCTCTCAATTGACATCATGTTTTGGTTGTTGGTAACAAGTTGATGTTAACCCTCTCAATTGACATCATGTTTTGGTTGTTGGTGTGATTTTATTGTTTGCTTTCGTTCGTTGGTTCTTTATCCCTAACTAATTTTGTGTGATCTCAAGGTAATGTAGCAGGCTCGTCTGCGTGGGTGTATTACGGGTAGGTGTTGTTTCTTGAGCCCTTATCTATATGTTTGTATCTACTTTTGACCTTCCATGCGGCTACAGCTTCGATATATGTTGTTATGGTTTAGAGTTTCTGTGGGATGGGGTGACCCGCTCCTTTGCCCAGCTCTGCTGTCTTGGCTCGTACGAGACTCAAGATAAGCTACAGTGTTACTGTTGTTTGCTTCTCTTTCCGGCCCCGGTAACACACGGGTGGTCAATCCTCTTGGCGGTCGCACAGTATGGCTTGGTAGGCTGTATGTGTGAGCCCACTGCCCTAGAACAAAGAGAGTCTAAGATTGAAACTACCAGGGGTCGCTGTATGCCTCCCAATAACTGTCATTCGCCTTGTAACTTTAGTGCCGTCAGTTTACTGTGACATTGATAGGGTTGAGTGAATCCACGCAACACGCCGAGTTGACACGATGTAAGGGCTGCCAGTTAGAGGAGGTAGGGCCAATGCTGAGAGGTCGTGCTCGTTTTTCAACCTGATGTGCTTCTATGGATAAATATGGATTCTTAGTATACGCGAACTAAAACCATCTGTTTCATGATTACATTTTGAGGTTAGGGTAACAATACATATTTTATCATAATTTTATTTTATTGTAAAAACCGCATAAATGTATCTCATTTGCAAATGTGCAGAATTGAGTGGGATATACAATATAACCAATTTGTGTCTTTACATAAAGAATATTGGATAAATATTAGTTCACAAATATTGTAAATACATTTCTTTTGTTGAACAGTTTTTTTTTAAAAGTTGTATAACTTCCCAAAATATATCGGGCTTTAAACAGGTCTAACGCTTCTAACATTTGTCCTCACTGATAGAATATCTATTTATACACATCATATACAAGCAGTAGCGAAGCAAGAGAATAGACAAGATAGGGTGAGCTATCCCAAATGTTTTGTGAAGAATTAAAGAAGACATCCCTTTGCATAAAACAGATGTGAAATGAATGAGAAATTTGAATTGTAATGGTCACTTTTGTTTAAGCGTCTTGTAAATGATGGCAAACTCGCGAAGCGGCTAAGACTGTGTCCAGCCAAACACAGCGTAGGAATGGTAGCCACGAGTCAGTCATTTGTGCGCTATTTTTTTCTCACAACATAATAGCCACAAATTAGGCCGGCCTTCCCTGATTGGATTTCTAAATTTAGAACAGGGGAACGATTATGTCCTTTTATGTTTATGACTCGGCTTACTCAAAAACTACCATCCCGCTTCGCTGCTATATGTAATTATCTCACAGAAAGGATGCCATAAGAGGCGACTAACTGTGTGACATTTCATAACACCGACCATGGCTAGTGGGTTTGTTAAGAGCAGCATAGATGGCACATAACAGACAGGTTGCGTGTCTACTTTCTTCTAGTGTTTGAGTCTATTAAGATGGACTCGCACATCGCTTGTTTGAACTCAGCGGAGTAATAAGCTGCTCGAGTCTAGCCCACTAAGCAGGAAGTCCTCATCCAGCTCACGTCAGAGCTGGGACTGTAGAAGTAGAGGTAGACTAAGACTTTAAATAACTGTTGCAATTTTCTGTCAGTAGATACACATTTGGTGTCCATTTGTATCTTTGAAGTGGCGTGAAAAAAAGTAAGCAAAGAAAACTATATATGGTGAGGTTAGAGTGATAATAATAATGTTCGCTTAGGCGTATGAGGCTCGTTGAGTCGGTCGGTCGGCCACATCCATGACTCACAGGTGTGGCGTGGTTCCAGGCCTTGTCCAGGGCGAAGGAGGAGGTTGCTACTTGCTGGAGCCATACTGTGCGGGGACGGCCTCTTCTATGCCTCCAGTCGGTCGGGGGAAGACTTTTGACGCTGAAGAAGGACTTGTGTAGTATCTTGGGGGCAGGGATTTCCTGGTCCAGCCGTACAACATGACCAAGCAAAGAAACTCGGCGCCGGTCAAGTGTTTCTGAGATTGGGTGGAGGCTTGTTTTAGCAGAGACCTCCACGTTGCGGATGTAGTCATGCCATCGGATGCCCAGGATACCGCACTGGTTGCGCATGTGAAAGGCTTAGAGTCTCAACATATTATGTTTCAGCAATGTCCAGGTTTCGGAGCCGTAAATCAGAATTGGTAAATGCGTATTTGTGTTCCAAAGGAGATCTTGCCCTTACTCCACACGCCGGAAGTCGTGTGCATAGCGGTTAGAGTACAATAACATATAATTGGTCTTATATTTTAAATATTACATTAATGTATCTCATTTACCAATGAGCTACACTGTGAAACACTAATCTAGATCTATCATCTCTATTCATGTTGGCCTTTTCTGTACCTTTCTGCTTTTTCAAAGGCCTGGGTAGCCTCGTACTAGTAGTGGAACTAGAGCTAGCTAGTGGTCACATCCTCTCTTTAATGATGCCCATATCCATGTCGCTGTTGTCAGTCAGTATCACTACTAACTCTGCATTGAAAATCTGAATGATCCTCTTTGTTGCTTGATTGATCATCTTCAACTTATGAATAGATACGATGTGATGCTTGTTCTGCCGATAATCTTTGCTTACGATCACAAGCCATTTTAATTTTTTTGTAATGTGCTGAGGGGCGCAAATTACTCTTAAATTTAATAGTTCATCCACATGAAGTGACATTACAAATGTTGGATTGAACTAAGCTTCGAACATTGTTTTTTAAACTGTGCTAATAGAGATTTACCATATCATGCCAATCTAAGTGGCTAATGTAAAGACAAGTGCTGACAACAAGTTACTTGGAGTTGCTTCCGTAGTCTAAGAGTTAATAGTCATGCAAATGAAATCTCGACGCTTCCTGGAAACAGGCAGTCAATAATTCATGGAATTACATTGGGATTAAGTAACCGTACCTGAGATGGTCAACGTTACGATTCCCTTTTGGATGTAATTTAT
The DNA here is from genome assembly GCA_036924085.1 of Ariolimax columbianus. Classification (NCBI taxonomy): domain Eukaryota; kingdom Metazoa; phylum Mollusca; class Gastropoda; order Stylommatophora; family Arionidae; genus Ariolimax; species Ariolimax columbianus. The sequence goes on along the minus strand of JAVGWX010000013.1, from coordinate 25,833,027 downwards.
AGAGAACATTTCATTGAATATTATTATGACATACGATAGGTTCCTTAAGTTAGATCCCAGGTCTCTTTACTGAGGCGGAAAGAGTAGGCTCACTGTACCTCCTTATATGTTTAAAAGACGACGAAAGAGAGTTGTGTATGGGGCTTGCGATCTTATCATGAGAAACAAATTACGATAGAAACAACAATTGCAAAAGCAGACAAATTGCTCCGCCACAAACTTCCTAAGGAGGTAAAATGTTGGCTAGAGTGAAAAAGGGACAAGAAAAAGATAAAGAAGAGGGAGGAAACAACAGGACGTAAATCTTTACCTGGGCGTTTTCCTGGCCGAATACCTGGACGACACAGTACCGTTCGGACATGTGCGTTTGAGATTTGGTTCTGCACATGATGTGGCGAATGCATTCCAATATTAATTTTTTGTTTTTTTTTGTTGCGTTCGCCTTATTTCTCTATTCCCCAAGGCGAGTGTGCGTTACACTGTGGTTTTTATTTTGCGCCTATCGGCCCAGTGCATCCGACTTCAGCATGCATTTTATGTAATGGTCTGCTTCCTCCTGCATTTTCTAAGGGTTCGCTTCCCTGGGGTAACGGCCGGTGCTGTGATGGGGAACGAACCCAGCACCTTCTGGCATTCTAATATAAGAATGTTCAACTGCAACGGGAAGTCTGACTTTTTAAAGGAAGGGGAAGTTCAGATCCAAGTACTCTATCATGCGGACAGCTCTAAGAACCATTGATGCCTATCCCGGTGAACGTACACATGTTTTTACCCATGTATCTGCGTTTAAGGGCATCATCAAAGCAGGTTAGGGCGTTTATATGGATATCCAGACAGATCATCTGATGAACTGTCTGAGTTTGTAGACAGGTTTTCTCTAACTATGAAGCTGAAATCACTGCAGTTGAAGCCGTTGTGGGTGCCCCTACCACAAAAGTCCAAGCATTGCTATTTTGACAGACTCGATGCTCGTCCTGCAAGCATTGGACATTGTAGATCTGAATTTATGCAAATATATATTGACCACATTATTACCTCCCATGTCGTCAAAATAGTTGTCCAGTGGATCCCTGGACACAAAATACACCTGGCAATACCAAAGCAGACATGCAAGCAAAGAAAGGATCAAGACAAGAACTGACACACACAGCAACGACTCGCCAAACATCTCATAAGAACAGCAAACAAAGAAACTATGCTGAACAGATGGAAAACACAGGGAGGTAGGTTTACAGACATATGGCAAAATTTTTCTACCTCCCCCCTTCCCTCCCCCCAATAAAAATCCAGATGCCAGTATCAATAAACTAGAAAGGAAAGATCAGAGGACCATTTTCCGGCTGAGAACCCACCACATCCCACTTAACAAGCACCTGAACAGAATCCAACCACAACACACTCCTGAGTACCAGCTGTGAACACAGCCATACGTAACTGTTCATCATAATCTCATTGAGGCCATATAAATGAACACTTGAGTATGGCACTAAGCAACAATTAACAAGCACGTGCAGATACAAATGGGCCGAAGGACGAGAGCCCGGATGTTGCTAAATCCATTAAAAAAACAACAACATATGGATTAGAAACATGACTGATGGCTAAACTCAGTATTCATAGATTTCACGACACTGTTAACAAAACCTTGAGAATAGTTCTTGTCATGCAGTAATTTGACAATGTTACAAAGGGAAGCTATGACAGAGAGCAGAGCAAAAACAGGTGGAACAGAAACAATGGGGCGTTGGGCAACCTTACATTGCGAAGGCGCAAGTCAGTATAATCAGGTAACATATGTCGTGGAACCCATATTGAAACAGAGACAATCGAAGATCATAGAACACATGGAGTAGAGATCTAGTAGTCTATACAAGAAAAACGGGTGAAAATAACACATTGACATGTTTACTAGAAGAGGGTTGGTTGGCGTCCAATACATCACAAGATGATAGTGTGAAAATAAGAAGAAAGATGTCGACGATTCTTTTGTAGAACCCAGAACCAGTGCATGCCAACTTATTGCTGCAAATTTGGAGAACTACCCTCTCCCTTTATGGATTGCCCAGAATACCGGTTAACTATCCAGTTTCGGTTCAGTCCTGAAAGTAAAGGCGGCCGGCGTGATGCTGACCACATCATCCACCAAGGGCCGTACGTTACAACATAATATGAGCCTAACACCATATTTCCTATGCGCCACACGGCGTGACGGGATCTTTACTTTTCTTTCTTTTTTTTCTTTCATCAGTATCCTTCCCATACGCGGAAAACCAAAGTGGACCTTCTGGTTGTCAGTCGAAACAAAATCTGAGAGATGAGATAAGACTAATGGCTTCAACTCAACAAGTTTTAGAAGAAACAAAATCTGAGAGATGCGATAAAGCTAATTTCTTCAACTCAACAAGTTTTAGAAGAAACAAAATCTGAGAGATGCGATAAAGCTAATTTCTTCAACTCAACAAGTTTTAGAAGAAACAAAATCTGAGAGATGCGATAAAGCTAATGCTTTCAACTCAACAAGCTTCAGAAGAAACAAAATCTGAGAGATGCGATAAAGCTAATGCTTTCAACTCAACAAGCTTCAGAAGAAACAAAATCTGAGAGATGCGATAAAGCTAATTTCTTCAACTCAACAAGTTTTAGAAGAACAGGCCACAATGATCAAGAAAACCGAAGGTCTGTTATACTAAGGGAATTTGGCATTGGTTACGGTAGGGAAAACAACTCCGCAGCTCGAGATGAGTAATAACATTACTGGGTTGCCAACTCTATGCCCAACCCTCCTTAGTCGCTTCTGATGACACTGACATGCAAGGCAGACTACAATGTTACTATTACGAAGGTCGTTCAAATCAAAGCGGGACTTTTTGTAATAGTTTTACCTGAATGTGTTATAGCGTGCTAGAACTACTACCATTAGTTAGAGGTTCTTCTGTCGTATTACTGCTAGATGGTCCGGTTGCCATGAGGAAGTCATGTGACAAATAAATAAAATTGGCAAACAACAATGTTAGTGCTTGCATGGAACCACATCTTATGATGAAGTTTCTTGTGAAAGAAGGCGTGAAACTTGCGGAAATTTATAGACGACGTTGCAGTTACAATACGCACTAATATATTTTAATGGTGTAATCGTTTTAGAAAAGGCCGCACATCTGTGAGTGATGATTCCGGCCGTTGCGCCTTTCAACCCACCACAGTCATTCATATGAATATCCAGATTGTGGAACGACTTATCCTGGAAAATCGACGCATAACCTTGCGCGAAATTGCACACGAGGCAAGTCTTTCTCGGGGTATTGTGAACACTATTATTTGTGAAAACTTGCATTTTCGGAAGGTTAGTGCACGTTAGGTTTGATCACAATTGGCCTCTTGCTCCTGTAAGATAGCGCTCGACCATCTGTAGCAACTCTGCTGGGAGGTATTGCCACATCCACCTTACAGCCCAGACTTCGCTTCAAGCTATTTTCACCTGTTTGGGCCTAAAAGAATTCCTGGGAGGTCAGCATTTCATCACTGAAGACGAAGTGAAACAGACTCTCCTCCATTGGTGCAGACATACTAACAAATCTTTCTACGCTGAAGGATTTCTAGCATTACTTAAACGCTGGTATTAGTGCATAATTGTTGCAGGAGATTATATCGAAAAATAAATGGCATTTTGACTACTTGAAAAATAAATGTGTCTTTACATAAAAGTCCCGGTTTGATTTGAACACCCCTAGTATTGGCTTTCCTTTCTGACCCTGATCAATATTTTTGCGGGCCGCAACATACGTTTATGGGCCACATGTTTGAGACTACAGTCATTTAAATATGATAAGTTTAGAGCTGTCACAGGTAGTTGCACTCCTGGCACAACTGTCCTTCATCTTGTACCTCCAGCCGTCAGTTTATTGCGATCTACTGGTACATGAGTTCACTATCCACTCCACACAAACGAACATGACTTAACATTCCGAGCTCACTCGTTGCGAGAACTATGGAGGGAGGAATGTGGGGACTTAAGAGGAGGTCGGTCAATAACAAGAGGGCAGGCTCTGGTTTCATTGACTTAGTTAATATATATATATATATATATATTAATAACAATTACTATCTTGAGTTCCTTGTTCATTTAATCCAGTTTGAGATTAACATATTTATCAGTCGAATCATGGGTCGTTGTACGATTGTAAAAAGGTATTTGAACCTTCCAGTTTTCAATTAGCCGGGGGAATAAATAACCTTAAAGAGTGATGTACGCTAGTGTAGTGACCTCAGCGTATATACAGACAGATAGACATTAGTACTGGCATCGTCCTCTGCTTCTCCGCTGATCGAAACGGGCTGAGCTTGAGACTCGTTTAATTTTCCGCATGTGATATCCGAAACCTCATGATTATTCTATCATTTTGCTATCTTTTCCTTGCATTTCTCTTAATATATATAAAGTTGTTTTTTTGTTGTTTTTTGTGTGTTTAAAAAAAAATATATAGGTATTATTAATAATAATAATAATAATTCGCCCATCATTGACGAGGACCACCAACATCTTCACATGTCATAATGTAACCTTGAGTATATGTGTGAGCTTGTGACTGATCCAGCCAATTCGAGTCTGGGAAAGTCTATGACACGACTGGCAAACGTAATCAGCAGTTGTCTCTGATATTTTCTCTGCTCTTGACTTCCTGATTGCACGTCTATACTAGGCTGCCTGGATACAGAGACCCTCACTGAGTTCAACGCCGTCTGTGACCGCGGTCTTCTATGTTGAGCGATTTTGAGCCATGTTGTCCCAAGTGTTAATGTCTATTTGACAGCACTTGACAGACTCCTTTAAATTGTCACTGAAACGCTTTTTTGGACGTGCTTGTAGATATGTACTATTGACGCATCTTTCATTTCCTGTGGAACTACTTCTTCAGCCCACATGGATCAGAACAGTTCAGTGAGCCTCTTGGTGAGACATGTTCCAGCTGCTGTATACACCTCTGCTGGTTTTGCGTCAACTCCAGGGGCTTTTTCAGGAGAAAGAGATTTGATGGCTTTGTCTACTTCATCTTCAGTTATGATACCACTCGTAGCCGTGTCCATTTCTAGCTGGGACTTGCGTTGGATAGCCTCTTCATTTATATATGATGACTGTTAAGAATGTTGCAAAAATGTTCTTCCCACCTGTCGAGGATCTGAACTTTCTCTGTTAACAACAATCCATCTGGCAAAGATGGCGCCATAACTGGCTGCGAGTCTACATTTCTCTACTGTTTTGGATCATTATGGATGCCGCTAGACCACGGATTTGCCTGGAATTCACACTAGTCGACGACTTACACTTGTGTTCACTGAAACGTGGTGTTGTTTTCCGTCTGGACTTGTTATTTCGTTCTTTTTTTGTGATTTCTTCCATCCGTTTATCCTGGTCTGGACGCCGGCTGAATGGCGCTACACTTTTACCTGTGTCGTATTTCACGGGTTAGTTCTGCCGGTTCACCTTCACGAATTTGGTGTGTGGCAATTTTAGATGCTACTATGAGGAGCTGAATACAGCTGGGAAGAGATGCCAGACTCACTCACACGCTGAGTGTTGTCCATACGACCTCTTGTGGTTATGGAAAAGGCACGACAAACTGCGTTTGATGCCATCCCACCTTTCTACCCTGTGGGTTACATGTTTACGGAAAGGCTTTGGTGGTAACCCTGAGGCAAAATCTACATCCTATGCTATCTCCAGTCGTCTCAATGAATGTCTTGCCACTGGCAAAAGGTAGCTTAGGCTCTATGAGTGAGGTTGACAAAAGGCGCAGTTTCTTCCTCACTTTAATCCAAATCACCGTGCAAGTCACCCATTTCAGCGGACACAGCAAGAGATACGACTGTCCACACGGCTGAACAAAGAGAATGGTCTTTATCACTTGTGATGGACAACTATTATCAGCGTTCCGAACTGTGGAGAGTTACCAGAACCTTGTGGATCATAAAGTGATTTTAGCGCCGTGTAGAACTCTTTAGGTCATGGCACAGAGCAAACGCCTGTCCGTCTGCTTACCCAGGAATCTTGTAACTCCTTGAATATCTTCTGAACTTTTCTTCGAGCACTAGTGAAGGCCATTTTCTTGGACAAAAACGATGATTCATTTTGAAGAGCCCTGAGCGCTAGACGCTTTGTATCGAGAAGAATCGGCATCATTTACGATGAACCAGTCTTTGTGCTTTCGTGTGGATGAACCAAGGTGTTTTAGTGCAGTAAAGTAAGCAGTGTCCCTTAGGGTCGTCCAGTTTTGATCGATGCTGGAGTCTCCAAGATGAATCTCATCCAGTCTGGTTTTGTCTCATGAGAACGCCTTTTGGGTTGGACTTTTAGAATAAATTTGGTTAGAGTTGGCTTCGCTTCGTTCGTTATCAATCTCCCGCTACCAAACCCTGAAAGGGCTTAAGTAGCAGAATGTAGTCCAGAGAAAGGAATGCGTTGTGTGGTAGTTTTACAGCTTGACTGCGATATTTGCGTCTTTCGGTCCAACACATCCTACGTCAACAAGCATTATTTAAGTACCGGGTTAGCATTCCCTCTTCGATCCCTTCTCCTTAGCCAGTCTGCCCTGCTGCAACCTGTTATTCAGGATCACCGCGTGGAGGTGTAGAAGGGTATTGGCAGCTCTGGTTCGCTGGCCCTGACGCTAGCAGTCAGGTATGGGTCGCTGACCACTGCAGTTCATGCGCTGCTCAGCATCTTGATCCCTTAGAGTTGATGGTCAGTCCAACATTCCGTGCCACACACACTCTTAGTTATTTTGACATCACTTTGGTCCCGACGTCTGACAATGGTGTAGTCGATAAGATGCCAGCGGCGAGACCTGGGATGCATCCACGTTGTTCTTTGTGTAGTTGGGAGTCGGAAGATAGTGTTGGTTTTGATAAGCTCATTTGCGGCACGTGTCTTCAGTAAGAGTAGGTTTGATTAATTAATTTATGCACATCTGTCTATATGTATATATGCATCTACGTTTTTATTTGCTTTCCCCTACATAACTTAGTGTTCATCTGTTTTTGTCTGTGTGTAACAATTTTGATCATTTCTTATATGGTCCATTCTGTTTTATAACTGGCATACACTGTATCACACTTTCCTGGCACATCGTGGAAAAGCGTCGAACTGAAACCGCTTGTTTTACATCATTTATATTTAAAAAAATATTTAATGCAAATGTAATGTGTGATTTGTAAAAGAAACTGGTTGTAAACAGACTCTGCAGAGTCTTCTAAACCAGTATAAGTAAGTTAGTTGTTTCGTTCGTTCTTTGTCCCGGGCGAAGATCTCGTGGCAGTAACGCAGTAGTCGTTTTGTGTTTGTACTGGTGTGGTTACTGAATCATTCCTTTTATTTGTTTTTTTTTTATTTGTGACCTTCAATACCGGTGCAGCTTCAATTTTTATATACAGATATAAGTTAATATAGAAATACTAACGTGTACTGTGATATACTCTTATAAAAATATATTTGCGTAAATAGTGAGAAAGTGGGATCAGCGTCAAAATGCTCACTTCTCACGGCATAGGTATTGGTCTCGATCTACACTATCGACTAAACTGTAAATGGGTACCTGACTTAATGATAGTTAAGGAAAGAGAGCGGGAAGTAGAACTGGCCAGTGCACCTGACAAAATTACAATTAAGTCTCTGACACTTCATCCCCTACAGTTGTGACTGCTCTGGGAATAGTTTTGCTTAACTATACTAGTAGGCATCCGTTGACAGTGGTTACCCTATGCTTCTTAAGGAGTCCAGCCGGGAAGTAGACGAGTGTGCTACGACGACCTGGTACTCGTGGCCGACGTGGCAATCGTATAGAAACAGCGCTAGCTGTGTAAAGTTTAAATTCAACACACGGTCTCATTAATACATGTATGTCACTTTCTTTGTTCGCTAGTCACACGTGTAGACCGAATCCAGAGGGGTAAGTTATTCTTGTTCCTATGTGATTCACCCACTTACTGTATGCATGCACGAGCCTTCGTGTCCGCGTTTGTAGGTATTTCCTGAAGCCGCGGCCAAGTAGTGCGGGTTTACGGAGGTTTCCTGTCCCACTTCTGTTGACGCTTCACGCACACAGCGCGCTTGCGGCTTGACAAATAAGTCGTCAGCACTATTTTTAGTATTGAGCTCTACGCTCTCAACAGACAATGACACAAGCAACAGCCACGGGAGGCATTTGTTTGGGGTTTTTCTCTCAGCTTTTTATTTCATTTTATTTTAGTGTTTTGTGCTTTTTAGTCGTTAGCAGGGCGCCAATGTTTTTATTTTTAGTTAACGTTATGGCGTTTTAGTTCCTGGACGTATATGAGTAAGTACAAATAACAAGGTCTTGCAAAAGGCAGACACACGATCTTGCACTTCGGTTGAAATGTACTGTTGCTACATAACGGCTTGTTTGTGTGAATTGTTGGTTTCGGCCAGAATGTTGACTGTTTGTGTATGGCTTGCCTATAACCGAAAGCATTCTTGTTGAAACAGGGAAAAACAAACTTTGTCGTAGCGGATGGAGTGTTAGACAGTTATTTGTGGATCTCATCTTTAACATTTTTTTTCCTGAGATGGGGTTTCGTTCATCTTCGCCCTGTTTTTTCACAACTACACGTGAGATACCGTGGAACACCCGGTATATTGCATTATCTCGAGACAGGTTCGAATCCTGTCCATTTACTGCATGATGCATGCTCCTTAATGGCTATACCACACTAGTGAGTTCTGGACAAAAGCGTTGTTACACCAGGCAGAAGGCAAACTTTGAGCTCAACAATATCTATATCTTAAGAAAAAAAAAAGGCATGTGAGAAGTTGTAAACTTGAAATAGCGAATCTTATTACCGTGTTTATATGATTTTAATTGTGGGACCCGCACAAGGACGACCATCCTTTGACGAAGATAGGGTCGAACTAAGAACTTATTTTACAGAGAATCATTATTACATGTTTTTTTGGACAAATTTTCTATGGTATCGAGTTTGTAGTGGCTCTTCTTACATCCGGGAGTGGGCTGAAGAAGGTGGATCGATCTCCTTCCTGCTTTAGGGCAATGCAAGACTTATTTGCAAGCTGACCACACCAAAGAGCACAGTGTCAATAATCGTCTCGTTGGCCAGATTGCTCATAAGGCAGTTCGTTTCTATGTACACAGCGTAGACGTGAGGCGGGGGCCTTGGTCAGTATGTTTCATCTGACCCCGACGTTAGTCTACGCAACTATTACCTGATGCAACGTGACAGAAGAGACTGCTTTGATATGGGAAACAATAGTGCTAAGTGATGCCAGTTACAAAAGGAGACATGATGTCAAACATGGACAATTTCAGCTGATCTACAGCGGAGGGTACAGACCTTGGAGATGAGATATTTCCGAAGACTTCTAAACGTCACCTACACAGACCGAGTTAAACATTAGGAAATACTAGAAAGAATTACAACAGTAATATGGCCTTTTGGAGACTTCTTGGCAACGATCAAAGATGTACTCAGTACAGACACATATCGAGATCAAATGATCTTTAAATACGATCCTGCACGGAATGATGCAAGGCGGACGACGAAGAGGTCGCCCTAAAAGGACGTGGGAGAATAACATAATGGACCAATCTCTGACCAGAGGAGGCACAGGCAGCGGCCACTGACAAAGATATCTGATGTGAGCATGTGGGGGAGGGGGGGGGGGTGCCTTCATGGGTGTCCCAACAACCTCACCGGTTACGGGATGACCTAACAGGAGTAGAGGATGTAGATCAAATAATACATTGCCAAATAAGAGCACAAGAATTGTATATATATATATATATATATATATATATATATATATATATATAAATATATATAGCCTTTTTTAAATTTTGAGCAGAATATACAGTCGATTATGTTCGATCCCCAATTAACGTGTGGCATTTTTTATATCGTAAACTGCTTTAGAGTCGAGCCAGCCTTAAACAATTGGGTACCGAAGCTAGTTTAGTAAGTAAAGACGGTCGGCGTGATGCTGACAACATCGCCTCCCTTTGGTCAAGTCAATCTGGGCTTAACATCATATTCCCATTATGCCACACTGCGTGTTGTTGCTGCGAATGTCACTCGTAGTTGAGTTAGGTGCTATTGAGAACATTCTTTGGTTACGGGTTACAGTGGCTCTCCTCACATCACGAAGTGTAATTGATAATGGGGACCAGGGCCCTCTTAACTGTGGTGCAAAGCGAGGCTCCTCAGTAAGCTCACCACTATGGGATCACAGTGCCGATCCCCACCTCTTTTGCCAGACTGCCATGAAACGGCCTGTTTCCAGGGAGAACTATTTGGAAGTGAGGTGGGGATCTTTATTTGTGTTTCTCTTCTTTACCATCGCTTTGGGTTGGAATCTTTGAACCATTTATCGCGTGTCCTTCTTTTCTCCTGCATTACCTATATTTTACCTGGAATTGAAATAAAAGTAAAAGAAAAATGGTAACATGTATGTCGTTAAGGGGGACGTATGTCGTAAAGGGGGACTAAGGGTCGTAGAGGGTGACTAAGTGTGATTAAGGATCGTAAAATGTGACTAAGGACCGTTAAGGGTGACTAAGGGTCGTAAAGGGTGACTAAAGGTCGTAAAGGGTGACTAAGGGTCGTAAAGGGTGGCTAAGTGTCGTAAAAGGGGACTAAGGGACGTAAAGGGTGACTAATGATCGTAAAGAGTGACTATGTGTCGTAAAGGGTGACATGTATGTCGTAAAGGGTGACTAAGTGTGACATGTATATTGTAAAGGGTGACTAAGCCAGGAATATTTATACAAATATGGACAGGTGGAGCTGCAGGAAAATATGTCAAGATGGCGAAGGAGTGGAACAGAGTAGGAGGAGGACGCGAATTGGACTGATTGAAGACATATGCTTCTACAGGAAGATTAATTTTTATGATTATAATTTCCTCATTTAATGTTGTACCTTGTTCTTCTGAGTGCTTATAATCGCACATGTCCTTGGAGGTGTTTCACGATCTTTTATCCTGCAAGCCTCTTTTTTTTCATTTTGCCTATTTCTCACTTTCACTCTAAAATTATATTGTGCCTTTTATTGAATCTTGTTTTACAATTACTCATGGGGGACGATGAAGCTAACGTCTGGTCAAGCAAAATACACTGATCAGAGAATGTTAGTCAAGGTCAGGAGAAGTATACTGGACAAGACCCTTACATGGCCTCCTCGTTGGTCGTCCTGGATACGGGCTGGTGTCGAGGACGTCTGACTAACAAGGTGAAGTTCGGCGTGATCTCCGTAGCAGTGAGCGACACGCAGACGAGGCCAAGCATAGCACAACCACCTGGAGGATCCCGGTCCACCTTCATCAGCACGCTCGAGGTGTGAGGAAAGCTACTGTAACCCATCACGTAACGCCCTTTTTAGGGCGCACACAAGAGTAACCTACTCATTGTGGACATTGGAAACAACAACTATTACTCATATCATTTCCCCAGTCTCCATTAGACTTTAAATGTCCCTCTCGTAGTAAATGTATCATTCGTTTCCAGTCTCTATCTCACAGATTTAATCTCATATTGCCATAGATTCTACTTTCTAAATAAACATTCTAGGGTAACCAATTGCACTACAAATAAACCATACTTTTAATTTAGTCTACAAAATCTCCTTGGTTTTTTTTGCCTGGCAAATTGACTCAATGCCCGTTTAAGCGGACATATGTTTTAAGTTTCAATATTAAATTGAATTAGTGTGTGCGGAATCTGCGTTACTTCACTTCCAGCAGACGCCTATATATTAAACGAAACGGAAAAAAAATAAATAAAGAATAGCAATAAAAAAAACCCACCTCTGTATAGTCTGCATATTGAAGTTTGTATGTCTTTATGTCTACACTTTCATGCTATGTCCAATTGGGGTGAATCATGCTACGTATTAACACAGTAAATCATTGCTGTCTCATAACTGCCTCAAATGTCGGCCAAAATTATTCAAGATTTGGCTTGCGATGAAACTGAATCTCCAGCATTCGCAAACAAATAACTTTCTTACTATCAATCTTCAATACATATTTAAAATTTAAAAAAAAAATTTTAATACTATTGTTGCGACAGAAGGAGAGAGAGAGAGAGAGAGAGAGAGAGAGACAGAGAGAAGTGGGAATCTATGCTTGTGTACTTCAAAATTGCTACTTTCATTTTTTGAACTAATCTTTTGGCATTTCTGCCAACACAGCGGTGTCTAGTCAAATTGTTAGTAAAGCGGTGTCTAGTCAAATTAGTGTATGTCTTCTATTAGTACTCATTTTCTACATAGTCTGTTTAAACTTAACAGCGTTTTACAGCGAGGTAGGGATCGACAACACTGTAATTCTCCTAGTGGAAAGCTTACCGAAGAAACTTGCATTGCACACTATACAGGAAGTCCAACTTCTAAAGCACACCCTGAGATGATGTAATCTGCTACCGAAGAAGCGTCACAAAGACTCGACCCAGCACGAGTAGCTTCGAACAAAAACTATTACTACTGAAACTGTCATTACTACTACTACTACTACTACTACTACTACTACTACTACTACTACTACTACTACCACCACTACTACTACTGATATTGTCACTAGTACTACTGCAACTACTGCTGCTACCACTACTACAACGACTACTACTACTACTACTACTACTACTACTACTACTACCACCCCTACCACTACTACTGATGCTGTCACTAGTACTATTACTACTACTACTACTACTACTACTACTACTAATACTGTAACTAGTACTACTTCTACTATTACTTCTACAGCTACTACTACTACTACTATACTACTACTGATACTGCGACTACTACTGCTACTACTACTGCTGCTGCTACTATTACTACTATTGATACTGCCATTACTACTACTACTGCTACTATTACTACTATTGATACTGCCATTACTACTACTACTGCTACTATTACTACTCCCAAATATTGTTTTATATTTTGCCAAGTCCTGCTTTTGTGTCTCGCATTCCTTTAAGGACGTCCATCTTGAAGACTTGACATTTGTCATTAGTGATTCAATTTTCGACTATCAATGTTTTGTGAGGTGCCTGTGATTTTGTGGCGTATATTATTTCTTCTGATTTTCTTGAAGTTATTAATGATATCAAATTGTTTAAGTGTTCCTTGTGTGATTTGTCTTAGGCCGTCACCTATTCTGTTATGTAAGCATATATAAACATTATTGGGAGGATGTCAGTATCATTAATGATTCAGTGTATATGATGTGTTGCGCTACATTTATAAGAATGTTGTGTTACATTTATAAGGAGTGTTTAATTACATTTATTGGCTCAAATGGGGTAGTCTGTGTTGTTCTACATTTGTTTGTATGCGTTCACCTTATTTCTCTAATCCCCAAGGCGGTGTGCGCTGCAATGTGGTTTTTATTTTGCGCATGTAGCCCAGTGCATCCGCCTTCGGCATGCATTTTATATAAGGGTCTGCTTCCTTCTGCATTTTCTAAGGGTTTGCTTCCCCGAGGTAACGGCCGGTGCTGTGATGGGAATTCAACCCGACACCTTTGGGTTGGGAGCCGTGCCATTTAACAACTAGCCCACGCCGTCCCCCTTCTACATTTATATCCTAGGATATGTTGACTTACATTTATAGGGAGTGTTCTGTTACATTTATATTCAATGTTGTGGTGTGCTACATTTATACTGTTTAACATAACTATGTTTACCTCGGTAAGCAACAAAAGACAGCTGAAACGGAAGTCCAAGAATCATGACATTCACTTTCGTCATCTATTCGTATTTGTTTCAGAAACATTCACACATATATGTACAATTCCCGCATCGAGTTCGCGCTGAAAGTGTATTTGCAAATTAATATCAGTTTGGGATCAAGATGCTGAGCAGCGCATGAGCGGTAGGGTTAGCGACCCGTAGCTGACTGCTAGCGTCAGGGCCAGCGAACCAGAGCTGCAAAGACCCTTCTTCACCTCCACGCGGTGATCCTGGATAACAGGCTGCAGCAGGGCAGACTAGCTAAGGAGAAGGGATCGAAGAGGGAATGCTAACCCGGTACTCAAAAAATACTTGCTGAAGTCGGATGTGTTGGACCGAAAGGTGCAAATATCGCAGTCAATCTGTAAACTACGACACAACGCATTAGGTTCTCTGGACTACATTCTGCTACTTAACTCCTTTCAGGGTTTGGTAGCGGGAGATTGAGAACGAACGAAGTCAAGCCATATCAGTTTAATAAAATTTCATTGGATGGTTACATGAATATGTACAATGTTCTCCAACCTACGGTATATGCGCTTTTAATGATAAGCGTTTACGTTCGTTCCAGTCACCAGCTGTTGCACATCTTTGGTCACCAGCTTAACGCTGGTAGTCGAATTCTGCGCGTGATATAAAGTTTAGGTTAAACAATTGTGTCGCTAAGTAATGTAGACACATTTTTAACGCCCATTACTTTGTTGGCTGGGAGAATATCCACTTGTTGTCCACTTCCGATGTCTACATCAGTTACTTTATCACAGCATCTTCATTTCCTGTCTCGTTTTCGAACCGAGAGAAGTGATTTCCGGCTATAACAGTTCTGGCGACGGTTGTCAGTTTGCACTATGACTAAAGGTGAACGTCCTGGGATATGTACGGAATGGGTGGGGGTTACAAGCAAAACAAGACAGGACAAAAGGAATATGTCCTCGCGCTGATCCCAGACTAACCCAGGTATTTATTCCTGTATCATATTTGGGATATTATCTCTAGAGCTGTGTCTCATCCATCGATCCTACTCCGCATTCAGCAGCCTCTTGACATGTGTGAATGACTGACTGAATATGGGTGTCATTACCTGGGCAGACTCCTATACTATAAATGAATGAGTTCAGTTGCACTGTTAGTAGTTCCATACGACATGTTCTCAACATGACAGTGGTCATGTTGTCGCCTCTGCCACACACAGATACTGCACGAAAACAACTTTGATAAACTGTTGACTTAGACAGTGCAATTTAGTGACGTCATATGGACACATCCACTGTGTCGATCTCAGTACTGAACATTTGTTGTATATGCAATATCAAGACCCTTGTGACATATACAGTAGAGCCTCCTTATATGAAATTACAGAGACAAGAGCATATTCATAAACTGGAATCAAGTCTTTCTTTTAGCTTACAAATGCATTTTTGGGCGCTGAAACCTATGGAGAAAAAAAAACTCTACATACTATATCATTTGAAAACTCACTCGTAAGCCAAATATGCAAGAAGAAACATGAATAACGAAAAATAGACAAAGTATTACTATTAAATGGTGTTATTCTTGCAAAAGTAGGAGATGACTGCACAAAATGATGGCGGTGTATGTGTATTGAATAAAGCCGACAGCGTCATCTTCAGATGGAAATGTGCACGTCATTTTGTTTTGTTTTGTTGAGAAGGGGAATTTGATAGTGATCTTACGGAGGCCCGAGATGATACTTCTGAATCTGAAGATCTAGGGGTTACCGGCGATTTATGTGGAGATTGCTGCTTAAAAAACAAAACAAAACAAAAATCTGGTTTTTCGAAGCATTTAATAGTTATACGTTATTTCGTTTTGTAGCATTTAATTTACTTTTGCACTTCTTTCGAAATTATTATGGCTTTTCCTTCTTCTATTTCTTTAGCACATCAGCTTTGAGTGATCCCCATCTTCCGGATGAGACTTTCCAAAAAGCAGCCTTTTTCACTCATTAATCCGTAAACAGCTTTGTCGATTAAGGACATCACTAGAATCAGAAATCCTATAACAGCTTCTGGCTTGACTTCCAAAGATAATTTCTCTGTAAAGTCAACAACATTTCAGTTGGTTTAAAATCGTGACCAGGAAATGCCCTTAGAGCGAACACTCTTTCACATGCCACGATACTAGTTGTAATTGAATGCGTTTGTTGGATCAAGATGCTGAGCAGCACATGAGATGCAGTGGTTAGCTACCCATAGCTGACTGCTAGCGTCAGGGCCAGCGAACCATAGCTGCCAAGACCCTTCTACACCTCCACGCGGTGATCCTGGATTCCTGGATATCAGGCTGCAGCAGGGCAGACTGGCTAAGGAGAAGAGATCGAAGAGGGAATGCTAACACGATACTAAAAAAATGCTTGCTGAAGTCGGATGTGTTGGACCGAAAGGTGCAAATATCGCAGCCAAGCTGTAAACTACGACACAGCGCATTCCGTTCTCTTGACTACATTCTGCTACTTAAGCCATTTCAGGGTTTGGTAGTGGGAGATTGAGAACGAACGAAGAAGAAGAAGAATTCATTTGTATTAGCAGGTGTTCATATAAAGGGGCACTTCTGTAATGTTTAGCGTGACCGGCCACTTGAGTATTTGGCTGGCAATCCTAATAATGTAAAACATAGTGTTACAGAAACAACCACTTCAGGATCACATAGATGCTAACTCTTGAAGAGTATAGTATTCTCCAGTTCACGTGGTTGCATTCCTCGTCATTTAGACAAGATAACAGCTTGTGGAATGTGGAGTAACTTTCTTGGTTTGACAAGAATCACTAGAAACAATATCCCATTTAGGTTCTTGTGCCCCATTTATGATACAGGGCTAAACAACTGCTGTTGGATAGTGTATTTATAACAACACTATGCCACTAGTTTTAGACTTGGCACTTATCCAAGGCTCACGAGAGAAAAATAACATATGGAATTAAATATCTAAGATAGATCACTGGCGTCACTGAGAGAGATAGAACAGTAAATAAAGACAATCAAAATATGATGGGAACTATCCCGTATGTTTAATACATTTCAATACAGAAAATACATTGGTTCGGTCATCTAATGAAATAGCGACCAGATCGATTTCTACTGCACGCTTATAATACAAGAGGTTCCGGTTAAAGGGCACGAGGCAGACCTCCCGGCAGATGGATAGATAACCAAGGAGCAATTTTCCAACGACACGGGCTTGCGGAAATACCCACGCAACACTTGGACCAAAAACGACAACTTAAACTCTCCACGCTGCTCACCGGCACAAGGGATATACTTCTGTCTCTTCTTCGCTCCTCTTCAGACTTCGACTTCAATGACTCTAATAAAAACAGCTCAAGGCTCTGTGTACAGCCATACAGTTTTTCATGCAAGGACACTGGCTGTTGCCACCCGCTATTCCTTTCACTAGTGTATGATGGGCAGGACTACAACATGTGTTCCGCTGTCATAGGCGCTGTGCCATGACAGACCAAAAGGTCCGTATTGTCAATCTGAGACAACTCACCTGAATTGATACACGAGTACAAAGACAATAATTCTTGTTACCTGGAATCACATTTCTGTAGTAAACGTGTTCTCTGTGTATGAGATACCAATACTGAATTTAATTTATCAAAATATTGTAATTTTATATTGCTCCTCTGTTATTTTAAAGAGCAGCTACGATACAAAATGAAGAAATGGATGCAAAATTTAAAATTATAGAAAAGTTGTATTAGAGAAAATTAGGTGGTAGAATGTGAGAGTAAGGCATTATCTTGCAGCTTACTTTTTGCAGCTGCAGAAACTGAGCTTTGAATGTAAGACTAGTAAGTTCTAATTTCCCGGATATACGTTTGTTGATGTTGGTGCTGTTGTTGTTGTTGCTGTTGTTATTCGAAGCTACTCATGCTGAGCATACTCTTAAGTCTTGACGACGTTTCTTTGGTTACAGTGTCAGTGATTCCTATTATTTCCGGTCGCACTGAAGAAGGTTAACTTGTCCTCCTTGTTGTAGTGCAATGATAGGATTCCCAATATATTCACTACTACGGGGCTCGCTTATTACTCCGCTGCGTTGAAATATGCGCAACGAAGAGTGGTTGACCGATTTGCAAGTACATCTTAATATACTCAAACACTAGAGCAAATTGGAACCGCAACCTTTTAGACGCCATCTATGCCACTCTAAACAAACTACCTAACCATGACCGGTGTTATGCCATGTCCCACAGTCGCCTCTTTCAGCATGTTCTCTGTGAGGCAGTGGTGCTATTCTTGTCCTTGCCATACACAAAGATGCCAGCAAACTACTATAAATTTGAGATTAACATAAAATGAGGTCAACATATCTGTTAGTCAGGGCCAGGCAAAATATACTGATCAGACATGTTAGTCAGGGCCAGGCAAAATATACTGATCAGGCATGTTAGTCAGGGCCAGGCAAAATATACTGGTCGGACATGTTGGTCAGGGCCAGGCAAAATATACTGATCAGACATGTTAGTCAGGGCCAGGCAAAATATACTGATCAGACATGTTAGTCAGGGCCAGACAAAATATACTGATCAGACATGTTAGTCAGGGCCAGGCAAAATATACTGATCAGACATGTTAGTCAGGGCCAGACAAAATATACTGATCAGACATGTTAGTCAGGGCCAGGCAAAATATACTGATCAGACATGTTAGTCAGGGCCAGGCAAAATATACTGGTCAGACATGTTAGTCAGGGTCAGACAAAACATACTGACCAAGACCCTCACATCGGCTTCCTAGTAGCCCTCTCAGGAAACGGGCTGTTTTCAGGGCAGCATGGCTAACGAGGTGAGGGATCGACGTGATCCCCATAGTAGTGAGTGACACGCAGATTCAGCCAAGCATAGCACAACCGCCTGGAGGACCCCGGTTCACTTTCATCAGCACGCTCGGGATGTCAGGAAAGTTATTGCAACCCGCCACTTAACGCCATTTTCAGGGCACACAAAAGAGTAACCTACTCATTGTGGGCATTTGCAAACAACATCTTTGGTGCATGCCCTGTGTGGTATCTGTTAGTTATCTAAATTATTTGTATAGAAAAAAAACGAAAAAAAACTGGGACCATAAAAAATCATAACTTTCCCACGTTTGGTAGGATCCATCCGATCGATAAACAGAGCTAAGCAATAAAGGCCGCTTTCTCCAGCAGTCACCGCCTATTCTGTAGACCAAATTACTTCTGACTGGAGATATATAAACTAGCACTTTAAAGGTTTTCTTCTTCTTCTTCTACTTCTTCTGTTTTGTCGTTCAGACTTAAATAGAACACGTTAAGCAGATCATGCTGTCACTCTGCTCCTCTCGTGTAACCAGACGCTGAGACATTTGTTGAGCTAGTTATGCTGTCAGTCTGCTCCTCTCATGTAACCAGACTCTGATACATTTGTTGAGCCGATCATGCTGTCACTCTGCTCCTCTCGTGTAACCAAACTTGGCGATCCGTTGGTGCTGTCACTCTGCTCCTCTCGTGTAACCAGACGCTGAGACATTTGTTGAGCTAGTTATGCTGTCAGTCTGCTCCTCTCATGTAACCAGACTCTGATACATTTGTTGAGCCGATCATGCTGTCACTCTGCTCCTCTCGTGTAACCAAACTTGGCGATCCGTTGGTGCTGTCACTCTGCTCCTCTCGTGTAACCAGACGCTGAGAACACGTTGAATTAGTCATGCTGTCACTCTGCTCCTCTCGTGTAACCAGACGCTGAGAACATGTTGAGCCAGTCATGCTGTCACTCTGCTCCTCTCGTGTAACCAGACGCTGAGACATTTGTTGAGCTAGTTATGCTGTCAGTCTGCTCCTCTCATGTAACCAGACTCTGAGACATTTGTTGAGCCGATCATGCTGTCACTCTGCTCCTCTCGTGTAACCAAACTTGGCGATCCGTTGGTGCTGTCACTCTGTTCCTCTCGTGTAACCAGACGCTGAGAACATGTTGAGCTGGTCATGCTGTCACTCTGCTCCTCTCATGTAACCAGACGCGGCGATCCGTTCGTGCTGTTACTCTGTTCCTCTCATGTAACCATACTTATTCTAGAGTTTTATTCTACCCTCACCTTTGCCCACAGGCACTTAAATGTATTCGATTTTACTATTTGTTAAATCCACCTGTGTTATCTTGGCCCGAGTCAGGAGCAAAGTTTAATATCACTGTAACCTGTCAGGCATTTCGTTAGAGACGACTAAGGAAGGTTATTTATGGAGGGGATGGGTGAGGGAGGTGTAAACGGTTTTCTTATTCTATAGAAACTAATGCTACACAAGCAGGAAAGGCCACACGGCAGAAGGACAACAACAAGGTCACATCAAATGAATAGCTTTCTTTATTACCCTTACCGGTATTCGAAACCACGTATCTAGACTAAGCGACTGATATGCGGAACAGTCGATCGCACTTTGATTTATATATTATCAATCGAAAAATCCAAATCTTTTCGGCTCCCTGCGAAGCATGTTTTCAAGAAGTAACGACAAGTCATCAACGATTGACGTGTCCATTTACTAAAACAGTAGTCGAATATACGACCAACAATTTGATAGAACTTAGTTCACCTCAAGGCGAACTACACAGTGAAAGGGTTAAATCAAATAACTTTTTCGCAGACTGGCAGAACATGGTGGTTGGGAAATAATGTGTCCTCACATGGGTAGTGGTAGCAATTATGGTCTACGTTAAGGACCACTTGGCTAGAGTGTCATCATATCCTAGAACACCCTGTGCCCTTCATTGCAGGTACAGCGGCTTCCAGACTCCATCGACTCTCAGAGAGCGGTGTGCCATTACGGCCAGGTCCCACGCCTCTTCCGGACATCATCACCTCCGTGGGACGTGACCGCTCCCTGTCCGTGCCTAACCTTCAGTCCTTAGCCAGCAGGCAGAGGGCCAGAGAGGTTGGACGAGAGCTGAGAAGACTGAGCGACGAGTTCAACGTAAGGAGATTCTTGGTAAGTGTACACGCTTAGATTGTTTATCAATGGCTTCTATATTGTTTCTAAATAATAAAACCGGAATAAACACTCACACCATAAGTTATTTCTGGTGCCCGAATGGATGCCGGCAGGGCTGCTTGGGACAGAGTCAAGAGTATGACCACTGTTACGCTGAGAGCGTATGATGAGGTGCAACTAACAATGCGATATAATCCCTCTAAGCTAAATTACACTCGAACTGATGGCATTGTGCGGTCAACCATTGTTAAAGACTGATGTTAACGAGAAGTCCTGAGTTCGAGAGAAATCTGCAGAAACAGTTGCCAATATATGATACAAGAGCAAAAGATAGCTCTAGAAACAGTTGCCAACATTGGATACAAGAACATTAGAGAGCTCTAGAAACAGTTTCACCCATAGAATACAAGAACATAAGAGAGCTCTCAAACAGTTGCCAATATAGAATACAAGAAAATAAGAGAGCTCTAGAAACAGTTGCCAATATAGAATACAAGAAAATAAGAGAGCGCTAGAAACAGTTGTCAATATAGAATACAAGAACATAAGAGAGCTCTCAAACAGTTGCCAATATAGAATACAAGAAAATAAGAGAGCTCTAGAAACAGTTGCCAATATAGAATACAAGAAAATAAGAGAGCTCTAGAAACAGTTGTCAATATAGAATACAAGAAAATAAGAGAGCTCTAGAAACAGTTGCCAATATAGAATACAAGAAAATAAGAGAGCTCTAGAAACAGTTGCACCTATAGAATACAAGAACATAAGAGAGCTCTATAAACAGTTGCCAATATATGATACAAGAACATACGATAACTCTATAAACAGTTGCCAATATATGATACAAGAACATACGATAACTCTAGAAACATTTGCCAATATATGATACAAGAACATAAGATAGCTCTAGAAACAGTTGCCAATATATGATACAAGAACATACGATAACTCTAGAAACATTTGCCAATATATGATACAAGAACAAAATAGATCTCAAGAAACAATTCCCAGTATATGATACACAGACACAAGGATGAATAACTTGCTCTCATGTTGACTAGAAGGAGCCTAGACATATGGTGTTTGTTGTTGTTATATCAAATATTCCAGATTCTGTTCAGTAGGTAAAACGTAAAATCAATCAATGGAGTTGATATCCATCAGTGATTATATAAAGGACAAATCATGGCATATGTATTAAATCAATCAATCAATTGAATTGGTATCCGTTAGCGAGTGTATACAAAAATACAACAGGCCCTGGTACAGTAATTGAATTAATCAACCATGAAGAAGTTAAGTTTGTAAGGCTATCTCTGAGCTTATCTCCGGGGACGGCAAGGGAGGATGTTATTCCCATTGTTGGGGTCCACTGAAAGGATGTGTACGGATGTGAACATATTGGCAAGCCAAAAATGCAGCGGTGAATGAGTTAACAACAACCAACGAATCATAGCTGGCTGCTTGTGTTATGGTCAGCTAACCAGAGCTGACCAAGATCATATTTCGACTCCAAGTGACGGCCCTGAAAACAGGCTGCACTGATGAAGTCTGGCTAAGGTTGGTTGGTAGGTTACTGATGCAGTAGCCTGTGGGTTTCTGCCCTTTGGCCCAATGCCATATAGTGGTAACTGCAAAGGTTTATGACCTGTTGTTTAGAGTGTTCCATTTGTCTGGACTCGGAAGAAGAAGCTCTTTCCTAACACCGACAAGCGCCGGACATTCAAAAAGATGATGTTCAACAGGTTCATATGGATGTGTGCACAGCCGGCAGTCTGGCTAACGGAATAGAGAGACTTCAGACACAAGACAAACCTGGTCCCGTAAATGCCGTGCAGAAACTGGATGGGTCTGGCCGAAAGGCGCAGATGTCCCAGCGTCGCTGTAAACTACTACGACACAACGTCCGTGTTAGCATGAACGTTAGAAAGAACACATTGCATTATGTCAGAACACATTGAAGAAAGGTGTGACGCCCATTAATCTTTCATTTTCACAATGATTTACGGCAGGACAATGACTTGGCAAAAAGACAGGACATCGGAGAAAGAACATGCCATTATCATGGCATGAGTGAGAGCCAACATCATCAGCTGCGTTATTCTTTCTATTGTCTCTTTTCACTCCTGCAGGAGAATAAGGCCAACAATGCAGTTAGCTTCCTTTAAAAATCCTGAGGCATAGCACATTGCGTGATTTTGCAGTGGTGGCTTTTGAAACAATTTGTTTTTCATGATAGGATTGCTAGCCGCATCGACAACTCTGTTTAGTCACCTTTTGCGACATGCTTATAGGTGCAGTGGGCATATTCTTTCTTTTTCAGTAAGTTGCCTCGGAATCCACCGGGGACAAAATCTTGCACTAATCCATAATAAATTCTGCTGGTACTAGAGTATCTTGTGCTGACAATATGGGTTTTCTTCTCCTGGCACTAGACGATCTTCTCCTGGCACTAGAGGATCTTCTCTTGACACTAGAGGATCTTCTCCTGGCACTAGTTAATCTTATTCTGGCACTAGATGATGTTTTCTTGACACTAGAGGATCTTCTCTTGACACTAGAGGATCTTCTCTTGACACTAGAGGATCTTCTGCTGGCACTAGTTAATCTTCTTCTGGCAATAGAGGATCTTTTCTTGACACTAGAGGATCTTCTGCTGGCACTAGAGCATTATCTGCTGGCACTAGAGCATTATCTGCTGGCACTAGAGTGTCTTCTTCTGGCTCTGTATGATCTACTGGCACTAGATGATCTTCTGCTGGCTCCCGTATGATAATCTTCTGCTGCCCCCCCCCCCCCCTTGATAATCTTCTGCTGGCACTATATGATCTTCTACTGGCAGTAAATGATCTTCTGCTGGCAGTAAATGGTCTTCTGCTGGCACTAGATAATCTTCTGCTGGCAGTAAATGGTCTTCTGCTGGCACTAGATAATCTTCTGTTGGCAGTAAATGGTCTTCTGCTGGCACTAGATAATCTTCTGTTGGCAGTAAATG
The DNA here is from genome assembly GCA_036924085.1 of Ariolimax columbianus. Taxonomy (NCBI): domain Eukaryota; kingdom Metazoa; phylum Mollusca; class Gastropoda; order Stylommatophora; family Arionidae; genus Ariolimax; species Ariolimax columbianus. Next base: position 25,809,299 of record JAVGWX010000013.1, on the reverse strand, counting down.
GTCTTCTGCTGGCACTAGATAATCTTCTGTTGGCAGTAAATGGTCTTCTGCTGGCACTAGATAATCTTCTGTTGGCAGTAAATGATCTTCTGCTGGCACTAGATAATCTTCTGTTGGCAGTAAATGATCTTCTGCTGGCACTAGATAATCTTCTGTTGGCAGTAAATGGTCTTCTGCTGGCACTAGATAATCTTCTGTTGGCAGTAAATGGTCTTCTGCTGGCACTAGATAATCTTCTGTTGGCAGTAAATGGTCTTCTGCTGGCACTAGGGATCTTCTGTTGGCACTAGAAGATCTTCTGCTGCCCCCCCCCCCACCCTTTGATAATCTTATGCTGACACTAGAGGTGCATGGACGGGGATCTGTTTTGATTTTGTATGAAGCTACTTGCGCTGTGTTCTTTACTCTTGATAAACTTTCTCTGGTAGCTCGTTTGTTATGGCTCATTTTATGTACTGAAACAACTCTCTACACACACAAGATCAGCCATTTAGAGGACACCCTCCCACTGTAATATCGAAAACACTGAAGCTGCAGACAGATTAACAAAGCGTGGAAAATCTTTCCTTACAAGCGGGTATGAGAATCGCGTAAAATGTGGCAAAGGACATAATGTATGCCAACTTCATGAGGAAATTGGCTGATCAACACCTGCACTTATGGAAAGATGCCAACTACCATGATTGATTTAGAACATGTGTAGTAATTTCTCAGACTTAGAACTGTTCATAATGGATTCAATGGTCATCTTTACAACAAAACGATGATTGAGACAGATGACAGGTGTCAATGTGGGGAGCATACCATGACCATGGAACACATCATTTAAAACTGCATGCTCCAACTGGAAGAGATAAAACAAAACTGACCTCGCCAGACAGACGAGAGACACAAGCTGTGCGGAGGTAAAATTGAAGTACAGACCAGGGTTTGTTTTGTAAGAGAAAGCCAGACCTTGATCTGAGATAAAGAAGAAATACAGGAGGATGCTGAAGATGGAACTGGATCCTCCTCGCTGTATACCGGAGCGTGCTGAAGATGGACTTGAATTCTCCTAGCTCTATACCGGAGCGTGCTGAAGATGGACCTGGATTCTCCTAGCTCTATACCGGAGCGGGCTGAAGATGGACTTGTATTCTCCTGGCTCTATACCGGAGCGTGCTGAAGATGGACCTGGATTCTCCTTGCTCTATAACAGAGCGTACTGGAGATGGATTCTTCTCGCTGTATACCGGAGCATCCTGAAGATGGACCTTGGGCCTCCTCGCTGTTATTACAATGTAAGGCGACCTCGTTGGCCAAGCTAATGTAACACATCATGTAGTCATGTGCACGACATGACGCGAGGTAAGTCTTGGTCAGTATGTTACACCTGACATTAGCCATCGCATCCAGTATAAAGTTTAATAAGATGTTGTTTGTTGTTGTTAAATGCCCAAAATGAGTAAGTTTACTCTTTTGTGCGCCCTGAAAAGGACGTTAAGTGGCGGGTTGCAGTAGCTTTCCTCACATCACGAGCATGCTGATAAAGATAGACCGCGGTCTTCCAGGTGGTTGTGCTATGCTTGACTTCATCTGCGTGGCGCTCGCTACTTCGGGGATCACATCGATCTACACGGCTGCCTTGAAAACAGCCTGTTTCCAGGGAAAGCTACATGGAATAGAGATTGTGGTCTTGGTCAGTGTGTTGGGCCTGACCTTGACGCGATGTCCTAGTTAGTATCTTGTGCCTGATTGGACTAGCGTCTCAGTTCCCCGGATAACTCATATCGTAAAGCAACTATTGTCATACTGTGTTCTGAACGGTATCGTCAAGAATTGGAAGGTGACTAGGAATAGAATATTGAAATCTATGATCGCCTACAACAATCAGTATTCCTTGTATATTGTAAGAGGCGGCTAAAGAGAGTTGTACATAGGGATGGCAACTTCATCATGTAAAAATAATAGAAACCGCGTTGCAAATGATTGAAATTATGCTTTCCTGGAAACTGGTATCTCCACATAATGAAGATACAACAAAATGAATTTTCACACGAATTGCTTTAGCATAATGTGCCGTTAACCAATTAACAAACATTTGGAAATGAAAATTTAAAAAAAACAAACACACAAAGCTCAGGTTGATCAATTACAATGTAATATCAATGCTAAAACATGGATGTGAAAGCTGATAAATACATTTGGAAATAAACGGAATGTTTTTTGAAAATAAATGTCTTAGAAAACTAATAAACATTGGCTGGGAAGAATTCAAGATCAACACATTAATAAGAGAAAAACACAAACCAACGATATGTTTCTACCTTCATAAGAAAAAAACAACCTGTGGACATTCATCCACCATATGCTTAGAATGAACAGCAACATACACCCAGTACATGCAGCTATATGGGCTTCAGATGGCAGCATAAATAGATGAGCCAAAAGAGACTTTGCAGAACGATCGTCAGAGATTGCTATCGGTCTAAACAACATACGGAAACTTAAAAAAGTTGCTTCAAACGGTTCAAACTGGAGAGTACTTGTTTCTGTCTTATACGCAATATTTGGCGTTCAGAGAACGTAGATTTTAAAAAAAAGCTGGCTAGGATAAGCCAAATGCTATGTTGGACATGCTTTTAAAAAAATGGAGTGGCGAGAAAGAAATTAAAAATACTCCAGTCACCTTGGTACAGAAAGAAGGAGCTTTGCGATATTGTTGCACGCTTTATAAAACTCCTGACCTTTCAAACTAAAATGAAAGATGTATTCTCCTGAACCACATTAATATGGGTAAACGCTGTGGTGATAGTGTTAGATATAGAGATTATATTGATGGTTGTATTTAATTGTAACGTCAATTGTTTTTTGTAAACCCTAATCTGACCTTTCCTGTAGAGTCCAGTCAACGAGGAATTTGACGGCCACCCTGCCTCGTACCCACGCATGCATCCTACTTACTTTCGTGACACCATCACCCAGTTCACATCCCTGCTGAGAGACACTTTCCGAGGTAGACACAACTCATAAGTTGGCCAGGTGCCTACTATGGTCAGTGTGACTAGACAGAGCTTACCTTGACCAGTGTAACTTAACATTTCCCACCATGACCAGTGTAACTTAACTGTTCCCACCTTGACCAGCCTAACTTAATAGTTCACAGCTTGACCAATCTAACGTAACTGTTTCCACCTTGACCAATCTAACTTAACTGTTCCCACCTTGACCAGCCTAACTTAATTGTTCCCAGCTTGACCAATCTAACTGACCTGTTTCCATCTTGACCAATCTAACTTAACTTTTCCCACCTTGACCAGCCTAACTTAATAGTTCCCAGCTTGACCAATCTAACTTACCGGTTTCAACCTTGACCAATCTAACTTAACTGTTTCCACCTTGACCAGCCTAACTTAATTGTTCCCAGCTTGACCAATCTAACTGACCTATTTCCATCTTGACCAATCTAACTTAACTTTTCCCACCTTGACCAGTCTAACTTAATAGTTCCCAGCTTGACCAATCTAACTTACCGGTTTCAACCTTGACCAATCTAACTTAACTGTTTCCACCTTGACCAGCCTAACTTAATTGTTCCCAGCTTGACCAGCCTAACTTAATTGTTCCCAGCTTGACCAATCTAACTGACCTGTTTCCATCTTGATCAATCTAACTTAACTGTTCCCACCTTGACCAATCTAACTTAACTGTTTCCACCTTGACCAATCTAACCTACCTGTTTCCACCTTGACCAATCTAACTTAACTGTTCCCACCTTGACCAGCCTAACTTAATAGTTCACAGCTTGACCAATCTAACGTAACTGTTTCCACCTTGACCAATTTAACTTAACTGTTCCCACCTTGACCAGCCTAACTTAATTGTTCCCAGCTTGACCAATCTAACTGACCTGTTTCCATCTTGACCAATCTAACTTAACTGTTTTCACCTTGACCAGTCTGACTTAACTGTGCCCACCTTGACAAGTCTGACTAACCACTGTCCAAATTGAGCAGTCTTACTGGAGAGTACCCACCTCGACTAGTCTGCCAATACACCTGAACAATTTACTTTGACGTGCAGTGGAGACATCTAGGCAGTGCCAACCTTGATAAGTCTGCCAGTACATCTGAACAGTGCTTACCTTGACGATTCTCTGAAGACACATGGGCACTCCACATTGATCAGTCTGTATAGACACATAAACAGCGCCCACCTTCACAGTCCGTGGAGACACCTGGGCAGTGCCCACCTTGACCAGAGTTTGAAGACACCTGGGACAGCCACTGATGTGATATAAGGTTGCTCTTACTTTTCTTTTTTGTCATTTAGTTTATTATCTAACATGACGATGGCAAATCCTTGATGAGTGATTGATTTGTGTATTTTATATTATTTTCACGATTTTAGAAACCACAAACGCAATCAAGCTTCATTGTTTGCTAATATTAAGTTAAAAGTGAACATTAAAAACGAAGTCTGTGAATTATGCTGCAAGTTTGCATAAGCAGTGATCAACAACTGTTTGTGTTTCAATATAATTTCACCTTATTCATTTTATATATATATATATATATATATATATATATATATATATATATATATATATATATATATATATATATATGTATATATATATATATATACACATATACATATACATATATGTACACACACATATACATATACATACACTGCAAATGAGTCTTCATATTCAATTCTATCTATTTGTTGACTATGTCAGAACTAAACATCCACAACCAAGCATAATCGTTTGCTAATTATGGCTTTGAGCAGTCCAGAATTAAATGTGTGCTCTTGTTCTTTGTTGAAGCTAAGATCATGTACAAGAAAGCATATGGGCTTTTCACAATTCAGACTCGTCTAAATGTTCAGGTTCACTTATCTGGGCTTTTACAGTAAACAAATTTGTATTTTCTAACTTTTATCATTTCTTTTTTTTTTTTAAATAAAAAAAACGAACGTTTATTACAGCATACATTTCCTCAGATCAGTATATTTACATATATTATATGTTGCAACTTTATCTAGTGGCAGCTTAAATGAAATGGCTCATATACGCTTGCTGTTGTCCAGAGACTGTGACTGCTTTATTTATTGAAATAAACACAATTTTCATACCAGGTCAGGGCAACTGGCTATTAGCACGCTGAAGTCTCTAACACTTAACCCCTTCTTCCCGCCTTCTCCCGCAGCTGACTAGTTGCACTCTGGCGTCTTCAATACGCAATGTCTACTATTGGGCTTTTACTAGTTTATTTATTGTTTTACTTGCAATACATTTAATAAATGAAATAATTATTTTTGACATCTTATTTATTGCGTTTTATATATTTTTATTTGAGAATAGCACCACAGTAAACTGAGAAATCCGCCAGACAAAAGAGCCTCTGTTACCGGCATTATAATTGCATTGTCACTTCACCTCGTATCTATGCAAACATTCAAATCTGCACATATAAACAGAGCAACAATAACTAATGGCAAATGTATTTTCAACCCTCAAAACATACGCTAAATAACAGAAAAGATTGTCAAGTAAAAGATGCCCGAGAATGGAACGCAGGCCCTCCAGATAACCAATAATCCTGGGTGTCAGGTTGACCGAATTCTTGAACTTATGTGTCCCAATTGCATCGGGTCGGATTCGTCATCTGACGGACATGGATTCGATTCCAGAGTGCATTTTATTTTTTGTTTTTTACTTGGTTTTGTTTGTGGGTAAATGTTTCCTGACCGGATTGCAGAGAAGTATGGTGTGTGTTTGAACCCTGCATGCTTTAAGCTAACCCTGTCCTCAAGTGAGGTGAAATCGAGAGTATATATATATATCGGAGACGGACGATAAATTAAGAGGTTCCATGTACACCCTGTCCACGGAAAAGAACCCATTTAGTTGAAAAATCGCAAAGAACAGACTGTTAGCTACTGTCGGGACAAACATTTAGAAAAAAAAAATGACATTTCTACCCAATGCCTTCCCATATGCCTTACTAAATAGTAAAACGAGAGCCGCAAAAAGCACAGCACAGAAAGAGTATGTAGAGAGCAACAAGGTGGCTAAAAAGAGCATCAAGGCGGAAAAAAGACGTTACATTGATGGTCTGACTGAGGAAGCGGAAGAGGCTGCAGGAAAGCGAAATATGAAAGGTCTCAATGAGGCTACCAAGAAACTATCGGGAAAGTATAAACAAAGTAGACCAATAAAAAATAAACTTGGGAAAAGATAACTAATCTTGAAAAACAAAAGAAAAAATGGGTAGAATACTTTGAATAGCCTTTGAACAGACCAGCACCAGACATCCTACCAGCAGAGGAGGACCTGCCAATTAAATGTGATAATCCAAATAAAGAAGATATTAGAAGGGCAATATAGTTTATAAGGAACGGACAAGCAGTAGTACCTGATGGGATATCACCGAAAGCCATAAAAGCAGATGTTTCAACATCTACTAACATCCTCCACAACTTGATAGGCGCCATCTGGGAGCAAGAACGCTTACCCAAAAAATTGGGGAACGGTGAAATTGCCTATGAAGGGATATTTACAGGAATGCAAAAATCATAGAGGAATAATGTTATTATCAGTGCCGGAAAAGGTGTTAAATAGAGTGATACTAGAAAGGTTGAAAAAGGCAGTGGATAACAAGATAAGGGATGAGCAGGCGGCCTTCAGACAGAATAGATCATGCATTGACCAGATAGCCACATTAGGGATAATTGTGGAGCAATCATTGAAATGGAATTCGAGTTTGTACATCAATTTCGTTGATTATGAAAAGGCTTTTGACAGTTTGGACATAGATATACTCTGGAAACTACTGAGGCACTATGGAATTCCTCAAAAACTCACAAACACAATTAGACAGACGTATGAAAGTATGCAATGTACAGTTATACACGAAGGACAACTCACAGAGTCATTCAAAAATTAAATCGGGTACGATAGGGTTGCCTACTGTCGCATTTCCTGTTCCTCCTGGCAGTGGACTGGAGTATGAAAGTAACAACAAATGAGAGAAATGGAATCCAGTGGACCTTTAATAAACAGCTGGCGTACCTGGATTTTGCGGATGATATAGTCCTTCATTCCCACAGCCAAAACCAAATGCAAAGGAAACTGGATAGACTGGATTATACCTCTAAACAGTCGGTTTGAAGATCCATGACGAAAAGACATAAATAATTAGGGGCAATACAGCAAACACAGAACCGATCCGACTGAGGGGAGGAAAGTGGAGATGGATGGGTCATACATTAAGAAAGCGCCAGGCCAGTATCACCAGGCAATCCCTGTCACGGAACCCCCAGGGAAGGAGATGCATAAGCAGACCAATAAATACATGAACACGAGATCTGGAGGCGGCAGTAAAGAAAACAGGAAGGAATTAAAAAATATTGCACAGGACAGAGCTGCTTGGTGAAGGTTGGTTGACGGCCTATGTACCCCTGTGCGATAGAAGGCGAAATAGAGCCTTGTAATAGATCTGGTAATCCGCTGGAAGTAACCGCAAAAAGGCACACACCTGCCAATTTGAATACCAGGATTCCAAGAATGTTTTCTGATTGTTTAAAATACACTTGTCTAAGCGGCTGTTGCAGTTAGATTGATTACTATTAACAATCCTGGATGTTTCCTAATTGTTTCACTACTTATCTGTCTCTTCCTGTGAGATGAAATACACAATAATTGGCAAAATCATTCCACAGTAAACGCCTAGTCTCCATTTATGAGCTATGCAAGAAGGTAGATGAAAAATGTTGATCTACCTTGTTTGGGTGTATATGCAGTGTTTCCATCTTTGACATTTCAATACGTGAATTCTTGATTATGTTTGTCATTTAATAAATTTTGGTTTCATTAATCACTTGTCCGTCTTTGGCCTTCATGGGATTTGTGTGTGTGTGTGTGTGAACTTTTTGGATTAGTTGTCCTTTTCGAAACGATTCCTTTTTTTTTTTTTTGACCAGTTGGATTTTGTGGGCTAGCACAACTTCTTGGATTAGTTGAACTAGTTTTGTTATAGTTTTTTTTTTACAAGTTAAATTCTTTGGACAAGTTGCACGTTCTTGACTATTTTGCTGTTATTTTGTTGTTGTTGTTATCTAGTTGAACTTTTTAGCACAAGTTGGACGTTTTGGAATAGTTGGACGTTTTGGGCTGCTTGGACGTTTCGGACTCCTTTTTTTTTATTACCAGTTGGATTTTTTGTACTAGTGTTTTTGTTTGTACTAGTTGGACTTTTTAGACAAATTTTTTTTTTACTAGTAGGACTTTTTGGACTAGTCTGACGCTTTGGACAATTTGTTGTGGATTTTTCTGACCAGCTGGATTTCTTGAGCTAGTTTTGTTGTTTTTTTTGTAACTAGTTGACTTTTTTGACAATTTATTTTTGTAAGTATTTTGGCTGTTTTTTTTTCTCTGTGCTAGTTGAACTTTTTGTAGTATTTTTTTTCGTACTGGTTGGTCTTTTTGGACAATTTATTTTTTTTACTAGTTGAACTTTTTGGACAATTTCTTTTTAACTTGTGTACTTTTTGGATCGTTTTCGTTTTACTAGTTGAACTGTTGGTTCTAGTTGGACATTTTGGAGTGTTTTTGTTTTACAAGTTTGACTTTTTGGCCTTTTTTTCAATTTTTGGATTTTTTGGTTTATTTTTAATTTTTCTAGGTTGAATTTTGTTGTTAACAGTTGGACTTTTTTTATGTTACTAGTTCAATACTTTGGACTATTTTATTTTTACTAATTACAGCTTTTGGAAAATTTTTTGGTTACTAGTTGGACTTTTTGGATTTTGTGTTCTTTTTACTAGTTGGATTTTTTGTTCTGGATTTTTTCTTTTTTTTTCTAATGGCGGTTGTTGTTTTTTTGTCATAGTTCCACATTTTGAACAATTTTTGGATTACCAATTGGAATTTTTTACAATTTGTTATTTCGACTAGTTGGACATTTTTTACAATTTTTTTGTTTATTCTTCACTAGTTAGACTTTTTGAATAATCTGACCTTTTGGACTAGTTGGACTTTTTTAACTAATTAGTTTTATTTACTAGCTGGGCTTTTTTGTGTGACTATTTGGCCTTTTTTGTATTACTTTATGGACTTCTTTGAACAGCTGAACTTTTTTTACTAGGACTGTGTTGACATTTTGGACTACTTTATGAACTGTTTGAACCTGTTGACATTTTTTAAAATAGTTTGACTAGTTGAACAAATTTTCCTAGTTGAACTTTTTTGAGCAGCTTGAATTTGTTTTCACTAGTTGAACTTTTTTCACAAAACGTCAGTTTACTCATCTGTTAACGGGTACCTGATTCGCAGTTATTGAGGTCAAGGTATTGAGAAATGGAACTGGTCATGAAAACAGGATCTAGCAAAACGAAGTCTTGAAAACTCTAAACCCCCCCCCCTCCCCCCCCTCGCTTTGTAATGACCTTCACTTTCCTTTCCTTCCCCTACGCTACCCTGCGCTATAGTATAACATTAATCTAGCCCCCGCCCCTACCCCTTTCCTTCTCCTCCTCACCTCACCCCGATAGCTATGCATGTTATGAGATTACCAATTTCTCATTCCATCTCCCCCCCACCCCACCCACTACATCATCAACTGTTATAGGATTGCCTTTTTCTCTTGCCTTCTCCCCCCCCCCCCCCTGCCGACGCCATCATCGACTGTTATATGATTGCGTTCTATGACTAATTCATGATATCTTTTGCTAATTCATGATATCTTTTGCTAGTTCATGATATCTTTTGCTAGTTCATGATATCTTTTGCTAGTTCATGATATCTTTTGCTAGTTCATGATATCCCTGTCTAATTCATGATATAATTGCCAATGTGGATACATAAGCTCGCTATTGAGAAAATAACAGATTAACTGCCTACGGTCATTCACGTCATAAATGTCAATTAATGAATGCGCTGCCTCAGACCGACCTCAGTTATGTAAAAAAAATATGTCAGACAAACCACAACTGGAAGAAGACATAAACGCTTTAGTCCAACTTTTCTATAAGGATACTAACTATATGAGTGATACCTCTGTTTGAGCGACAAGACAGAACTCTGGTAAATTAATGGATTGTGCTATTGTTCATAAAAGCACCGCAATATTGTTATTTGATTTTTATTTAAATTTATAATTGCTTTAAAAGTAAATATGTGTCTACGTTGTCACTTCTATTTACACAAACAAGGCTTGAAGAATAACCATAATATTATGTCTTATATAAATATGTTAAACTAATGGCTTCCATAGCCACAACCCCATAATGTTTATGATTTCAATAAGGCTCGCAGTAAAACTGAAGATCAATGGTAATTGAGAAACTGAACAGGTATAAATGTGCGTTTACAATTGAGCAGTAACATTTGATAAGTTGCATTTTACCAGACAAGACAAAGTAACTGACAAAATGAAAAGCCCTTTTAACAACTGCGCTCAATGAGAAACTAAGTAGAAAGCTGTAAATAAATAAATACAAATAAAACAAAGAATTTTGTAAAAACGAAACCCTGCCCATAAGTGAAAGATGAAGTGTCCACACTTATACTCAAGGAAAAGAAATTGAATGTTTTCATGTTCATTCTGTCCTGTCATTTAAAAATGCCTTTTTTGGTCAAAATGTCGTTCATTGTCTATTAATTTTCTTTTGGGGAAACTGCATTTATACAGCATTGAGTTTATCAGTTATATATTGTTTACAATTGATTTCTCTTTGCTATTTATCATTCGTTCTTGTCAAAAATATTAACAAAAATGTACAGCTCAAAATAAAACAGATTTGATATTCATGGGATGTGGGAGTAGGGAGGGTAGTTTTCTTGGTAACAAACCTGTATGTCTTTCAGAAATGCAATTTAAAATAGTCATACGCGCACAGAAAGGTATTCATTAGTGACCCATTCTATTTGTGCTAACTATGGAATATCTTTATGTTTTCCACATTTTTTTGTATTATAATTTACACTATGTGATGATCAGATGTTTTTTCTTCAATGGCTTATTTGGTTTATTTTTGTTTACAATATATTTTGTATTGATAAAGTATGACATATTGAAGGCCTTAATTTTTTAATGTATTTATATTATGTATGAAGTCTGTGACTTGGGCATATGGCCTGTGTGTCAATAGAATTGAGATTTGATGAGCTTATTTTTTTCAGCTTTGTTATTTGAAGACGCTGCAGTGAATGAGCTAACAGCAGCCGGCAAAAAATAACTAACTGCTTGCATTAGGGTCAGCGAACCATAGCTAAGACCTTATTCCGCTTACACGTAACAGCCCTGGAAACAAGATGCACAAATAACTACTATAGTCTGGACAATGTATAGAATCGGTGGAAGCCAAACCCATTACTACAACAACAGAAAACTGAAAATGGATGTGTTCAGTTGAGCACATATATTACAGCTTCTCTGTAAACTATAGCATCATTTCACAACAGATGTGTTCAGCTGAGCACAGATATTGCAGCCATTAGTAAACTATAGCATAATTTCATAACAGATGTGTTCAGTTGAGCGCATATATTGCAGCCTCTCTGTAAACTATAGCATCATTGCACAACAGATGTGTTCAGCTGAGCAGAGATACTGCAGCCTCTCTGTAAACTATAGCATCATTTCACAACAGATGTGTTCAGCTGAGCAGAGATACTGCAGCCTCTCTGTAAACTATAGCATCATTTCACAACAGATGTGTTCAGCTGAGCAGAGATACTGCAACCTCTCTGTAAACTATAGCATCATTTCACAACTCCCTTATCAGAACTAACGCCGAAGAAGAAGAAGCTGTGTTATTTTATTTTACCGGTACTGCTTATCCAGATAACGCGAAGGTGTGAGTTCGGTTCTGAAAACTGCTTAGCACTAGTTTTATCATCTTTTGAGTGGTGATAGTTTTGTTTGCTTTTCTAGTCTTCACCAGCAGCTCTTCAATTTGTTTAATCTGAGACATCTTGGTTGTTGCTCATAAAAACAAGAATGATCACATTGCAGATATTGTAGCAACAATGTGTTTCTAATGGCTTAACAATTGAAAATATAGACACAGAACAAAGAAAGAAATGAAATTTGATTTGAATTAATTTCAACAAAATAGTCTCGTGGTATTTACAAAAATGGTTGAAGAAGAATGTCTTTGTAATAGAAGCTCTGACGAAAAAAATATTCAAAGGTCTCATGACATTTGAAACGAAATCTGAAGAGAAGCAATGAAAATGGTAATTGTTTGTACTTGTGAAAAATCTCCTTTGTTTGAGTCGACTTAGATTTTATAACATTTGCTGCAATTATCTGACATGTTTTCTTTTAACAAAAATGTAACTGCCTTAGAAATGTTCTTTGTTCTCTAAAATATGTCTCTGTTTTATATATATATGAACAGACTCTTCTAAACGTATGTAATAAATGGAGCAGTAATATATCTTTTGATTGAGATGTTTTTCTTGTTCTTCCTTTGCCGTATGAAAATTGTAAACGTTAAATATTCATGGTGTTGTCTTTCCTGTAAATTGAATATTTTACGGTGGTACAATAAATGAAATCAGTTCGGTAAAATGGGAGCACGTGTATGGGGATTTTGATAACATCGATCTACATGATGTTTGGTTATCAGATTTTGATAACATCGATCTACATGATGTTTGGATACCAGATTTTGATAACATCGATCTACATGATGTTTGGTTACCAGATTTTGATAACATCGATCTACATGATGTTTGGTTACCAGATTTTGATAACATCGACCTACATGATGTTTGGTTACCAGATTTTGATAACATCGATCTACATGATGTTTGGTAACCAGATTTTGATAACATCGATATACTTGTTTGGTTACCAGATTTTGATAACATCGATCTACATGATATTTGGTTACCAGATTTTGATAACATCGATCTACATGATGTTTGGTTACCAGATTTTGATAACATCGATCTACATGATGTTTGGTTACCAGATTTTGATAACATCGATCTACATGATATTTGGTTACCAGATTTTGATAACATCGATCTACATGATGTTTGGTTACCAGATTTTGATAACATCGATATACATATTTGGTTACCAGATTTTGATAACATCGACCTACATGATGTTTGGTTACCAGATTTTGATAACATCGACCTACATGATGTTTGGTTATCAGAACTGATTTTGTATCGATTACGTCATTAAGGACGAATACATTAAATAATTTGGTTTTCCCTAATCGCAGTCATCCTTCCTTCCTGGTTTTGCTCCGATATGAGCATTGGAACTCCTGCTTGCAGGAAATATGCACCAACACATGCACAGGTTCTTGCAGATATACTTTCTGGAATAGCTTGTTTTACACAATGAGATTGCAAGACTTGTTGACAACCCTGCTGAGGCAAAATACGATATGCAGAGAAGGATTTTGTTGTTGTTGTTGTTTTGTTGCGTTCGCCTTATTTATCTATTCCCCAAGGCGTGTGTGCGTTACACTGTGGTTTTTATTTTGCGCCTGTCGGCCCAGTGCATCCGACTTCAGCATGCATTTTATGTAAGGGTCTGCTTCCTCCTGCATTTTCTAAGGGTTTGCTTCCCCGGGGTAACGGCCGGTGCTGTGATGGGGATCGAACCCAGCCCCTTCTGGTTGTGAGCCTTGCCACTTAACCACTAGGCCACGCCGTCCCCACAGAGAAGGATGATGTGTCATTATTCTGTTAACCCTAGCTTCATATCATGAGACATAAGTAAAGCTTCAACACTGTAAATGTCTCATTTTGTAAACTTAAAGTGAGCCCTATCTTTTTAATCCACACAAGTACAGGCGTCGATGTTTGTGTTAATAATTGCGTAATTAATTCTTAGCCAAAAAAAGCAATGCTTCTTTCAAAGTTTTTTTCTTTTTCCTATTTTAATTAGTTAAAAATATTGCACAGCTCCCTCTGCAACATTAAACAATTAACGTGTGATCCTGGGAGGCACCTGACGAAGAAAGATGAGATAAGATAAAGACAACAGAACCTGTAGTAAGACAATATTCAATCACATTTTTGTTTATGTCACAATTTTTATCCTGCCGAATCTGGCAATTGATATCATACCATTCCGAGATGTCCCAGCAGCCTTTTCATCATGATGTAGTTTAAATTTTGATACGAAAAGTGATCGATATTCACCTTTGGTATTTTGTCTCTTGAAATTGTGCAGTGTTGCATTATGCTTTTTTTTATTTGAATGACAGTTCAAAGATGTAGACTGCATTCTTGCCATTTCACTGGTCTTGGTTATTTGATTTGTTCAGTATCAATAGTTCCATTTGTGCTTGATTAATCATCACATTTCTCCATTTTTGCTTTTCTCCATTATTTTCAATTATTTTCATTTTTTTAAATATAATAATAAAACCTACATCCAGCTATAATTTCCGCTGTTTGTTCTTATATGGGTTTTAAATTGCAGGGATCCAAACAATTTGCAGATCACTGATTGATTTATTCGCCTCATTGGTCCACACCAAACATAGGGTCACCGCTGGCTGCTTTTAAAAAAACACCTGTTCCCGACGGTTTACAATGGCGGCTTCATAGCAATAGTTTTACACGATGTTTGCTAGCCCCATTACGACATTACCTTTTACGACATGCTTGGAAGGCTAACAATGGGTGCACAAAAGAGTAAACTTACTCATTGTGGGCATTAAACAACAACAACAATGATACTACTTTTTTCAATCCTGGGCGCCACCTGGGTGAGATCATTTTCCCCCAAATGTATATAATGATGATTTTGACTTCCCTTCCTAACATTAACGTTTGCTATAGGGACTATATTAGTTTCTGATTTTTGTAATAATGTTGGCCGTTTAACCATTTTGTCTGTGTATTATTTTCGTTCGTTACATTAATGACAAGTACATTCAGCTTGTGTCAACATATTACTTTTTTCCTCATTACATATTTCACAATATTTTTTGAGTTTTTACAAAACAGATGTAAACTAAATTTGCTTGTTTGTTTTCTGTTTTATCAATGCAGATTCAGTATTGACACACGTGTTGGTTTGTCTTTGAAGTGCCAACCTTTTTGTGATGTTTTTTTTTCTACATTTTTTATTATTAAATACAATTGTTGTATGCAATTTTGATTTTCAGTGTGCATTTTTTAATTTCATGTACACGTTTTGAAGAGTTCACATCCCTTTCATTGACTATTCAATATTGCTAGTTGACAGTTTTAACGAGTATAGCAAAGAAATTAAATAAAACGGAAGTAGTACTAGAACATACGATATGCTTGCTGCTCATGTAATTTGAATTATTCATGATCTTGAAGTGTAACATAAACATATGTGCTTGCGGCTAGTCATTGACAGTTTCAGATTTTGGTGCCCTGATTTTCTTTTATGAGTCAGTGTTCTTTCCTGGATACATGACTGATGGCTGGAGTAGCAAGTTATGGGAAAAAAAACATGAAAAAAATGTAAAAGTTGATTAAGGTTGAGTTTAATCAAAATTGTTTAATGGGTATGGTCAGATACCGCACCAAGACGAGAACACAAACAAAACCTACGTTACGACCAATAGGCCTTCATCAGGGACAATAATACTGAACTAACAAATCAACATATAAGGACAAAATGGTCAACTTATCTGATAGTAGACTCAGTCTGTCTAAGCGACCGGTTGGGCCAGATGCTTGAATGAAAATGAAAGGGGGGGGGGGGGGGCGGTCAAACACAAGGTGGCCAGGAGAGCGTAAGAAGTGGAAGGGAATGCGCCGGATAAGCCAAATAGTGATCCAGATGGGAGAACAAAGAGAAGGTGATATAAGCCGGGAGGGCGTGAGATTAATATAGGAGAGGGGAGACGAGAACTGATATAAGAAATGGGGGGGGGGGAGGGCAAAGGAAGACAAATAGATGGCGGCCAGTATGAGGTTTTAAGAAAGTAGTACGTTACCATCACGTCTGATAACCGCTGTTTAAGATATCAACAAACCCCCATCCACTTTACTCTTTCTGCGTCAGTATTTTCCTTCTTCTTCTTTCGGAGTTCATTTCGAAAAGGACGTGTCAAAGTTTACAACGAGGCTGCGATATCTACACCTTTCATCTCAACACATCCGGTTTCAGCATGACAATAATTTTGAGACAGGGTTTGCCTTCCCTCTTCCAGCTGGTGCAGTCTGTTTCCATGGGCACTACTTGAAGGTGGAACTGTTAATTTGGTTAGCTATGTTTTGCTGACGTCGAAGCAAGCAGCTAGCTTGAATCACAGGCTGCTGTCAGCTCACTCACTGGTACTTCTTCAACCATGGTCCATCATTTAACATCAACCCCAGCACTGGTTTGTGATATTTATTTTGGCTTTCATTGTCTTATTTCGCCTTTTATTGTCTGATTTTGGCGTCTTTTGTTTCATTTTAGCTTCTATTGCCTTTTCCGGTTTCCATTGTCTTATTTCAACTTTTCTTTGACTTTCCTTCTGGCGTCCGCAGCAGCTATGCGTCTACAATGACATCTGTGGCTTCCTTTGGCTTTCACTGCTCGTAGAAATGTGAGTTTCGTACTCTGGAAGTTCATTCAACAGAAAACGCTGGTTTATTTATTGTTGCTTCTGAAATACGATGGCATAGTACATACACATGGTTTTTAACTCTGTGCTAAAACTCCCAATCCTGGACAACGGGGATGCTAGCTTTGTCTAATTCCTAGTCTCTCAGTTTTCTTAGCACAATGGAGTCAGCTATGGATAAAACTCCCGCAAGCAAAGCTCTAGTGGTCGTCCGGACAGGATACTCAAGGTACCAAATGACGTCATGGTAAGAGCATCAGTGACGTCCGTGATATTAAAATGAAACTATATAATTGAATTCTCTGGCTTCATTATACAAACCACTACAAAAAAGAGCGACAAAGCTCATAGTGGGATTCCAGAATTACAGTTATGAGGAAAGACTCAGAAAAACCGGCATTACAGGTTTATAAGATAATTACAGGGAAGGTTAAATTAAGCTATAAAAAAATTTGCAAAGTACAATCACATACAAGAACAAGAAGGCACAACTACAAATTAATTACAGAACGATCCAGATTGAATATTAGGAAATGTTTTTTTAGCCAGAGAGTGGTGAATGCTTGGAATGCATTGTCCCAGAAGGTAGTGGAGTCAGGGACAGTTAATGCATTTAAGAATAGATTGGATGCGCATAGCTTTTACAGCAGGGTGCAAATGTAACTGGTTGTATACAGGCTCTGATGACTCTTCTAAACCAGAATTAAGTTATATGTTTTGTGTCCTGTAAGTTCTTTAATTTTGGTCTGGGCACACATACTTTCAACCACTCTCGTTAGATTACGCATAAGAGGCTGCGGGCCTACTTTGCTCTAATATTTGAGTCTATTATGATGGACTCGCACATCAGTTAACCGTCCTCATAGAAACTGGTTGTATATTGACTCTGCAGTCTTCTGAACCAGTATAACAACGATAAGTTGTTATTTTAGCTATATTAAGCGTTTGTCGCCTGTTTGAAGCAAAGAATAAGTCCACTGCAGGCTTCCAAGAATAAAGCGTAAAAAAGATGGACGTTCATGGGGCTAATAGTCCCAACACGGATAACCAGTTGTCATAGTAACGACCGCCGCTAAAATGCGCATAGGTTCATATGCTTAATATGGAGAGAAATGAAGATGCGAGGCAGAAGGGAGGACGCGTCTGCTATCTTGATTGTGTGTCCTGACAACCAGGGTATAGAGGTAATGAGGTGTATGTTGGTTTGAGCTCAGTGACATCTGGTTGTAGTTGTCCTTAGGGCTGACATAATTTTCGTTCGATGGTAGGAAGGAAAGACTTGGGTTCCAGAACCCGTCTCGTTATGTTGTTCTGTGAGGGATCGTCATGATAACAAAAGCTATGTGGTCGACACGGATCTCGTGGGTAAAGCTAGGACCCAGTTCACCGTTTTATGTTATGTTAGTCAGCTGCACACTAACACTGAGCAGTAGGGTGACAGAGCACTTGCTTCTCGTATATATATATGCATATTTACCGGGCTCGGTCCCCGTTATTGGTACGTCCCAGATGACCAACTGTGCTAAAACAACACACAGATGAAGACACACTCCCTGACACAGCACTCGGCAGACAACCCAAAGTTGGTAATACAGTGGATCCCAATCCCACTGCAATATTGATGACAATGAAGCTGCAGACAAACTAGAAAAGTGCGGTGGACCATCCCACACACTGACCTGAGAATAACATTTAATGAGACAAAGACCAAAATTAAAGCCAACTTCAGTTGAAAAGGAGCTGATCAACACCCGGACTTCCGAAAAGAAGACAGCTACTTTAATATAACTAGAGCAGAGCAATTCATCATCTTCAGACAGAACTGGGCATAACAGACTCAGTGGTCATCTTTACAACAAATTGAGCATTTCGACAGATGACAGGTTTCCATGTGGGGAGCATACAATGACCGTGGAACACATCCTGCAAAACTGCATCCTCATGCAAGAAGAAAGAAAATACTGGCATTGCGAGACAGATATGAGTCAAAAGCTGTATGGATATAAAACAGTCTTACAAGCAACGGTGTCCTCTGTAAGAGAAACCGGGATCTTGATCTGAGGATGAACGAAGAATAAGGAGATGGCCCAACTGTAAAACTGTACCTGCTCTGTGTTACTGAAGGCAATGCAGTGAGGAAGAGCACTGGCTACACCCACAGCAAAATCACGCAATTTCGCTCAGTGTCAGTCAGTCAGATAGCGCTCTGATAAAGCGCCACGTCTCATATAAGTCGATTATCAGTTGAATTCCTGAGGTCTGAAATGTCCTATCCAGTAAGGGGAAACATCCTTTCCAGATCTAGACGACAGCATGAAACCACAAGACCAAAGATGGCACCAAATTGAATCTTTCTTGAGTTTTCCGAACAACCATTTTCCTAGCTAAAACAAAACAATGACAAGAAAGTTACAAATCAACAGAACCCAACATACAAAGTACCAAGGTGACAACTCAAGAAAAGGCAATCGCCTCCCAATCCTGAACAAAGTTATATATAACCAAGGTTGAAATGAACGTTGCCTGACCGTAGTCAAGCCAGGTGACACAAACATGCGAAATCACTTGAGCTTGATGGCAATCACTGCTGTCTCATATTTTCATTTTCTTCTTTAAAACGTAGGTTCACAATTACATTACAGACACGAGCCTAAACTATAATGTAAGATGCACTGGGAGCACGCATCAAGTATCATGTATCCCGTATCATTTTTAGCTCCAAAGAAACAATCAACATACGCCTAATCTCTATTTTTAAATGTAAGTTCATTACTTACTAATTACATTTATTACAAAGAAGTATTTCTCAGACCAACTCAGCGGAGGAGGTGCCATATGATGTATCCTGGGCATATTAGATGCTGCTCCACTGATAGTAGTAGTAGCCCCTTTCAGTCGTGACTTACTCTTGTCTTCGTTCGTTCTCAATCTCCCGCTACCAAACCCTGAAAGGGCTTAAGTAGCAGAACGTAGTCCAGAGAACGCAATGCGTTGTGTTGTAGTTTACAGCTTGACTGCGATATTTGCACCTTTCGGTCCAACACATCCGACTTCAGCAAGCATGTTTTGAGTACCGGGTTAGCATTCCCTCTTCGATCCCTTCTCCTTAGCCAGTCTGCCCTGTTGTAGCCTGTTATCCAGGATCACCGCATGGAGGTGTAGAAGGGTCTTGGCAGCTATGGTTCGCTGGCCCTGACGCTAGCAGTCAGCTATGGGTCGCTGACCACTGCAGCTCATGCGTCTTGATCCCCTATAGGATGATATGACTTGGAGTGGAAAAACAATAATAACAACAAAATGCATACTTGGCTTTTGTTATCTGTCTCCTTGCGGCGTTGTCATTTCACTTCTCTGTGTTGCAAGAGCTTCGCTTCACCAAGCGTGAGCTGGCCATTCACAGCACATCTCCACCAGGATCGGTCTGCAGTTTCGTCTCCCCATGATGTCAGATCGATGTCCAGGGCCTTCATATCACGCTTTGCACACATTTTTGAACATCAACTGTGGTCGGCCGACTGTTCTCGTGCCATTTGCCAACTGTCCATAGAGGATATCTTTTGAAATGCGGCAATCTTCCATGCGACGAACATGGCCAAGCCATCGTAGGCTTCGCTGTCTAAGTAGAGTGTACATGCTTGGAAGACCAGTACGAGATTGCACCTCTGCATTTATCACTCTGTTCCTCCATGTAATTCCAAGATTGGATCGCAGTCGCCGTAGGTGGAAGGTGTTACGCCTGTGCTCTTGTTTGGCATAAGTTGTCCAAGTCTCGCTGCCATATAGAAGTGTGCTTACAACACATGGATTTTATACCATGGCCTTGGTTTTAGTTGTCAACTTCTGGTTTTTCCAAACACGTGTTGTGAGACGAGCAAATGTAGCAGCAGCTTTGCCAATTCAATTGTCTATTTCTGGGTCTAGAGAGAGATTGTCATTGATTAGGGATCCCAGGTATGTGAATTGATGCACAGCTGCCAGTTGATAATTATCGATGATAATATATGGCGTGGCATCTACTTCGTAAACCAGACTATTTGTTTTGTTGAGAGACTTATTGTAAGCCCAAAATCTTTGCGAGCCTCAAAGAAGCGATCTATCAATCTCTGAAGTTCCTGCTGACTGTGTGTGACAATTGCAGCATAATCATCGAACAGCAAGTCCCTGATTGGGGATCTTCCTTATCTTCATTTTGACCTTGAGCCTTGCAAGGTTAAACAGCCTACCATCCGACCTAGTGTAAAAGCAGATTCCTTCATTTGCGTTACCAAATGCACGGTTCAGTAACAGAGCAAAGAAGATTACGAACCGTGACAACTTGTCATAGTTAGGCACATTAACAAACATCACGATGGTGACATCTTGTCATGGTTAGGCACATTAACAAACCTCACGATGGCCACATCTTGTCATGGTTAGTCGCATTAACAAACCTCACGTTGGTGACATCTTGTCATGGTTAGGAACATTAACAAACCTCACGTTGGTGACATCTTGCCATGATTAGGCACATTAACAAAACCTCACGTTGGTGACATCTTGTCATGGTTAGGCGCATTACCAAACCTCACGTTGGTGACATCTTGTCATGGTTAGGCACATTAACAAACCACATCATGGTGACAACTTGTCATGGTTAGGCGCATTAACAAACCTCACGTTGGTGACATCTTGTCATGGTTAGGCACATTAACAAACCACATCATGGTGACAACTTGTCATTGTTAGGCACATTAACAAACCTCACGTTGGTGACATCTTGTCATGGTTAGGCACATTAACAAACCACATCATGGTGACATCTTGTCATGGTTAGGCACATTAACAAACCACATCATGGTGACATCTTGTCATGGTTAGGCACATTAACAAACTTCACGTTGGTGGCAACTTGTCATGGCTAGGCACATTAACAAACCTGACATTTGTGACAACTTGCCATGGTTAGGCACATTAACAAACTTCACGTTGGTGACATCTTGTCATGGTTAGGCACATTAACGAACCACATCATTGTGATATCTTGTCATAGTTAGGCACATTAACAAGCCACATCATTGTGACATCTTGTCATAGTTAGGCACATTAACAAACCACATCATGGTGACATCATGTCATAGTTAGGCACATTAACAAACTTCACGTTGGTGACATCTTGTCATGGTTAGGCACATTAAAAAACTGACGTTGGTGAAATCTTGTCATGGTTAGGCACATTAACAAACCTCACGTTTGTGACATCTTGTCATGGTTAGGCACATTAACAAATGCATCATGGTGACATCTTGTCATGTTTAAGCACATTAACAAACCACATCATGGTGACATCATGTCATAGTTAGACACATTAACAAACTTCACGTTGGTGACATCTTGTCATGGTTAGGCACATTAAAAAACTGACGTTGGTGAAATCTTGTCATGGTTAGGCACATTAACAAACCTCACGTTTGTGACATCTTGTCATGGTTAGGCACATTAACAAATGCATCATGGTGACATCTTGTCATGTTTAAGCACATTAACAAACCACATCATGGTGACATCTTGTCATGGTTATGCACATTAACAAACGTCACGTTGGTGACAACTTGTCATGGTTAGGCACATTAATAAACATCACGTTGGTGACATCATGTCATGGTTAGGCATATTAACAGACTTCTTGTTGTGACATCTTGTCATGGTTAGACACCTTAACAAACCTAACGTTTGTGACGACTTGCCATGGTTAGGCCCATTAACAAACTTTACGTTGGCGACATCTTGTCATGGTTAGGCACATTAACAAACCACACGTTGGTGACATCTAGTCATGATTAGGCACATTAACCAAACCTCACATTAATGACATCCTGTCATGGTTAGGCACATTAACAAACCACATCATTGTGACAACATGTCATAACTAGGCACAAAAATAACCCACATCATGGTGACATCTTGTCGTGGTTAGGCACATTAACAAACCTCACGTTGGTGACATCCTGTCATGGTTAGGCACATTAACAAACCTCACGTTAGTGACATCCTGTCATGGTTAGGCACATTAACCAAACCTCACATTGATGACATCCTGTCATGGTTAGGCACATTAACAAACCACATCATTGTGACAGCATGTCATAACTAGGCACAAAAATAACCCACATCATGATGACATCTTGTCGTGGTTAGGCACATTAACAAACCTCCCGTTGGTGACATCCTGTCATGGTTAGGCACATTAACCAAACCTCACATTGATGACATCCTGTCATGGTTAGGCACATTAACAAACCTCACGTTGGTGACATCCTGTTATGGTTAGGCACATTAACAAACTTTACGTTTGTGACATCCTGTCATGGTTAGGCACATTAACAAACATCTCGTTTGTGACATCTTGTCATAGTTAGGCACAGTAACAAACCACATTATGGTGAGACCTTGTCATAGTTAGGCACGTAAACAAATTTTTCGTTGGTAATAACTTTTGATAGTTAGGCACATTAACAGACCTCACGTTGGTGACATCCTGTCATGGTTAGGCACATTAACAAACCACCTCATGGTAACAACTTGTCATGGTTAGGCACATTAACAAACCTCACGTTGGTGACATCTTGTCATGGTTAGGCACATTAACAAACCACATCATGGTGACATCTTGTCATGGTTAGGCACACTAACAAACCACATCATGGTGACATCTTGTCATAGTTAGGCACATTAACAAACCACATCATGAAGACATCTTGTCATTGTTAGGCACATTAACAAACCACATCATGGTGACATCATTTCATGGTTATGCACATTAACAAACTTCACGTTGGTGACATATTGTCATGGTTAGGCACATTAACAAACCACATCATAGTGACATCTTGTCATGGTTAGGCACATTAACAAACCACATCATGGTGACATCTTGTCATGGTTAGGCACATTAACAAACTTCACGTTGGTGGCAACTTGTCATGGATAGGCACATTAACAAACCTGACGTTTGTGACAACTTGCCATGGTTAGGCACATTAACAAACTTCACGTTGGTGACATCTTGTCATGGTTAGGCACATTAACGAACCACATCATTGTGATGTCTTGTCATAGTTAGGCACATTAACAAGCCACATCATTGTGACATCTTGTCATAGTTAGGCACATTAACAAATCACATCATGGTGACATCATGTCATGGTTAGGCACATTAACAAACTTCACGTTAGTGACATCTTGTCATGGTTAGGCACATTAAAAACCTGACGTTGGTGAAATCTTGTCATGGTTAGGCACATTAACAAACCTCACGTTTGTGACATCTTGTCATGGTTAGGCACATTAACAAATGCATCATGGTGACATCTTGTCATGTTTAAGCACATTAACAGACCACATCATGGTGACATCTTGTCATGGTTATGCACATTAACAAACGTCATGTTGGTGACAACTTGTCATGGTTAGGCACATTAATAAACATCACGTTGGTGACATCTTGTCATGGTTAGGCATATTAACAGACTTATTGTTGGTGACATCTTGTCATGGTTAGACACCTTAACAAACCTGACGTTTGTGACGACTTGCCATGGTTAGGCACATTAACAAACCTCACGTTAGTGACATCTTGTCATGGTTAGGCACATTAACAAATGCATCATGGTGACATCTTGTCATGTTTAAGCACATTAACAGACCACATCATGGTGACATCTTGTCATGGTTAGGCAAATTAACAAACCACATCATGGTGACAACTTGTCCTTGTTAGGCACATTAACAAACCTCACGTTTGTGACATCTAGTCATGGTTAGGCACATTAACAAACCTCACGTTAGTGACATCCTGTCATGGTTAGGCACATTAACCAAACCTCACATTGGCGACATCCTGTCATGGTTAGGCACATTAACAAACCTCACGTTTGTGACATCCTGTTATGGTTAGGCACATTAACAAACTTCACGTTTGTGACATCCTGTCATGGTTAGGCACATTAACAAACCACATTATGGTGACATCCTTTCATAGTTAGGCACGTAAATAAATTTTTCG
The DNA here is from genome assembly GCA_036924085.1 of Ariolimax columbianus. NCBI lineage: Eukaryota > Metazoa > Mollusca > Gastropoda > Stylommatophora > Arionidae > Ariolimax > Ariolimax columbianus. The sequence goes on along the minus strand of JAVGWX010000013.1, from coordinate 25,784,698 downwards.
TTGGTAATAACTTGTCATGGTTAGGCACATTAACAAACCTCACGTTGGTGACATCTTGTCATGGTTAGGCACATTAACAAACCACATCATGGTGACAAGTTGTCATGGTTAGGCACATTAACAAACCTCATGTTGGTGAAATCTTGTCATGGTTAGGCACATTAACAAACCACATCATGGTGACATCTTGTCATGGTTAGGCACATTAACAAACCACATCATGGAGACATCTTGTCATGGTAAGGCACATTAACAAATCACATCATGAAGACATCTTGTCATGGTTAGGCACATAAACAAACTTCACGTTTGTGGCAACTTGTCATGGTTAGGCACATTAACAAACCTGACCTTTGTGACAACTTGCCATGGTTAGGCACATTAACAAACTTCACGTTGGTGACATCTTGTCATGGTTAGGCACATTAACAAACCACATCAGTGTGACATCTTGTCATAGTTAGGCACATTAACAAACCACATCATGGTGACATCTTGTCATAGTTAGGCACATTAACTAACCACATCATGGTGACATCATTTCATGGTTAGGCACATTAACAAACTTCACGTTGGTGACATCTTGTCATGGTTAGGCACATTAACAAACCTCACGTTGGTGACATCTTGTCATGGTTAGGCACATTAACAAACCTCACGTTGGTGACATCTTGTCATGGTTAGTCACATTAACAAACCGCATCATGGTGACAACTTGTCATGGTTAGGCACATTAACAAACCTCACGTTTGGGACATCTTGTCATGGTTAGGCACATTAACAAACGCATCATGGTGACATCTTGTCATGGTTATGCACATTAACCAATCTCACGTTGGTGACAACTTGTAATGGTTAGGCACATTAATAAACATCACGTTGGTGACATCTTGTCATGGTTAGGCATATTAACAGACTTCTTGTTGGTGACATCTTGTCATGGTTAGACACCTTAACAAACCTGACGTTTGTGACGACATGCCATAATTAAGCACATTAACAAACTTCACGTTGGCGACATCTTGTCATGGTTAGGCACATTAACAAACCACATCATTGTGACAACTTGTCATAGTTAGGCACATTAACAAACCACATCATGGTGACATCTTGTCATGGTTAGGCAAATTAACAAATCTCACGTCGGTGACAATTTGCCATAGTGAGGCACATTAACAAACCACATCATTGTGACATCTTGTCATAGTTAGGCACAATAATAACCCACATCATGCTGACATCATTTCATGGTTAGGCACATTAACAAACCTCACGTTGGTGACATCCTGTCATGGTTAGGCACATTAACAAATCTCTCGTTAGTGACATCCTGTCATGGTTAGGCACATTAACAAACCTCACGTTGGTGACATCTTGTCATGGTTAGGCACATTAACAAACTTCACGTTTGTGACATCCTGTCATGGTTAGGCGCATTGATAAACCACATCTTGGTGATATCTTGTCATGGTTAGGCACATTAACAAATCTCACCTTTGTGACATCTTGTCATGGTTAGGCACATTAACAAACTTCACGTTGGTGACAACTTGTCATGGCTAGGCACATTAATAAACTGCATCATGGTGACAACTTGTCATGGTTATGCATATTAACAAACCACATCATGGTGACATCTTGTCATAGTTAGTCACATTAACAAACTTCTCGTTGGTGACAACTTGTCATGGTTAGGCACATTAACAAACTACATCATGGTGACATCTTGTTATAGTTAGGCACATAAACAAATTTCACGTTGGTAACATCTTGTCATAGTTAGGCACATTAACAAATCACATCATGGTGACATCATGTCATGGTTAGGCACATTAACAAACTTCACGTTAGTGACATCTTGTCATGGTTAGGCACATTAAAAACCTGACGTTTGTGAAATCTTGTCATGGTTAGGCACATTAACAAACCTCACGTTTGTGACATCTTGTCATGGTTAGGCACATTAACAAATGCATCATGGTGACATCTTGTCATGTTTAAGCACATTAACAGACCACATCATGGTGACATCTTGTCATGGTTATGCACATTAACAAACGACATGTTGGTGACAACTTGTCATGGTTAGGCACATTAATAAACATCACGTTGGTGACATCTTGTCATGGTTAGGCATATTAACAGACTTATTGTTGGTGACATCTTGTCATGGTTAGACACCTTAACAAACCTGACGTTTGTGATGACTTGCCATGGTTAGGCACATTAACAAACCTCACGTTAGTGACATCTTGTCATGGTTAGGCACATTAACAAATGCATCATGGTGACATCTTGTCATGTTTAAGCACATTAACAGACCACATCATGGTGACATCTTGTCATGGTTAGGCAAATTAACAAACCACATCATGGTGACAACTTGTCCTTGTTAGGCACATTAACAAACCTCACGTTTGTGACATCTAGTCATGGTTAGGCACATTAACAAACCTCACGTTAGTGACATCCTGTCATGGTTAGGCACATTAACCAAACCTCACATTGGCGACATCCTGTCATGGTTAGGCACATTAACAAACCTCACGTTTGTGACATCCTGTTATGGTTAGGCACATTAACAAACTTCACGTTTGTGACATCCTGTCATGGTTAGGCACATTAACAAACCACATTATGGTGACATCCTTTCATAGTTAGGCACGTAAATAAATTTTTCGTTGGTAATAACTTGTCATGGTTAGGCACATTAACAAACCTCACGTTGGTGACATCTTGTCATGGTTAGGCACATTAACAAACCACATCATGGTGACAAGTTGTCATGGTTAGGCACATTAACAAACCTCATGTTGGTGAAATCTTGTCATGGTTAGGCACATTAACAAACCACATCATGGTGACATCTTGTCATGGTTAGGCACATTAACAAACCACATCATGGAGACATCTTGTCATGGTAAGGCACATTAACAAATCACATCATGAAGACATCTTGTCATGGTTAGGCACATAAACAAACTTCACGTTTGTGGCAACTTGTCATGGTTAGGCACATTAACAAACCTGACCTTTGTGACAACTTGCCATGGTTAGGCACATTAACAAACTTCACGTTGGTGACATCTTGTCATGGTTAGGCACATTAACAAACCACATCAGTGTGACATCTTGTCATAGTTAGGCACATTAACAAACCACATCATGGTGACATCTTGTCATAGTTAGGCACATTAACTAACCACATCATGGTGACATCATTTCATGGTTAGGCACATTAACAAACTTCACGTTGGTGACATCTTGTCATGGTTAGGCACATTAACAAACCTCACGTTGGTGACATCTTGTCATGGTTAGGCACATTAACAAACCTCACGTTGGTGACATCTTGTCATGGTTAGTCACATTAACAAACCGCATCATGGTGACAACTTGTCATGGTTAGGCACATTAACAAACCTCACGTTTGGGACATCTTGTCATGGTTAGGCACATTAACAAACGCATCATGGTGACATCTTGTCATGGTTATGCACATTAACCAATCTCACGTTGGTGACAACTTGTAATGGTTAGGCACATTAATAAACATCACGTTGGTGACATCTTGTCATGGTTAGGCATATTAACAGACTTCTTGTTGGTGACATCTTGTCATGGTTAGACACCTTAACAAACCTGACGTTTGTGACGACATGCCATAATTAAGCACATTAACAAACTTCACGTTGGCGACATCTTGTCATGGTTAGGCACATTAACAAACCACATCATTGTGACAACTTGTCATAGTTAGGCACATTAACAAACCACATCATGGTGACATCTTGTCATGGTTAGGCAAATTAACAAATCTCACGTCGGTGACAATTTGCCATAGTGAGGCACATTAACAAACCACATCATTGTGACATCTTGTCATAGTTAGGCACAATAATAACCCACATCATGCTGACATCATTTCATGGTTAGGCACATTAACAAACCTCACGTTGGTGACATCCTGTCATGGTTAGGCACATTAACAAATCTCTCGTTAGTGACATCCTGTCATGGTTAGGCACATTAACAAACCTCACGTTGGTGACATCTTGTCATGGTTAGGCACATTAACAAACTTCACGTTTGTGACATCCTGTCATGGTTAGGCGCATTGATAAACCACATCATGGTGATATCTTGTCATGGTTAGGCACATTAACAAATCTCACCTTTGTGACATCTTGTCATGGTTAGGCACATTAACAAACTTCACGTTGGTGACAACTTGTCATGGCTAGGCACATTAATAAACTGCATCATGGTGACAACTTGTCATGGTTATGCATATTAACAAACCACATCATGGTGACATCTTGTCATAGTTAGTCACATTAACAAACTTCTCGTTGGTGACAACTTGTCATGGTTAGGCACATTAACAAACTACATCATGGTGACATCTTGTTATAGTTAGGCACATAAACAAATTTCACGTTGGTAACATCTTGTCATAGTTAGGCACATCAACAAACCACATCATAGTGACATCTTGTCATAGTTAGGCACGTAAATAAATTTTTCGTTGGTGATAGCTTGTAATGGTTAGGCACATTAACAAACCTCACGTTGGTGACATCTTGTCATGGTTAGGCACATTAACAAACCGCATCATCGTGACAACTTGTCATGGTTATGCACATTAACAAACCACACGTTAGTGACATCTTGTCATGGTTAGGCACATTAACAAATGCATCATGGTGACATCTTGTCATGGTTAGGCACATTAACAAACCACATCATGCTGACATCTTGTCATGGTTAGGCACATTAACAAACATCACGTTTGTGACATCTTGTCATGGTTAGGCATATTAACAGACTTCTTGTTGGTGACATCTTGTCATGGTTAGGCACATTTAACAAATGCATCATGGTGACATCTTGTCATGGTTGGGCACATTAACAAACCACATCATGGTGACATCTTGTTATAGTTAATCACATTAACAAACTTCTCGTTGGTGACAACTTGTCATGGCTAGGCACATTAACAAACTACATCATGGTGACATCTTGTCATAGTTAGGCACATTAATAAATTTCACGTTGGTGACATCTTGTCATAGTTAGGCACATTAACAAACCACATCATGGTGACATCTCTCATAGTTAGGCACGTAAATAAATTTTTCGTTGGTGATAACTTGTCATGGTTAGGCACATTAACAAACCTCACGTTGATGTCATCTTGTCATGGTTAGGCACATTAACAAACCGCATCATGGTGACAACTTGTTATGGTTAGACACATTAACAAACCACACGTTAGTGACATCTTGTCATGGTTAGGCACATTAACAAACCTCACGTTTGTGACATCTTGTCATGGTTAGGCACATTAACAAATGCATCATGGTGACATCTTGTCATGGTTAGGCACATTAACAAACCACATCATGCTGACATCTTGTCATGGTTATGCACATTAACAAACCACATCATGGTGACATCTTGTCATAGTTAGTTACATTAACAAACTTCTCGTTGGGGACAACTTGTCATGGTTAGGCACATTAACAAACTACATCATGGTGACATCTTGTCATAGTTAGGCACATAAACAAATTTCACGTTGGTAACATCTTGTCATAGTTAGGCACATCAACAAACCACATCATAGTGACATCTTGTCATAGTTAGGCACGTAAATAAATTTTTCGTTGGTGATAGCTTGTCATGGTTAGGCACATTAATAAACCTCACATTGGTGACATCTTGTCATGGTTAGGCACATTAGCAAACCGCATCATGGTGACAACTTGTCATGGTTAGGCACATTAACAAACCACACGTTAGTGACATCTTGTCATGTTTAGGCACATTAACAAACCTCACGTTTGTGACATCTTGTCATGGTTAGGCACATTAACAAATGCATCATGGTGACATCTTGTCATGGTTAGGCACATTAACAAACCACATCATGCTGACATCTTGTCATGGTTAGGCACATTAACAAACATCACGTTTGTGACATCTTGTTATGGTTAGGCATATTAACAGACTTCTTGTTAGTGACATCTTGTCATGGTTAGGCACATTAACAAATGCATCATGGTGACATCTTGTCATGGTTAGGCACATTAACAAACCACATCATGGTGACATCTTGTCATAGTTAGGCACATTAATAAATTTCACGTTGGTGACATCTTGTCATAGTTAGGCACATTAACAAACCACATCATGGTGACTTCTCTCATAGTTAGGCACGTAAATAAATTTTTCGTTGGTGATAACTTGTCATGGTTAGGCACATTAACAAACCTCAAGTTTGTGACATCTTGTCATGGTTAGGCACATTAACAAATGCATCATGGTGACATCTTGTCATGTTTAAGCACATTAACAAACCACATCATGGTGACATCTGGTCATGGTTATACACATTAACAAACGTCACGTTGGTTACAACTTGTCATGGTTAGGCACATTAATAAACATCACGTAGGTGACATCATGTCATGGTTAGGCATATTAACAGACTTCTTGTTGTGACATCTTGTCATGGTTAGACACCTTAACAAACCTAACGTTTGTTACGACTTGCCATGGTTAGGCCCATTAACAAACTTTACGTTAGCGACATCTTGTCATGGTTAGGCACATTAACAAACCACACGTTGGTGACATCTAGTCATGATTAGGCACATTAACCAAACCTCACATTGATGACATCCTGTCATGGTTAGGCACATTAAAAAACCAAATCATTGTGACAACATGTCATAACTAGGCACAAAAATAACCCACATCATGGTGACATCTTGTCGTGGTTAGGCACATTAACAAACCTCACGTTGGTGACATCCTGTTATGGTTAGGCACATTAACAAACCTTACGTTAGTGACATCCTGTAATAGTTAGGCACATTAACCAAACCTCACATTGATGACATCCTGTCATGGTTAGGCACATTAACAAACCTCACGTTGGTGACATCCTGTCATGGTTAGGCACATTAACAAACATCTCGTTTGTGACATCTTGTCATAGTTAGGCACAGTAACAAACCACATTATGGTGAGACCTTGTCATAGTTAGGCACGTAAACAAATTTTTCGTTGGTAATAACTTTTGATGATTAGGCACATTAACAAACCTCACGTTGGTGACATCCTGTCATGGTTAGGCACATTAACAAACCACATCATGGTGACAACTTGTCATGGTTAGGCACATTAACAAACCTCACGTTGGTGACATCTTGTCATGGTTAGGCACATTAACAAACCTCACGTTGGTGACATCTTGTCATGGTTAGGCACATTAACAAACCTCACGTTGGTGACATCTTGTCATGGTTAGTCACATTAACAAACCGCATCATGGTGACAACTTGTCATGGTTAGGCACATTAACAAACCTCACGTTTGGGACATCTTGTCATGGTTAGGCACATTAACAAACGCATCATGGTGACATCTTGTCATGGTTATGCACATTAACCAATCTCACGTTGGTGACAACTTGTAATGGTTAGGCACATTAATAAACATCACGTTGGTGACATCTTGTCATGGTTAGGCATATTAACAGACTTCTTGTTGGTGACATCTTGTCATGGTTAGACACCTTAACAAACCTGACGTTTGTGACGACATGCCATAATTAAGCACATTAACAAACTTCACGTTGGCGACATCTTGTCATGGTTAGGCACATTAACAAACCACATCATTGTGACAACTTGTCATAGTTAGGCACATTAACAAACCACATCATGGTGACATCTTGTCATGGTTAGGCAAATTAACAAATCTCACGTCGGTGACAATTTGCCATAGTGAGGCACATTAACAAACCACATCATTGTGACATCTTGTCATAGTTAGGCACAATAATAACCCACATCATGCTGACATCATTTCATGGTTAGGCACATTAACAAACCTCACGTTGGTGACATCCTGTCATGGTTAGGCACATTAACAAATCTCTCGTTAGTGACATCCTGTCATGGTTAGGCACATTAACAAACCTCACGTTGGTGACATCTTGTCATGGTTAGGCACATTAACAAACTTCACGTTTGTGACATCCTGTCATGGTTAGGCGCATTGATAAACCACATCATGGTGATATCTTGTCATGGTTAGGCACATTAACAAATCTCACCTTTGTGACATCTTGTCATGGTTAGGCACATTAACAAACTTCACGTTGGTGACAACTTGTCATGGCTAGGCACATTAATAAACTGCATCATGGTGACAACTTGTCATGGTTATGCATATTAACAAACCACATCATGGTGACATCTTGTCATAGTTAGTCACATTAACAAACTTCTCGTTGGTGACAACTTGTCATGGTTAGGCACATTAACAAACTACATCATGGTGACATCTTGTTATAGTTAGGCACATAAACAAATTTCACGTTGGTAACATCTTGTCATAGTTAGGCACATCAACAAACCACATCATAGTGACATCTTGTCATAGTTAGGCACGTAAATAAATTTTTCGTTGGTGATAGCTTGTAATGGTTAGGCACATTAACAAACCTCACGTTGGTGACATCTTGTCATGGTTAGGCACATTAACAAACCGCATCATCGTGACAACTTGTCATGGTTAGGCACATTAACAAACCACACGTTAGTGACATCTTGTCATGGTTAGGCACATTAACAAATGCATCATGGTGACATCTTGTCATGGTTAGGCACATTAACAAACCACATCATGCTGACATCTTGTCATGGTTAGGCACATTAACAAACATCACGTTTGTGACATCTTGTCATGGTTAGGCATATTAACAGACTTCTTGTTGGTGACATCTTGTCATGGTTAGGCACATTTAACAAATGCATCATGGTGACATCTTGTCATGGTTGGGCACATTAACAAACCACATCATGGTGACATCTTGTTATAGTTAATCACATTAACAAACTTCTCGTTGGTGACAACTTGTCATGGTTAGGCACATTAACAAACTACATCATGGTGACATCTTGTCATAGTTAGGCACATTAATAAATTTCACGTTGGTGACATCTTGTCATAGTTAGGCACATTAACAAACCACATCATGGTGACTTCTCTCATAGTTAGGCACGTAAATAAATTTTTCGTTGGTGATAACTTGTCATGGTTAGGCACATTAACAAACCTCACGTTGATGTCATCTTGTCATGGTTAGGCACATTAACAAACCGCATCATGGTGACAACTTGTTATGGTTAGACACATTAACAAACCACACGTTAGTGACATCTTGTCATGGTTAGGCACATTAACAAACCTCACGTTTGTGACATCTTGTCATGGTTAGGCACATTAACAAATGCATCATGGTGACATCTTGTCATGGTTAGGCACATTAACAAACCACATCATGCTGACATCTTGTCATGGTTATGCACATTAGCAAACCTCACGTTGGTGACAACTTGTCATGGTTATGCACATTAACAAACCACATCATGGTGACATCTTGTCATAGTTAGTTACATTAACAAACTTCTCGTTGGGGACAACTTGTCATGGTTAGGCACATTAACAAACTACATCATGGTGACATCTTGTCATAGTTAGGCACATAAACAAATTTCACGTTGGTAACATCTTGTCATAGTTAGGCACATCAACAAACCACATCATAGTGACATCTTGTCATAGTTAGGCACGTAAATAAATTTTTCGTTGGTGATAGCTTGTCATGGTTAGGCACATTAATAAACCTCACATTGGTGACATCTTGTCATGGTTAGGCACATTAGCAAACCGCATCATGGTGACAACTTGTCATGGTTAGGCACATTAACAAACCACACGTTAGTGACATCTTGTCATGGTTAGGCACATTAACAAACCTCACGTTTGTGACATCTTGTCATGGTTAGGCACATTAACAAATGCATCATGGTGACATCTTGTCATGGTTAGGCACATTAACAAACCACATCATGCTGACATCTTGTCATGGTTAGGCACATTAACAAACATCACGTTTGTGACATCTTGTTATGGTTAGGCATATTAACAGACTTCTTGTTAGTGACATCTTGTCATGGTTAGGCACATTAACAAATGCATCATGGTGACATCTTGTCATGGTTAGGCACATTAACAAACCACATCATGGTGACATCTTGTCATAGTTAGGCACATTAATAAATTTCACGTTGGTGACATCTTGTCATAGTTAGGCACATTAACAAACCACATCATGGTGACTTCTCTCATAGTTAGGCACGTAAATAAATTTTTCGTTGGTGATAACTTGTCATGGTTAGGCACATTAACAAACCTCAAGTTTGTGACATCTTGTCATGGTTAGGCACATTAACAAATGCATCATGGTGACATCTTGTCATGTTTAAGCACATTAACAAACCACATCATGGTGACATCTGGTCACGGTTATGCACATTAACAAACGTCACGTTGGTGACAACTTGTCATGGTTAGGCACATTAATAAACATCACGTAGGTGACATCATGTCATGGTTAGGCATATTAACAGACTTCTTGTTGTGACATCTTGTCATGGTTAGACACCTTAACAAACCTAACGTTTGTGACGACTTGCCATGGTTAGGCCCATTAACAAACTTTACGTTAGCGACATCTTGTCATGGTTAGGCACATTAACAAACCACACGTTGGTGACATCTAGTCATGATTAGGCACATTAACCAAACCTCACATTGATGACATCCTGTCATGGTTAGGCACATTAACAAACCACATCATTGTGACAACATGTCATAACTAGGCACAAAAATAACCCACATCATGGTGACATCTTGTCGTGGTTAGGCACATTAACAAACCTCACGTTTGTGACATCCTGTTATGGTTAGGCACATTAACAAACCTTACGTTAGTGACATCCTGTAATAGTTAGGCACATTAACCAAACCTCACATTGATGACATCCTGTCATGGTTAGGGACATTAACAAACCTCACGTTGGTGACATCCTGTCATGGTTAGGCACATTAACAAACATCTCGTTTGTGACATCTTGTCATAGTTAGGCACAGTAACAAACCACATTATGGTGAGACCTTGTCATAGTTAGGCACGTAAACAAATTTTTCGTTGGTAATAACTTTTGATGATTAGGCACATTAACAAACCTCACGTTGGTGACATCCTGTCATGGTTAGGCACATTAACAAACCACATCATGGTGACAACTTGTCATGGTTAGGCACATTAACAAACCTTACGTTGGTGACATCTTGTCATGGTTAGGCACATTAACAAACCACATCATGGTGACATCTTGTCATGGTTAGGCACACTAACAAACCACATCATGGTGACATCTTGTCATAGTTAGGCACATTAACAAACCACATCATGAAAACATCTTGTCATTGTTAGGCACATTAACAAACCACATCATGGTGACATCATTTCATGGTTATGCACATTAACAAACTTCACGTTGGTGACATCTTGTCATGGTTAGGCACATTAACAAACCACATCATAGTGACATCTTGTCATGGTTAGGCACATTAACAAACCACATCATGTTGATATCTTGTCATGGTTAGGCACATTAACAAACTTCACGTTGGTGACATCTTGTCATGGTTAGGCACATTAACGAACCACATCATTGTGATGTCTTGTCATAGTTAGGCACATTAACAAGCCACATCATTGTGACATCTTGTCATAGTTAGGCACATTAACAAATCACATCATGGTGACATCATGTCATGGTTAGGCACATTAACAAACCTCACGTTAGTGACATCTTGTCATGGTTAGGCACATTAAAACCTGACGTTGGTGAAATCTTGTCATGGTTAGGCACATTAACAAACCTCACGTTTTTGACATCTTGTCATGGTTAGGCACATTAACAAATGCATCATGGTGACATCTTGTCATGTTTAAGCACATTAACAGACCACATCATGGTGACATCTTGTCACGGTTATGCACATTAACAAACGTCATGTTGGTGACAACTTGTCATGGTTAGGCACATTAATAAACATCACGTTGGTGACATCTTGTCATGGTTAGGCATATTAACAGACTTATTGTTGGTGACATCTTGTCATGGTTAGGCACATTAACAAATGCATCATGGTGACATCTTGTCATGTTTAAGCACATTAACAGACCACATCATGGTGACATCTTGTCATGGTTAGACAAATTAACAAACCACATCATGGTGACAACTTGTCATTGTTAGGCACATTAACAAACCTCACGTTTGTGACATCTAGTCATGGTTAGGCACATTAACAAACCTCACGTTAGTGACATCCTGTAGTGGTTAGGCACATTAACCAAACCTCACATTGGTGATATCCTGTCATAGTTAGGCACATTAACAAACCTCACGTTTGTGACATCTAGTCATGGTTAGGCACATTAACAAACCTCACGTTAGTGACATCCTGTCATGGTTAGGCACATTAACCAAACCTCACATTGGTGACATCCTGTCATGGTTAGGCACATTAACAAACCTCACGTTGGTGACATCCGGTTATTGTTAGGCACATTAACAAACTTTACGTTTGTGACATCCTGTCATGGTTAGGCACATTAACAAACCAAATTATGGTGACATCCTTTCATAGTTAGGCACGTAAATAAATTTTTCGTTGGTAATAACTTGTCATGGTTAGGCACATTAACAAACCTCACGTTGGTGACATCTTGTCATGGTTAGGCACATTAACAAACCACATCATGGTGACAACTTGTCATGGTTAGGCACATTAACAAACCTCATGTTGGTGAAATCTTGTCATGGTTAGGCACATTAACAAACCACATCATGGTGACATCTTGTCATGGTTAGGCACATTAACATACCACATCATGGAGACATCTTGTCATGGTAAGGCACATTAACAAACCACATCATGAAGACATCTTGTCATGGTTAGGCACATTAACAAACTTCACGTTTGTGGCAACTTGTCATGGTTAGGCACATTAACAAACCTGACCTTTGTGACAACTTGCCATGGTTAGGCACATTAACAAACTTCACGTTGGTGACATCTTGTCATGGTTAGGCACATTAACAAACCACATCAGTGTGACATCTTGTCATAGTTAGGCACATTAACAAACCACATCATGGTGACATCTTGTCATAGTTAGGCATATTAACTAACCACTTCATGGTGACATCATTTCATGGTTAGGCACATTAACAAACTTCACGTTGGTGACATCTTGTCATGGTTAGGCACATTAACAAAACTCACGTTGGTGACATCTTGTCATGGTTAGGCACATTAACAAACCTCACGTTGGTGACATCTTGTCATGGTTAGTCACATTAACAAACCGCATCATGGTGACAACTTGTCATGGTTAGGCACATTAACAAACCTCACGTTAGTAACATCTTGTCATGGTTAGGAACATTAACAAACCTCACGTTTCTGACATGTTGTCATGGTTAGGCACATTAACAAACGCATCATGGTGACATCTTGTCATGGTTATGCACATTAACCAATCTCACGTTGGTGACAACTTGTAATGGTTAGGCACATTAATAAACATCACGTTGGTGACATCTTGTCATGGTTAGGCATATTAACAGACTTCTTGTTGGTGACATCTTGTCATGGTTAGACACCTTAACAAACCTGACGTTTGTGACGACATGCCATAATTAAGCACATTAACAAACTTCACGTTGGCGACATCTTGTAATGGTTAGGCCCATTAACAAAGCACATGTTGGTGACACCTTGTCATGATTAGGCACATTAACAAACCACATCATTGTGACAACTTCTCATAGTTAGGCACATTAACAAACCACATCATGGTGACATCTTGTCATGGTTAGGCAAATTAACAAATCTCACGTCGGTGACAATTTGCCATGGTGAGGCACATTAACAAACCACATCATTGTGACATCTTGTCATAGTTAGGCACAATAATAACCCACATCATGGTGACATCATTTCATGGTCAGGCACATTAACAAACCTCACGTTGGTGACATCCTTTCATGGTTAGGCACATTAACAAATCTCCCGTTAGTGACATCCTGTCATGGTTAGGCACATTAACAAACCTCACGTTGGTGACATCTTGTCATGGTTAGGCACATTAACAAACTTCACGTTTGTGACATCCTGTCATGGTTAGGCGCATTGATAAACCACATCATGGTGATATCTTGTCATGGTTAGGCACATTAACAAATCTCACCTTTGTGACATCTTGTCATGGTTAGGCACATTAACAAACTTCACGTTGGTGACAACTTGTCATGGCTAGGCACATTAATAAACCGCATCATGGTGACAACTTGTCATGGTTATGCACATTAACAAACCACATCATGGTGACATCTTGTCATAGTTAGGCACATAAACAAATTTCACGTTGGTAACATCTTGTCATAGTTAGGCACATAAACAAACCACATCATAGTGACATCTTGTCATAGTTAGGCACGTAAATACATTTTTCGTTGGTGATAGCTTGTCATGGTTAGGCACATTAACAAACCTCACGTTGGTGACATCTTGTCATGGTTAGGCACATTAACAAACCGCATCATGGTGACAACTTGTCATGGTTAGGCACATTAACAAACCACACGTTAGTGACATCTTGTCATGGTTAGGCACATTAACAAACCTCACGTTTGTGACATCTTGTCATGGTTAGGCACATTAACAAATGCATCATGGTGACATCTTGTCATGGTTAGGCACATTAACAAACCACATCATGCTGACATCTTGTCATGGTTAGGCACATTAACAAACTTCACGTTTGTGACATCTTGTCATGGTTAGGCATATTAACAGACTTCTTGTTGGTGACATCTTGTCATGGTTAGGCACATTAACAAATGCATCATGGTGACATCTTGTCATGGTTAGGCACATTAACAAACCACATCATGGTGACATCTTGTTATAGTTAATCACATTAACAAACTTCTCGTTGGTGACAACTTGTCATGGTTAGGCACATTAACAAACTACATCATGGTGACATCTTGTCATAGTTAGGCACATTAATAAATTTCACGTTGGTGACATCTTGTCATAGTTAGGCACATTAACAAAACACATCATGGTGACTTCTCTCATAGTTAGGCACGTAAATAAATTTTTCGTTGGTGATAACTTGTCATGGTTAGGCACATTAACAAACCTCACGTTGATGTCATCTTGTCATGGTTAGGCACATTAACAAACCGCATCATGGTGACAACTTGTCATGGTTAGGCACATTAACAAACCACACGTTAGTGACATCTTGTCATGGTTAGGCACATTAACAAACCTCACGTTTGTGACATCATGTCATGGTTAGGCACATTAACAAATGCATCATGGTGACATCTTGTCATGGTTAGGCACATTAACAAACCACATCATGCTGACATCTTGTCATGGTTAGGCACATTAGCAAACCTCACGTTGGTGACAACTTGTCATTGTTAGGCACATTAACAAACCTCACGTTAGTGACATCTTGTCATGGTTAGGCACATTAACAAATGCATCATGGTGACATCTTGTCATGTTTAAGCACATTAACAGACCACATCATGGTGACATCTTGTCATGGTTAGACAAATTAACAAACCACATCATGGTGACAACTTGTCATTGTTAGGCACATTAACAAACCTCACGTTTGTGACATCTAGTCATGGTTAGGCACATTAACAAACCTCACGTTAGTGACATCCTGTAGTGGTTAGGCACATTAACCAAACCTCACATTGGTGACATCCTGTCATGGTTAGGCACATTAACAAACCTCACGTTTGTGACATCTAGTCATGGTTAGGCACATTAACAAACCTCACGTTAGTGACATCCTGTCATGGTTAGGCACATTAACCAAACCTCACATTGGTGACATCCTGTCATGGTTAGGCACATTAACAAACCTCACGTTGGTGACATCCTGTTATTGTTAGGCACATTAACAAACTTCACGTTTGTGACATCCTGTCATGGTTAGGCACATTAACAAACCACATTATGGTGACATCCTTTCATAGTTAGGCACGTAAATAAATTTTTCGTTGGTAATAACTTGTCATGGTTAGGCACATTAACAAACCTCACGTTGGTGACATCTTGTCATGGTTAGGCACATTAACAAACCACATCATGGTGACAACTTGTCATGGTTAGGCACATTAACAAACCTCATGTTAGTGAAATCTTGTCATGGTTAGGCACATTAACAAACCACATCATGGTGACATCTTGTCATGGTTAGGCACATTAACATACCACATCATGGAGACATCTTGTCATGGTAAGGCACATTAACAAACCACATCATGAAGACATCTTGTCATGGTTAGGCACATTAACAAACTTCACGTTTGTGGCAACTTGTCATGGTTAGGCACATTAACAAACCTGACCTTTGTGAAACCTTGCCATGGTTAGGCACATTAACAAACTTCACGTTGGTGACATCTTGTCATGGTTAGGCACATTAACAAACCACATCAGTGTGACATCTTGTCATAGTTAGGCACATTAACAAACCACATCATGGTGACATCTTGTCATAGTTAGGCATATTAACTAACCACTTCATGGTGACATCATTTCATGGTTAGGCACATTAACAAACTTCACGTTGGTGACATCTTGTCATGGTTAGGCACATTAACAAAACTCACGTTGGTGACATCTTGTCATGGTTAGGCACATTAACAAACCTCACGTTGGTGACATCTTGTCATGGTTAGTCACATTAACAAACCGCATCATGGTGACAACTTGTCATGGTTAGGCACATTAACAAACCTCACGTTAGTAACATCTTGTCATGGTTAGGAACATTAACAAACCTCACGTTTCTGACATGTTGTCATGGTTAGGCACATTAACAAACGCATCATGGTGACATCTTGTCATGGTTATGCACATTAACCAATCTCACGTTGGTGACAACTTGTAATGGTTAGGCACATTAATAAACATCACGTTGGTGACATCTTGTCATGGTTAGGCATATTAACAGACTTCTTGTTGGTGACATCTTGTCATGGTTAGACACCTTAACAAACCTGACGTTTGTGACGACATGCCATAATTAAGCACATTAACAAACTTCACGTTGGCGACATCTTGTCATGGTTAGGCACATTAACAAAGCACATGTTGGTGACACCTTGTGATGATTAGGCACATTAACAAACCACATCATTGTGACAACTTCTCATAGTTAGGCACATTAACAAACCACATCATGGTGACATCTTGTCATGGTTAGGCAAATTAACAAATCTCACGTCGGTGACAATTTGCCATGGTGAGGCACATTAACAAACCACATCATTGTGACATCTTGTCATAGTTAGGCACAATAATAACCCACATCATGGTGACATCATTTCATGGTTAGGCACATTAACAAACCTCACGTTGGTGACATCCTTTCATGGTTAGGCACATTAACAAATCTCCCGTTAGTGACATCCTGTCATGGTTAGGCACATTAACAAACCTCACGTTGGTGACATCTTGTCATGGTTAGGCACATTAACAAACTTCACGTTTGTGACATCCTGTCATGGTTAGGCGCATTGATAAACCACATCATGGTGATATCTTGTCATGGTTAGGCACATTAACAAATCTCACCTTTGTGACATCTTGTCATGGTTAGGCACATTAACAAACTTCACGTTGGTGACAACTTGTCATGGCTAGGCACATTAATAAACCGCATCATGGTGACAACTTGTCATGGTTATGCACATTAACAAACCACATCATGGTGACATCTTGTCATAGTTAGGCACATAAACAAATTTCACGTTGGTAACATCTTGTCATAGTTAGGCACATAAACAAACCACATCATAGTGACATCTTGTCATAGTTAGGCACGTAAATACATTTTTCGTTGGTGATAGCTTGTCATGGTTAGGCACATTAACAAACCTCACGTTGGTGACATCTTGTCATGGTTAGGCACATTAACAAACCGCATCATGGTGACAACTTGTCATGGTTAGGCACATTAACAAACCACACGTTAGTGACATCTTGTCATGGTTAGGCACATTAACAAACCTCACGTTTGTGACATCTTGTCATGGTTAGGCACATTAACAAATGCATCATGGTGACATCTTGTCATGGTTAGGCACATTAACAAACCACATCATGCTGACATCTTGTCATGGTTAGGCACATTAACAAACTTCACGTTTGTGACATCTTGTCATGGTTAGGCATATTAACAGACTTCTTGTTGGTGACATCTTGTCATGGTTAGGCACATTAACAAATGCATCATGGTGACATCTTGTCATGGTTAGGCACATTAACAAACCACATCATGGTGACATCTTGTTATAGTTAATCACATTAACAAACTTCTCGTTGGTGACAACTTGTCATGGTTAGGCACATTAACAAACTACATCATGGTGACATCTTGTCATAGTTAGGCACATTAATAAATTTAACGTTGGTGACATCTTGTCATAGTTAGGCACATTAACAAACCACATCATGGTGACTTCTCTCATAGTTAGGCACGTAAATAAATTTTTCGTTGGTGATAACTTGTCATGGTTAGGCACATTAACAAACCTCACGTTGATGTCATCTTGTCATGGTTAGGCACATTAACAAACCGCATCATGGTGACAACTTGTCATGGTTAGGCACATTAACAAACCACACGTTAGTGACATCTTGTCATGGTTAGGCACATTAACAAACCTCACGTTTGTGACATCTTGTCATGGTTAGGCACATTAACAAATGCATCATGGTGACATCTTGTCATGGTTAGGCACATTAACAAACCACATCATGCTGACATCTTGTCATGGTTAGGCACATTAGCAAACCTCACGTTGGTGACAACTTGTCATTGTTAGGCACATTAATAAACATCACGTTGGTGACATCTTGTTATGGTTAGGCATATTAACAAACCACATCATGGTGACATCTTATTATAGTTAGTCACATTAACAAACTTCTCGTTGGTGACAACTTGTCATGGTTAGGCACATTAACAAACTACATCATGGTGACATCTTGTCATAGTTAGGCACATTAATAAACCACATCATGGTGACATCTCTCATAGTTAGGCACGTAAATAAATTTTTCGTTGGTGAGAACTTGTCATGGTTAGGCACATTAACAAACCTCACGTTGATGTCATCCTGTCATGGTTAGGCACATTAACAAATCACATCATGGTGACAACTTGTCATGGTTAGGCACATTAACAAACTTCACGTTGGTGGCAACTTTTCATGGTTAGGCACATTAACAAACTTCTCGTTGGTGACAACTTGTCATGGTTAGGCACATTAACAAACTACATCATGGTGACATCTTGTCATAGTTAAGCACATTAACAAACCTCTCGTTTGTGACATCTTGTCATAGTTAGGCACTTTAACAAACCACATCATGGTGACATCTTGTCATAGTTAGGCACGTAAAGAAATTTTTCGTTGGTGATAACTTGTCATGGTTAGGCACATTAACAAACCTCACGTTGGTGACATCTTGTCATGGTTAGGCACATTAACAAACCTCACGTTGGTGACAACTTGTCATGGTTAGGCACATTAGCAAACAAGAATGCATAATGCATTCGATACACTTTTGTCACCATACACTGCCTGCATTTTGCGATGAATGTCAACTGGTCGACGTCCAGATTGTTAGAAACCGAAATACTGCTCGCTGATCAACTCTGGATGGATCCAGCATCACACCCACCATGTTTTCAACGGTCTGCTGAGGAATCTATGAGTTGGATGATAATGACATTTTGCAAACTTGACTGGTTGTATGTTCTGTGTACACCAGAAGTGACATCATCATGCGTATTGTACGTATGGACATTTGTTGTAGTTTGGTTCTGTTTAATTTGAACACGCCTCATGTATAAATGTATATATATATATATATATATATATATATATATATATATATATATATATATATATATATTTATATATTTCAGTTCATTTCATCCCGTAACCCATCAGGTCGTTGGGCACACTTGAAGGCACTCCCAAAATCCCACGCCAATTTTTTATCTGTTTGCCGCCGCCTGTCGTATCTCACCTGGACGAAGGCTTGACCACTCAGTGATGTTGTCCACCCACCTCTTCCTTTGACGTCCTCGCCCTCTCTGTCCCGGTACATATATATATAGTCCTGACGCGCTTACACCTCAAATGGCTCAACAAACACCTTGAACAAAGCCACCACCTCCAAGAAAGCCAATGTGAATTCAGAGCCGGAAGAGGAACAATGGAAATGATCTTTGCAAATCGTCTATTACAAGAGAAGTGTCGGGAACAAAACCAGGCTTATACACCACATTTCTTGATTTGACAAAGGCATTTGATACAATAAAAAGAGGAGGGCTGGGAATGATTATGTCCAAGTTTCGCTGCCCCAACAAGTTCATAACTATGGTGGAACAGCTACACGAAGGCAGGTGTGCTGGTGTAATGGACATTGGAAAAACCTCTAAAACTGTAACGTAACAAACAGAGTAAAACAAGGATGTGTACTCGCCCTGACCATGTTCAGCATGATGTTCGTGCCCACGATGACAGATGCCTCTAGATCGCTGGTTCTTTGCCTACCCATAAAGTACCGCACGGATGGCAAGATACTCAACCCCAGACGAATGAAGGCCAAAACCAAAGTGGCTGGCGACATAAGCATAGATCTTATGTTTGCTGATGACTGCGCTCTGAACAGCAACTCAGAACTGAACATGCAAGTGGTAATGGACCGGTTCTCTGCCGCATGCGAAAATTTTGGCCAGACTACAAATGCCAAGAAAACAGAGGTTATGTACCAACCAGCAGCAGACATGCCATACACAAAACCAAAAACTACAGTCAGCGGGCAGACACTGAGTGTGGTAGACAAATTCATCTGGGCAGCACGCTGTGATAATGAGGTGGCAAGCAGAATAGCAAGGGCCAGCACATCCTTTGGTAGAATGCGCTCGATGGTGTGGGAACGTCGTGAAATCAGCTTCAAGACCAAACTTGAAGTCTACCATGCCACCATCATTCCAACCCTACTCTACGCCAGCGAATACTGGACTGTATACTTTGGACATGCAAGGAGATTAAACCACTTCCACACAGGTTGCCTGAGGCGAATATTTCAAATTCGATGGCAAAATCGTATCACTGACATCGAAGTTCTTTCGAGGACTGACATGCCCAGTATCCAGGCACTGCTAGAAACAGCACAACTAGGATGGGCCGTAAGTCTCCCAAAGAAGCTACTCTACGATGAGCTGAGAGAGGGATGGCGCGAGAAAGGGCGCCCAAAGAAACGTTCTAAAGACAGAATGAGGGACTCACTGAAAAGTTGCCAGATAGATATAACCACCTGGAAGTGTCTAGCGCAAAAAAGATCTAACTGGAGAAGCGCAGTCAGAGCGGGTGTAACTGAAGACCACCGAGTTGTGAAAGCCCAAAGAAGACGCGAGACCCGGAAATCACGAGCAGCTGGAACACCCCCCCCCCCCCCCCTCTACTGACCTCGTGTGTCGTTTATGTAGCAGATGTTTTCGTGCCCGCATTGCCCTGTTCAGCCACACGTGCATCCACACCCAACAGGGAAAACTGTGACAAGGATGATGTCGACGGTCCTCATCGACAACGATGGACAGCTGTTATTTTATTATTATAATACATAAATATATAGATAGGTCTATTTGTCAATACTGTCATATTTTCCATAATATGCCCTGTCTCTCTGTCAATACTGACATTTCTTCCAATCTGCCAACCCTATCACACTTGTCGATATTTATGTCAACTATGACCTATCTTTATACCTATCTGTTAATGCTGTCACATCTCTGCGTATATATGCTATGAATGAGCTTCATAGTCGTATGAGATCACATCCTGAGGAACAAGTCTGACACTGTCGCATCTTCGCTTGAAATGGCAACTCTTACTTGATGATAGCCAGATCAAAAGTTGGACATTGAAGGAATCAAACAAACGCCAGACAAAATCGCTCATAAGGACTAATTGATAATGAAATGAACAAGACGATTTCAGGAAAAAAGAGAAATTCAAGAAAGAACAGGATTGTTAAAAAATGTATACAGCTACAGTGTTCTCCTCATGGAGCGGGTTGGAGGAGAGAGGTATGCTTGATGTGGGTAATTATAGAGTGGAGGAATGAATGCCGTTAGCAACAACAGTCGCTGTATAAAGTGCAGGCTATGTTTTTGTTGTTTCATCCCGGAAGGAACATGTCTTTTTTTAAACGAAACAAACTCTCGGATATCGATTATGTGAATTTGATGCGATCGCGTAGTATGTCCTTTACAAACTGTACCTGTCAAGTTAAAGATTGAGAATAGATTTCCGTGAGCTAATGAAGCCATTGGAACACTGATACATCATCAAATGCCTTTCATAGCTTCAGTTAGAGAATGTGGAAGGGATGGGGGCAATATCTACAGTTGTCTACCTTGCCAGAAAGTATATGTAAAAGTATTTATATATTATTGTAGATGATGTTGCTGTGGCACTTTGTTTTACACGAAGAGGTTGCTAGCATCATACGCAACTCTACTTAGTTGTATTTTATGGCACGTATATTCGGGAGTGGGGGGGGGGAGGGGTAGTGAGGTCTGGGCTGGACGTCCCGCTCGTTAAAGGAAAGTGAAGCGTTTTATAAAGCCTCTCCTTTCCAGGTGTAGAGATCGCCGCTGGATTCACTGTTCGGCTTGCCGTTCCGGAGCTTCCATGCCAATGGCATCTTCTACATTATTGTGTCCCCAGCAACACTTTCATGAGGCCTCTCCTCCCCCCCCCCCCCCCCCGTTATTACAGAGCCTGTTGTGGGACGCGACCGAGTACCCGGCTGTATAACTGGATAGCCAGATTGGGCTCATTAGCCTTTGTTAGCAGCCAATCAAAGAGAAGGTAAACTCTGACTCTAAGCCCGGGTAGACGAAGCTCGTTAGCCTGTTCAGGCAGTTCGCCTAGGAGAGAAGAAACTCTGATTTTAAACCCACAAATCCCAGAGAGTTTTGGCTAGTCTTGGGACGATAAGAGTATCATAGGATGCCTCGAGTAACTAGCATCCGCGGGCAACGACTCCACTGCCTTGTGAAAACCTTGGGAGAGGGTAGGGCTACGGGAGTAAGCCCAGACAGAAAATCCGGAGTGGTGGCACCTAAGGCGGATGGTTTCAAAATTGCGAACTCATTCCGGCATCTCCTGCAGCTGAGCTAGTGCCGAATTGTTCTGCCTGCTTTGCATTCCTTTGGATTACACTAGCGAGGCAGAGAGAAGGATCCTACAGTTTAAGCAGCCCGGGGTCTCCATATTCAGCGTCCAGGAGTACGTAAGTGTTGTGATTGTAATTGTGCATATCTGGTTCAAGATGGCGATACTTTTCAAACCAGCCCAAGTAGTGTTTTTCTGCATGAATTATTCACTACACACGCTGACCCAGGTAACATGGAACTCATTTCTATCTGTGTCCTTCGTCGTTCTGAAGCCTGTCCTTACTAGTAGTAATGATGCAGAATATCTGCCTGTCAATCGAACTGTGCAACATGAAAGTAATAGCAGCAGTTTAAACTCAACCCAATCCGCTAAAATAATACATTTAATTTGGCCTTGAAGATGCAATCATCAAACACTTACATTTAAGATGCCATCATCAAACACTTACATTTAATATGCCATCATCAAACACTTACATTTAAGATGCAATCATCAAACACTTACATTTAAAATGCAATAAAATACTTACATTGAAGATATAATCCAATACTTACATTTAAGATACACTCAATTACTTACATTGAAGAAACAATCAAATACTTACATTGAAGATACAATCCAATACGTACATTGAAGTAACAATCAAATACTTACATTGAAGAAACAATAAAATACTTACATTGAAGAAACAATCAAATACTTACATTGAAGATACAATCCAATACGGACATTGAAGATACAATCTTCTTCTTCTTCTTCTTCTTCTGCGTACACAGTCAGACAGTAACCATTATTGTTTCGAAAAAAGCGGCGGTCATCCTGAGGCTCTCGCCACTGCCATAGAGCTTGTCTTGCAGTTCCACTGGTAATGGCCACATCTGCTCTCTCTGATCCTCGTATGTCGGGCAGTTCTGCAGCAGATGTTCAGTGGTCATTTTACCAGTACCGCACGGGCATTCGTCGGTACACCCTATCTTCAATTTGTTGAATAGGTGGTACCTCAGTCTGTTGTGGCCAGTGCGAAGTCTGAAGACAACGACCTGCTCTCTTCGGTTCAACTGGTAATAGGCATCGTTTTTGGTGTAACCAGTATGTTCGGTTTCCCATTTGGTCATGTATCTGGCTTTGATAAGCCGTTTTGACTCTTCGTACGTCATACTGGTATCTGTTTGTGGTAGTCTTGCACCTTCTTTTGCCAGTCTGTCTGCCTCCTCGTTGCCTTGGATGTTGCAGTGTGACGGGACCCACTGTACCACTACCCTTTTTGGTGCGGACTGCTGGCACAGTTTGTAGAGTGCTGCTCTTAGGTCATTAAGCTCAGTGTTTTTCTGGCTTTTTAGCGCTGTGACTACTTCGAGAGCATCTGTCAGCAGAACTATATGGCTCTCATTTTCACTGTGTGTCACCATTTCTTCCACTGCCGCCCTCAGTGCCTCTGCCTCCGCTCTGAAATTGCTTGTGTACTTACCAGTAGCGAATGACAGTGTTATTTGTCTGCCATTTGGTAGGTTCAGGAATGCTCCTGCCCCTCCGTTCTGTGTAGTGTTTGTTACAGAACCGTCGGTGTATGCATGGGTCCAGTCCATGCTTGGGTAGCTTTTCGTTATGAAGCTTAGGGTAGTGTCTCTCCTTTCTTTTTCAGTCTGGCAGTTTTTGTTTGCAATACCTGGTATATTTTCTACCACCTCTGGAAATATATCCTGCCTCCAGGTAGGTTTTCGTACAGTAGTGATGGGTTTTGGTGTTGTTTGTGCGTTTGTGGGATCTTCGTGCATCTTTGCTTTGGCTATTTCTGCAAAGTTTCTCCGCTTTAGTTTCCCATTTCCCAAATTGTTTAGTCTCTGGTACATTGGATGGTCCGTCAGTCTTCGGAGTTTCTCTGACTGCAGCTGGGCTCTGCAGTCTCTTCTATCGGTCATGGATTGCAGTTTTGTAATCTTTTCAAGTTCTACAATTGGCGTTGACTTCATGCCACCTGTTATAATTCTCATGGCTTGGTTTTGAAGTTTGTTAACTTTATCGAAGTTCGCCTTCGCTGCTGTTGTCCATGCCGCAATGCCATACTCGAGAACTGGTCTCACTCTTCCAGTGTACAGTTTCTTTAGTATGCCTTCGTCTGCTCCCCAGCTTGTGCCAGCAAGTTTCCTCATGATTGCCATTCTTTCTCTGGCTTTCATTCGGTTTCTCTCAATCTGACTTTTCCATGTCATGCGCCGATCAAATGTGACTCCCAGATAGGTTGGGTTGTCGTTTGGCTGTAGGATTTTGCCATTTAGACTTAATTTGGTACTTTGGGGTTTTAATGAAAGCGAGAATATTGTGCACGTGGTTTTCTCCTCGTTTATTTTGACCGAAGATACAATCAAAAACTTACATTTTAGTTTCAATGTTCCACAGATAAAGGTCCAAATGAAGAAGCTCTGTTTACATTTGGAGGTTCCAAAAAAGCTGGGTCAGCTACTTACTAAAGGTCCGATGGAATGTGCCAAGTTGTCTGCAAGTGACGTCTCGAATGTACCGAGACTACACGGTACTAAGTGACGTCAGTACTACACAATGCAGCACAAATTAGTTGTGAGAAGTTGCAGAGTTGTAAGAATAATCCACAATGATTGATAACATATTTGACAAACCTAGAAAATATAGGCGGGCAAACTTAGAAAATATAGGGAGTCAAATCTAGAAAATGAAATAATCTAGTAAGCATCTACGCATGATGAGAATCACATCATTTTGTCTCCTTGATCGTCGGTATGTAGGACGTTCAATGGCGTTGCGATCTATCAATATGATGTGGTTTCTTCCCAAGCAGGCACAGGATATATTTATATTTCAACAAATAATTCTCCGCCTTGTAATGTAGCTGGGGACAGCCAATGGTCGTAGAAGCAACCCCATAATAGGGGTGCACGAAACCGCTTTAGTGCGGTTTGCATGAATGTCCATTCATAATACACGAAGTCTAACTAGAGAAGAGCAAGTCATCATCTTCAGACTAAGAACCGGGCATAACAGACTCAAGGGTCATCTTCACAACAAAATGAGGATTGGGACAGATGACAGGTGCCCATGTGGGGAGCATATCATGACCGTCGAACACATCCCGCAAAGCTACATGTTCACGCAGGAAAAGAGAGAACAATACTAGCCTCGTGAGACGGATATGAGACAAAAGCTGAATGGAAACCGGAACCTTGATCTGAGGATGAACGAAGAAGAAGAAGAAGAAGAAGAAGAAGAAGAAGAAGAAGAAGAAGAAGAAGAAGAAGAAATAATACACGAAGTCTGAGACGGCGGATGAATCTTGAAGGTCCATTGCTCCTAAGCAGAACTGCAAAGTGTGTGGCACACAAGAGCTGTATCGGGATAGAAATGATAATAACGACTAACCACTGTGGAAGAGATAGGGGCCTCACCATGTATGCACAAGCAACAGAATTACACATTATTAAATACAGTTGCGCAGATACTCGCAGTCCCCTGTGCAAAAATGTTATGTACACATTAACAGCGAGGAGTCCCTTTCTCTAGTGAGTAAGACGGTTCATAATTAAGAATGATTTTCAAATTCTGAGGAAAGGAAATTTTCTAAGATGGATCACATAAAAACTCAAAGGAAAAGGTTACACATTGAAACTTTGGAATGTTGGAATTTTGAAATAAGAAGAATAAAATGATAATTTAATTTCAAAGGCCAGTGCTATGTAACTTGATATATTGGGTGTGGCAGAGCCAGGAGTTACAGAAGCCGGATACACGAGGAAATGTCGATATACATTAATACATCCTGGAGGAGGTTACATGAATAATCGTGTTCAGCAATAATCTGGAAAAATATGTGTGTTGATATAAGACACACAATGATTTAATAATGCTGCTGAAGGTGTGGGCTTAACTATTCCATGTCGACATTTTATAAATAAATACACTAGCTCAAGAACGCAGTGATGAAAATATAGAAGAGTATTATGAGAAGTTACAACAGACCATCAACCCAATAAATTCGTATGATAGTAATGGAAGATATGAAGAACCAAAATCAGAAACGGCAAAATAAGAATATAAGAGACGTGTTCAAATGAAGCCCGACACAGTGGATTTATTACAACCACGTGAAAGGAACATCAGCAGATGTGGCAGAATTAAACAAAGCAATTGCTATGAAGCAAGCCTGCAACGGGGTACGTTAATAAAAGTCGTCATAGGCATTCAGACATGCATCCCACTGCTTGGGTAGACGATGGATACCATCAGATACAAATAACTATGGTTGCTTATTGAACCATTTGGTCACCAAGGCATGACGTATGCCTCGGAGTCGAATCGTTATCTCTCTAGAAATTTGTTTAAGGGTCCGAGCAAATGAAAGTCTCTTGGTGACAGATCGAGGCTATAGACTGGGTGTGACTGAACTTCCTACCTTTTGCTAATGCTTCCTGCACAATTCATCACTCTCAGCTTCGCAACACAGCAAGGGGTTCAAGCTTCACCGCACGTGTTTTTCTTTATAGTGATTGGTCAACATCTGTGGGACCCATTATGAACACACCTTCCGACACGTCAGTTTCTTCCTAACCAAACATTTGAACTGCCCCAAGCGACACAGTGAATGCCTCTGCGAACATAAGCTCCGAAGACGGTCCATCCGTATTGCTGCATCAATGGCTTCTTCTGTTGCAGCAATATGCGCCTGAACTGGTCGCGGAAGATCTTTCGTTACCTCACGTCATTCCCGAAACAGCCACGTTCAGCCCTTCACTGATGTCTTCGAACACTTTTGTCGCCATAAACTGCTTGCTTTGGGATGAATGTCTACTGGTCGACATCCTTCAGCTGTTAGGAACTAAATCACCCCTGGCTGATCAACTCTGGATGTCTCCGTATCACACAGACAATTTTCTGAAAAATCTGCAGCAGAACCCATGAATGCGAGGACAATGAACAACTATACACTTGTTCGTTAGTATGTGCTTATTATGTCATATGTGTCATCATCATACTTCTCGCGCGTATGCCCACGTGAAGCAGCACGAGCGGGTTCAATTTTATCACGACTCATAATAGAGCATTTTGGACTGGGCGAAAGAAACGACAGAAGAGATAAGATGATACATTTTTGTGAAGAGAATCATTGAATTATTTGTAATACTTTTTTCAGTAATTTCCCCAAAAAATATTTTACACTTGGGAAAGTCCAACGTATATAGTAAGAAATTAGACTGACTTTATATAATAAAGGAAAGACTATACAACATAGTATCGCAATGGCAAACATTTATTCAAGTGAAAACATAAATTTTGATCACAATCCTGCAATTGAAATGTCCATCAGACGGAAAAACACATAAAGAAGATATTTAAAAAGGAGCCACATATACATCAATCAGCATTAAAGCAGCCATATATTTAACATAAATATCTTGTGAAAGTAAAATATAAGTATGATAACTTACTGTCAGAATGTATGAAACAATACGAAATAAAACGCAAGAAATAGAGAACATAAACACTGAATGGAACTGTCTTCTTCTTCTTCTGCGTACACAGTCAGACAGTAACCATTATTTTTTCGAAAAAAGCGGCGGTCATCCTGAGGCTGTCGCCACTGCCATAGAGCTTGTCTTGCAGTTCCACTGGTGATGGCCATATCTGCTCTCTCTGATCCTCGTATGTCGGGCAGTTCTGCAGCAGATGTTCAGCGGTCATTTTACCAGTACCGCACGGTACTGTTGAATAGGTGGTACCTCAGTCTGTTGTGGGCAGTGCGAAGTCTGAAGACAACGACCTGCTCTCTTCGGTTCAACTGGTAATAGGCATCGTTTTTGGTGTAACCAGTATGTTCGGTTTCCCATTTGGTCACGTATCTGGCTTTGATAAGCCGTTTTGACTCTTCGTACGTCATACTGGTATCTGTTTGTGGTAGTCTTGCACCTTCTTTTGCCAGTCTGTCTGCCTCCTCGTTGCCTTGGATGTTGCAGTGTGACGGAACCCACTGTACCACTACCCTTTTTGGTGCGGACTGCTGGCACAGTTTGCAGAGTGCTGCTCTTAAGTCATTAAGCTCAGTGTTTTTCTGGCTTTTTAGCGCTGTGACTACGGCGAGAGCATCTGTCAGCAGGACTATATGGCTCTTATTTTCATTGTGTGTCACCATTTCTTCCACTGCCGCCCTCAGTGCCTCTGCCTCCGCTCTGAAATTGCTTGTGTACTTACCAGTAGCGAATGACAGTGTTATGTTTCTGCCATTTGGTAGGTTCAGGAATGCTCCTGCCCCTCCGTTCTGTGTTGTGTTTGTTACAGAACCGTCGGTGTATGCATGGGTCCAGTCCATGCTTGGGTAGCTTTTCGTTATGAAGCTTAGGGTAGTATCTCTCCTTTCTTTTTCAGTCTGGCAGTTTTTGTTTGCAATACCTGGTATATTTTCTACCACCTCTGGAAATATATCCTGCCTCCAGGTAGGTTTTCGTACAGTAGTGATGGGTTTTGGTGTTGTTAGTGCGTTTATGGGATCTTCGTGCATCTTTGCTTTGGCTATTTCTGCAAAGTTTCTCCGCTTTAGTTTCCCATTTCCCAAATTGTTTAGTCTCTGGTGCATTGGATGGTCGGTCAGTCTTCGGAGTTTCTCTGACTGCAGCTGGGCTCTGCAGTCTCTTCTATCGGTCATGGATTGCAGTTTTGTAATCTTTTCAAGTTCTACAATTGGCGTTGACTTCATGCCACCTGTTATAATTCTCATGAATGGAACTGTCTAAAAACAAGTATACTTAAGCCGATTGAAGATAAGAAAAAATGAAGTATGGATGACACATGATATCTTAAGTAAAATGAAGGAAAGAAAGAAAGCCAAAAACACTCCAGAATACAACGTACTGAACAATGCGATATGGTCTTTACGCCGATGTGCTAGAAACCGGATCTATTACAAATTTAAGGTAATTTATGACTTGTATGGAGGCAGCGTGTCCTAGGGGTGGAACATTCGTTCCACGATCCCAACGCATCCGGTTCTAATAACGCCCGCGTCCAGTTTGCCAGACCAATATCCCCTACATGGAAAGCCTAAGCACCATGTCATGACGTCACGGCCTTGGTTACAATTGTTTCGCGATCGCATTGAACGGTATGGTTACCTCAGGAATTGTTTAATTGAAACCGGAATATAGAAATGGATATTTTATTTCGATGTTATTAATACTTTTATTTACTATTTTTTGTATATGAAATGCAGAATTAAGTTAATCCCAGCAAAGTTAACATGGACGCTTACTCGATTTTTAAGAAACAATAATTTTGTTAATCTTGATATCAAGAGCGACTTGAATATGAGTCTTGTCCATAATTAAACATAAAAACTGGTCTTCAGACTGCAACGTTTCAAACCATTGGATGCATGCAAATAACAACAATAACATATACGACCAAGCTTTATTATTGCACGTACTTTAGTTTTATTTTACAACACAGGTAGTTAAAGGTAATGGTTTTAAACCACAATATCAAATTGAAGACTAGGGCAAACAAGAAAAAGCTCGTATGTGGTAATTCTGAGCACAAGCAACATGTGCACTACATATTTATAGTTTGGTTGAGAGCTAGTTATCAGAAATACATATGAACTAATTTTCGCTGAGTATTTTCATTACAAGGGGAATTACAAGATGTCGTTTATTGATTATATTGAAAAATAGTCTTTCGAAATCAACAGAAACAAGTTTTTGGATGACAATATATGTATGTATTACAATATCAAGTACATCACGTTGAGGATACAGAAGACCTCTGTCCAATTCTTGTGTTAGTTCATACTGGCTTTGTGTGACATTCATATCAATACCATCAACTTTCAAGTACAACTTACAGAAAGTGCATTTCAATGTCTTTATAGTTGAAAATGTACAATATCCTGCGACGTATGTTAAAATGGGGATAAAATCAATGAGATTCTGCAAATCCTCGTCAGTAACAATTATTATTCCCTTACAGAATGGAAGTGATTCATCTCTAACATCTTTGCTAAATTCAGCAACTTCATTTTGATCTACATCAACATGACATTTCTCATACTTTGCTGAATTTATTTTCAGAGGGTTAATACTCTGCAAGTGAAGTTTGCTTTCCGTTTCAAAGATCTGTTGTAAAGAAATTTAGTACCTACCTACGTTCCAGGGCATCTGTTTGAATTTTTCCTGTTAAAATATGAAAATCCCAACTCTTCTGCACAATATGAGGTTAGCTCTAATATTGCATGTGTTGTGTATCTTAAAGAATTAAATGCTTCTCTAGTCATAACTCCTGTTGTATACTTGCTGGCCCTCCTTCTGTGCAGCCAGTTACAAAACTGATTTAAGAAGGTCGGCTGCAATGGATCTCCAACGTTCTCTGTCTCTGGTCTTCAAAGGCATTAATTCTCCCCTTCAACTGTTTATTTATTGTCCACGTTTCAGCAGCATCATACATTAAGGACGAATAAAAATTACATTTCTAATGTTGATCTCTGCCATTCTTTACTCCTGGTGTTGTCTAAATCAATAACCATCAGGTCACTGTGTCCTCATATCCCTGAAAATTCTTTGTTTTCTCCACCTCTGATTTTAGTATTTCTGGTCCTTCATTATTCTGTACCTGTGGCTTGTGTACTTTGTTTTCAAAGAAAAGTTCACTGGCATATTCTGCCCACTTCTTTTAAAATATCATCTTCGTAAAATATAATTTGCTAGCTCTGTTTTTAGTCTAACCAACCACTTCCCATTTCATTTTCTCATACATAGGTCTACCTTTCTTATTGTGCGCAACCATTATCTTACTGACATTTTTCCTAAATCCATTTATCATTTGCCAATCTACACAACCTACAAATGTTCTGAGGTGCCATAAACCTTCTTCCTAAAAATAAAAATAAACAAATGTTGCATGTACCCTTTCACAGAATTGGATCAATCTATCCCCTATTTCGTTTGCTGGACATGTTCATATTTTCTTTTTTGTTTATTCTCTTCATGTCCTAGCTAATTGTATAGAACTTTCAATTGATTTCCTACTCTAGTAGAAAACAGTGTTTTATAATTATTTGAAAATGGATTTAATAAATAAATATGTTAAAACGTTTCACTCACTCCGGCATTATCAGTTGGAGTGAAGTTTCTCTGCTTAAGGCTCTTATCAAATCTTTTCGAAACAGTGCATCGTCTGGGAGCTTAAAAACCGAAACACGTGGGCCATTTGTATAATTACCACGACAGACTGGAGCAGCACAGTGATAAGGCATCGTCAACGACGACTTCGATGAAATATAGACTAGTCTAAATTATACTAAACACGTTTAAATTATGATTACGTTCTGACTAGGCAAGAACACAGATGTTGGTATGAATTGAAAGATCGCAGACAGAAAACTTGTCACGGACGTCTGTTGTCTACGTCATGACTTATGCACATTGTTGTGCTTTGACCTTTTATCTGTAGGGGGTGTTGACCAGACACGGGTTATTTTTCTCGGTGCTATCGCTCCTCCACGTACGGGTACGGAAAGTAATAGCAACTACCACACTACACACCAGCCTAGAAAATTAGGTTCGCGGTTGTAAAAGGCGATGTTCTTCAAAGGACGTGCTACTTACATTTTTAATTACTTGGGAAAGAAACACAACACGAAATTTATAGAAGCAGAAATAAAACATCTGTCAATAAAGTCAATGCTGGCACAGAGAGTGGGATGCATTAAGAGCAAGAACAGCGACACTTTACTGGATGGGAAGATATCAAACAGGTGGGCGGAATATGTAGGTGGACTGTTCGGCAATAGGCCGAGGTGACAACCCTTTACAATTTCCTCAGATCAGAAATAGAGAAAACAATGCAAGATGAGCAAATGGAACGCAGTAAGCATGAACACAATAAATATAGAAATGATAGAAGCTCTAGAGAAATGGGTGATAGATCAAATCACTGATCTCTGTAATAACATCTACAAATCTGGATCTACATATATCGAGCGACCTGCTTACATCTATTTTTATAACACTAAACGAGAATCCTTGTGCAACCGAATGTTCAGATTGTAGACTAATCAGGCGGATGAGTCACGCTGTTAAGATACTGCTTAAACTTATACAGGCGATAGATACAAGTTAGTTATCCATCGCAAGCTGTAATGGCTACACTTGATGATGCAGCTTGCGCTGTATTTGGATTATAGTGTGGAAAAGGCTGCGCTGGTCATCAACCTCACTCTCTGGTCCCGAGCTACATTGGACCAGTGGCAAGACATATGTCAAAACGACTGGAGGTAATTCAGGATGCATGTACTCTGAGTCCATCTCTTTGAGACCAAGGGTGGCTTGAATCTGTAGGCTCGAACCAACTCCGTTTCCGTTCATTGTTTGGAGAGGTCAGTGCCTTGCCTCTCGACCACAGCGACCCCTGAGAGGCGAAACGTTATTAGACAACAAAGTTCAGAAGGAAATTAATTCAGATAGATGAGCGAAACGCAACGAATCCGTCATCCATGGCCTCGGTAGCGCATGGTCCTTTACGGCACAATGGTGATTGTGGGGCTTTTGGGGTGACCACAAGCAGTCTGCCCAT
This sequence comes from Ariolimax columbianus, assembly GCA_036924085.1. Classification (NCBI taxonomy): domain Eukaryota; kingdom Metazoa; phylum Mollusca; class Gastropoda; order Stylommatophora; family Arionidae; genus Ariolimax; species Ariolimax columbianus. Next base: position 25,750,865 of record JAVGWX010000013.1, on the reverse strand, counting down.
GGAGATCATGGCTGTTTCGAAGGCGATGGTCTGACTAGAATCAATGAGGGCATCGCATGTGTGTATTCTCAGCGATTCGTTGAGGATGCTCAGGAATGTGCAACAAGCTTGTGGGTGGTGCCAATGGTTGAATTCGATAGGTCGGTCAAAGTTACAGAGAATCACCTCACCTTCATACTCATTTCGGGATATGCAGGTGCTGAAGCCAGTGAGAGAGCTGACAGATCGGAGCTTTCCATTTGGACTGGTTAATTCGTTCGTTTTGTGTGTCTTCTTCCGTCCGATTATCCTGGAATGGACACCGGCAATATTAATAGCACTACGCTTAAACATGTGTCATGTTTCACGGTTTAGTTCACACGGCTGAACTTCACGAGATTGGTGCCCTTCGCCCTAGCTGAAGACAGTGTCAGTTTTGTTGTATGGAATTTAGACACAACTATAATTAACTGCCACCTGGAGAGAGATGAACTCCGTCAGGTGTGTAACGGCCCAAGACACACCGATGCTGTATGGCGGGAGCTGGTACTACAAACTGCAATAACGGTGCCTCAACGACTTCTAGGCTATGGCACTGATGACGATGAACACTTTGCTGAAAATAATACTGGAAGGAAAGATGGCGGAAAATCGTGCCAGATGCTGTTGCTGCTGTTGTTGTTAATGCCGCTCGTACTTGAGTTAGGTAAGGTAATCTTGACGACTTTCTTTGATGGTGAGTTACAGTTACTCTCCTCACATACCGAGGAGTACTTGACATGGTAGACCGGAGTCCTCCTGACTGTTATTCAATGCTGAGTTCCCAACATGCTCAACACTATGGGGGAATCACAGTTCACATTGTCAATTCGTTAACTCAACTGCTGCGAAAAAGTCTTTTTCCAGGAAGAACTGCTTTGGAGTGAGAGGTGGTGGTCTTGATCAATGTTTTACCTGACCCTGACTAACATTGTCTGATAAGTATTCTTTTCACTGACCGGACATTAGTATGACTCTATAAGATGAGAAAGGGGGGGGGGGGAGGGGGCGGTGAAAAAAAGGAGGGGGGATAACATTAAACGATGGACAGAGCAAGTCTGGCAATTTGAATCACCAAGGCAAGTGACAGAAGCCGTTGGAGAGGAGATACATAGCAGTCAATCTTCACTGTGGACATGACACTTGAACTGAACTGAACTAAATTGTCGAGCAAGGCACCAATGCAGAACTAGACACAAAGGCTGAACAAGCAGTAACATATCTCACCTTGCTGAGACTATTGTGAAAAGATAAGAACAAATCCCTTAAAACTAAGAAAACAGTGTAAGTAGCATCTCCTTTACAGAACGTCACTTCTGACAACCGGTAACATGTGTAAAGGTTATTGACAGGTGTGCAGTACGGTAGTCAGCCATTACTTTCCGTACGTGGAGGGTTGGTCGGAATCGAGAAAAAAACTCGTGGAAAAAATTAGACACGGCGAGATTCTAACCGGGTGCCTTGAGATTGTGAAACTTTTAAGATCAATTTAATGTAAACAGCGATCATCTCTGTGTACTTATGTGCTTGTGAAACATGGACAATGGCTGCTGGTTTGGAGAAAGAAAAAATTGATCAAGATGCTTAGCAGCGAATGACCTGTAGCGGTCAATGACCCAAAGCTGACTGCTAGTGTCAAGACCAGTGACCCAGACCTACCAAGACCATCTCAACCTCCACACAGTGATCCGGAATAACAAGCTACAACAGCCCAGACTGGCTAAGGAGAGAGGATCTCAGAAGGAAGGCTAACCCGATACCCAGACTGGCTAAGGAGAGAGGATCTCAGAAAGAAGGCTAACCCGATACCCAGACTGGCTAAGGAGAGAGGATCTCAGAAAGAAGGCTAACCCGATACCCAGACTGGCTAAGGAGAGAGGATCTCAGAAAGAAGGCTAACCCGATACCCAGACTGGCTAAGGAGAGAGGATCTCAGAAAGAAGGCTAACCCGATACCCAGACTGGCTAAGGAGAGAGGATCTCAGAAAGAAGGCTAACCCGATATAACAAAAATGCCATGCTGAAGTTTGATGTGTCAGACCGAAAAGTGTCAAAATCGCAGACAAGCTGTAAACTACGACACAACGCATGCCGGGGTCCGGACTACATCCTGATGCTTGCAAAGCCCATTTAAAGATGTAGTTTGTGAACGAACAAAGACGAAGAAGTAGTAGTAGAAAAAGAAAAAAAACCAGACAATGGGAATGAGATGCTATAGATCCTTGGAATAACACACAGGGCTCATGTCCCAAATGTCAATGTACGTAGTTTAATCTAACAGTGTACTGGACCTCTAATCAGTTGTAACAACACGGGCACTCCAACGGCGTGGACATGAGTTACTATTAGATGACTTTCCTGGCATGACACTCTGGGAGGCTTTTCCTGACAAAAGAAAGTGAGGCTGCCCTAGGATGTTGCTGGACAGATGATGTTCGAAGTTTGACGAACAAAACTTTGAAAGATAGCTAAAAGCAGGCGATGGACAAACGTCAGTGCCAACAGTGTTCGTGAAGTGGTGAGATGTGATGCCCTTTCGAACTCCTGTTTCGGGAGAGACGAGACGAGACTAGATAACATGGGTAGCCTGGAAGGTTGAATTCGCATGAGGTGACTTAATTGTTCTGTTTATCTATGTGTCCAGTTCATGGTCTTGTTTCCACAATTTTTCGAATGTGATCATTTTTCATTTGTAACTCGAGTTACAAATGAGGGAATGCAAGAACGAATTATAACAGCATTAGGACTTTTTGAAGACCTCTTGGAAACTGTCAAAAGAAGGAAGCTCGCTTAGTACTGTCACATATCGAGATGAAATAATCTTGTAAATACGATCATGCACGGAAAGGTCCAAGGCAGACGACGAAGAGGTCGTCCCAAAAAGAGGTGGGAGAACAACATAAACGAATTTAATCAATCTCCAACCAAAGGAGGCACAGGTATCGATCGTTGACAGAAAAGTACGGCGTGGGATTGTGAGGATGTCTTCATGTATGCCCCAACGGCCTCACTAGTTACGGGATGACTTGACTTGCCTGACATGATTATTTCTCGGTCTTTCTCTTAGTGACGTTGATGGTTGTTCTCAAGCATCTCATCTCACCGGTCGCAATCTTTCTCTCTTTGGTTTTTGTTAATGTCCACATTAGACACAGATAACAGAGTGTTGGTGTGAATATACTGTTGATAAGAAGTCGTTTAGTAGACATTTTATACTATAATATACTATATAACACATTTAAAGAAACTAATATGAAGCATCTTCTTATTTCTGTTACATGATCTCAGATGCATCACAGCGATGGTGCCCAATGGTGTCAAGCGAATGAAACCATCCATGAAAAATACGACAAGCCATTGACTTGAAATATTCTTTTCATTTCTACCCATTTTTAAAACATGGAGCCATTGCCTTGGACCACCCCTTAGACTGGAAGCAATTCGAGTGTTCTTGCATTACTGGTTTCTGTAACATTTAGTTATACGCGATAGCGTTGCTTACCTTTTTAGAAATCCTCTGAAGGTTACCATTTGACCTGTTCTGAGTTTCTAGTAGCTCACAATACGGGGGAAATACTTCATTTAGCCTGACGAAATTTTTTTTTTAACCTTGCCCTCTCGATTGGGAATCCAGGTGGTCGGTTTTCTCCTACAAATTAGCTGTCTGTCTAGCTTTTTCTGAGATTTATGAAACCCCGTAGAAGCCAGCAAGAAGAGACGCGACCTACGGGTGAAACTCACTCAGATTCTTCACAATCCCAGGGTATCGGACACGAATTCCGACTTGTCCAGTTTGGCAGACACGGTGTATTTTAGCTTCGTGAGATTGCTTATCTATGTTCGGAAAGTAATGGCAACCCTCGTATTGCACACCTGCCAAGAAACGTTTAACCGCCAAATAAGTTGGCAGTTGTAAGAAGCGAAATTCTGCAAAGGACATGCTACTAGCTTTTACTTTTATAAAACACATCAATTTGGAAAAAAGGTCAGGTAAAAACGATTTTCCTGCAACCTGTCCATGGTTAATTCATATAAACGAAAGGACTATGTCCTTGGCAAACAAAATACCAACTCTGAGTAAACTGACTTTGGCTTGAATTTGGGAAAAATTTTAGTTTTGTCATTTGTATACATGTCAAAACAATAGAGCATCTGTGGTCGCTGTAGTCAAGAGATTAAGGCACCTGCTTCTCACAGTGATGAACGGAAACGGTGGACGATCGAATCCCGCAAATTTCAAGCGATCTCTGGTCTCACGGGAGGTAAGACCAGAGTGCCTACATCCCGAGTTACCTCCAGCCGTCTCGACCAATAGTCTTGCCACTGATACAAGGTACTCGGGATAAGAGTGAGATTGATGACCAGCGCATTTCTTCCTCACTATAATCCAAATACATCACATTATTTAGATGCAACCATTTGATGTTGTGGCCACCATCGCTTCGCAATGGACAATAACTTTAGAGCAGCACATGAAGGGCAGAACACAGAGCAAATCTGTCAGCATTTCTTGAAAGTTGCTATATAAATTAGCGGTTTCTGTGTTATGTATATTTATTGTGCGTGTGTTTTTTAACGTTAAAACGTCAAAAATGTCTTCTTTTTGTGACATATGACATTGTTACCCTAACGAACTAATCAGGCTAAGTGAGACTACAATACAACCGTCTTTAACGGTGGACTATAAGCTTTGCAGTCACACAAAACTGTGACAGTTGTGCAATGGATGACAACTCACTTTCAGCATTGCAAAAATTAATTATAACTGTTCGTTTTCAAGGATGCATAACAATTGACACTATGACAGCTGGAAGAGCCCCCTAGAGTCAAAATATGGCACTTCGGTACAATAGACGATAATAGTACACTGGGATTGGTTGAAATCGCCAGTAATTATGTTATTACATACATTTTGACAAGATAATATACGTTCTATCGCACATATATCACTTATGTATTTATTCATTGATGCTGGGAAACGGCTTCGGAGAAATATTTTAATGTTTTGTCGCTTGATCTGCAATTAGTTGTAGTTAGTCAGAAGTAGGGGCAGTGCAAAAATCAAACCGTCATGTCAAGTTGTAAAATATAAAACAAGCACTGGGAACATGGTTTATCATCAATTTAGGTTAGCGGTTCTCAAATTTGTCAACACCATTCTCTTCTTTTAGTTTTTTTCATTCGAAGAATCAACTTCGTTGCACACGGTTAAACCCATAAGTGCATTTTTCTTCTCCATATCTTTGGAGAATCGCAGTCCAATGCACAAACTCCTTAGCACTGGCGAGGATCCCGTAATAGATTTGGTCGATTTTTAAACAATATTTGAAACTTTGCCCGGGCAGCGGCCTACTCGTTTTGATTTCAAACAGCCGAGAGATTTTTAACGTGCGTAACACTTCACACGGTAGTTCGATTTCTGCTATCCAGATATCCGGGGAAATACCAGGAAGTCCATGTTATAAAGTTCGGGTCTCCATCGTGATTTGAACCAGCGACCTCCAGCACCCGAGTCCGACGACTTACCTCGAGACCACTTAGTCATCATTGTCTTCCATTGGTATGGTACACTCTATCAGTGTATAAGCTTGAATTCGACTGGTATACATTACTTGAAATATACACTTAATCCTACCTTATGTGGGAATCAATATTTCTGAACGAGGTTGTTGAAATAGTGGGCGCTATGAGGTAAGCTGAGACAGTCTTTCCTGCACGTCTGTACTAGTAAGACCATATTATTGTGAGCTCCCCAAAAATTCCTTGCTGCTAACTTCAAATGAAACTCTTATCTAATCATGTATTATGTTTCTTTGGTTGCCTCATTCTGGTGATGTGTCTAATATCTAGATTTACGTTCATTTTGTTCTTTCAGAAGTCAGTTTGAATATATGTAATGAAAGCAAGTGGCTATCTTCAATATATCAACTGAAAGCAGGTGGCTATCTTCAATATATCAACTGAAAGCAGGTGGCTGGCTATCTTGAATATATCAACTGAAATCAGGTGACTATCATCAATATATCAACTGAAAGCAGGTGGCTATCTTCAATATATCAACTGAAAGCAAGTGGCTATCTTCAATATATCAACTGAAAGCAATTGGCTATCTTCAATATATCAACTGAAAGCATGTGGCTATCTTCAATATATCAACTGAAAGCAGGTGGCTATTTTCAATACATGAACTGAAAGCAGGTGGCTATTTTCAATACATGAACTGAAAGCAAGTGGATATTTTCAATACATGAACTGAAAGCAGGTGGATATTTTCAATACATGAACTGAAAGCAAGTGGATATCTCCAAAACATGAACTGAAATCAAATGGCTAGCTTCCGTACATCTACTGAAAGCTGTTGTTATTAAATTTTCAAAACACAAAACTTTTTGCAGATGATCAGTTTTTGCTGTTCGACAATGAAAATTAACTGCAAAATTCCACGAACGCGCTTGCGTCTACCTGTGCTAAATACAATATGCTAATTAACAAAACAGAAACTGTGAGAATCAGTTGAACATCTGGGCCACTCAATATAAGGTTAAATGATATTGATCTTAAACAGTCCAATGAGTTCAAGTATTGTGGTAGTATTTTTTCGGTAGACTGCAGAATCGACACGGGGAAATTGAGACTAGGTGTCAGACAGCATCTGCGGTTACTTATCAGCTGTCACCACTGCTTAGGCACCCGAGCATTAGTTTAGCAACAAAGCAACAGCTGATAAACAGTGCATTTATACTGACTCTGTGCTACCATGGCGCGTGAAATGAAGTGTTTGAGGTAAGTCATCTGTGTTACCAGGAAAGATAGAATGCGGAATGACGACATTCGAAGTAAGGTCTGCACAACGTCTTGTGCCGAATACATTTTCAGGCAGAAAATAAGTTGGTTTTGTTATCTCATGAGAATGCACCCTCATAATCTTCCACTGATGGCTTACAACGCTGGTAGATCGGGCTACATGGCAAAGGGGCGGTCGCTGGGCAGGTTGATAGATGACATTAGAGTGATTGTACAGCGACACGGACTCACCATTGACCGACGCAACGCACTTGGCGCAGGACAGACGACTTAAGCTCCCCAAGTCGCTTAACGGCACAAGTGGAAAGAAAACTAACTAAATAAGTAATCCAAGTAAATGTTTATGTATAGACACAAATGACATATTTTCAACAGTATATTATTTTGTAATTGACATTTTGAGTCAGGACAGCTGCCGAAGACGGATGTGTCGGACCGAAAGGTGCAAATATCGCAGTCAAGCTGTACACTAGCGACACAACGAATTGGGTTATTCGGACTACATCCTGCTACTTTCAAAGCCTTATGGCAGGTCTTGGTAGCGGGAGATTGAGAACGAACGCAGAAGAAAGAAGAACAAGAGTCAGACAGTAGGAAATGTCATCCTGATATGGGGGGGGGGGGGGGGGGGGGAAACATGCGTTGTGTGGCAACAGTGATTGATACATCTGACCTTGTCCTTGCAGGTGCTGGTAATTTCTGTATGTAGCTTGACCTTGTCCTTGAAGGTGCTGGTAATTTCTGTGTGTAGCTTGACCTTGTCCATGAAGGTGTTGGTAATTTCTGTGTGTACCTTGCCCTTGTCCTTGGGTGTTGGTAATTTCCTTGTGTACCTTGACCTTGTCCTTGAAGGTGTTGGTAATTTCCTTGTGTACCTTGACCTTGTCCTTGAAGGTGTTGGTAATTTCCTTGTGTACCTTGACCTTGTTCTTGAAGGTGTTGGTAATTTCCTTGTGTACCTTAACCTTATCCTTGAAGGTGTTGGTAATTTCTGTGTGTACCTTGACCTTGAAAATGTTGGTAATTACCTTGTGTACCTTGACCTTGAAGACTAACGTCTGGTGAGGCAAACAATACTGATCAGATATGTTAGTCAGGGTCAGTCAAAACATACTGGCCAAGACCGTCACCTCGGCTTCCTAGTAGCTCTTCCTGGAAACGGGTTGTTTTCATGGCAACCTGGCTAACGAGGTGAGGGATCGACATGATCCCCGCAGTAGTGAGTGACACCCAGTTGAAGCCAAGCATAGTACAACCGACTGAAGGACCCCGGTTCACCAGCTCGGGATGTAAAGAAAGCTACTGCAACCTGATATCAATCTTGCTAGCATACACGGTCCTGTGCTGCTCTTTCTCCCTCTCTCCGTGTGTAATAATTGAATATTAGTTTCTTCTCACACTCTCTTCTCCGTGTATTTTTGGGTCAACCTCTAATTCTCCTTTCTTGGGTAATCCACGTAATATACTGCTTAGCTATGTTGAACGATGCATTCCGTTGCGTATGTCACATCCAGCCACGTTTTCTTCGTATAACGTCTTGTGTCATTGGCGGTTGTTGGTTTTTTTTTCCGCTGGTCTTCATTCCTCACCATATCATGCCACTTTGTGCCCGTTATCCCTTCATTTGTTTATGAAAGGCTGGAGTCTTTGTTGTATGACCTCCATATTTCCATTTAATACAGTAGCACCGATTTGACGCTGATGCTGAACATTCTAACTAATCTTGATTTCTCTGGAGCTTCATATGTTGATTATGATATTTATCCCATTCCCCCCCCCCCCCCCCCCCCCCCCCCAACCCTCATATTATTATAATATTTCAACCGACAAGGGCGATTCGCCATGAGTTATATGTTTTATAAATTACATATTGTGATAGTTAAGTTCCACCTCTGCCAATGTAACTTATCATTGTGAGGTTGACTAGAAGTTGTGGTTTGAAACTGTATTTGTGTCCTAGTCCAAGTCGTATAGAAAGGTTCATTTCAAACTAAACCGAAAATTCGGATATGGTGGACGGAACGCCGCTATTTGAAAGCGTGATACGGGGGAATATCAGAGTAAATAGCTCGATTATTGAAAGGATGAAGAAGAAGAGAGGGAGGAGAAGGAGAAGAAGAAGAAGAAGAAGAAGAATAACAACAAGAACAAGAAGAAAAAACAAGTAGAAGAATTAGAAAGGAAACAATAAGAAGAGTGAGAAAATCGAGTAGAAACAAGAATCACAAAAGAAAATGTAAAATTTGTAACACTTAAAGAAGACAGGAAAAAGAAGTGGAAAAAAAAGAAGAAAAAAGAACAAAAGAATAAAGGAAAAAGAAGTAGTATCGAAGTAATAGTAGTAGATGAAGAAATAATGGCAGCAGTAGTAGCAGTAGCAGTAGCAGTAGCAGTAGCGGTAGCGGTAGCGGTAGCGGTGGCGGTGGCGGTGGCGGTGGTGGTGGTGGTGGTGGTAGTGGTAGTAGTAGTAGTAGTAGTAGTAGTAGTAGTAGTAGTAGTAGTAGTAGTAGTAGTAGTAGTAGTAGTAGTAGTAGTAAAATAATAAGAAGAAAACCAATTGTTGCCATCTGACTGACATTCAACATTTGAATGACGAATGTCGCTGCGTCTCCAATTTTCCGCATCAATTCTTTGTTGTGTTGTGTGCTGCATGGGTGGTTTCTTACCTGACTAAGCATATCTCTCGCTAGTCTTTGATCTGCAGACTCTGGTTTCCAAGGACATGACAATCACACGAATGTTACATGATCGATTCTGTAACTCTGGTACGAGAATTGCTTACCCAAGCTTAACGCATGACTCCTCGGTTACATCAATTAACCGCAAAACTATACTACATCGCAGGGAAATGAAAAAACATGGCGGGTTCCAAAGTAATAACATGAAATTAACCTATCAAAACATCGATAGCTACACTACTATTGATGTCGATAATTACGTAAACAAGTATGGCTCAATAGAGGATAACATTATAGTCAAGTGGAAAATCAGCAGAATTAACCGCTGGTTGGAAATTCCGTTTTTTTAAGACTCCATTGTACTAAGCCACATCATGGGAGAGGTGGGGTGGCTAGTGCCCTTCCTTGCTGTTTTTATTTTCCCTAACTCATGTGTCAGATACCAATGTACGGCTGGGTTGACTGGAAAAACGGTCCCCGATTAAAATCATGACCTGGATTTTGTGTAGTCCCCTGACGCGATTCGAACCGAGGCACGCTGTTACCAAAGAAAATAGCGAATTGCTGGCCATGAACTGGTCTACTGCGATAATGGATACAAAAACAAAACAAAATTCCTACGTTACGACCAAACGATTTTCTAAGAGAACAGAACAAATGAAAATAACTAACTGAAACCATAATAACAACTTCCGTACTTTCTGTGTCCGGCAACGTAATAAAATATTGGACCAGAAATCAGATGCCATAGAAGCTCTTTCGTTCGCCATTACGACAACCGTCAAAGAACCTGGTTCTTGCATTCTTGTACACCTGTACAGGTGTTCAGGGTCTTGGATACCTTGGTATTAGCAGACATTGTCGCCCGAATATCCCCATTTTTTAAAGTGCGATCTACACCTGGACACTCCGGTTTTAAATCTGTTTAGGGCTCTCCATACTAGGAATGGCATTGTATGCCCTGTCGCAAGTTCTTCTTTGATCCCCATCCATTTCTCACCGTATCTTTAAGGCCGTTTGTCAGGGCCGTTTTGCTCAGGTTTCTGGTCTGTGAACTGCACAGCTTGTAGAAAACATTTTCTTGATTTCCGTCGTCCCTCTTCAGGAGTATATCCCATTAGGGGATATCCCTAATCGCAGGACTGCTTTTCCCTTCCGTTTTCTGACACATCTTCAGATTTCTGGTAGTACAATGCATACACTTTTTCCTTTAGTGTTACGTTATGATCGACTCAATTAATTCCACATCACCGTGTCTTGTGTGTGCTGACGCGTTCCATCTTGGCGTAGAATATTCTGCTGCAGAGAGGCACAATACGAGGTGCACAACACCTTTGAATGACGCTCGTCATGCGGTGTTTGTTAGCTTATGCAGTATGTTATTTCTTGCGCTTACTTTTTGTTTCACTGACTTTCAGTGTTCCTTTTATGACATTGTACGGTCCACTGTAATTCCTAGTTATTAAGGTTTATCATTATGTTTGAGTTTATGCTCATGTCAATTACTATGAATGTTCCTTCTTGTTTCTCTGTTCTTCTGATGGAAATAACATACCTGAGTTTACTTTGGTTTTATTTTGAGATGAGTGTTCTTCATGTCGCACAAGAAACAGAGCTATATAACAGAGAAAACACAGAAACTCATTGGAAAAAAGGCAACAATTAAAACAAATGGGAAGTAACGGGGACAAACACAGCATATAAAAACTGCGCAAGAAAAGTTAGAAGAGAAATAAGAAAAGATAAAGGAAGATACGTAGGGGAAACGTGTAAGGCTATAGAAAACCTACAGCAACAAGGCAGAGAGAGAGAGAGATGCATTTAAGGCAATAAAAACACTGACAAGGGAGTTTCGTCCGGCTCCACATGTCATAAATGACAATGAGGATAACACATTAACAGAAACCAAAGACATACTGAATAGATGGAGAAAGTACTGCAGAACCATGTATGGAGATAGCACAAAGCGCTCAGTTACAATCCTACGAAAGGATGAGAAATAACGTGAACCAACAGGCTTTTAATTGAAGAGCGTACGCTCTTCAATTAAAAGCCTGAAAAGGGAAAGTCCCCAGGATGCGATGATATCCAAGCAGAGCTAATACAAGCATGAGGAGTCAAGTGCTTGAGTCTATCACAAGCTGTGTAAATAGATATGGCACAGTGCAGAGTGGCCATAAGCATTGAATAAATCAATTTATATTCCCCTCCCCGACAGGGATGTATCCTCTCACCTTATCTGTACAACATTTATGCAGAATGTATAATGAAAAATATATGTAGAGAGTTTAATGTAGACCTGTACACATGTTTCATTGATTACACCAAGGCCTTCGACACTGTAAAACATCAAAATCTGTGGAGAATCATGAAGGAAATGTGTTTTCAAAATCAATATTGAATTTCAGAGTCAAACCTTTTCTCTATCCTTCTTAATAGGGTTCGCAAGATTATCTTGCTAGCGTGGCTGATCAGCGCGATAATTCGGTAGTTCGTGCACAGCTTCAGGTTGCCTTTTTGGGGGAGGGTAAAACAGTGATACTATCAAGAAGTGCAGAAGGGCTAGAGCAGCTACTTTCAGCCGTTAATGGACATAGTGAAGATCAAAACCTGTTCATAAACATAAACAAAAATTAGATAATGACCACCGATAAAACACAATGTCAGCATAAATTTACAGTGGGTGGTGAGGTCACACATCTTGAATATCTGGGCTCCAAAATTGACAAAAATGGCGACTGCTCGAAAGAAATCAGAAGAAGACTAGCTATGGCAATGCAGAGACTGAACAGCCTGAAGAAATTATGGCAGGGCACCAACAAAACGATAAAAGTAAAAGTCTTGAGAGCCTGTGTTTTTCCTGTGGCAGCTTATGACTGTGAATCATGGACGATTACCAAAACTTCTGACAAAGAATCGAATCCTTCGAGTCAAAATGTTACAGAAAGATCCTCAAAATACCCTGGACAGAGAAAAAAAACAAATGTAGACATTCAGCCGTTAATTCAGCCGTCTGGACAGTCGTATCTCTTGCTGTGTCCGCTGAAATGGGCGACTTGCGCGGTGATTTGGATTAAAGTGAGGAAGAAACTGCGCCTTTTGTCAACCTTCACATATCCTAAGCTACCTTTTGCCAGTGGCAAGACATTCATCGAGACGACTGGAGATAGCATAGGATGCAGATTTTGCCTCAGGGTTATCACCGAAGCCTTTCCGTAAACATGTAACCCGCAGGGTAGAAAGGTGGGATGGCATCTAACGCAGTTTGTCGTGCCTTTTCGATAATCACAAGAGGTCGTATGGACAACACTCAGCGTGTAAGTGAGTCTGGCATCTCTCCCCAGCTGTATTCAGCTCATCATAGTAGCATCGAAAATTCCCACACGCCAAATTCGTGAAGGTGAACCGGCAGAACTAACCCATGAAATACGACACAGGTATAAGCGTAGTGCCATTTAGCCGGCGTCCAGACCACGATAAACGGATGGAAGATATCACAAAAAAAGAACGAAATAACAAGTCCAGACGGAAAACAACACCACGTTTCCGTGAACACAAGTGTAAGTCGTCGACTAGTGTGAATTCCAGGCAAATCCGTGGTCTGGCGGCATCCATAATGATCCAAAACAGTAGAGAAATGTAGACTCGCAGACAGTTATGGCGCCATCTTTGCCAGATTTTTTATGATACATAGCCGTTCGGTATATCCCAAGGCGGGAGATATGTAAACAGAAGCAGAAGTGAAGTGGTATTACTGTCGCACGATTTGCATGCACGATATACGAGTATGGAAATGAGAAGGCATTTTATTTTTCTTCAATACCTTTCACCTCCGCTAACGAAGACATCATATGTTCAGATAGAGCCGAAGATGCAGCATTGAATGAGCTACCAGCAGTCAGCGAACCATAGCTGGCTGCTTGTATCTGGGTCAGCAAACCATCGCTAGCTGCTTGTATCTGGGTCAGCAAACCATAGCTAGCTGCCTGTATCTGGGTCAGCAAACCATAGCTAGCTGCCTGTATCTGGGTCAGCAAACCATAGCTAGCTTCTTGTATCTGGGTCAGCAAACCATAGCTAGCTTCTTGTATCTTGGTCAGCGAGCCATAGCTAGCTGCCTGTATCTGGGTCAGCAAACCATAGCTAGCTGCCTGTATCTGGGTCAGCAAACCATAGCTAGCTGCCTGTATCTGGGTCAGCGAACCATAGCTGACCAAGACCCCTCTGACTCCAAGTTATGGCCCTCTAAACTGACTGCAATCGGGTAGTCTGGAAATGGGAATAAGGATCGGAGGAAGAAGGCAAACATGGTGTGCTGAATCCGCATGTGTCAGTCCGAAGGCGCAGAAATCGCTGCCTTGCTGTGAACTACGACTCAACGTCACAACACTCTTTTCAGAACGCACGTCAGCAAGAAAGAATGGCCATGTTCAGGACGTACACCAGAAAGAAAGATTGGCAATGTTTAGGACGTACACCAAAAAGAAAAAATGACGAAGTTCAGGACGCACGTCAGCAAGAAAGAATGGCCATGTTTAGGACGTACGCCAGAAAGAAAGAATGATGATGTTTAGAACGTACATCAGAAAGAAAGATTGGCGATGTTTAGGACGTACATCAAAAAGAAAAAATGACGAAGTTCAGGACGCACGTCAGAAAGAAAGCATGACGAAGTTCAGGACGCACGTCAGAAAGAAAGCATGACGAAGTTCAGGACGCACGTCAGAAAGAAAGCATGACGAAGTTCAGGACGCACGTCAGAAAGAAAGCATGACGAAGTTCAGGACGCACGTCAGAAAGAAAGATTTGCGATGTTCAGGATGCACATCAGAAAAAAAGAATTACCATGTTCACAAAATTGAAAAAAGAATACATATACGTATGTGCTCGTGAGGGTCAGCAAACAAACGACAGAATGTCTTCTTCAAGTCTGTCGACTTAACGAGAGGAGCAAAGTAACAGCATCACTCTATCCAATTAAGTTGGAGACGAGAAACACTTTAAATGAGCCGTCAAGTTTATGACAAAAACAGACAGGATTGTGTGAGTGCAAATGACCAAAACACAAATAAGAACATGGAGTTCAAGTCTGCTGGGTCCTTGAAAGGACCAGCCTTAAATGGTGCGCGTCTTCAAACCACCTGACGAATATATTGTACGGAGTTACTTTAATAAAGCAAATCAATGTCCATATTTAGAAGCGAACTACAACGAAAAATATCTATACATTATCTGGTAAGCAGAGTCAAAATAACATGCAACCTCTTGTCTGCACATCACCTTTCGCTCATGCTTGAGATTGATGACACCACTACAGTACACCTCGGCTGGGATATAAGAGGAATCAATGTAAACCTGCTAGCAGAGAACATTCGTCAAATATGAAGATCTTAGATAGAGTTGCTTCGAAAACAAATCAGTTACTTGAACTCACTACCTTTGAACGCCACTAACTTTATACTTCCCCAACTTTATACTCGTTCATCGCTAACTTTATAATCCCTAACTTTACCATTACTTTATACATCAATAACTTTACATAGCACTAACTGTATACATCCCTTACTTTATACATCAATAACTTTACACAACTCTAACTTTGTACATCAATAACTTTACACAACAATAACTTTATACATCAAAACCTTTACACGGTACTAACTTTATACATCATCAACTTCACACGGCAATAACTTTATACATCTGAACCTTCACACAGCAATAACTTCATTAATCAAAATCTTTACACAGCACTAACTTTATACATCAAAAACTTCCCACAGCATAAACTTTATGCATCAAAAACTTCACACAGCAATAACTTTATACATCAGAAACTTTAACATAACTAACGTTAGACATCACTAACTTTATACATCACTAACAATACATACAAAACTAATAGATAATACAATAAGAAGTTCTGATCCAGTCAGTCTTATGAGAGCATTATAGAAAACGATTGACACCTCTACCCATAAGAATGGATACATGCCTATACTGATGGGTCTGCTTTTAAGGCCATTATTAAAGCAGTGCATGGCGTTTACATAGAGTATCCAGGCAAAACATTTGATGAGCTCTGATGCCTGCGGGGATATATGTTCAAATCATGAGGCAGAAATAACAGCATTAGAAGTAGTTCTGTACCACTTGAGGACTGTATATGATGCTTTACCATCAAAAGTCCAAAGCATCGTAATCTTTACAGACTCATTATCTGTCCTTCAAAACCTGGAAGATGGTGGTCACTGTAGGCCTGAACTAACCCAAATACCCCTAGATGCCAACCAACTTTTTCAATCCCATTAAGTCAGATTAGCTATACAATGGATCCCTGGTCACTCAAATACACCTGGCAGTTACAGGGCAGACAGACTGGCTAAGAAGGGAGCAAGTCAAGAACAACAATACACATCAGCAACCCTACAGATAGCCAAACAACTACTAAAGATAGCGAACAAAACGGACTGGCTGAATAGGTGGGCAATGAAAAATTTTGGGAGAGAAATCTAAAAAAATATGGCAATCTACAAATCCCAAAGACAACATCAACCTCCTGAAAATGACAGACCAAAGCACCATTTTCCTTCTGCTTTTTCTTCATACGCTGTCAGACGTCAACTTGAATTTGTTCGAAGAAAGCAGCTGTCATCCTGAGGCTATCGACACTGCCATAGAGCTTGTCTAGTGTTGCCACTGGTGATGGCCACGTCTGCTTTCTCTGGTCCTCGTATGTAGAGCAATTTTGCAGCAGAT
This sequence comes from Ariolimax columbianus, assembly GCA_036924085.1. Taxonomy (NCBI): domain Eukaryota; kingdom Metazoa; phylum Mollusca; class Gastropoda; order Stylommatophora; family Arionidae; genus Ariolimax; species Ariolimax columbianus. The sequence goes on along the minus strand of JAVGWX010000013.1, from coordinate 25,734,606 downwards.
GTTCAGCGGTCATTTTCCATGTACCACAGGTGCATTCGTCAGTACCACCTATCTTCAGTTTATTGAATAGATGGTACCTCATTCTGTTGTGGCCTGTGCGGAGTCTGAAGACCACGACCTGTTCTCTTCTGTCCAACTGGTAATAGGCATCGTTTTTTGTGTAGCCAGTATGTTCTGTTTCCCATTTGGCCATGTATCTGGCCCTAATAAACCTTTTGGACTCTTCGTAGGTCACACTAGAATCTAGTTGTGGTAATCTTGCACCTTCTTTTACCAGTCTGTTTGCCTCCTCGTTGCCTCGAATGTTACAGTGGGGTGGAACCCACTGTACCACTACTCTCTTTGGTGCGGACTGCTGGCATAGTTGACAGAGTACTGCTCTTAAATCATTAAGTCCTGTATTTTTCTGGCTTTTTAGTGATGTAACCACGTACATGGCATCTGTAAATAGGACTATCTGGCTTTCATTTCTTTCGCCTGTCAGCATTGCTTCTACTGCAGCCTTCAGTGCCTTTGCCTCCGCTCTGAAATTGCTCGAGAATTTTCCAGTTGCCACTGACAGTGTTATTTTTCTACCGTTTGTTAGGCCCAGGAATACTCCTCTCCCTCAATTCTGTGTTGTGTTTGTTACAGAACCGTCGGTGTATGCATGGGTCCAGTCCATGCTTGTGTAGTTTTTCGCTATGTACCTCAGGGTTATGTCTCTTCTTTCTTTTTTCAGTCTGACTGTTCTTGTTTCCAATACCTGGTACATTTTCTACTACCTCTGGAATGATATGCTGCTTCCAGGTGGCTTTGCGTACAGTAGGGATGCACTATTTTCCGACTTCACACTTAACACATACAACTCATCATACTTTTAGGGACCATTTCTAAAGTTTGTCTTGTCGAGACATCGAGTAAATCTGGACGGTACAGATCAACCAAAAATCTCTACCAACAGCCTGGACGCACTGCTACACGGATGGCTCAGCCAAAGATGCCATTGGAAACGGAGGAGGAGACATCACTATAAAACTAAAAGCAAAGTCTACTAAGCAGCATTTGCCACTGGGAGACGCTGCAGCAGCTTCAGTGCCGAAGCCAGTGCCCTGAGACCAGCAGCTGAAACCCTTACAGACCATAAGGAACAGGTAGAAAAGCAAGTGGTCATTTTCACAGACGCCCTCGCAGTGTTAATGGCGCTCAAGAACCAGTACAAAAATGAACTCGGTGCTCTCGCAGACTCGCTCGAACGCCTGTCCCAGTGCTTCAAACAAAGCACAGTCCAGTGGATACCAGCCCACTGCAACATTCCAGGCAACTAGGAGGCAGATAGACTCGCCAGGGAGGGAGGAATATTGCAGCAGAGGGATACAGAAATTACAAACAATGAGGCAAAAGCATTTATCAGTGCAACTTACAGTGCAAAATGGAAAAAAAAGACCACCCTGGCCACATAGATAGCGATGCCTACCATCAACTCTCCAGGCGAGACCAGGTGATAATTCTCCGACTACGCACAGGTCACAACAGACTTGGATGCCATCTGTACAACAAGTTCAAGATTGGCACTACAGACCTTTGTGCCTGCGGCACAGCCCTCATGAAGGCAGAACATATTTTGCAGTCCTGTCCACTGTATACCGACAAAAGAAGTAGCATTTGGCAACAGCCAGTGTCCTTCCACGAGACGCTGTACGGAAGCGTACAGAGCCTTGAGTCGACCGCTGCCTTCGATAGAGTCATTGAAGTTGAGGTCTGAAGATGAACGAGGAAGAAGAAGAAGACAAGGCAGACATAATGCTAAGAAGGGAGCAAGTCAAGAACAACAATACACATAAGCAACCCTACAGATAGCCAAACAACTACTAAAGATAGCGAACGAAGCGGACTGACTGAATAGGTGGGCAATGGTAAATTTTCGGAGAGAAATCTACAAACATATGGCAATTCCAAATCCCAAAAACAACATCAACCTCCTGAAAAGGAGAGACCAAAGCACAATTTTCCGACTTCGAACTCAACACATACAGCGTAACAGCCATTTAAATAGAATTCAACCAGAACATACTCCAGAGTGCCGGCTGTACACACATCCCCATGAAACTGATGAACATCATCTTTTTGAATGTTCGGCGCTTGCCAATGTTAGGAAAGAGCTTCTTCCTCCGAGGCCAGACAAATGGAACACTTTGTACGGAACTAAATAACAGTTTACAAACACTTGCAGATACCACTATTTGGCATTGGGCTAAAGGACAGGAGACCATAGGCTGCTGGATCAAATACCAATCAACCATACATCACTAACTTTATACATCAATTACGTAACACATCCCTAACTTTATGCATCGCTAAGTTTATACATCAATAACTTTAAACGCCATCAAGTTTATAAATAACTAACTTTATACATCACTGACATTTTACATCACTAAATTTGCTTAAAATGTTGATGTGAATCCCAAGTTCTTCTAATGAAGATAGGAAAATAGGAGTACTTGACTCCACTTTGCATTACAGATGATTTGTGAAAATATATGGCTTTTCCATTTACTGCTAAAATGTGCTACATAACACTAGTGCCACAGCACATAACTACTTTGGCCCAATCTTCCCGTTAGATGACCGAACGCAGAGCTTGTCCCATGCTCCTTTGTGAATGAAAAGAAGAATTGTAAACAAGAGGGGCGTGTATCTTGCAAAACAAACATGGACACTATATACAAGATTTGAATCGTTAGGGAAGACGACAGACTGGCACAGACGTGAAAATAGACCCAAAAAAAGGAATCACCCTTCTTAATTAAATGCCTGAGATGGAAATGTTTGGGCGGAAGTTAGCGGACGTGACAAAATAGTTTACAGTATTTACGTTACAGATTAGTCTTGGCTTGGCTTCGCTTGTTCTCAATCTCCCGCTACCAAACCCTGAAAGGGCTTAAGTAGCAGAATGTAGTCCAGAGAACGGAATGCGTTGTGTCGTAGTTTACAGCTTGGCTGCGAAATTTGCGCCTTTCGGTCCAACACATCTGAGTTCAGGAAGCATTTTTTTTAGTACCGGGTTAACATTCCCTCTTCGATCCCTTCTCCTTAGTCCGTCTGCCCTGCTGCAGCCTGTTATCCAGGAAAACCGCGTGGAGACGTAGAAGGGTCTTGGCAGCTCTGGTTCGCTGGCCCTGACGATAGCAGTCAGCTACGGGTCGCTGACCACTGCAGCTCATGCGCTGCTCAGCATCTTGATTCCACAGATAGTCTGAAAGAAAAATAAACAGGAAAACAAAAGAAGCATGTCAAAGATATATGATTTAAATCTCCCCGAGTCAAATACAGAACCGGAAAGTATCAACGAGTTGACAATGTTTGATTTATCCAAATGAACAAAAGCTACAACGCCATTTTAACTCAGTGTACTTAAATTGTAAATAGTACGGCATGAATATTGCACATCAAAAACAGAGGAGATTAGTATTGGTAGAAATCATGCCGCGCTTGATATTCATGTTAATGAGGGTAAAATCAAGCAGGTACAAGCATTTTAGTATTTAGGAACTGTTTTTACAGAAGAAGGCAGATTCAATAGAAAGATAGAGACGAGATTGCAGCGGACAAACGCTGTTACTTACCAACTGGGTTTACTGCTAAGATACCCCAAGATTTACTGCCAAGCAAAATAGCAGATAATAAATAGTATCTTTATCCCAACCCTGTGCTACCAGTGCCGGACATGGGCACTTAATATGGCCCAGGCACGAAAGTTAGCACATCTGCGAAATGCAGTGCCTACGAAAGGTCACTAACAACACCAGAAGAGACAAAATTACTAATACGAGTTTTTCGGAGAAGGTTGGAGCAATTCCCTTCCTAGACTCCATCGAGCAACAGAGAATGAAATGGTTTGGCCACATTCTGAGAAAGCAACCAGACCTCATTGTTCATGAAACCTTCTACAGGAGAACATCAAGAAGAGGGCTAGAGGTAGACCGAGGAAAAGATGGATTGACAGCGTAAACGACACCTGCCGTAAAATGGACAAATCCGTCACAGGCCACGAGAGAGGCGAAAGGCAAATATATACACGACACTGGTCTACAACCAGATAGAAGGCGAGACGACAAAAGAAAACAGAAGAAGAAGAAGAAGAAGAAGAAGAAGAAGAAGTAGAAGAAGAAGAAGAAGAGGAAGAAGAAAAAGGAGAAGAAGAAGAAATGAAGGGCTAAATTCGATATTGCTTGAAAACTTACCGCATGATATTAACAAGTACTAAAACAAAAATGTTGTGATTTTTGTTTGTTTGGTTGTTTGTTTATGCAGTTGTCATTCACAAATAATTTGACAGTCCTGTTCCCTACACATATTGTTTGAAAATCTTGGATCATATTTGGCTTTTAAAGGCAAATTAAAGTTTCAACATCTTTCTCATTATTCAGCTCTCGTCGTTTCCAGGTGCGTGTATAGAAGAAAGAAAAACACACCAAAATTAGCGATTCCATGCAGATTCTGTTGTTTTACTGAAACCCGCCTCCTTTTTCCAACATTTGTTGCCGTATATCCCGGATCCTTTCTTCTTGAAAAAGGCGTGTCGAGGGAGCGATCTTGTCCCTTGAGCAACGGCTGTGTTAATTAGAGTTTCAGACAATACCACGAAAAGCGTTGAAGCCTAATTTCCAAACCTGGAACGAGGTATTAATTGGAATATAGAAATTATTAGCCACATTAGCGCGTGTCCTTCTTACATGAATCCATGTCTAATTCCGGGGGTTGGAAGACTACGTCAACTGTTTCCGCACGTGCACGTAATATCATAATTTTCTGATATGTTAGTTACATTGCGGGAAACGAATTTCCGGTATATTGTTGCTGGTTTGTTTACTTCTCTTAAATTAAATACTCTTCTTGCTAGCCATACTCCGTTGATACATAAACAATATGCATTTGATTTTTGAGGACGTGTTATTTTTACGTGAATGTTCTGACTTTTGGAACCGCCAAAATTGTACAAGCACGCTGTGTTACATACGCTGTGACAGCTGTTTGTTGGCTTGTGTGTGTGTATATATATATATATATATATATATATATATATATAAACGTGTGTGTGCATGCGTGCGTATGTGCATACATTAAACATAAACTTAGAGACTCTGAAGCACAGGTAGATAGAGAACACAACCGAGGAAAACAGGAGCACAAAGAACGTCAAGGTGTTCAGGAGAAAGATATGATTTTTTTTGCAGGTTGTAAACTTGGTTTACGATCCCATCTGGTTCGAATCACGTCCTGGACAGTTTTGACAGGCTGGGCATGTCGAGGTTTTATTCATGGAATGGTCGCTTCTTTCAATCGACCCAGCTGTAAATTGATACATGACAAAGTCAGGGGAGAATTTTTGAACCGCCACGAGAGAAATGGAGTCCCTGCTCTGCTGTCTGCACTTTAAATAATGAAAGGCACTGAGCACATATAGGAGCGGCCAGGTGCAATGAGAGGCACTGAGCACATACATGACTCCCAGGCGCAATGAAAGGCACTGAGCACAAATGGGGACGCCTAGATGCAATGAAAGACACTAGGCACATATGGGAGCGCAGAGGTGAAATTAAAGGCACTGAGCACACATGGGTGCGCCGAGGTGTAATGAAAGGCACTGAGCATATATAAGGGCGCCCAGGTGCAACAAAATCGGTTCTATAAGTTATTTTCAAATTCCATTAAAGACATATGTGCGAAGGAGTTTAAATGAAAATCTTCAATATATATTCTGTTTGTAAATTCAGTCTGAAAATGTGAAACACAACTATCATTTCTGGATGTAGCCACCATTGCGTTCGATAGTGCTCCAGCTCCTATACAGTGTATGGGTTCCTGTAGAAAAAGATTCTCTTGGTCGTGTGCGTAAACTACTCATGCACAAACTTCCGGACCTCATAATCAGATCTGAAACTCTTTCCGCCAAATGCCTGTTTTAGTCGTCCAAAGACGGGGGTTAGGTCTGGTGAGTATGTCAGATGTGGAAGTCACTGCAAGTGGTCCTCGATGGTTGCAGTGGTTGCACTGGTAGTATGGGCATTGTTATGTTGCAAAATGACACAAGTCCACGTTGTTTGGATTTGATTACGGGTCAAAGATGATTCCTGATAAGATCTGTACACGTGGTACTGGTGACAGTGTTCCCCCTGGACATGTAGTGCTCTAAATAAACGCCTCACAAAAGAGAGTCAGCATAACCTTCAATGCAGATTGTGTTCGAAACCTTTTTCGGTTTCAGTGGTGAGGGATGCGTCATTCCTTGCTCGCTCTCTTAATTTAAGGCTCGTAGTGAACACAGGTTCCATATCTAGTAACAACACATCTGCTAAGAAACCACCACCTTCTGCTTCAAATCGGCGCAAAAGTTCATGACATGCATCAAGGCGTAGATGTTTCAATTCTGGAGTAAGCTGCTGTAGCACCCAACTTCCAGACACTTTGTGGTACTGTAGCACATCATGGGTGATAACACTTTGTGGTACTGTAGCACATCATGGGTGATGACACTTTGTGGTACTGTAGCACATCATGGGTGATGACACTTTGTGGTACTGTAGCACATCATGGGTGATGACACTTTGTGGTACTGTAGCACATCATGGATGATGACACTTTGTGGTACTGTAGCACATCATGGGTGATAACACTTTGTGGTACTGTAGCACATCCTGGGTGATGACACTTTGTGGTACTGTAGCACATCATGGATGATGGGGTGGGCTCGCCTTTGACAGATGTTCAGATATGCCGCAATTTAATTCACAGCCAATGTGTGATTTCTCTTCACGACTGACCCGGTCGGGAACAGTCTGTCACAGAACTTCCCACTCCACTCATTCACTTGTTGGAGTGAAAAACATGCATCACCGTAGTGGACCTTCATTCGTCGATGAGTTTTTATAGGTTTCACCTCTTCGCTGCTAAAAAACGGATAACAGAACACTGCTTCTCTTTGGTGCACATCACTAGTAGGGCTGGTATCTTTTAACTACAATTATGACGTCATATCGCTCATCTGCACCGTAATGGCACGTGCATGGCACTCTTGGCATCCTTAGCAACCATATTAACAGGTTTCAATACAAAAACGTCATTTTTCTCATTTCCATCCCACTTTTAAGTTTTTCATTTGAAGCCGGCCCGTATTTAGATTTAAAGACTACAATAAACTGAGAAGAATAGAAAGCTAAAGAGTATTTAACAAGAATCCTTAATTAAAAGACGCGGAGAAGGTGGAGACGAGCACTGAACATTTGTTATAAGGTTAACAATACCAGAAAGATAATCACAACACAGCTATTACCTAGGGCTGGCTCTCTCCTAACCGACATCTTAACTTTATTGTTTGTCTGCTAGGGTCCATGTTTAAGACTACTTAATTGGTGCACATTGAGATCACTCTATGCATTTTGTTAATTTACATCAAAGTTTTAAGCGCGACAGGCCTCTGAAAATCATATTTTAAAACACGTTAGTAATACAATCCATATTACTATTAACACACCTGGGACGTCACACTGGTTTTATTGATACAACCAAAACAATTCAAAAACAAAATTAATTTTGCGAATATTACAAACAAAGCACAGATTAATCAGAAACAACATAGATGCTTGCGGAAAACATTAAGTACTCACGTACCGATGTTCCAAAATCAACAATATTAAGAGGCTATTCTCCACCATGCAAGGACCTGATATCGATTTGATGGGACACATTGTTTGGTTAGACAATTTACTGTATTAAGAGAATGATCAGCTGTTAATTGTCACACGCCCACAGTCCAAATTGTTTGTTTGTGTGTGGTTAGGGTTGGGTTTGTCTGCCCTATACCTCTCGGGGTTTTCTGAAAGGTTTCTATTGGTTCTGTAACATACCTCTTGAGGTTACTGCAAGATATACCTCGTCGTTCTGCAAAATATTTCTCGGAGGTCTGTAAATATATCTCGGGGTTACTGCAAAATGTCTCTCGAGGTTACTGCAAAATGTCTCTCGAGGTTACTGCAAAATGTCTCTCGAGGTTACTGCAAAATGTATCTCAGTGTTCTGCAAAATATTTCTCGGAGGTCTGTAAATATATCTCGAGGTTACTGCAAAATGTCTCTCGGTGTTACTGCAAAATGTCTCTCGGTGTTACTGCAAAATGTCTCTCGGTGTTACTGCAAAATGCATCTCGGCGTTCTGAAAAATATTTCTTAAAGGTCTGTGAATATCTATCAGGGTTACTGTGTTACTGAAAAATATATCATGCATTCTGCAAAATATCTCTCGGAGTTCTATAGGGGTTCTGCAAAATGCTTCTGGGGATTCCATTAATGTTGTTGTTGTTATCGTCTGCGTTGTTGTTTGAAGCTACTCGTGCCAAGTTCAGTTAACTCTCTACGTCATTTCTTTGGTAGTTGGTTACTATGTCTCTTTTTACATTCCAAGGCTTACTTATTGGTCCGCCTAAATGTAGTGCAATACGAGGCTCGTCAGTAAAATCACCACTGAGGGGATTACATTGTCGATCCCCCACTCATTGTCCAGGTCTATGTGGCTCAGCGGACGAGGACATTAACATGAAATGAGATATTGATCAGCATGTTGCACCTGAACCTGATACTCATTGCTCCCTATGGGTTCCGTCAAATCTCTGCCAGAGTTCTGCGAAATGTTTCTCGGGGTTTCACAAAATGTGACTCAATGTTCCACAAAATTTGACTCAATGTTCCACAAAATTTGACTCAATGTTCCACAAAATTTGACTCAATGTTCCACAAAATGTCACTCAATGTTCCATGAAATGTCTCTCAGTGTTCTGCAAAAGATCGTGAATGGGTAAACTAAAAGTCCTTGTTATCATCAGTCCTAGCTGGTAAAAGTCCTTGTTATCATCAGTCCTAGCTGGTAAAAGTCCTTGTTATCATCAGTCTTAGCTGGTAAAAGTCCATGTTATCATCAGTCTTAGCTGGTAAAAGTCCTTGTTATCATCAGTCTTAGCTGGTAAATGTCCTTGTTATCATCAGTCTTAGCTGGTAAATGTCCTTGTTATCATCAGTCTTAGCTGGTAAAAGTCCATAGTATTATCAGTCCTAGCTGGTAAAAGTCCATGTTATCATCAGTCTTAGCTGGTAAAAGTCCATGGTATCATCAGTCCTAGCTGGTAAAAGTCCATGTTATCATCAGTCTTGGCTAGTAAAAGTCCATGTTATCATCAGTTCTAGCCAGTAAAAGTCCATGTTATCATCAGTCCTAGCTGGTAAAAGTCCATGTTATCATCAGTCCTAGCTGGTAAAAGTCATGTTATCATCAGTCCTAGCTGGTAAAAGTCCATAGTATCATCAGTCCTAGCTGGTAAAAGTCCATGTTATCATCAGTCCTAGCTGGTAAAAGTCATGTTATCATCAGTCTTAGCTGGTAAAAGTCCATGTTATCATCAGTCTTAGCTGGTAAAAGTTCGTGTTATCGTCAGTCCTAGCTAGTAAAAATCCATGTTATCATCAGTTCTAGCTGGTAAAAGCTCATGTTATAATCAGTCCTAGCTGGTAAAAGTCCATGTTATAATCAGTTCTAGCTGGTAAAAGTCCATGTTATCATCAGTTCTAGCTGGTAAAAGTCCATGTTATTATCAGTCCTAGATGGTAAAAGTCCATGTTATCATCAGTTGTAGCTGGTAAAAGTCCATGTTATCATCAGTCCTAGCTAGTAAAAGTCCATGTTATCATCAGTCCCAGTTGGCTGTAGGGGCAGTATCTAGCAGCCATATATGTATATGTGTGCAAATATTAAGCAATATTTTCAGCTTATATTGTTTTGATCTGTTTATTTTTAGTATATTTACTATTCAGCACGGGGAACCTAAACGCTAATCCAGTCAGGCACAACATACTAACCAAGACGTAGCGTCAGGGTCAGGCACATGACACTGACCAAGACATCGCGTCAGGGGCAGGCACATGACACTGACCAAGACATCGCGTCAGGGTCAGGCACATGACACTGACCAGACCACAATTTATCTTCCATGTAGCGTTCTCTGGAAACGGGCTATTTTCAAGGTAGCCTGTTTGACGAGATATGGATCTATGTGATCTCCGTAGTAGTGGCGCTACGCAAATAATGCCAAACTTAGCACAACCGCCTAGAGGACCGTGGTCCACCTTCATCAGCGTGCTCGGGATGTGAGAAAAGCTACTACAACCCGCCACATTACGTCCTTTTCAGGGTGCACAAAAAGGGTAAACGTACTCATTGTGGGCATTAAACAACAACAACAATTCAACCCGTAGTATATACATGATGTCACATAGGATAGTCCTGCTTCAGTCGTATCAAACTCATACTTCAACAGATGAGAAACGACATGAGCTCATGTCTTCAACCGAATGGCTACTCCAGTCAGTGTATATAAATCCAAGGTATGGAACCTAAGACAAACAGATACACGAAAACTTCCAGTTGCTCAAACGTTAATCGCGTGGAGAACATCGACAGCCTCTTTACGGAACCGAATTCTCAATACGGACGCTTTTAATGCCACCTCAGACACTGCATTGTTAAGAAAATGCAGATAATACAAGTATGTGTCGCGTATGCCTGACAACATATGAACACGAAAAAGGATGTGATGGTGGACATACAACTTTCAGCGCGGACACGGACGTCCATCATTGAGCTAAAGTGGTGACGCTTGGTCAAAGATGGTACTCCAAGGCAAAAGATTGAAATAAGTTTAGCCCAACATTTGGCTGTCTGGCGTCAGGCACTTGATTTTCCATGATTGAAAATCAGGTTTATAGATAAGAGATTATAATCCAACATCTACAACAGATGTTAATGTTGCACATAAATGTCAGTAAAATTAGTATATACAAGAATTGATTGATACTTTTTTCAAATTTGCTGTTCGTGCTCAAACTCCCGCTACTAAGCTCTGGAAAGAGCTTTGCAAGGGGTAGGATGTAGTCCAGAAAACGGAATGAACAGTAAAGCAGTTTACAGTTTGACCGCGATATTTGCATCTTTTGGCCCGACACATCCGACTTAAACATTACATTTTTTAATTCCGGGTTAGCCTTCCCTCGTCGATGCATTCTCCTTAGCTAGTCTTCCCTGTTGCAGTATGTTATCCATGATCACCGAGTAGAGGTGGAGAAGGGTTTTGGCAGCTCTGTGTCGCTGGCCCTGACGGTAGATGTCAGCTATGGGTCGCTGGCCCTGACGGTAGATGTCAGCTCTGGGTTGCTGGCCCTGACGGTAAAAGTCAGCTCTGGGTTGCTGGCCCTGACGGTAAAGTCAGCTCTGGTTTGCTGGCCCTGACGGTAGAAGTCAGCTCTGGGTTGCTGGCCCTGACGGTAAAAGTCAGCTCTGGGTTGCTGGCCCTGACGGTAAAAGTCAGCTCTGGTTTGCTGGCCCTGACGGTAGAAGTCAGCTCTGGGTTGCTGGCCCTGACGGTAAAAGTCAGCTCTGGGTCACCAACCCTGACGGTAAAAGTCAGCTCTGTGTCGCTGGCCCTGACTGTAGAAGTTAGCTCTGTGTTGCTGGCCCTGACGGTAAAAGTCAGCTCTGGGTCGCCGACCCTGACGGTAAAAGTCAGCTCTGGGTCGCCGACCCTGACGGTAAAAGTCAGCTCTGGGTCCCCGACCCTGACGGTAAAAGTCAGCTCTGGGTCGCCGACCCTGACGGTAAAAGTCAAAGTTAGCTCTGAATCGCTGACCCTGAAGGTAGAAGTCAGCTCTGGGTCACCGACCCTGACGGTAAAAGTCAGCTCTGGGCTGCTGGCCCTGACGGTAAAAGTCAGCTCTGGGTTGCTGGCCCTGACGGTAAAAGTCAGCTCTGGGTTGCTGGCCCTGACGGTAAAAGTCAGCTCTGGGTTGCTGGCCCTGACGGTAGAAGTCAGCTCTGGGTTGCTGGCCCTGATGGTAGAAGTCAGCTCTGGGTCGCCGACCCTGACGGTAAAAGTCAGCTCTGGGTCGCCGACCCTGACGGTAAAAGTCAGCTCTGGGTTGCTGGCCCTGACGGTAAAAGTCAGCTCTGGGTCGCTGGCCCTGACGGTAGAAGTCAGCTCTGGGTCGCCGACCCTGACGGTAGATGTGAGCTTTGGGTCGCTGGCCCTGGCGGTATAAGTAAGCTCTGAATCGCTGGCCCTGACGGTAGAAGTCAGCTCTGAATCTCTGATCCTGGCGGTAGAAGTCAGCTCTGGGTTGCTGGCCGTGACGGTAGAAGTCAGCTCTGAATCACTTACCCTGACGGTAGAAGTCAGCTTTGGGTCGCCGACATTGACGGTAGAAGTCAGCTCTGGGTGGCTGGCCCTGACGGTAGAAGTCAGCTCTGAATCGCTGGCCCTGACGGTAGTAGTCAGCTCTGAATCGCTGACCCTGACGGTAGAAGTCAGCTGTGAATCGCTGGCTCTGACGGTAGATGTCAGCTTTGGGTCGCTGACCCTGACGGTAGAAGTCAGCTTTGGTTCGCTGACCCTGACGGTAGATGTCAGCTTTGGTTCGCTGACCCTGACGGTAGATGTCAATTTTGGGTCGCTGGCCCTGACGGTAGATGTCAGCTTTGGGTCGCTGGCCCTGACGGTAGAATCAGCTCTGAATCGCTGGCCCTGACGGTAGATGTCAGCTTTGGGTCGCTGACCGCTACAGTTCATGTCATTGACTGATTAATTTACTTTCAAGCTCCACGCGAAGCATAGGGGTCACCACTACAGGTTGCTCCTTTACGTGGAAAGCTTGTATTACAACAATTGCAGGAGTTGTAACATAGCAATGGTTTTTCATGATAACATTACTAGCCCCATACACAATTTATTGTGCCGTCTTTCTCGCTACATAGTTGATTACACTAACATACCTTGAGCAAAAGATATCATGCAGTTTTAACAGGTGTTCCCTTAGAAGTTGGAATTATTTCAAAGGTTTCACAAGGATAAAAACGTTGAGAAAAGTTCTGTTTAAGTGCTCTAATAGCGGAATGGTTATAGCTATTGCCTCTCATAATCAGTGGACTTGTTTGGGTCCCAATGTGGCTCGCTTCTGTCTACCCTTTTGTAAATGAGTAGATGATTGACAGTTATAGAAGACAGCGAGTAAATGAATCAGTTCCCTTGCATAACTATGTTTCAATCCACCTAAAATGCTAATCGGCGTTATTCTTTCTTAGGGTAAGTGGTTTGCGTCTGTTAGTGTAATCCATGGTGTTGTAAGATTTGTCTTACATCATCTATCGATCCACCAGACGGTCTTCCTCGTGTATTGCAGCTAGTTATTTTATGTATTGTTACCACATATGACAAATCTCCAACCAGATATAATGAAATCTCTAATTCAATCTCAACAGAACTATCTACAAAGAGGCTTACCGGCTCTAGCTATCACAGTTTTCCAACTCTTTCTTGTCTAAGCACAACTAGGGTAGGCTCTCACTTTGGAAAAAGAAATTACCCGTGAACAATTATTTATAGTTCATTTAACTATTGTGGCATTAACTTGACTGCATGTAGTCATTGCGACATTAACTTGACTGCATGTGGACATTGCGACATTAACTTGACTGCATGTGATCTCTGTGGCCTTAACTTGACTGTATGTGGTCCGTGTGGCCTTAACTTGACTGCATGTGGTCATTGCGACATTAACTTGACTGCATGTGGTCATTGCGACATTAACTTGACTGCATGTGGCTATAGCGACATTAACTTGACTGCATGTGGTCATTGCGACATTAACTTGACTGCATGTGATCTCTGTGGCCTTAACTTGACTGAATGTGATCCTTGTGGCATTAACTTCACGTCGTACTGGCAAATGGGTCATTAATTACACTTCATACACTTACAATATCCTTAATTGTACTTTACATGGCCAATGTGTCATCAATTGCATTTCATACATTTAAAAATGTCATTAATTTTACTTCAAACACTTACAAAATCATTAATTGTATTTCATACATTTAAAAATGTCATTAATTTTACTTCAAACACTTACAAGATCATTAATTGTATTTCATACATTTAAAAATGTCATTAATTTTACTTCAAACACTTACAAGATCATTAATTGTACTTCATACAGGTACTGGTCATTGACTGTGCTTCATACTGCTATGAGGTCATGAATTGTACTTCATTCAGCCACTGAGTCAGTAATTGTATTTCATATTGCATTTGGTTATTATCTGGATTTTATGTGGTCCTTTGATTATTATCTGGATTTTATGCGATCCTTTTATTATTATCTGGATTGTATGCGGTCCTTTGATTATTATCTGGATTTTATGCGGTCTTTTGATTATTATCTGGATTTTATGCGATCCTTTGATTTTTATCTGGATTTGATGTGGCTCTTGATGTATCATCTTTGGTTCGTGTGGCCCTCACTGTCTTTTGAGCTTGAGACCTCGTCTGTCAACAAAGAAATAACCAGGAATGCGTGATAGAAAATGAAGCATCCAGGAGTGGATTACGTTAGCGAGCATAATATTGGCAAAAAAAGGCTGCCACTTTCATAAGGTTGAGTTGACATGTGTTGGAGTCAATATACGAGTACTGGCTTTAGGATATAGCAAAAATTATCGTTTAAACGGGAGAAGAGCAGACATACATACAGACGGATGGATTGAAACAAAGAAACAATAAATGTAATGGGGAGAGAAAGACAGAGACACAGAGAGAGAGAGAGAGAGAGAGAGAGAGAGAGAGAGAGAGAGAGAAAGAAGAATAAAATGGGTTACATTGTAACAAAAATGGAAATACTGGAAAGAGCGAATTAGCAATGTGCAGAAAGAAAAGCAAAGAAAGACAGAGAAAAATGGAATGGAAACAAAGAGACAGACACGGAAAGGGATAGAAGCCAGGAAGGACGGATTGAGTGAACAAAGGATGAAACACAAATCAACTAAGGAAAGAATGCAAGACAGAACAATAAATAGAAAGAAAGAAATAGAGAGAAAAACAGAATGGACGAAAGACGAATAAACTTGGTTTGGAATTCATTGTTTAAATAAGGAGGGATTATAGATGTGTGGTAACGTTGGTTTGGCTGGGGCAACAAGACTGTGTGATGTGCGTGTGTGTCTGTGTGTGTGTGTGTTTATCATGCTTTGTGTATCCTGCTATGTCGTTATGTGTATGTGTGTCTGTCTGTTCAGGTGTGTGCATATGTGTATTTGTGTACCCTTCTGTTGTGTATGTGTGTGTATTTATATGTATGTCTGCGCTGATGTATGTATATGTGTGCCCTGCTGTGTGTATATGCGCTTCTGCGTTTCCTTATGTTGTGAATGTTTGTGTGTGTGTGTGTGTGTCGGTACGGCTGTCTGCCCTGCCGTATGTGTGTCTGTGTGTGTGTCATGATGTGTGTATTTCTTCACATGTGTCATGTTGTTGTCCATGTGTGTGTGTTTCACTGTTTGTCTGACCTGATGTGTGTATGTGTTTATGTGTGCCCTGATGTGTATATGTGTGTGTTTGTCTCTGTTTGTTTTGCTATATGTGTCTGGTTTGTGTTTGTGTTTCCTGCTGTTGTGTATGTGTGTGTCTGTATGACCTGCTGTGTGTATGTGTTGATGTGTTCCTTGATGTGTGTATGTGTGCTTGTAAGTGCGTCATGTATGTGTGTTTGTGTATATGTGTATGTGTATGTTGTTTTATATGTAAGTCAGAGAATCGAAAGCAATTCGAACACACCTGGTACATCAAGATATCTTCATCAAATTATTATATCCGTGATCAATGACTAACAGAGCGATCAGTAACAATCACTATGGGATTACTTCTTTAAGGACAGCTGCAAACTTCTTACACATTTCCTGGTCTGCTGTCATTCTTAATCCAGTCCTCCAGCTCTGGATCCCAGTTTCTTTTTCGACTTCATTGGTTCTTCTGCAAGTTGTCTTAGTCCTGTCTCTCGTTTGCCTTACTTCTTGAGTCCATGGCATGGCGTTTCTGCTGATACTATCCGGTTCTCTGTTAAAGAAAATGACCGATATTGTCACAGTGTCTAATGCTTAAGATGGTGTGTAGATACGTATTTCATCTAAGATCCGTTTGTTATAGAGTATTAATGTTGTTGTTGAATGTTCAACA
Organism: Ariolimax columbianus; assembly: GCA_036924085.1. Lineage (NCBI taxonomy): Eukaryota > Metazoa > Mollusca > Gastropoda > Stylommatophora > Arionidae > Ariolimax > Ariolimax columbianus. The sequence continues at coordinate 25,718,522 of JAVGWX010000013.1, read as the reverse complement.
AGGAGTACGATTACTTTTGTGTGCGCTCTTGATAAGGGCATTACGTGACGGGTTGCAATAGGTTACCATACAGCCCGTGTGTGCTGATGAAGGTGGGTGAGGTCCTCTTAACGGTTGTGCTAAGATTGGCTTCATCTACGTGTCGCTCACTATTTTCGGGATCACGTCGATCTCCCACCTGTTAGCCAGGCTGCCACGAAAACAGTTCTCTTCCGTGAAGACATGCGTGGAGGTGAGGTGGGAATATGGCCAATATATTCCCCCTGACCTTGACTGACAAATATGACCAGCATGTTTTGTCTTACCAGACATTAGTCCCCTCGTCTTTCTTATTATAGACTTAAAAATATGCCAACTGCACCCTTCGATGCATGTTATAAAAGGCAACTATGTACTGCTATACATGGCGTTGGTAACCGAATCGTAATTAACACAGTGAATCAGAAACCATCTAATATATTACGTAATGTTTTCACGCATGTTTCTTGCATGAATGGCAGCTGTACTTAAAGTAACCCATAGCATTACTGCCGTAGGGATGTGAGGTGTGAGCGATCTCACATTTCAAAGGCTCGGCTATATGAGGGCGATAGCCATCTCCTCTCCCTCGCCGCTTTTACCGCTTTTACTGAACCGGTACCCATTTAAGGCTGGGTCGACCAGGGTGCCATTGCGGTCTGAAAAAACATTACCGCCTCAACTGGGGAATGAACCAAGGACCACTCAGAGGGGGAGCCAGCGCGCTAACCACTGCGCTACGCGGCTCCCCTAAGCCGTAGTTAGGTGTGAAGAATGTACTTCCGGTAAGTTGTACATACTAGCAGACACGTGAAAACATCTACCTGTCAATCGAGCTGTACAACATGAAAGACACAACAACAGCTTAACAATTAAAGGTTATCCTCTTCCCGTCCTCATCTTCTGCCTCCCGCCCCCATCTTCTGTCTCCCGCCCCCATCTTCTGCCTCTCGTCCCCATCTTTTGTCTCCCGCCCCCATCTTCTGCCTCCTGCCCCCATCGTCTGTCTCGGGGCCCCCATCTTCTGTCTCCCGCCCCCATCTTCTGTCTCCCGCCCCTATCTTCTGCCTCCCGCCCCCATCTTATGTCTCCCGCCCCCATCTTCTGCCTCCCGCCCCCATCTTCTGCCTCCCGTCCCCATCTTCTATCTCCCGCCCCATCTTCTGTCTCCCGCCCCCATCTTCTGCCTCCCGCCCCCATCTTCTGACTCCCACCCCCATCTTCTGCCTCCCGTCCCCATCTTCTATCTCCCGCCCCATCTTCTGTCTCCCGCCCCCATCTTCTGCCTCCCGTCGCCATCTTCTGCCTCCCGCCCCCATCTTCTATCTCCCTCCCCCATCTTCTGCCTCCCGCCCCCATCTTCTGCCTCCCGCCCCCATTTTCTGTCTCCCGTCCCCGTTGCACTCTTTCCCCGCCCTCCTTCAACACGCCCATGTACCCAACCTTTCTCAACCCACCCATCTCTTCACCCTTACCCACATTCTCTCTTCAACCCGCTATCCATCTTCCCCAGAAGTGTGGATTATGCATTTTAGTTTTTTTCTCTTTAGTTCTTTTTTTGATTTACATTTTGAGGTTATCCAAGAATGATGTCATAACAAAACTGAATGTAATAATACAAGTTGTAAAAACAAATGATGATTCGCCCAGAATTGTAGCCATGGATGTCTTGCAGCCTATGTGAGGAATACGCCTTTAGACAACCAAATTGCTTGAAAATAAAGTTTCGCAAAGAAAGTATCTAACGGTAGTTTGCTTTGACTCTCATGCAGACAGAAACATATTTCGATTCGTACAAAAATGATCTCGTTTTATTGTTTTACAAAAAATGAGCTCACTGTATCATGTTCTTCGACCATGTGAACTCACTACTGCTTACGGCCGGCAAATAAGCAAACTGCATCTCTGTTTAGAGCTAAACAATTTATTTATTTTACCTTTGCTGAGGTGATCCGAAAATAGAGTCATAATGAATTGAAATCTTTTGATCTGATTTTAAACAAAAAAATTAGAAAGAAAGATGTATCTCGGGAAATAAACACACCGAAGCTGTTTTAACTATTTATTTTGTGAGCTCAGGTTATCCAAAAATGGCGCCATAGTAAAATAAAATGCATTATTACATTTTTTTTAAATGAGAAGGACACAAACATTTGGACTCGTCTGGAATTTAATCCTTCGACCCTCTCGAACTCTAATGAGAATTATATACATACAACGTGATTCGACCAGTCAATCAAATAACTCCCGAAAACTACGGGTATACAGATGGATAATCGAAAATTAGTTAGATAATGAAAGGTGTCCACGTTTCTTCTTCTTCTTCTTCTTCTTCTGCGTACACAGTCAGACAGTAACCATTATTTTTTCGAAAAAAGCGGCGGTCATCCTGAGGCTCTCGCTACTGCCATAGAGCTTGTCTTGCAGTTCCACTGGTAATGGCCACATCTGCTCTCTCTGATCCTCGTATGTCGGGCAGTTCTGCAGCAGATGTTCAGTGGTCATTTTACCAGTACCGCACGGGCATTCGTCGGTACACCCTATCTTCAATTTGTTGAATAGGTGGTACCTCAGTCTGTTGTGGCCAGTGCGAAGTCTGAAGACAACGACCTGCTCTCTTCGGTTCAACTGGTAATAGGCATCGTTTTTGGGTGTCCACGTTTGAAATAGCTTGTCTCGTTTTAAACAGACACAACCTTCATTGGAAATATGTGTAAAAGGGGGAGGGAATAGATGCAACGGAATAAAAGAACGGCTAGAAATTACACATATTTGTATAAACCAATAGGCGAGTTGAAAGCCGCTGTGTGTTTTGAGATCAAAAGGTCTAGCTTTTACAAAATTGTAGATCATCTTTGCATAAATTCCTTTCAGTTCCCAATTGAATCATAAAATATGCAACCAAACTATATTTTTGGGGCCGTTATCTTTTGTTCCAACCATAAGACCAGTTCATTAGCCTTCTTTATCACCGATTTTTGCTAGTTCAATTTTCACCCAATCTTACCTTGCCTTGTTTGTTACAACCCAGCGCATATCCAGTTGTACTGTTAGTTTTATATATAAGAGAGTGTTCCATCCATCTTCTGAAAGAGTGTTCAATTCATCGCATGGGATAGTGTTCCATCCATCTTGTGAGAGAGATTTCTATTCATATTATGATGGAGTGTTCCATTCATCTTATGAGAAAGTGTTCCATTCATATTATGAGAGAGTGTTCCATCCATCTGATGATGGGATATCCTACTCATCATATGATGGAGAGTTCCATCGATCTTATGAGGAAGTGTTCCATCCATCTTATGATGGAGTGTCCCATACATGTTATGGGGGTAGTGATCCATTCCTCCTATGTGATAATGATCCAACCATCTTATGTGATAGTATTCTAACAACAGTACGTGATAGTATTCCAACCATAGTATGTGATAGTATTCCATCTATGTTTTGGTGGAGTGTTCCATACATCTTATGATGGACTATTCTAATCATCTTTTGAGGGATTTTTCTTCTAATCTATAAGGAATTGTTTCAACGATCGTATAATGGATTATTCAGTCTATCTTTTGAGATCTCTTACCACATTCGATTCCCGTTATTGACTCGCTCCAATCCACCCAGATGTGATTGTGTGCCTGGTTCTGTGTTCGAGAAAGAAAGATAACCAAGAAGAAAAAATGCAACCCCAGCACAGAAAAAGCTCATTGCCTAGTACAATGAAGCCTCTTAACACTTCATCTCCGACAGCGGTGTCTTCTATGGGACTACATAAACCCTTATTGTTAGAAAATAAACATGCACGCGCAGAGTTATTTTGAGTATAGCAAAATCTGAACTATTAAGCTGCAGTGTAGAGCACTTAGCTATTATAAGGGCTGAGCTCCGCGAAAATCAAGTCACTAAAGAGTGTTCCGTTTTTGCTGATAAAATGGTTATATATTCAACGGTCGAACGGTTACTCTCGAATCGAACTCGGAAATACATGGACCAATCAGAAGTCGTTCCCCTTGAGATATAACTGTATCTGACGGCACTATTACGTGTTCCCTGAGACACAATTCTCGGATAGAATTGCCTCTGGATTCTGTTATTCTTGGGTACGATTGGAAAGCAGTCTGCGCCAGTGTTTTCTCTTCCCTTAAAGATGTGCCACGCAGTTGAGGAGAACAGATAATTGTGTTCATCGTATGTCGTTAATTGCGTGTGTTAAGGAACGGTGGAAGGAGAGGCCGGTAGAGCTTGAGTTTCAAGGGCGGATCTCAAGAAGACAGACCAAAAGAAACATCGCTGAACAGCATCGTTTGTAGAAATGTGTTTCAATTAGTTCAAACAAATTAGTCAGGTTAAGTAAAGCCTTACCTGCGTGGACCAGTTGAGGAAATAATAGGATCACTGCAGCTTTCCAATCGCCATCATAATTAATTCATCTGGTTTCCATTGTAACATTGGGTTCACACTGATAGCTTTCCCTCTGCTCCTAATCTGTTTCATCTTCTCAAGTTCCACCCACAAAACCCAGACTGAACTGGTTTACGTGTTCAGCGTTGTTCGCTAGAGGTTTCTTGACCTTCCCATTGGTATCTTCCCATGTGAGTTTCAATACAGTGCATGTCTGATTATACTGTCTGACAACGTTCTGAGAGTCTCTTATCCATGTCCGTCTAGAATGAATGTGTGTGCTAGTTTCTATATGCAATATTTGCTTAATGATCTGTGTAATTCATTATGTTATTATTATAGTAATATAAGCGACTTTAAAACGCATGTTCTGACAAATGCACGATTTACACAAATAAATCAATTTTTGTCAGAGGAACTTAATGTAACTAAAACAATCCGTTTGTTGTTGAAAGAGACGTGCATGGTTAGCAAGATACAAAAAACGCTAATAACGAGAGAGAGAGAGAGAGAGAGAGAGAGAGAGAGAGAGAGGGAGTGAGAGAGGGAGAGAGAGAGAGAGAGAAGAGGCAGAAAGAGAAAGAAGGCTACAGAGGGAGAATTACAAAGAATAAGATCGAATGTGTGAGAGGAAGAAAGAGATAGATTGAGAGAGAGAGAGAGAGAGAGAGAGAGAGAGAGAGAGAGAGAAACATCTGAAACCTCTAAGGCAATGATTACACATCTTGCACATAGAGAGAGAGAGAAACACGCACTTGCACATCTAATATGACATCAGTGACAAAGTTCGGCTCTCTGGGTGTCGTTTTCTTTGTACATTAGTTGGAGTCTGCCAGCTGATGCTATGGAATAAAAAAGAAATAAAAGTGATCGATAAACATCACGAGCCATCGATTGGTAGTTGCTAGCAGAAATGACATCACAGCCTAAATATGGATTTCGCTCAAGAAACACCCAAATACATCGACCGACCAGACATGTTTGGGTGATGATGTCAAAACAAAACCGAAAATGGAGAAGGAAAAGTGCAAAAAGACAAATAGAGAGACGTTGGAAAGGGAGCTAAATCGGGTCAACAGGTGTATCGATGGCTAAGTTTATACACCTTCTCTGTGTACTTCTACGTGTGATGTAATTCTTATAAGGCTGGTCGTTATGACAGGGAGAAATTAGTCACAAAGAAAAAAGATGAAGGCAGTTCAAAACAGATACTGCAGTCGGGGATGAAGTGGTTGAGATTTCATTATACTATGGGATGGTCTGTTCTGTTACTCGCTGACTTTCCTCCCCTAACAAAAAAAAACAAGGTACCAATTAACAGATGGATCACTCGGAGCGTGTTGATTACAGGGAAACGTTATGGCACTCTACCACTCAGGTATTTAGACTGTCCCCAAAGTATAGTGCTCCTCGAATAGTTATCCTCAGACAGACATCAGCACGGCAGCACCAGCAGGCTGAAAGCGTCACCAACATACTGACCACGATACCCTGACCATACTAGTGGCCTAACCTCGCCAGCTGCCTGACTTCATCAGAAGCCCAACCGCGATAGGAGCACTGGCAACAACAGAAGCCTGACCTCGATAGGAGCACTGGCAGCAACAGAAGCCTGACCACGATAGGAACACTGGCAGCAACAGCAGCTTAACTTCAACAGGAGCACTGACACCAACAACAGCTTAACTTCAACAGGAGCACTGACAGCAGCCTGACCTCGATAGGAGCACTGACATCAGCCTGACCTCGATAGGAGCACTGGCAGCAACAGCTGTCTAACCTCGCCAGCAGCCTAACCTCGCCAGCTGTCAAACCTCGCCAGCAGCCTAACCTCGCCAGCTGTCCAACCTCGCCAGCAGCCTAACCTCGCCAGCTGTCCAACCTCACCAGCAGCCTAACCTCGCCAGCAGCCTAACCTCGCGAGCTGTCTAACCTCGCCGGCAGCCTAACCTCGCCAGCTGTCCAACCTCACCAGCAGCCTAACCTCTCCAGCAGCCTAACCTCGCGAGCTGTCTAACCTCGCCGGCAGCCTACTCTCGCCAGATGTCTAACCTCGCCAACAGCCTAACCTCACCAACAGCCTAACCTCACCAACAGCCTAACCTCACCAACAGCCTAACCTCGCCAGCAGCCTAACCTCGCCAGCAGCCTAACCTCGCCAGCAGCGTAACCTTGCCAGCTTCGCAACCAGCCTAACCTCTCCAGCAGCCTAACCTTGCCAGCCTCGCCAACAGTCTAACTTCGTCAGCAGTCTAACCTCACCAGCAGCCAAACCTCTCCAGCAGCCTAACCTCGCCAGCCTCGCCAGCAACCTAACCTCACCAACAGCCTAACCTCACCAGCAGCTTGACCTCGCCAGCAGCCTAACCTCACCAACAACCTAACATCGCCAGCCTCGCCAGCAGCCTAACCTCGCCAGCAGCCTAATTCACCAACAGCCTAACCTCACCAGCAGCCTAACCTCACCAACAGCCTAACCTCGCCAGCAGCCTAACCTCGCCAGCAGCCTAACCTCGCCAGCAGCCTAACCTCAACAACAGCCTAACCCCACCAGCAGCCTAACCTCGCCAGCAGCCTAACCTCACCAACAGCCTAACCTCGCCAGCAGCCTAACGTCACCAGCAGCCTAACCTCGCCAGCAGCCTAACCTCACAAGCAGCCTAACCTCACCAACAGCCTAACCTCAACATCAGCCTAGCCTCACCAACAGCCTAACCTCACCAACAGCCTTACCTCACCAATAAGCCTAACGTCACCAACAGCCTAACCTCACCGACACTCTAACTTCGCCAGCAGCCTAACCTCGCCAGCAGCCTAACCTCGCCAGCAGCGTAACCTCGCCAGCCTCGCCAACAGCCTAATCTCGCCAGCAGCCTAAGCTTACCAGCCTCGCCAACAGTCTAACTTCGTCAGCAGTCTAACCTCACCAGCAGCCTAACCTCTCCAACAGCCTAACCTCGCCAGCCTCGCCAGCAACCTAACCTCACCAACAGCCTAACCTCACCAGCAGCTTGACCTCGGCAGCAGCCTAACCTCACCAACAGCCTAACCTCACCAGCAGCTTGACGTCGCCAGCAGCCTAACCTCACCAACAACCTAACATCGCCAGCCTCGCCAGCAGCCTAACCTCACCAACAGCCTAACCTCGCCAGCAGCCTAACTCACCAACAGCCTAACCTCACCAGCAGCCTAACCTCACCAACAGCCTAACCTCACCAGCAGCCTAACCTCACCAACAGCCTAACCCCACCAGCAGCCTAACCTCGCCAGCAGCCTAACCTCACCAACAGCCTAACCTCGCCAGCAGCCTAACGTCACCAGCAGCCTAACCTCGCCAGCAGCCTAACCTCACAAGCAGCCTAACCTCACCAACAGCCTAACCTCAACATCATGCCTAGCCTCACCAACAGCCTAACCTCGTCAGCAGCCTAACCTCACCAGCAGCCTAACCTCGCCAGCCTCGCCAGCAGCCTAACCTCACCAACAGCCTAACCTCGCCAGCAGCCTAACTCACCAACAGCCTAACCTCACCAGCAGCCTAACCTCACCAACAGCCTAACCTCGACAGCAGCCTAACCTCACCAACAGCCTAACCTCGCCAGCAGCCTAACGTCCCCAGCAGCCTAACCTCGCCAGGGAGCCTAACCTCACAAGCAGCCTAGCCTCATCAACAGCCTAACCTCAACATCAGCCTAGCCTCACCAACAGCCTAACCTCGTCAGCAGCCTAACCTCACCAGCAGCCTAACCTCGCCAGCCTCGCCAGCAGCCTAACCTCACCAACAGCCTAACCTCGCCAGCAGCATAACCTCGCCAGCCTCGCCAGCAGCCTAGCGTCACCAACAGCCTTACCTCGCCAGCAGCCTAACCTCGCCAGCAGCCTAATCTTATCAGCAGTCTAACTTCACCAACAGCCTAACCTCGTCAGCAGTCTAACCTCACATCAGTCGAACCTCACCAACAGCCTAACCTCGTCAGCAGTCTAACCTCGTCAGCAGTCTAACCTCACCAACAGCCTAACCTCGTCAGCAGTCTAACCTCGTCAGCAGTCTAACCTCACCAACAGCCTTACCTCGTCAGCAGTCTAACCTCGTCAGCAGTCTAACCTCGTCAGCAGTCTAACCTCGTCAGCAGTCTAACCTCGTCAGCAGTCTAACCTCACCAACAGCCTAACCTCGTCAGCAGTCTAACCTCGTCAGCAGTCTAACCTCACCAACAGCCTAACCTCGTCAGCAGTCTAACCTCGTTAGCAGTCTAACCTCACCAACAGCCTAACCTCGTCAGCAGTCTAAGCTCACATCAGTCTAACCTCACCAACAGCCTAACCTCGTCAGCAGTCTAACCTCACATCAGTCTAACCTCACCAACAGCCTAACCTCGTAAGCAGTCTAACCTCACATCAGTCTAACCTCACCAACAGCCTAACCTCGTCAGCAGTCTAACCGCGATAGCAGTAACGACAGCAACAGCAGCTCGGCCTGGACGGCATCACTGACAGCAACAGCGACCTGGCCTGGACGGCATCACTGACAGAAACAGCAGCTCAGCCCGGACGGCATCACTGACAGCAACAGCAGCTCGGCCTGGACGGCATCACTGACAGCAACAGCAGCTCGGCCTGGATGGCATCACTGACAGCAACAGCGACCTGGCCTGGACGGCATCACTGACAGCAACAGCGACCTGGCCTGGACGGCATCACTGACAGCAACAGCGACCTGGCCTGGGCGGCATCACTGACAGCAACAGCGACCTGGCCTGGACGGCATCACTGACAGCAACAGCGACCTGGCCTGGACGGCATCACTGACAGCAATAGCAGCTCGGCCTGGACGGCATCACTGACAGCAACAGCAGCTCGGCCTGAACGGCATCACTGACAGCAACAACAGCTCGGCCTGGACGGCATCACTGACAGCAACAGCGACCTGGCCTGGACGGCATCACTGACAGCAACAGCGACCTGGCCTGGACGGCATCACTGACAGCAACAGCGACCTGGCCTGGACGGCATCACTGACAGCAACAGCGACCTGGCCTGGACGGCATCACTGACAGCAACAGCGACCTGGTCTCGATAGCAGCAAGATAGAGACAGCATTCTGACCGCGACAGCAACAAACACATTATGACAAAATTCACAAAATATTGCTAAATGTGTTTTCTTTTTATTTTCTATTTAAGTATCTTTGCTTAATATTTGTAATAGATGCATACAATATGTACTCAGAATAGATATGACAAGACGGGATACGAGAGGGAATAGACATTAGAATGATGAAGGAATAAGCATGAGAAGAAAAAAGTGGTAGAGATAGAAAAGTGATAGTGGTAGAGAAGTGGTAGTATATAGATGATAAAAGAGACGGAATATAGATTTTTTTTATCAAGTGACTGAATAGATGCAACAGAAAACAAACAGAATAAAAACAAGAGAAAACAGCAGTAGGTGTGTGTGTGTGTGTGTGTGTACATATATATGTGTATGTGTGTGTGCGTGTGTATGTGCGCACGTGTGTGTGTGTGTGTGTGAGAGAGAGAGAGAGAGAGAGAGAGAGAAGGAGACAGGGTGAGAGAGAGAAATGAGAGCAAATAGTGATGCATAAAAATACGCTATTTAAATGACTATAGAGGGAGAGTAGAGATGACAAAAGAGACAGAATAGATACAAGAGAATAATGACACAGCTCGGTCTTTGCCAAAAGTCCCATCCAACTATGCTCTTTGAACGTATGCACAAATGTTAGCTCAAAGAAGCGCAGACAACGGCGTGCTGTTACTATGCGTTATTCTTTTGTGTCACATTATAAACAAATATTCGTTTATAATGCTCTATGTTTCTGTCTGTGTCACCATGCAGTAATCTCTAAATAAAAGTATACTTTCTCTGTACGTTGGTCGCTTCTCTTCGACCTTAAGGTGTAAAAGATTTCCAGAAAGATAGCCAGGCTATTTTAAATGTGAAATGTGTCTCTTGACCCAGTTCCAACCTGTCCGTCCTTGTACCTTGGACTGTATTATGATGTATTGCCAGCTGGTATTGTGTCGTTCTGGCCGTCGAAATTCCTGCTTCGAAAACTCCCCTGACTGTGTGGTTTCGGGTATTTATCACTTCTGCACACATGTTGATAGAAACATAATTCACATAATTTATTCGTCTACTAGTCATTACCAGAGCGGTCGAATCGCAGCTAATCTACCAGGATTGTGAACCTGTCGTACGCTGCAGTCTACTCAGTTGTAAATAATTACCTGGCTTCATTTATATATTTAAGGTAAATCATCGATGATAAAAAAACGGCTGCCCCATATTATGCGGTTATTATAAAACCTGACTGAATAAAGTCGCAGACACTACCATATATATACGAATATGGACAGCTATCCAATATTAACCAATAATGCAATGTATAATCGCAGACAGTTCTCCAGGCGACAATCACTAGATGTTGTCCTCAATATTGACATTGCGTTCATCATTCTGGACAAAATCTGTTCACATAATTAGGTCCTCACGAAGATCGTAAAGATTCTTGCTGTAAACATTTTGAAATGAATAAACGTTATGTCCTGTCATACTTCTTCTTCATCGTACGCTGTTTACACCGATATTTACGTTGCACTGATTTAATTTGTTAGCCAGTGGCTCAGTGCATCCGATTTCAACAGGCGTTTCTGTAGGGTTGCCCTCCTTAGCCTTTGGCTGTCCCCAGCCTGACTGCAAGGCAGCAGTTGTTTTTGGTCAGAGTTGTCTCTCTTGGGAAGTTGTCTTGCAGGACTATCGAGTCTTCCCTACTCGTATCTATAGCGTTTGGCAATGATATGATGGACTATGTACTAGTTTGTACTATCTCGGAAGAGATGCAGTCCAGTGTGACTATTTCCCAGGATCGTCACGTCCTGCCAGAAACGTAGCATATGCATATGAGTGAGGTATCTTTTTGCTCGCTTTATTTTCTCGGCTCATCTGCAGTGATGGTACGCCTAGCATTCCCCGCCACCCGGGAGCTTGTCACCATAGGACAGGAGGTGCAATGTCCGCTGGACTGCATCTCTTATGCGTCCATTGGAATGACTGATAGCAGACAGATGCAAAGAGCGAGGAAGGAGTGCATTTTACCAGGTGCATTCCTGCGGCTCGATCGGGCCGGGACACAAGCCCCAGCCATGTCGTAGCCTCCCATCTCAGCGGTGCTGAGATTTTGGGCGGGATTCGGGCTTAGAGGCGTTCGGCCGTAATCCCTCAGATGTTAGCTTATCAGCCAAGCACGTTGTCCTGTCATACGTTTGGTCAAATTCTAGAAGAGGCATGTCATTCAGTTTTATTTTCAGATTTGAGTCATTTGGAAGGTCAACGATTTCCATCTGAAGGTCTTCTGGAGTCTCCTTTACGTTGATATGGTTCCATCCATCAGGTCCAGGGACCTTTCTTAAGGGTGGAAATCTTTAAATCTTTTCTGGAACCCTGTCTGGGGGGAGATATTGAGGAGCGTATTCTGCTCAATATAATATTAACATTATCTGAAAAAGAGATAATTTCTGGTCTTGAAGTCCCCCCACAATGCGTTCCCATTTCATCTTAAAAACTTTCATGTTATTAAACAGAGCTTACACCAAGGGATCTTTTGACAGATGCTTCAAATGTCACTCATTTAAATGAAAAGGCAGTTAAAGAAGGCCAACCAAGTTCGATCGTCTATAGATGTCATGAACTATTTAATAAACTTATTTTTTCCAACCTTTTTGATATAACTAGCTTTGACATAACTCAGTATTTTCATTTTTTTTTAAAACTGATTGCAGCAATGTCAATTCTTTTTTTATAAGGTCCGGTTTGAATGTGCTTATCTGACGCTGAAGACCGGTCAACGCGGTTGTATGTTTTGTATCATAAAGTCTTCTAATATTGTATTCGCTAGCAGCAGATATTTGATTTTTGAGGGTTTTTCCGCCTTATTTCTCCATTTACCAAAAGACGGTGTGCGTTGCACTATGTTTTTATTTTGCGCCTGTCGACCCAGTGCATCCGACTTCGGCATGCATTTTATGTAAGGGTCTGCTTCCTCCTGTTTAATATAAAGGTTTGTTTTACTAGGGTAACGGCCAGTGGTATGATTGGGGTTATGAGCCATGTCACTTAACCACTAGCCGCCCCCCACGGCAGATAATGATTCCTGACGTACTAAGCCAAACGGCTTCCCATCACAATTGATACATAAGTATAAATTAGTACATTTTTCTTTTGCGACCAGCTTCACCGTAAACACGACCATAGTTCATTTCCCGCCGTTTTGAATTAACCAGTTCTTCATATTCCCATAAATTTATTTTTACAACACTCAAACAACACACTAGAAACTCAGATATTAAATTAATCTCTTATACTCTAGTCGAGATCGAATTATAACAACTGGCTGATTACATCCCAAGTAAGTATACTTTGAGAATTTCTAGAAAGTTCCAAACTCGAGGCTACTTTTGTTATATGTAAACACCAGAATTAGAAATGAAGTGAAAATGCAGCCGCGCCATCTGTGCGAGCTCGTGGGGAACCTGTGTTTTCCTGCTTAACCGATAGGTGGCGCAGTAGTTGCTATTCTCCATTTTGTGCAAATACACACACACACTACATTAGAAACTACATGTCTCTGTGCAACAATTCATACAAATATGAATAATAACAGCAAGCAAAGATGACGACAGCCTCAGTCTTGTGCTGCGAGAAGTGATAAAAGTATTTATTTTATTGTAGATTTTTTACACGGATTGTCTGATGCTGCAACTTGCGCTTGAATAAAAAAAAAAACAGAAAGGCTTGCACTGCGTCAGCCCAACTCTCTTGTCTCCGGATACCTTAATCCGGTGGTAAGACGTAGTCAAGACAACTAGATATAGCACAGGCTGCAGATATGTATTTGGGGTTTCTGCAAGCCTATCCTGTAAACATGTGTCTAATATCAACAATTAAGGGTCCGACGTGTCACAAGTGATCTACGAGAGTCACAAGTGATCTACGAGAGTCACAAGTGATCTACGAGAGTCACAAGTGATCTACGAGAGTCACAAGTGATCTACAAGAGTCACAAGTGATCTACGAGAGTCACAAGTGATCTACGAGAGTCAAAAGTGATCTACGAGAGTCACAAGTGATCCACTGGTAAAATCCCACCGCTCTCTGGTCCTTCTTCTCTTTTCTTACTTCATTCTGTTTCATTTGACTCTGTCCTATAATCACACTCTTGCACAACTTTCACACGCGCCTTCGGGGTGAGACACTTCCATCACACTTTGGTTTGGCTAGCTTCTCAGAGCGCACACACCTAGCATAGGTACATACAGATGCACACATACATCCTACATCCAAACACTGGTTTATTCGTCTTAATATCGCCCAGTTAACTACGGTCTTGGTGGAATAGGCGCGCCTCCCCCGATAGAAACTAGTGAGACAAATACATGAAATAAAAATTAAAATAAAGTGATCCACGACAGTCACAAGTGATCCACGAGAGTCACAAGCGATCCACAAGTGATCCGCGAGACATGGTTTGAAGGAAGCTTATAACGGAACATTGTAATGATGGTCTCATAGTATTTAGGTTTGCGCCTTGAAGTTGATTGCCTCCATGGCCAAGTGTAGTGCGTTCCGAGCTACATGATAACGAGGTGCAGACGTCACGACTAATATTATGTCATTATTTCTCTTTATTTCACATGTCTTCTACGGAAAATAATGGCAACCTACCGTACTATATACCTGCCAGGAAACTTACAAGTATAACAGCCACATTGGTTGACTGTTTTAAGAAGCGACGTTCTGCAAATGGCATGCTACTTACCTTGTTTTTTTTCTATTTAGAGCCGCGAGGTAAACGAGTTATCAAAGGTTTTGTTCTTCTTTCTCTGTAACATAAAATATTTGAAGAGATGTTTCTTGATTTTTTCCTACAGTCACAGTGTCCTCAATCGATGACGGGTGTAATGGCAAGTAATTGGAAACTTCCTACCATTGAAGGGTAAATATCTTACTGACGCACCAAATGAAGCCGGCGATCATACAAAAATAAGCCTTTTCATTTTATAAATATTACACTACACCATCCATAAAGATTGACTGCGTCACTCTGGAGGTCGTCAACATTTTCACTTATCTGGGGTCTACCATCAGCAACACTCTCTCGCTCGAGATGGCGATAGACAGTAGGCCTGGTAGGACAATCACTGTCATGGACCGCCTGACGAAGAGAGTCTGGGATAACAATGTGCTGTCTCACTACACCAAGGTCCGTCAGACCTGCTTTCTTGGCACTCTCATGCATTTAAGCGAAACATAGAGCACTTACACTTAGCAGGAGAGGCGGCTCAACACCTGTCACACTAGGTGCCTAAGGCATTAATAGAGGGGAGGGGGCACATAAGAGAGTGCCACATAAAGTGATTGTATACTGAGCAAACACTCCCAGCATGCACTCGATGTTGAGCGACCAACGCATTCGATGGTTGGGACCTGTTTGACGCACGGAAGGCTGTCAAAGGATATTTTCTATTGACAGCTGGCCATTGGAGCTAGAAGAATCGGCCGTCTCACACTGTGATTCAAGGAATTATGCGAGAGGGAAATGAAGACATCCCCATCCGAGGGCTGGGAAACGATAACTTATGATCGAATTGTTTGGAGACAGTTGAAAGGGGCATAGAAGCGACGCTCGTAGATACATTCTGAAAGAGAGACTGAAAAGATTTGGAACATCCCGGCAAGCCAGTCTCCTCAACGTGGCTGTGCAATCTTTGGCAGTGACTGTCAATTGCGGATTGGTCTTTACAGTCATAGCAAACTGTGTCGACGAAATACAAGCGACAGAGCCGGACACAACTCACAGGACGTCACGCACATTGTCTACGGAGACTGAGACGTCAATGAAAATTGTATACATGTATATATATATATATATATATATATATATATATATATATATATATATATACACTTAATTTTCGTACTTGCAATCGTGCGTGCAGAAAAACAGGGGATTGACCTTTTGTGTTTGTTTTTTGCATGATGGAGGACCCCTACTTTTACTTTCAAAAGCGCACTATTAAGCAGGAATTTTCATTTGCTTTTAGAATTGTTCACGAACAGTAGTTTACATCCTATTTTCTTTTAAATTGTCAACTGCCAAGTGTTCTTTTACGTTCACAACGTATACAAAGGACCTCTGTGTTTTTAGTCCTTCATCGATATTACTAGATGCTGGTCGTACATACCGTAAGACCAAGTGACGATTAAAATGTACATGATTTGAAACCCCAACGTTTCATATATATATATATATATATATATATATATATATATGTGTGTTCCGGGTTCGATTCCCACTTGTGTCCAGTTTGGCAGACACTGGGTATTTTTCTCGTGCTAATGCTCCTACACGTACGGAAAGTAATGGCAACCACCGTACCGCACACTTGCCAAGAAACTTATAACAGCCAAATATGTGGCGGTTGTAAGAAGCTACGTTCTGTAAAAGAACATGCGACTTACTTATTTTATGTATATATATATATATATATATATATATATATATATATATATATATATATATATATATATATATACACACATACATACATACATACATACACACAACAGGCCAATCACAATTTTATATGCACACATGATTGCAGGTATATAAAAAGACTTATACATCTTTAAGATGTAGAAGTAGAGGGACTACATACACGCAGACACACATAGATTTATAATTTCAGAACAACGATTGGAAACATCACTGGAAAAGAAACTAAATTGACCTTTGTGTGAACTGCAGACGACAGTGAGGTTCATACAAGAGACAATTTTGCAGATGTAGACATACTCCAAGCGAGAGAAGACAGTGAGGTTCATACAAGAGACAATTTTGCAGATGTAGACATACTCCAAGCGGGAGAAGACAGTGAGGTTCATACAAGAGACAATTTTGCAGATGTAGACATACTCCAAGCAAATGAAAGAGGGAGAAAAAGAAGAACAACAACAAGGTTTCTGTATAGAAGTGTCCATTCCATTTTTTCTAAACCTCAACAGAACCCAAGTATGTGCTTTCACCCTCAGAAACAGAGATGCAAAAAGAAAACTACAGATCAGATGGCAAGGCCAGGAGTTGGAACAGAATTTGGCTCCAAAATACCTGGGTGTAAAGTTGGATTGCACACTGCCCTACGCTATTCACTGCCAGGAAACAAATGGAAGAAATATGCGACAAACAATATCATCAGAAAACATACAGGCACTTCATGAGACGCACAATCAGTCGTCCGCCGATTATCAGTACTTCCTCTGTGCTTCTCCATAGCCGAGTATGCCGCATCAGTGCAGAAATACTCAGCATATGTTAATCTGATTTATGCAGCAGTAAATGAGACTGGTCGGATAGTTGCAAGGTACTTTAAACATACTCTAACTGAAAATATACGCCTTTATCGGCGTAGCACCACCCTAGTCACGAAGTAGTGTGGCATCAGAAATGAAAGAGAAAAACAGGCAAAACACAGAAGCACATGTTTTAACACCAGGTGCAGTGCACATGACTCTAATCTAGTCGAAGTTTTTTTACAGTCAACACAGCCCCTACAAACTAGACCCGGAAAGGGCCGCATCGAAAAATGGAATGAACGGACGAAGGTTCCCTGGATCCTTCTTCTTCTTCTTCGTTCGTTCTTTTCGTCTGCCCGGCTGCAGCCTGTTATCCAGGATCACCGCGTGGAGGTGTAGAAGGGTCTTGGCAGCTCTGGTTCGCTGGCCCTCACGTTAGCAGTCAGTTATGGGTCGCTAACCACTGCAGCGCATGTGCTGCTCAGCATCTTGATCCCCCCTGGATCCAACTGCGGAAGGAACCTGCGCTTAGACACCACTTGCCCTATGCAACATGACCATAGAAGTCACTAAATATACTCCGAAATGGTGAACCCCGATGCAGGAAGAATTTAAAGAGATAGAGATACATGGATGATGAGACAGATGACTGTGGAGCAACACAAGACCCAGACCACCCGATGATCTGCCAAAACCTTCTGGAAACATGTAATATAGATGACATGTTGAGGGGGAAGGACATGACAATCCACGTGACTGAACGCTGGAAACATGATATCTGAAATGACGCCAGGACACCGAAAGTCATTTAGTTTTATTTCAGAAACTGCTGTAGAGGAAAAAGTCCTGGCTACATTTGTGTACACTCACAGCTTATATGTGATGTCAGGTGGATAGGAGATGCGGTGGAAAAGGGGCGGTGAAGATAGTTCCATTATTTGTCTTCCCTAACAAAATCCTTACTTCCTAAGTTATCATGTACAGACCGGGTCTCGCCTCAACCAGGAATTGAATCCGGTACCTTTTGCGCCTTAAGGCCAGACATCTGACCAGTCAGGTGCTTACCGAACATTTAATATCTATCGTATGGACCTTTGCCTGAAGCTGATCTCAAATGATGTTTTGAAACCTTCGATAAGTGAGGGGGTGAGTGTACGTACTGACCTAGTTAATCCGTCTAGAGTACACTCCTACATCCCTCTTGACATGACGTCATGACGCGTGCACCAGGTGACCCTAGCAGCAGTATGTCAGCCCGTATGTTAAGCCAATGATGGCCGCACCCCTGCCGCTGCTCTTCGCCGTAAGTGTTCATTTAATCAAACATTGGCTGGTGTGTGGTCTACGGGCTGTAAGCTATGCTTACAATCCTCACGTACTGGGTTCAAATCCCGTCGTGCTCAAATGGGGCACGTCATGGGGGTTTTGTTTTTTTGCATGGTATAACTGCTTCTAAAAGTCTACCAAGCTGTAAATGGGTACCTTTCGAAGTCAGATGTGGAGGAAGGGGGGGGGGGGGGATATCGCCCCCCCCCTCCCCTCGCGAGCAACAGAGTTAGTGCTCTGTAATTGTCGCTTTCAGCAATAAAAGAAACTGGGCACATGGGGGGAGTCGATGTGCCCAGATGTCGAAATGAAGTCGGCTCTAGTTTTAATTTGTGTTTGTGTGAGTATATATATTTGTGTGTGTGTGCGCGCGCGTGTGTGAGTAGGTGTGTTTGGGTGTGTGTGTTTATGTGTGTACGAGGGACAGTCATTGAGTGTCATCAACTTTATTAATAACATTTTTCTAGAGTGCGAACAGGAGATTTGTTGTCTTATTATTAGTATTGCCAAAGCGGCATTATGTGTTCTGAAATAAGATGTTCGTTGCACAAACTCTTCCATGCGTTTTACCGTAAAATTGAAGTTACCTGATGATAGTCCCTCGAATACACATGTGTGTGTGTGTAGGTTGTGTGGGTGTGTGTATGTATGTGTTTCGGGGGATGTGTCTGTGTGTGTATGTGTTGGTTTGTGTGTGTGTGTGTGTGTGTGTGTGTGTGTCCATGGCAATAACGAATGTGACTCGTAAGACTAATCCGAGCAGAGAAGCATCTTCCCCAGCGTGTGCAAGGAAAGCCAGGACTGTTTGCGCCATATCATGACGTGGCGTGTTATGTATATTTATATTTATATATATATATGACTATGATAGTGATGTCAAATACCGTCTCGGTATCCAATATAGGCTGCAATGGACCTCCAACATTTACTGTATCTTACTTTTATGGTACACTCCGACAGACTGTTTTATTGTCTGGAAAGGTCAGAAAAATACGAAATCAACTCCTGATTGGGACTATGGGTGTATATATATATATATATATATATATATATATATATATATATATATATATATATATATATATATATATACGTTTGGCTGACTGCTTGGACGGACAACGGAGCAATTATGGGAATGTTCTCTGTGTGCTGATATTGGTTCCTAGAATCAAGAATGATTTTAGTCTTTATTTTTATGTTGCTGTCCCACTTAAAGCGTTGTCTTCCTCTTGCGCGACTGTTATGAACCTTCCGTCCAGTATTGTATTCAGCAGAGTAGTATGTCTCTTCATTTAATCAAAATCTTTAATTTGTCTATTGTGTATGTTTTTCATTATTTCCCTTCCTAGTTTTGATCTCGCCAGGACTTCTTTCTGTGGTTGCTTTTCGTTCCACAAATGTGACTTCAAATCAAACCTGGACATTTTGTTCTAGTTCTACCTGAATGGGTTAGATGGTTCTGGAACTACTATTATTAGTTAGGGGCACTTGCGTCCTATTACTGGACCACTTGCCAGTAACCTGACAGATAAATAAAAATGGCAGACAACACTGTTAGTGTTTCCATGGAACAGCGTGTTGTGATGAAGTTTCTTGTGAAAGAAGACGTGAAACCTGCGGAAATTTACAGAAGACTGCAATCACAATACGGTGATGGTACACTCAATCACAATACGGTGATGGTACACTCAATCACAATACGGTGATGGTACACTCAATCACAATACGGTGATGGTACACTCAATCACAATACGGTGATGAGACACTCAATCACAAAACGGTGATGAGACACTCAGCCCCAGTAAGACATGAACGGTGTAAACGTTTTAGAGAAGTCTGTACATCCGTGAGTGATGATTCCGGCCGTTGTGGCTCTCAACCCACTACATTCATTCCTGTGAATATCCAGATTGTGGAACGTCTTATCTCGGATGTTGTTTTACTACCCTATGGTGTCACAATCAACAGTGAACAGTACATATGCATTTTGAGTGGTATGCATAACTGATGCGGAAAAACGGCCTAGTTTGATCACAAAGGGCGTCCTGTACCTGCAAGATAACAGTCAACCTCATACCGATCACTGTACTATGTGCCATCTGCAGTAACTCGGCTGTGAAGTGTTGCCATCACCACTGATAACGAAGTGAAAAAGGCTGTCCTAAATTGTTTCAGTTATACTGACAAATCGTTCTACTCTGCGATAGGTGCATAGAATTTGAAAGAATTTATATCGAAAAATAAATGTTTTGACTAATTGAAACATTTTTTATCATTACAAAAAAGTCCCGATTTGACTTGAACGACCCTCGTGCATTATATATATATATATATATATATATATATATATATATATATAATATGCGTGTTATTTCTGAATGGGGGATGTGTGTGTGTGTGTGTGTGTGTATGTGTTCTTTTATAACCATATAAGGCTATTAATATTTATGTACTTATGACTTAAGGAAATATGAACTCAGTCATGATGAGAATTCGTAAACAGTTCACGCGCACAACAAACGGGAAAATCCAAACCCCGATCCATAAACATTTCAATTCATAAATTAAATCCAAGCGTTTTCTCCATACATCACCACCTACATAATGTCGACAAGGCTATTAAAAAAAGGTGTGACTTCGTGATTTCATGTTCTATTGTCCGCCAAAGTCAATTATTTGTGTAAAAGGGATCAGTGTAACGTCAGTCCCATTTTAGAAGTAACCTACGTCATCACCATCATAATGCGCCGTGTCGTCTGACATAAGCTTTTTTTTTATCTCCACCTGTGTTAAGGCATTAGTTATGGTAGATCTGTTAGCCCGGCGGCATGATGAAATCCTCTGACTTACAGGTCATGGAGGCGACCCAATAGTTTGTGAGTCAGTTATGTATACTCTGATAGATCTGTTGGTCCGGCGGCACGATGAAATCCTCTGACTTACAGGTCATGGAGGCGACCCAATAGTTTGTGAGTCAGTTATGTATACTCTGATAGATCTGTTGGTCCCGCGCCACGATGAAATCCACTGACTTACAGGTCATGGAAAGGGGGGGGGGGATATTTTGTGAGTCAGTTATGTATACTCTGATAGATCAACATGAGCTTGACATAGTACTGAATTAACACATAATGGGGCAAGGTTGCAACATCGCTTGGCTGTGCTTAGGGGCCTTGGTGCAAAAAATCTGGTCCTGGTTTCGTAGTTTTGGAGAACACATTGGAAGGTCTGATGCCTGCCCCACATTGGTGTTCAATTGTGTGAGACGTCTGGAGACGATAGTTGTAGTTGCGAATGCCACTCGTACTTGAGTTAGGCAATCTTGACGACTTTGGTGGCGGGTTACAGTGGCTCTCCTCACATCACGAGACGTGCTTAATAAGGTGCACCAGTGTCATCCTGGCTATAGTGCAATATGAGACTCCTCGGTACGATGCTACTTATGGGAATCATAGCGCAGATCCTCACCTCGTTGGCCAGACTACCGTGGAACATCTTGTTTCGATCGAGAACTACTCGGAAGTGAAATGGGTATGGTGAGGTGAGTATGTTTCACGTGACACTAGCTAACATAAACTGATCAGTATATTTCGGCTGACCCCGACTAACATAAACTGATAAGTATACTTCGCATGACCCTGATTAACATAGTCTGATCAGTATGTTTTGCCTGACCCTGACTAACATAGTCTGATCAGTATGTTTTGCCTGACCCTGACTAACATAGTCTGATCAGTATGTTTTGCCTGACCCTGACTAACACAGTCTGATCAGTATGTTTTGCCTGACCCTGACTAACATAGTCTGATCAGTATGTTTTGCCTGACCCTGACTAACATAGTCTATCAGTATGTTTTGCCTGACCCTGACTAACATAGTCTATCAGTATGTTTTGCTTGACCCTGACTAACATAGTCTGATCAGTATGTTTAGCATGACCCTGACTAACATAGTCTATCAGTATGTTTTGCCTGACCCTGACTAACAAACTCTATCAGTAGGTTTTGTTTGACCGGACGTTAGTCTCCTCTCCGCTGGAGACAATAGAGGTGACTAAATAATTTGGTGTGGACTTACTCGCTTTTAGACGAAATAAGATTACCATCTGATCTATGAAGTTGAGAGATAGTTTAAGAACTTATATAAGCGAAGATCGTTCTTCACAACTAGCTGCTTCCAGTGAATTTTTTTCTAGTTCGGTTATTAGCCATCTTTCCTGCCGTGATGTTGAGTCGATTATTATATTCTGAATTAGTCATAAGCGTTCCTTTTTTTCTCAGCAGTTTGCTCATTGTCCCAGTTCTGCACTCTTATAATTTATATTATTTTAAACGACCATTACTTTTTCTATTCTCATTACTGAGATCCACTTTACAGATTTATTGGGGCCGGAGAGTAAAATCAGCTTCCCGTTGCGGTCGCCTTGTGTGTTGGTTAAGCTTTTTGTCTCGTTCCTCTTATTTCCTTTTACTGCGTGCGTTGTACTGTGCACTTGCGCTTTACGACACAGTGCATCATACTTAAGCACGAATTTTGTTAACGGGTTTACTTCCCTTAAGGGCATGACCTTGCAGTTTCATGAATCCAAACACAAGTCTAGGTCTGTTAGCCGTCCCACAACCCGCTTCGGTCCGCTGCCCCCTCACTAATTTTTATTTCCCCGCCGATAGAAAGAAGAATCAATGTCTTAGTTTTGAACGGATACCAGCCCGCTGTAGCATTCCAGGCAACGAGGAGGTAGACAGACTCGCCAGAGAGGGAGGAGTGCTGCAGTAGAGTGATACCGAAATCACATACAATGAGACAAAAGCATTCCTCAGGGCAACGTATAGTGCAAAATGGAAAAAGACCACCCTGGCCACATAGAAAACGATGCCTACCATCAACTCTCCAAGGCGAGAGCAGGTGATAATTCTCCGGCTACGCACAGGTCACAACAGACTTAGATGCCATCTGTACAACAAGTTCAAGATTGGCACTACAGACCTTTGTGCCTGCGGCACAGCCCCCCATGAAGGCAGAACATATTTTGCAGTCCTGTCCACTGTATACCGACAAAAGAAGTGACATTTGGCAACAGCCAGTGTCCTTCCACGAGAAGCTGCACGGAAGCGCACAGATCCTTGAGTCGACTGCTGCCTTTGTTAGAGTCATTGAAGTTGAGGTCTGAAGACGAACGAGGAAGAAGAAGAAGAACCCGTTCCGGATTGATCTGTATCCAAATCGTTATTCGCTTGCCCCTCCTCTCTTGTTATAACATATCAACAACCGATTCCTTTTTCTGATGTATGTAATAATCTGTTTCGGGTCATTGAACCCCCATCTAAACACCATGATTAGTCTTCTAATAATACATTGGGTGCGCATAGCTTTTAGAGCAGGGTAATGCAAATGTAACTGGCTGTATACAGACTGATGAGTCTTCTAAACTAGTACAACAACGTTAAGTTAAGTTATTATGTGTTGAGGTGACTGTTAATATTCTTCTGTATCATTATGTCTACGCAACTTCCATTGAACTTCATTGCTTAATGATTGTCCATTATTTACTTTCACTGGAAAGTATTGGTTCATTATACCACGTAAGAAATCTCTTACGTCCATTGACAAAGACATGTTGTATAGTATGCATTTAATGTTCTAAAGTATTGATGGTAATACTAATGTCAGTCTTCATGACAGTATTTACGTGTGTGTATACGTGGAGCCGCGTAGCGCAGTAGTTAACGCTCTGGCTTTGCATCAGAGCGGTCCTGGGTTAATTCACCAGTTGAGACGGTAATGTTTTTTCAGACTGCAATGGCTGCCGGGTCGACCCAGCCTTAAATGAGTGCCGGTTCAGTCTGGGAAGTAAAAGCGGCGAGGGAGAGGAGATGGCTACCGCCCTCATATAGCCGAGCTGTAAGTATTTCTGCTTATCAGCCTCAATTATGACAAACCTCTTGTTGTAAGTATTTCTTTGCGTTGATTTAAATATATACATAGCTGTGATACTGTAGGATTGGAGACCACATACCG
This sequence comes from Ariolimax columbianus, assembly GCA_036924085.1. NCBI lineage: Eukaryota > Metazoa > Mollusca > Gastropoda > Stylommatophora > Arionidae > Ariolimax > Ariolimax columbianus. The sequence goes on along the minus strand of JAVGWX010000013.1, from coordinate 25,694,390 downwards.
AATAAAGTGGAGGGTGTTTATTGTGACCTGAGAAAAATCATTAGGTCATTGTCATCTTCTTCAGTCATCAGTCAAGTGTACAGGAAGAAGGCAAGGAATATTAAAACACCAAAATAGAAAGGGATATAATGATATTTTTACGTATTTATATGTATAAATAATGGTCTGCATGAAGGCGTCATTCTATGACACATCATTCTTAGCACGTGTTTGTCTGTACACACAATTAGAAGTATACACAACAAGAAAGGACATAAATACCTCAAGTGGTAGAAGAGGAGCGAAGTAGAAAGCGACATTTACAAGTAATGTCGACATTGCCCAATCAACAAAACACAGGTGACAGGTAAACTAAGAAAACGCAAACAATAAAATACGTGCATTAAAAATGTACGTATTTGACCAAGAATACATCTCTACTGACAGTTTGTTGCAATTGTCTATATATTTTAAGTTCATGACTACCACAATAGAAATAGAAAACAGTTGTATTACATTATTCAATCACCGTTCCTTTAACTTAACGTCTTTATACTGGTTTAGAAGACTTTAAAGTGTCTGTATACAACCAGTTTCTCGGAGAGTGGTTTTTTTACCAATGTGCGAGTCCATCTTAATAGACTCAAACACTAGAGCTAAGAAGACCCACAGCCAGTTAGTCGCCAACTATAGCTGCTGTTAATAAACCACCTGGGGTTATTTGGGTCTATTTTTAATTTGAATTTTTGTCCGGGCAGCGACCGTTAAGCCTACTCTTTTCAATTTTTAATTGCCAATGAAATTTTGACGTGCTCGACACTGAACACGCCAGTCCGATCTTACTACCAAGAGAACAGGGCAATTTTTTCTAGATGATCCACGTGAAAAATATTCCGGTCTCCACCGTGATCGAACACGCGACCTCCGGCAGCCCTGTGACATTCAGACCATTTTTGTTTGAGACGTAATACACTTCTGGTCCATTAAAATATTTACTTATTGGCAATATGCATTAAGGAGTATTTTAACAAGAACAAAATACTCAAGCGCAGCCTGTTGAGTTAAGAGAATGTCGTATAAGCGCTACTTTATTACAGAGAACAGTTAATGAAATTGTCTTGATTGGGTTTTTTTTGGGGTAACTTTTTTCTCAATTTTTAAAATTTAGTTAACATAGTTCAGACGATTCTAGAACCATGAATAACACTTGAATGGAAACTAAATCATGTAATAAATATTTTTGTTGATATCATATTTCTAATAAATATCACCCACGTCATAAGACATTAGTCATAACATACAAACTGACATGAATTTTCATTAATTGTCCATTGTATTTTTGTATTCTTGTATGACGCAGAAACTTTGAAAATGAACATCAGTTTAAAGAAAGACCCTACGGCCCAAAAGGGTGGACACACAGGCAAATCAAACATGGTTCACGCAATTAGAAGAGAACGAATAACGAATTCTTGAAGAAGAAGAAAAGCTAGTCATAAAACAGGGAAAAAAACAATAACACTACATGAGATTAAAATTAATCAAATCAAATAACTTGGACACATAAAGAGATGCTTTGTTTTTTTGTCCATTTGCTGGAAATCGTAAATGAAAGGAAAGGGCGGAAGGAACGGTCACATTGACACGAGAGCTAAAGGCGGGAAGAAAATCATCAAGGGATGAGTAGCTCGTGTTTATCAGGCAAGGGATAGAAGTGAATATATAGGATATATATCTTCCTTAGACAGGAAGAAAGATGCTAATATAGAAGGGATAGAAGTGAATATATAGGATATATATCTTCCTTAGACAGGAAGAAAGATGCTAATATAGAAGGGATAGAAGTGAATATACAGGATATATATCTTCCTTAGACAGGAAGAAAGATGCTAATATAGAAGGGATAGAAGTGAATATACAGGATATATATCTTCCTTAGACAGGAAGAAAGATGCTAATATAGAAGGGATAGAAGTGAATATATAGGATATATATCTTTCTTAGACAGGAAGAAAGACGCTAATATCCAAGGGATAGAAGTGAATATATAGGATATATTTCTTTCTTAGACAGGAAGAAAGACGCTAATAAAGACATAGCAGTTACAGTCTTCGATGTGTAGATGAGACTGTTAAAACTGACTTTTTTGACACTTTAAGTTGATAACATAAGTAAGTGCAGCCCGTGACACCGTACCAGACCTCAAAACAATACGAAATATTTGTTACGATCAAAAGTCTTTGTTATGGACAAACAAACAAACAAAAATATAATAATAAACGTGTAACAATAGCGATGAACAAAGATTAGAGAAATACTAATAATATTTCTTTTCTTTTTTTAATTTTGCCGTCTTAACTAATCGTATACTTCTTCCAGCCTTTTAAGGCACCAGCAATATAAACCCTTGACTGAACATTTTACCTAGCCAGTCTAGGAATAGATTTGCAAACTGGAACAAGTATCAACCCAGGACAATGCCAGTTTTCCTTCCTCTCCCTCCACACCCCCCCCTCCTCCTGCCCGGTCACTGTTTGATAAAGATAGGGCCCCTTGTCCCCGGGTCGTATTAGTCATCGAGTGACAGTTTCGTCTTTGTGTCCAGAAGATGACCACACTTTCTCTTCTATTTTTTTAAGGTCAATAATCTCATCGAATGAATTAGCCTGTCTGAAACCATTCTGACCATTCACAATTTTTCCTGCATTTGACGTCATTAATTTATGTGTAGCCTCTGTTCAGAGTCAAGTGTCTAGGTTTCTTTTTCTCCTTATTTCTTTATCGTCTTCTTCAGCTTATTTACTTTCTTCTTTTTCGAACGCTTTCAACCTGAACTTGAAAATGTATAAGGAAAGCTGTAATCATTCTGGGGATGATGTCATCTCTATAGAGTAGGCCCATATGTGCTTTCTCTATTACTCTAGAAAATAAGAGATGAATCGTTTGGCAGAAAGACTGTTCCAGTGTATTTATGAAATGTGAAAATTAACCTAAATCGAATCACTACCTTTTTTAACTTATTCGTGCATGTATTGCACTGTAATCGTCATATGATGATGTCAGTGAGTATATCATGTGGAACTGATGTAGAATAGCTGACAAATATAGTTTGTAGTTTGTAAAGGTATCATTAGGGACAGCAACACGCAGCTTTGTGATTACTCTTGGTAGCAGATGCTTAGTGTCGCATGCACGTGCGCAGGACGATACAAAATGGTGTCCATGTTCACAGAGTACAAACAAAAGAACATGACGTTGCTGGGTGGCAATTTAAAGAACAATTTTAAAATTTGGAAGACTGTGACGGACTTTCTGCAAAGGATATTCAGATGGAAATGATTTATGTTTACGGTGAGAAGTGTTTTCGTTTAAAGCGGTGCATAACTGAGACGATACATTTTCTCAAGCACGCTCAAAAATTGCTGATGAAGCCCTACCTGGTCGTTCTGTTCAGATTACAACAGAAGCATATGTGACGGGTGGGACAAATGATTCGAGCTGACACACAAGGAATGATAAACAGTGTAACAACTGCAAAAGTTGCATGTTTGCATGGTTTAGCCTACAGCATAGTGTATGATCCCACCTTGGCCGAAGACGTTTCGCGATTGACGAAGAAGTTAAACCTGAATTGCAAATGTTTCGGAGAAAGCAGACCATAGACTTCTAGGTTGCAGGTTTTGGTAGCTGAGACAGCACACCATAGACTTCTGTGCTGCAGGTTTTGGTGGCTGAGACAACAGACCATAGACTTCTGTGCTGTAGGTTTTGGTGGCTCAGACAGCAGACCATAGACTTCTGTGCTGCAGGTTTTGGTGACTAGGAAAACAACAGTGCATAGACTGCTGTGCTGCAGGTTTTAGTGGCTGAAACAGCAGTTCATAGACTTCTGTGCTGCAGGTTTTGGTGGCTGAGACAGCAGACCATAGACTTCATCTGCTGTAGGTTTTGGTGGCTCAGACAGCAAACCATAGACTTCTGTGCTGCAGGTTTTGGTGACTAGGAAAACAGCAGTGCATAGACTGCTATGCTGCAGATTTTGGTGACTGAGACAGCAGACCATAGACTTCTGTGCTGCAGGTTTTAGTGTACTGATAAACCGATGGGATACGTGTTTTGAACAATGTAAATACAAATTATTTTCAAGTTGTTATTTCATTTGTGCCTTTTTAAAATAATCATTTGCTTCCTATCTACTCACTATTCCTAATATTTAGGTATAACGAAAGAAAAATTAGTTAATTTTAAAAATATATATTGTAGACCTAAAAAAGAAACAAAAAGGTAAGCATACTAAGGAATGAACACTTACAAAATATTAAGGACTAAACGGTAATTTTACTCACCTTTGATGAAGCCAGTTCGGTCTATCTAAAATTAAATGCAGTTCATTATCTACGGTCGCTAATATAAAATTACATGCAATACTTAACTTAACTTAACTTAACTTAACGTCTTTATACTGGTTTAGAAGACTCGCCAGTCTATATACAACCCGTTTCATTTACATTACATTGCTCTAAAAGCTATGCGCATCCAATTTATTCTTTAATAACATTAATTGTTCCTGCCTCCACTACCTCCTGTGGCAACGCATTCCAAGCATTCACTACTCTCTGATTAAAAAAATATTTCCTAATATCTAATCTGGACCTCTCTTTAGTTCATTTTTAGCTATTCCCTCTTGTTCTTATAGGTGACATTAACAGCATTATATATCATTCATTAACATTTTTTAGAATTTAAATAATATTAAAACATTAAAATACAAGTTAGGAATAGTGAAATATGCAAATCTATCTATCTAATTATCTATCTATCTATCTATCTATCTATCTATCTATCTATCTATCTATCTATCTATCTATCTATCTATCTATCTATCTATCTATCTATCTATCTATCTATCTATCTATCTATCTATCTATCTATCTATCTATCTATCTACCTACCTACCTACATATCTATCTATCTATCTACCTACCTACCTACCTATCTATCTATCTATCTATCTATCTATCTATCTATCTATCTATCTATCTATCTATCTATCTATCTATCTATCTATCTATCTATCTATCTATCTATCTATCTACCTATCTATTTATCTATCTATATATCTATCTATCTACCTACCTACCTACCTATCTATCTGTCTATATATATATCTATCTACCTATCTATTTATTTATCATTCTATATATCTATCTATCTATCTATCTACCTATCTATCTATCTATCTATCTATCTATCTATCTATCTATTTATCTATAGTCAGTCTGTCCGTCCGTCTGTCCGTCTATCTGTCTGTCTGTCTATATATATGCCTCTGTCTGTCTGTGTGTCTACTTGTATGTCTGTATAGATGTATATTTCTAGACGACATTTTAAAGACATCACGTTTCAGGATACGTATAGAAAGAACCCTGGTCTCAGTTAATAATAAAAGCTTACAAAAACAAAGTGCTCTAAGAGATTTGAAATACAAACACACACACACACACACACACAGCAACAAGAGAAAAAAGTTTAGAGAAATACCATTCTAGAAAAGAAATAAAGACCATTAAATAATTATAAATGATGAAATGACGATTCAGCAACTAGAAATAAACATAACGAGAATTAAGCACCAAGATTAATACATAAAGAGAATTAAGCCCCAAGATTAATATATTAAAAGAATTCAGCCCCAAGATTAATACATTAAAATAATTCAGCCCCAAGATTAATACAAAGAATTCAGCCCCAAGATTAATACATTAAAAGAATTCAGCCCCAAGATTAATACATTAAAAGAATTCAGCCCCAAGATTAATACATTAAAATAATTCAGCCCCAAGATTAATACATGAAGGGAATTAAACACCAAGATTAATACATAAAGGGAAATTAAGCACAAAGAATAATACATGAGGGGAATTCAGTTCAGGTGCTATCTCCGCATCGAAGGTCGGCTGCAATGGATCTCCAGCGTACTACCTCTTGCTGTAATTATGCTATCTGAGAGGCTTTTCCCAGTCCATCCCCTGATGTTATCCACCCACTTAAAACGTTGTCTGTCTCTTGAACGACTGCCTTCAACCCACCCTCCAGTATGGTCTTCAACAAGGAGGTATGTCTTGTATGACCAAAATAACCTAACTGTCTAACCCTGATTTCGGCCATTCATTGTCTTTTCACCCCCAACTTGTTCAATACCTCCAAATTTGTTTTCTTCTTTTTCTAGGAAATGAGACCCAATCTTCTGTATACCCACATTTCCAAGGCCTCAATACTCTTTTCCGACCTGTTATTCATTGTCCATGTTTGTGCGCCATAAAGCAGTGACGAGTGACAGCTGACATATCTCATTTTCAAGTTCTAATTTATCTGTTTGAATGTCAGTATGTCTCGCATGTTATCGAATACGATCTTAACCATACCTATTCTCTTTCTGATTTCTCTCTCACGGCTGCCTTCTTCCGTTATTAAATGACCTACATGGGGATCAAGATGCTGAGCAGCGCATGCACTGCAGTGGTCAGCGACTCATAGCTGACTGCTAGCGTCAGGGCCAGCGAACCAAAGCTGCCAAGACCCTTCTACACCTCCACGCGGTGATCATGGATAACATGCTGCAGCAGGGCAGACTTGCTAAGGAGAAGGGATCGAAGAGGGAATGCTAACCCGGTACTCAAAAAATGCTTGCTGAAGTCGGATGTGTTGGACCGAAAGGTGCAAATATCGCAGTCAAGCTGTAAACTACGACACAACGCATTCCGTTCTCTGGTCTACATTCTGTTACTTTAGCCCTTTCAGGGTTTGGTAGCGGGAGATTGAGAACGAAAGAAGCCAAGCCCTATGAGCTACATAGGAGAAACTCTGTACCCGTTGAAGTAGTTTTTCTTTCATTTTTATCTGCTTATATGGTTTCTTGTCACTTTTCCCAATTATAATAGTCTTTGTTTTCTTTATATTTATGTCTAATCCAAACTCTAGACTTATTGTGTATATTGTTGTCATAAGCTCCTGTAATTCTTACTTACTTTTTGCCATCAAAACTGTATCATCCGCATATCTTAGATTGTGCATTGCCACTCTTCTAATGAAAAGCCCCTCTATCTGTTTGAATATTTGTTCTGTGTAGATATTAAAAAGACAACATCCCTGTGTCACTCCTCTTTTTACATCTATACTTGGAGAGCATAACTTTCCTGATTTTACTGTAGCAGTTTGTTCCCAGTACAGATTACGGAGCAGTCTTATATCTTTACCATCTAGAACTATTTCTTGGAGACATTTAATTAACTTATCATGTTGGACTCTGTCAAAAGCTTTCTGGTAGTCTATAAAGAAAATATAAATGTCATTATGTATTTCTATATATTTTTTCTGTCAAGTGTTCGGAAACAGAAAATTGATTCCCTTGTTCGACTAAACTTTTGAAAAATAAATTGCTCTTCTGAAACGTCTCTCTATTTTACCTCTTATTCTCTCTAGTATGATCTGGAGTGGTATTTTAATTTGTTTGAATCATTAGACTTAGTGTTCTAAAGTCTGAAAATTTTGTTGCATGAGGTTTTGTCCGGAGTGTTATAAGCGTAGATGCTTTCAGGTCCGTTGGTATGCATCCAGTATTGTATATGTCATTACACAGATCAGTAAGTATATATATACCAAATTCCTCTGGAGCCTCTATCATTGCTATGTTTATGGAGTCAGTACCTGTTGCTTTCCCTTTTCTCATTTTGTTATCACATTTACCGCCTTTAATCTTAGGATGCTGGATCCTTCATTATCATTATCTTGGGAATCAAACAGCAACAAAAAGTAAAGAGAATTGAGTAAAGTAAATTTGAAACAAAGTCGTCTATAACAATATCTGGGCTGCCAGTAGAGGTGTATTAATCAAACTGTTCACGATACTTACTTGTATTTCTTCTTCTTCTTCTTCTTCTTCTTCTTCTTCTTCTTCTTCTTCTTCTTCTTCTTCTTTTTCTTCTTCTTCTTCGACGTTCATCCTGAAGACGAAGTTAGTGACGTTGGGTCGTAATTTACAGCGAGGCTGTGATTTCTGATCCTTTAAACAGTGCGATTTCAGCAGGATATTTTTTAGACCGGGGTTGTCTTTCCTGTTCGATCAGTAATCTCTATACTTGTTGCATTGATGCAATCTGCATCTCAGCCTACCACTTAGGGGGTGGGGGTATGGTCATGGTAAGTTACTAGTCACTGACTCTGGCGCTAGCAGCTAGCTATGAGCCTCTGGCTGCTGTCAGCACATTCACAGGTGCACCTAGGGCCCCGATGTTGTCATCCTGCCTGGGTGATTCATTCCTGTGAGTTATTGGGTCATTTGGGGGGACATACAGACTAGATGACTGGGGGAGGAGGGAGGGGGGCATGCCTTACCTTATCTTCTTCTACGGTTATTGGTTGACTTCGATTATTGTTTTATTCTTACTGTTCTTTATAATAAATGATATTGATTCCCTCACCCCACCAAGAACAGACCCCCACCCCTACACCCCCATGACCCTACACCCCCTATACCACCACCCCCACCCCACCCCAACACCACTTCCCACTAGTCACATGTTAAGCCAGGGTTGTCCAAGTGCATTTGCATGTATTTCTTTTGGGCTGATGATACAGTGAGGAATGGGCTGATGATACTGTGAGGAATGAGCTGACAGCAGCCCGCAACTCATTAACTAGCTGCTTGCATTAGGGCCAACCAAGACGCTATTCAGGTTCTGTGTGGTGATCCTGGATACAGGCTGCACTCGAGTAGTCTGGCTAATAGAATAGGGATCGCAGAGGGAAGATAAACCTGGTCCCAAAAACGCGCCGCTGAAATCGGGTGTGTGATGTCGAAAGGCGCAGCTATTGCAACCTCGCTGTAAACAACAACACAGCGTCACAATGTCCTTTTCAGGACGAACGCCGAACACGAAGAAGACGAAAAAGAAGACGAAGAAGACGAAGAAGAAGAAGAACAACAACAACAAGATTCACTCATTCCTATTTGCTATCCAATATTAAGTATAGACCCCACTGCTCACTCAATATGAAACATAAACCCCACTGCTGACTCAATATGAAGCATAGATCCCCACTGCTGACTCAATATGAAGCATATATCCCCACTGCTGACTCAATATGAAGCATAGATCCCCACTGTTAACTCAATATGAAGCATAGATCCCCACTGCTAACTCAATATGAAGCATAGATCCCCCACTGCTAACTCAAAATGAAGCATAGATCCCCACTGCTAACTCAATATGAAGCATAGATCCCCCATTGCTAACTCAATATGAAACATAGATCCCCACTGCTAACTCAATATGAAGCATAGATCCCCCACTGCTAACTCAATATGAAGCATAGATCCCCACTGCTAACTCAATATGAAGCATAGATCCCCACTGCTAACTCAATATGAAGCATAGATCCCCCACTGCTAACTCAATATGAAGCATAGATCCCCACTGCTAACTCAATATGAAGCATAGATCCCCACTGCTGGCACAATATGAATTATAGACCCCACTGCTGACTCAATGTGAAGTACATACTCCACTGCTGACTCAATATGAAGCATAGATCCCCACTGCTGACTCAATATGAAACATGGACCCCACTGCTGACTCAATGTGAAGCACATACTCCACTGCTGACTCAATATGAAGCATAGATCCCCACTGCTGACTCAATATGAAGCACAGATCCCCATTGCTGACTAAATATGAAGCATATATCCCAACTGCTGACTCAATGTGAAGCACATACATCACTTCTGACTCAGTGTCAAGCATAGACTCCACTGCTGACTCAATGTGAAGCATAGACCCCACTGCTGACTTTAATGTGAAGTATATACTTACACTGCTGACTCAATGTGAAGCATACGTCTCCACTGCTGATTCAAAGTGAAGCATAAACCCTCACTGCTGACTTAATGTAAAGCATAGGTCCCAGCTGTTGACTCAATGCGAAGCATATCCCCCACTGCTGAACCCATGTGAAGAATATACCCCACTACTGGGTCAATGTAAAGCATTTACCTTACTGCTAACTCAATGTAAAGCATATTCCCCACTGCGGACTCAATATAAAGCATACACCCCCACTGCTGACTCAATGTGAGGTATAGGCCCTAATGCTGACTCAATGTAAAGCATATACCACACTGTTCACTCAATGTAAAGCATAGATCACCACTGTTCTGAATATATAGCATAAAGCATAGACTCCCACCGCTGACTAAATGTAAAGCAATAACCCCACTGTTGACTCAATATGAAGCATATACCCCACTGTTGACTCAATGTAAAGCATATAACCCACTGCTGATTCAATGTAAAGCATAGACCCCTACTATTTACCCAATATGAAGCAGAGACCCCCCCCCCCCCCCCCCACTGGCGTTTCGATATAAAGCATAGATCCCATTGTTGACTCAATATGAAGCATATACTCCACTGCTAACTCAATATGAAGCATAGACCCCACCGCTGACTAAATGTAAAGCATATACCCCACTGTTGACTCAATATGAAGCATATACCCCACTGTTGACTCAATGTAAAGCATATAACCCACTGCTGATTCAATGTAAAGCATAGACCCCCACTATTTACCCAATATGAAGCAGAGACCCCCCCCCCCCACTGGCGTTTCGATATGAAGCATAGATCCCATTGTTGACTAAATATGAAGCATAGATCCACATTGTCGACTTAAAATGAAGCATATACCCCACTGCTAACTCAATTTGAAGCATAGACCCCACTGCTGACCCAATGTAAAGCATGTACCCGCACTGCTGACTCAAAGTGAAGTACAGACCCCATTGATAATTGCGATCGACTGAGGTTGATGGGGAGAGATGGCCTGGAGAGGCCCTTTCACCGTTTAGCTGCAGTGTGAAGCTTGTGTTTTGACTGCAGAAAGTTGTTTCTGAGCTTTGGCTAATTAGGATGGCAATGGTTTTTGTATACACCATAAGATTGCTAGTTCCAACCACAACCATCTTTTCTAGTCGCGTCTCGTGACATGCTGTGAATGTGGTGCCCTATTCTTATCATTGCAGGTACCACGCGGGGACCAAGTGCAGTGCCTTGAACCAAATATGAAATATGTTAACGTTTGTGTAGTCCAAACTTATACAAACAAATTGTCTTTAATTGTATATAACTTTCTGTTGTGAGTCACCCGGTTCAATGCATATTCTAAATAAAGTGTCAGAAGCATATGGCTCGCGGTCCTGAAGGCGGCCCGCCATATGAACATATCCGGCCAACAAGATATTCCTTAGACCCGCGTTGGTCCTGAAGAGATAACTGCAGTGTGTATTTCAGACTTGCTGTAGAAGCGTCTAACAATATAACTTTGTTTCGATTTACCGGTATATAAATATGACAGGAAACTACATACAGAGCAATGCAGCAGGAAGCTGATTATAAGCAGTGGTCGCCTGGGAAGGGAACAAGTGCTTCGGCCACCTTTGCTTCTTAACAATCTATGGATGGAGGGCGTCGGCTGTTGGACTCACAAGTATCATTCTCCTGTTACTAGTACTCTTAGTGGTTGTTCTGTTGTCATTGTACTTTCTCATTGTTAAACTTGAGAATTGACCCCACAGTCTTCTGATTGTCAGGCCGATGCGAATCCATATCTACCTGGTGGTTCGTACATTAAATAGCATGACATTTAGGTTACGGTAATATTTGTCTGCCAGATATAAAACTTACTTTTAAAAGTCAGATGCAGAGACGTTCTAGATATACTCTAAGGGAAATGAAAATGGACCGACAAGGCCCCAAAATCTCAATGAATGACGTCATCTGTGTTGTTAAGGAGCTACAGCTAGGTCCGTTCCTGACAATAAATGAACACAATAGGTGGCGTTCTTGTGTCCCTACAAGCAAAAGCGACCACTCGTTAGCCCACATAAAAGATGGAGAGATGGACTGATTAGTGACCATTATCCAACATGGTACTCCAGGTTTATTTGCATGTTATGTAATGTTATGTTATATTATGCTGTGGAAAATCGTTTTGGACTTCTCTACTAGAGTGAGTGGTCATGTTCTTACTTAGCAGAGCAGGGCATACACCAATCTGCAGTAAGAGAATGGAAATAGCTGCAATGATCTTAGTTCTGGGATGACTGTCTGAGACCTCTTTAACAAGGGCAGTCATCGTGTTGGATTACAAATCCTTACTTTGGAAAGTACAGATGAGCTGGTTAAGGTATGAGTGGATGGCAGCTGTAGTGATAGTCAAACTTCCTGAGGCTGGTCTAGAATAGGAGAGAGATCCATTATCTATACACATGTACTCACAGAGAGTGTACACACAACAGGACATACTTCTATATACTGGTTATCATCATTGAGTATAAAATCATCATGGAGTATAGAATCATCATGGGGTATAGAATCATCATGGAGTATAGAATCATCATGGAGTATAGAATCATCATGGAGTATATAATCAGCGTGGGGTATAGAACCATCATGGAGTTTATAATTATCGTGGAGTATAGGCTCATCATGGAGTATAGAATCATTGTGGAGTATAGAATCATCATGGAGTATAGGATCATATTGGAGTATAGAATCATCATGGAGTATAGGATCATCATGGAGTATAGGCTAATCGTGGAGTATAGAATCATCATAATATAGAATTATCATGGATTAGACGTTCATCATTGAGTATAGGATCATCATGAAGTATAGAATCATCGTAGAGTAGAGGATCATCGTGGAGTATGGGATCATCACGAAGCGTATTACCAAATCGGCGGGGAAAGAAGACTAACGTCTCGTAAGGCACATCATACTGCCCAGCCATGTTAGTCAGGGTCAGGCAAAATATACTGGCAAAGACCATCTCCTCGGCTTTCACGCAGCCTTTCCTGGAAACGGGTGCTTTTGACGACAGCCCGGCATACGAGGTGAGGTATCGACGCGATCCCCGTCGTACTGAGCGACACGCAGATGATGACGAAAACAGCACAACCGCCTGGAAGATCCCGGTCCAGCCTTATCAGCACGCCCGATTTGTGATGAAAGCTACAACAACACGCCACTTAACGTCCCTTTTAGGTCACACACAAGAGTATTCCTCCTCATTGTGGGTATTCAACAACAACAACAACAACAATAACAACCATACCGGCAGTTGGCCTGCCTTAAGAATGCATGTGCCAAAAGATGTATGTGTTCGTGCAGTACTGGTTTCGGCCGAACTTTGCTATATATAATGAATTCATCAGCGACATTCACAACCCTGCACAGTAACTTTTAGCAACATGGAAAGTAATGGGGTGTGTTTCAATGCTTTCTTCCCCAAAGATCCATTGACTAAGACGGACGTGCGTACAGATAACCACGTTACATTTAAAACAGTGTTGTCAATAAGTGTCTGCTCGAGGAATTTACCAGCGCCATATCCAATCACAGATCAATTGCAGTCCCCACCTCGGAGACCCGCTGTTCGCAAACATTACTTGTCTCCTGCTTGGCGGCGTGCTCTGACAAACTACTTCCTGTTAACTTTTTCATGTTTTCCTCTAATTGTCTTCATTTTCGCAATCTTGTTTTATTTTTCATTATGGCGGTGTAATGGCTTTTCATTATTACAATAATTCATTTGTCTGGTTTTAAACCTCTTCGCGGTCGTATTATTTTTTTTTTTTTCTTTGCTATCTGTTTCTATGCCTTCTTTGTTTCTGGGTTCATGAAATACGGCCATGTTCTTTGATCTGTCCACATTACTCGTGGTGGGGGTGGGGTGGGGTGGGGGGGGGGGGCGGGGCGAGTGGGACACCTCTGCCTTCCCACTTCTTGTTCAATTTTCCTATTCCACATCAAGTTACAACAAACAGCACGCAATGCAATTATTAATTCGCACTTTTAATTCCCGCGAAATTTATTTTGGTTTTGGACAATGAATAATCAAACAGAGAAATCTCAATGTAGCAACAGAAACATCTTTCAAGACGTAAATGCTACGTATCTACTACGCACAGAAAGGAAACTAAATGAAGATGTTTTGCTACACGACCATATTCAAAGTTCAATGTTAATTAAAATACAATTGTAACCTTGGAAAAGGTTGATGGCGATAGCAAGAAAAGATTTGAAGTGGCATGACAAGCTGGTTGGGCAAATAAAGAGCGTCTGAAGTGCTCCAATTCACAGAGTTGATCCCGGGATCTTATAATCGGCATGAACGCATGTCGTAAACGAAAAGAAAAAGAGCTGTGAATGGAACTAGCAATCCTAACATATAAAATAAATTGAAATAGAAACGACCATTGTAAGATGACATACACAGTGCTTTGGCGCAGGTTTTCTAATAAATGATAGCTTTAGTGCCCCGTCTGGAAGAAAAAAAATGAACAAGTGATGCAATGTGGAAAAGACAGATACTTGTGCGTCACAGTCCCGAGGCTGATATGATGATGGTGAGGTTTATTTGCATGTTAAAGTATATCGCACTGATCTTGACACATTTGATTTCTTGGAGTTTTTGGGCTATTTTATAATATCTTAATATTTTCCATATCACAGCAAATCTTATAGTTCCAAGCTAGACATGGATTAGTTTAGAAAGCTCAATTTTCCATATCACAGCAAATCTTACAGTTCGAAGCTAGACATGGATTAGTTTAGAAAGCTCGATTTTCCATATCACAGCAAATCTTACAGTTCGAAGCTAGACATGGATTAGTTTAGAAGGCTCAATTTTCCATATCACAGCAAATCTTACAGTTCGAAGCTAGACATGGATTAGTTTAGAAAGCTCAATTTTCCATATCACAGCAAATCTTACAGTTCGAAGCTAGACATGGATTAGTTTAGAAAGCTCAATTTTCCATATCACAGCAAATCTTATAGTTCAAAGTTAGACATGGATTAGTTTAGAAAGCTAAATTTTCCATATCACAGCAAATCTTATAGTTCGAAGCCAGACATGGATTCGTTAAGAAAGCTCAATTTGAAAACAAAGTCCAGATAAATGGCGAGTGACTGGTGCAGATGTATAATGCAATCCAGATTCTTCCAAACCATTCACAAATCCAGCCACATCGTAAATATTACACATTTTCGCTGGCCAAATAAAAAAGTAAGTTCTATAAATGATTGAATAAGCTTAAGTTTTATCTTTCTGTAGTCATCCCCACGGTGTGTTAAAAAAATAAAGGAAACATTACCAAGAAAGGATTGCGTATTTACAATAGCAGATAATTTATGATGAGTGGACGTGTAAATCCTTAGCAATTACTTTGACGAAAGAACGGTTGACTTAAATGAAGACGAGAACAACAGACTAGTAATGTGAAGATGATTTTTGTTATTTGTTGACCTCTTACTACAATGAGAATTATTGTTATTACTAGAAATATCCGTGCAGAAGATATGTCATTCAATCGAATTGAACAATATGGAATTAACATCAGTGGTTTAAAGATTCAAGTATCGTTGTGAGAGTATAAAGCAACATCAGTGGTTTAAAGATTCAAGTATCGTTGTCAGAGCAATCTAGCAGCATCTGTGGTTTAAAGATTCAAGTATCGTTGTAAGAGCAATCAAGCAACATCAGTGGTTTAAATATTCAAATATCGTTGTGAGAGCAATCAAGCAACATCAGTGGTTTGAAGATTCAAGTATCGTTATGAGGACAATCAAGCAACATCAGTGGTTTGAAGATTCAAGTATCGTTATGAGGACAATCAAGCAACATCAGTGGTTTGAAGATTCAAGTATCGTTATGAGGACAATCAAGCAACATCAGTGGTTTGAAGATTCAAGTATCGTTATGAGGACAATCAAGCAACATCAGTGGTTTGAAGATTCAAGTATCGTTATGAGGACAATCAAGCAACATCAGTGGTTTAAAGATTCAAGTATCGTTATGAGAACAATCAAGCAACATCAGTGGTTTAAAGATTCAAGTATCGTTATGAGGACAATCAAGCAACATCAGTGGTTTAAAGATTCAAGTATCGTTATGAGGACAATCAAGCAACATCAGTGGTTTAAAGATTCAAGTATCGTTATGAGGACAATCAAGCAACATCAGTGGTTTAAAGATTCAAGTATCGTTATGAGGACAATCAAGCAACATCAGTGGTTTAAAGATTCAAGTATCGTTATGAGGACAATCAAGCAACATCAGTGGTTTGAAGATTCAAGTATCGTTATGAGGACAATCAAGCAACATCAGTGGTTTAAAGATTCAAGTATCGTTATGAGGACAATCAAGCAACATCAGTGGTTTGAAAATTCAATTATCGTTATGAGGACAATCAAGCAACATCAGTGGTTTAAAGATTCAAGTATCGTTATGAGGACAATCAAGCAACATCAGTGGTTTGAAGATTCAAGTATCATTATGAGGACAATCAAGCAACATCAGTGGTTTGAAGATTCAAGTATCGTTATGAGGACAATCAAGCAACATCAGTGGTTTAAAGATTCAAGTATCGTTATGAGGACAATCAAGCAACATCAGTGGTTTGAAGATTCAAGTATCGTTATGAGGACAATCAAGCAACATCAGTGGTTTGAAGATTCAAGTATCGTTATGAGGACAATCAAGCAACATCAGTGGTTTAAAGATTCAAGTATCGTTATGAGGACAATCAAGCAACATCAGTGGTTTGAAGATTCAAGTATCGTTATGAGGACAATCAAGCAACATCAGTGGTTTAAAGATTCAAGTATCGTTATGAGGACAATCAAGCAACATCAGTGGTTTGAAGATTAAAGTATCGTTATGAGGACAATCAAGCAACATCAGTGGTTTGAAGATTCAAGTATCGTTATGAGGACAATCAAGCAACATCAGTGGTTTGAAGGTTCAAGTATCGTTATGAGGACAATCAAGCAACATCAGTGGTTTGAAGATTCAAGTATCGTTATGAGGATAATCAAGCAACATCAGTGGTTTAAAGATTCAAGTATCGTTATGAGGACAATCAAGCAACATCAGTGGTTTGAAGATTCAAGTATCGTTATGAGGACAATCAAGCAACATCAGTGGTTTAAAGATTCAAGTATCGTTATGAGGACAATCAAGCAACATCAGTGGTTTAAAGATTCAAGTATCGTTATGAGGACAATCAAGCAACATCAGTGGTTTGAAGATTCAAGTATCGTTATGAGGACAATCAAGCAACATCAGTGGTTTAAAGATTCAAGTATCGTTATGAGGACAATCAAGCAACATCAGTGGTTTGAAGATTCAAGTATCGTTATGAGGACAATCAAGCAACATCAGTGGTTTGAAGATTCAAGTATTGTTATGAGGACAATCAAGCAACATCAGTGGTTTAAAGATTCAAGTATCGTTATGAGGACAATCAAGCAACATCAGTGGTTTGAAGATTTAAGTATCGTTATGAGGACAATCAAGCAACATCAGTGGTTTGAAGATTCAAGTATCGTTATGAGGACAATCAAGCAACATCAGTGGTTTGAAGATTCAAGTATCGTTATGAGGACAATCAAGCAACATCAGTGGTTTGAAGATTCAAGTATCGTTATGAGGACAATCAAGCAACATCAGTGGTTTGAAGATTCAAGTATCGTTATGAGGACAATCAAGCAACATCAGTGGTTTAAAGATTCAAGTATCGTTATGAGGACAATCAAGCAACATCAGTGGTTTGAAGATTCAAGTATCGTTATGAGGACAATCAAGCAACATCAGTGGTTTGAAGATTCAAGTATCGTTATGAGGACAATCAAGCAACATCAGTGGTTTGAAGATTCAAGTATCGTTATGAGGACAATCAAGCAACATCAGTGGTTTAAAGATTCAAGTATCGTTATGAGGACAATCAAGCAACATCAGTGGTTTGAAGATTCAAGTATCGTTATGAGGACAATCAAGCAACATCAGTGGTTTGTAGATTCAAGTATCGTTATGAGGACAATCAAGCAACATCAGTGGTTTGAAGATTCAAGTATCGTTATGAGGACAATCAAGCAACATCAGTGGTTTGAAGATTCAAGTATCGTTATGAGGACAATCAAGCAACATCGGTGGTTTAAAGATTCAAGTATCGTTATGGGGACAATCAAGCAACATCAGTGGTTTGAAGATTCAAGTATCGTTATGAGGACAATCAAGCAACATCAGTGGTTTAAAGATTCAAGTATCGTTATGAGGACAATCAAGCAACATCAGTGGTTTGAAGATTCAAGTATTGTTATCACAGCAATCTCTGATTGGAGAAGGAGACGGATGAGAGGGGGATGAGTAGGTTGAGAGATCGAAGAGGTGGGTGAAGGGAATGGCGGGTTGATGGGGAAGGGTTTAAGGGTGGGGAGTTAGATGTCGAGAAAAGACAGGGGAGTTGGGCTGGTTGAAGAGTTAGAAGATTCGCTGAGAGTAGGCAGGTTAGGAAAAGAGATGGATAGCAGAATGAGTAGGTTGAGAAGGGGCGGAGGTATAAGTGGTTTGATGGCGATGATTTTGAGGGGGTATTTTGAGGGTGGGGGGGAGTTTGAGAGAAAGAGGTTGTTGGAAAAGAGTTTAATGGGAAAGCGTTTGAGTGATAAGAGTTTGAGGAAGGGGAGAGAGAGTTTGAAAAGAAAAGTTTGAGGGGAGCAGATTTTGAAGTGGATGAGTTTGAGTTTGAGGGGGTAAGAGGGTGAAGGGAAAAGGTTTGATGGAGGAGTTTGAGAGGGAAGAATTTGAGGAATAAGATTTTGACGGGAAGAGTTGAAAGGGAAAGAATTTGACGTGAGAAGTTTGAGGGGGAACAGTTTGTGGGATTAGAGTTTGAGGGAGTTCGAGGTTGAGGGGTGCAGAGTTTGAGGGGAGCAGAGTTTGAGGGTGCAAGAGATTTAGGGGAGCATAGATTGAAGGGGAAGAGTTTGAGGGGGTAAGAGACTGAAGGGAAAGAGTTTAATGGAGGAGTTTGAGGGGAAAGATTTTGAGGAAAAAGAGTTTGCAAGAAAGAGTTTAAAAGGAAAGAGTTTGATAGCAGGAGTTTGAGGGGAGGAGTTTGAGGGGGAAGAGTTTGAGGGATAAGAGTTTGAGGGGAGCAGAGTTTGAAGTGGAAGAGTTTGAGAGGGAAAAGGTGAAGGTAAAAAGTTTGGTGGAGGAGTTTTAGGGGGAAGAGTTTGAGGGAAGCGGGATTTGTGGGGAATGGAAGAGTTTTATGCGAAGAGTTTGAATGGAAAGAGTTTGCTAGACAAAAGTTTGATGGGAGGAGTTTGAGCGAAGAGTTTGAAGGATAACAGTGTGAGGTGGAAAGCATTTAAGGAGAAGAGTCTGCCGGAGAAGAGTTTGGGCCGCAGGAGTTTGAGTGAGAAGTTTTTGAGAGGGAAGAGTTTGAGGCGGAGGAGTTTGAGAGGGAAGAGTTTGAGCAAAAGAGTTTGAGAGGGAAGAGTTTGATAGGGGAGAGTTTGAGGGGGTCATTTGAAGGAAAAGAGATTTAGGAAGAAGAGTTTGAGCCTAAGAGTTTAGTAGAAAGAGTTTGAGAGGGAAGAGTTTGGGGTGGAAGAATTTGAGGAGGAAAGAATCTGAATGAGAAGAGTTTGACTGGGAAGAGTTTGACTGGGAAGAGTTTGTTTTTCTTCCGTTCGCCCTATTTCTCTATTCCCCGAAGTGGTGTGACTTACACTATGTTTTTATTTTGCGCCTGTCGGCCCAGTGCATCCGACTTCGGCATGCATTTTATGTAAGAATCTGTTTCCTCCTGCATTTTCTAAGGTTTTGCCTCCCGCGGGTAACGTACGGTGCTGTGTAGGGGATCGAATCTAGCACCTTCGTGTTGTGAGTTGTATCACTTAAACCACTAGCCCACGCCGTAAACTACTGGGAAGAGTTTGTCTGGGAAGAGTATGGTCGGGAAGAGTTTGGCTGGGAAGAGTTTGACTGGGAAGAGTTTGACTGGGAAGAGTTTGGCCGGGAAGAGTTTGGCCGGGAAGAGTTTCTTCTTCTTCTTCGTACGCAGTCAGACAGTAACCATTATTTTTTCGAAAAAAACGGCGGTCATCCTGAGGCTATCAACACTGCCATAGAGCTTGTCTTGCAGTTCCACTGGTGATGGCCACATCTGCTCTCTCTGATCCTCGTATGTCGGGCAGTTCTGCAGCAGATGTTCAGCGGTCATTAAACCGGTACCGCACGGGCATTCGTCGGTACCACCTATCTTCAATTTGTTGAATAGGTGGTATCTCAGTCTATTGTGGCCAGTGCGAAGTCTTAAGACAACGACCTGCTCTCTTCTGTTCAACTGGTAATAGGCATCGTTTTTGGTGTAACCAGTATGTTCGGTTTCCCATTTGGTCATGTATCTGGCTTTGATAAGCCGTTTTGACTCTTCGTACGTCATACTAGTATCTGTTTGGGGTAGTCTAGCGCCTTCTTTTGCCAGTCTGTCTGCCTCCTCGTTGCCTTGGATGTTGCAGTGTGATGGGACCCACTGTACCACTACCCTTTTTGGTGCGGACTGCTGGCACAGTTGGCAGAGTGCTGCTTTTAAGTCATTAAGCTCAGTGTTTTTCTGGCTTTTTAGCGCTGTGACTACGGCGAGAGCATCTGTAAGCAGGACTATATGGCTTTCATTTTCTTTATGCGTCACCATTTCCGGGAAGAGTTTGACTGGGAAGAGTTTGACTGGGAATAGTTTGGCTGGGAAGAGTTTGACCGGGAAGAGTTTGGCTGGGAAGAGTTTGACTGGGAAGAGTTTGACTGGGAAGAGTTTGGCCGGGAAGAGTTTCTTCTTCTGCTTCTTAGCCTCTCATCCTGAAATACGTTACGACGTAGTGTTGTAGTTTACAGCGTTTGTCTGAGTGCCGGGTTTGCCTTCCCACTGGGATTTTTGTCTCTTTGTCAGACTACATTAGTGACTACTGCCGCTTGTTTCCAGGGTCAACATTTGGCGGTACAAAAGGGTCTTCATCAACTATGAATAGATTTGTTATAAGGTGCATGTAACAGTGGAATACCTTTTGTGAGGTATGAAGACTAGGAAGAAATTAACCGAAAAAAGTTGATCGGGAGTTCTGGAATAGTTTGATCTGGAATAGTTTGGTCGGGAATATTCCAGGATTAGTTTGACAAAGAATAGTTTGACCAGGTAGAGTTTGACCAGGAATAGTTTGATCCGGAAGAGTTTGACCAGGAATAGTTTGACCAGGAATAGTTTGACCAGGAATAGTTTGACCAGAAATAGTTTGACCAGGAATGGGAAAGAGTTTTACCAGGAACAGATTGAACGACATACATTTTTTTGTGTAAATGGGTTATCCGACGGAGTGGAGGAGGGGAGGCTTGGAGTTCAATAATGTTAGGGTAATTTTCATGTTGGCAGTAAGCGAGCGAAGGTTTGTTGTTCTTGTGTAAACTCTGTGGCATTTGGTATCAACAAGCCTTGAAATAGACTGTGTTTATTTGATTGTGTGATCGATGTTCTGGAATTAGAATGATCTATACTTGTGTTATTCCATTGAGAAAATGTCCCGCTTGACAACTGGTGCACGGCTAATATTCAACTCTTGTGACATGCTTATCGTCAGCCGTGATAAGAACAATCTTGTATTTGTGTGTTTAATTCTATTATTATGTCTGACTAAACTGTTGTATAACTTTTGTCGTCAGCCCTGATAAGGACAAGTCTGTATTTGAAAATCTACACTGTTATTACTAACTGGAGAGAACACAGTGTGTTAATAGTTACACACATTATTTCATTGAAGAGTTTTCTCCTATTATCACATTTGCATAACGTGTAACGTAGCTTCTTTTTTTTTTTTAATTCTTCCTCTTTGTTTTCAGTTCTTGCTATCTTATGTTTCTTCTTGTCCTCGTTCAAACACATTTAGCTCTAATCTGTTTTGTTTTTTTCTTCCATATTGTTTTTAAAATATTCGTTTTGTTCTTTCCGCTTGATGAATGTTTTCTGGCTGTAGGCTATTGAAACCTTTTTTACATACCGGGGCGTACTCGTCTTTGGTCCTCATCGCTGAAGAGCAATGCAAGGCTTCTCTCACAGTATAGATCTTCACCTTGGTAGCAAAGCTACTGTAATCCAGCCTGTTTCTACGTGAGGTGGGGTGTTGGTCAGTATGCTGAGACCTTTCCCACAGCCCTCGCGCCCTGGACGTGCTTTTTACATAAGGATAAGTAGGATCACAGACTGACCTACATAATCCAGATTATGAAATGGCGCACACAGCAATCATCATGTGTAATACTATCATCTGCGACGGTTAGATCAAAGATTGCTTGCGGTTAACTGAGATTGTGTTTTTGCTGAGATTACAGATGTAGGTCATGCCTGTCAATCATTAGTTCGATGTTCTGGCTCTACTCGGTAGCAGTTTTCAAAATGTTTACATAGGGATGACGACATACTTTTATCAAAACCTGCCCCACTTTCGTGGACGTCACTCGATGCTTTACATAATATGCTTGAGTTTTTTGTAATGAGAACTTTCCTCGTTTAGATCCCGAGCCCAGTAATAGGGGAGCAAAGAAAAGGTCCAATGTACCTCAGTACATATCCACAAAATTATGGCCTGGAACCCCACCAATGACTGGCACGTTACGTAGCTTCAGTAGCCAGCCACAGTCTTCAAATTCGTCATTTTGGCATTGGCTGTGAAATAGCTCGGCAGACCTAGTTAGTCAACTACAACATGCAGAAAAAAGGACTAAATAAAGTTGTGTACTGGGATAATGGGCCATTTTCATTACTAATTTATAACAGGCTCATCGTGTCAAATAAATGACTACAGAAACTACCAGAACATGCAAAGTGCTTTGATGCAAGATTCTGTAGATGGCGTTCTATGCAGTGAAAAATGGACAAAATTAGAAGAGAAATAAGGAAAACGTGAAAAAAAAATCAGTATTTTATAGTTCGTATTTGCATCTTTCATAGTTCTTTTTTCGAAATATCTTGAAGTTCTTAAGCGGCACAAATTGAAATACTTAACGTCACATCACATGGTCCTTAACAGCACTGCTCACAATTCTTTGCGTTTTGCTGTGACTTCTAAACATTAAATATGAAGACTAAGACGGACATCCGTGAATGATAGTTACCAATCTGGACACTATACTCTCAGTTAAATGATATGTATAGAGCCCTAATGTAGGGTAGCTTTTACATTATTAATTATAGAAATACGCGGGAATCAGTTTTACCTCTCATGTGCAAAGTTATCATAAAAAGTATGTGTCCCTTGTCGTCAATGAGGCCTGCCAACATCATCCCATGTCATACTGCATCCTTGTGTATGTGAGTGCGCTGGTAACTGATCAAGCCAATGGGAGCGTGGAAAGCTCTAAGACACAACTGGCAAACTTATTCCACATCTGCCTCTGGTATTCCCTCTGCTTTCTAATTGCGCGTCTATCTTATGCTACCTTAACACGGAGCCCCTCGCTCAAATATAATAGCAGTAATTTAACGTTACAATCAGAAGGTTTTCATCAGCCATTAAGAATAGCACAAATGATATCTAACTACTTTAAGCAATAGATATAGTAAATGACAGATAAATGTAAAAATTCAACACAGATAGATCATGGCTTTATCGTATGGGAAAATGGCGTTCGATGACACAAGAACACGTTAATAATCCGGACCTTCCCAACTTGTGACACTTGCTCTCGAGCATCAACGAGAACTTGAAATGGACTTTAATTAAAACCATGAAGTAAATGTAAAGCACCCCGCTTCTAAGCAGGGCACAAAGGAAAAGTATGTGCTACAGCAGCCTGGTTAACCAGGTGGGGGTTGATCTGTGACTCCCGTAGTGGTAAGTCTGCAGAGAAGACTTCCATTGCAGTAAAATAAGGAGAACAGAGGTCGAAATTCTCTTAGTGTGACTCAGGATGTATTATTCGTCCTTATCGTTCGTTCTGAAAAGGACGTTGCGACGTTGTGTCGTAGTTTACATCATGGCTGCGATATAAGCGCTATTCTGCCCGGCACATCCGGTTTCAACAAGTATTTTTTTTAGTCAGATTTGCTTTTCCTCTTTGATCCTTATTCTCTTAGCCAGGCTGCATGGGTGCAGTGTGTTTCCAGGGCTACTACTTAGAGGTAGAATAGGGTATTCATCAGCTATTATTCATAGACTCTGATACGTGCAGACAACGATGGGTGCTGTCAGCTCTTTCACTGCTTCGTCGTTGTATCTGTACAAAACATCCCATCCAAATTTTGGTTAAGCTGTCTGATGCCTAGTGGAGGTCTTCTCCAACAATGAAGCTCAAATCACTGGATTGGAAGCCTTCGTGTACCATCTGAAGATTGTGCTATATGCCTTTACCCGGAAGACTTAAAACATTGTTATTTATACAAACTCAATATCAGGTCTTCATGATTCAGAACAGGATGGACATTGTTAACTTGGTAGCCTTAGATGCTGGCCACATTATTACCTCCCCTGTCATTAAATTAGTCGTGCGATTGATCCATACACGCTCAATCACATCTGGCAGTGACAAGGTAGCCAGACCAGCAAAAAGGGGATCAAGACAAGACAAGACATACATAGCAACAATTTACAAACAGCCAAACAATTAATAAGAACAGCAAACAAGAAAACTTGGCGGAACATATATGCCATTGGAATCGCAGGGAGGTGTGTGTGCTGACATTTGGTGTCGCAACTCACGTGGAGCACAGTTTCATGCTACAACCAAATACATCCCAATTAAGTAGGGGAGCCACTGCAAACTCGATTTCAGAGACATTTTCTAAAGATTGAAGACCTAAGCTCGAGTATCTTTGGAAACAATACAAACAACTTCAATATTATTCACCTTTTCCCCTCAAATGTGAAGCACATCATACAACTACTTAACTTAACTTAACGTCTTTATACTGGTTTAGAAGACTATGCTGAGTCTGTATACAATTATTTTCATTTATATTTCCTTGCTCTAAAAGCTATGCGCATCCAATATATTCTTAAATGCATTAATTGTCTCTGCCTCCACTACTACCTGTGGCAATGCATTCCAAGCATTCACCACTCTCTGACTAAAAACATATTTCCTAAAATCTCATTTGGACTTTGTTTTAGTTAATCTAACTATACCCTCTTGTTCTTGTAGATGGTTGTATTTTAAAAACTTGTTATAGTCTAATCTACTCGTTTATACTTGCATCTGTCGCCTTTTAAAGGAAGACTTTCTCCAAACATGTACCATCATTAATCATGTTAACTATATGCTACCACAGCAGGCAATCACTTTTAAAGTCCGTTTCCAAACATTTGCAATAATTCACCATTTGTCGCTCCAATATGAAAAATATGTTTTAACTGCAGATGAACCCCTTACAGGAACCATGTTTCCGAGTATTGCTAATGGCTGATTATTATGACAATGTTGTTTTTTTACATGATGAGATTGCCAGCCCTCCACACAACCCTCTTTAGTCGTTTTTAACGATGTGCTTGGATGGTGACAGTAGCCCTATCCTTTTCATCCCGGATACCACTTGGGTCCACTTCAGCTTGGTACTGGATCAATGAAACATGCACGTCTCCTTAGGGAAATTTATATCATCAACAGCTTTCATCAACATTCGAGAAACCGTTGGGTTTAGATCTCATCTGATTTCATTTCATATGTCACCCTATGTCGTTAGATGCTGTGGGGCAGTGCAATGTGTCACGTACCATCTTTGTGCCGGTTCATATTCTGTAATACATGCCTCTTAAGTGCTTCTTTACACCTTGATATCCATTTTTGGGCTATTATTCAACTTACTATGAAGTCCTGCTGTTTGTTGTGATAGGCTCGTGCGACGGTAAAGTTTGGTATCATTGTTGTCCTATGACCAAACTATTTTATTCTCTGTCTCCTTATATATGCTATGCATGTTGCTCTTCCAATTTCTGTATGATTTTTTCCTTCCTCAGTCTGCCTCCTCTTGTGTATTAGTATAATGTGTATAATTTCATGGTCTGCCTCCTCGTATTGTGTATTGAACGTGTATAATTTCATGGTCTGCCTCCTCGTATTGTGTATTGAACTTGTGTATAATTTCATGGTCTGCCTCCTCGTATTGTATATTGAACCTGTGTATAATTTCATGGTCTGCCTCCTCGTATTGTGTATTGAACTTGTGTATAATTTCATGGTCTGCCTCCTCGTATTGTGTATTGAACTTGTGTATAATTTCATGGTCTGCCTCCTCGTATTGTGTATTGAACTTGTGTATAATTTCATGGTCTGCCTCCTCGTATTGTGTATTGAACCTGTGTATAAGGGGACGACGTGGGCTAAGGGTTAAGTGATAAGGCTCACAATCCGAAGGTGCTGAGTTCTGTCCCCATCACAGCACCATCTATTGCCACTGGGATGCAAACCTTTAGAACATGCAGGAGGAAGCAGACCCTTACATCAAATGCATGCTGAAGTCGAATGCACTGGGCCGACAGGCGCAAAACAAAAACCACAGTGCAACGTACACCGCCTTGGGGAATAAATAAATAAGGCAAACGCCAAAAACAATTTTTTTTTAAAACAATCTGTGTATAATGTCATAGTCTGCCTTCTCTTATTGTGTACTGAACCTGTGTATAATATGGTCTGCCTCCTAGTGTTGTGTACTGAACCTGTATATAATTTCACTGAATGATTTGGTAATGTCGATGTTGGCGCCTCCTTTGGAGATGGGAATACTGTGATTACATACTCCACTTTTTCAGGGTCGCAAAAGAGTAAAGTTAGTCATCTTGGACATTCATTCAACAACAATAACAGCAATCTGCATCAATTAAATGATTTACTCCGCAAAAAGAAAGCATGCGTTTTCACGTAGGAAAGCATGAGGATGGCTCAGCGCCATTTCTGTTAAACACATACTTCAACAGATGGGAAACGACAAGGCAAAGTTCACATCTTTAGCAGCACGATTATTCCAGCCATGATTTATGACTGCGAGGTATGAAGGCTATGAAAAACAGGTGCAGAGACACTACAAGTTGCTCAAGGAGAAATGGAGTGAATAACATTGACAGTCCATCTACGGGACCGAATTCGCAGCACAAAAACCAGGCTCGGAACCGACTTCAATGGAATCTTTAGTCCTGCATTGTTACAAAAATGCAGATGGTCGGGGCATGTGTGTACCTGAAAACATATGGTCATGAACAGTGACGTAACATTCTGATGGTCTTACAACTTTAAGCGCCCACGTGAAAGTTCGTCAATGAAATGGAAAGATGGACAGAGCAAAGCCCTTTGTCCAACATCGTACTCCAGGAAAGAAGATCCTATTAAGTTTAAACATTTGGCTACCTGGCATCAAGCACTTACTTTGCTCGATTGAATGCCAGGATTACATACATTATATTTATGTTGACACGCCTCCAAGGGAAAATGGTTGGATACGTCCAGTGGCAAGACTTCACGCAATTGAGAGCTTGATAGTTACCAGAACCACAAATCTAGAGTACCAAACCTTTCTTGCTGGGAAGGCTAAATGTCAACATTGCTGGGGTAGTCAAAAATATTTTAGGCTGAGAACTACAAGATGCTTCGTCACTGCTGTCGCCACGTCATGTGCTGGGTATGTTTGTTTATTTTACCCACAACAGAAAAACAACAAATGCTATTTCGGGGATTCGAACCCCTGCCTTCTTTGTCGCCAGGCAGTAATCGAAACCATTCTACATGAATCCAAATGATGTTTTACTGACCAAAAAAAAAGACTATATGGTCACCTACACCCGCTCAATATATCACACACAGTGACTGTCGATGTGGAACCGGGGTCCAGACCCCTGAACACACCCTACAGGACTGCCCAATATACAGATATCTACGATGTCAAACCTAGTCAGACGATGACGCAGTAGCTGTGGGACTGGCACCCGGATCTGGAGAGGACTGTGGACTTCGTCCTAGCGACGGGACTACAGATCTAGCATGACAAAAAAACATGCACGCAGAAGAAGTAGATGATATTAATATCAAAAAGTCTTACCATTACTAGGAAATTGATTGACCTCACTATTTAATCTCGCAAGTGTTCAACTAAGGTCGTAATACTTGAAATCTTTACCGTCTTTGTTGGAAACGATATATTGTATTTTAGTTACACGTATTTATGTGTGCTCTCCTTAGAGTTTTAATGTCTTTTGGCCCCCAGAGTATAGCTATTTTTACACCTGGTGCCCTATATAACTGACTCGGTACTTATTTCCCTTGTTATCGACCTTGTTATCAGTATACATGCAGTACCAGAGTAGACACTGGTATCTGGGTAAATAGAAGAAGTGGCGCTAGTACATATGGAGGGAGACATGTAGTGTATAAGACAGTTCAAAATGGAATCTTATCAGACCTAATTTATCAATTATCACAACAACAGACTATAGCTTAGATATATAGAGGCATATATAGATATATAGATTTGATGGCACTTCTTTGAAAGAAAAGGAAAAAAAATTTGAAGGTATTGAAAAAGTTGGGTGGGAAAATAGAATGAATGGCCGAAATCAGGGTTAGACAGTTACGTTATTTTGGTTTTATAATAAAACATACCTACTTATTGAAAACCATACTGGAGGGTAGGGGGGAAGGCAGTAGTTCAAAGGGCAGACACCGTTTTAAGTAGGTGGGTAACATCAGGAGATGGACTGAAAAAAGCCTCTCAGATAGCACAATTACGGCAATGGAAATAGTATACCAGAACTATTGCAGCCGACCTTCGATGCGGAGATGGCACTTGAACTGAACTGAACTGAATAGGTGTATGTGTCTGCCGAAGTCGGATGTGTAGGACCAAAAGGTGCAAATACCGCAGTCAAGCTGTAAACTAGCCACACAACGGATTACGTTCTCCGGACTACATCATGCTACTTGCAAAGCCCTGTTCAGGGCTTGGTAGCGGGAGATTGAGAACAAACGCAGAATAAGAGAGAAGGAATATGTGTAACGTTGAGTTAAATGTAGTGTACAGATGTAACGTAAACAAATGTGGCACTCATTTCGATAAGCATTCCACCCATTAGTTGTGATAAATATCGTGTTTAGGTGATATTGATTCTTTTTCTGGTTTGCCAATGTGTTACTGCTAGTCTAGCTCTATATTTATCATCATCATGATCATCATTATCATCAAGTTCCGTCTGCACATCGGGGATTAACTGTAGTGGGTCTTCAGCTGTCTGTATTCTGTGCCAGGTTGGTACACTCAGTCAAACAGTGTCATGACCTCATCGCGATATTTTCTGTCCATCTGTACCTCTGTCGCCATCTGGCTCTCTGTGTTTATAAGCAGTGCATTTTTTCTATATAAAGATGGCTATACTATAGGTTTGTTAATATTTAAAATTAAAAACTATAAAGAGATATTTACAATTTTTAAAACATAAACTACATTTGATTTATGTGGGGTAGAGGAGGAAGGAGATAGGGTGTATCACCATCAAAAGCACTCTGCTCCAATCTACCCAGTAGTTATGCTTACTTGATTGTGTTTTTATTCTTTAGGAAACCCTACATTGAATTCATTTGTTTTTTAAATCCCCAGTTGCTCTAAAAAGGGCAATGAAGGTGTCGGGAGTAAATGCTGAGAAGAGGTGTCACGTTGGGGCTGGACCTCACAGGATTGGGACAACTGGTAGAGATGTCCTTGACAATGGAAACACTGCAACCCAAACAGACAGGCATGCAAGCACGCAGTCCAGGCAGACAGACTGACAAAACAGCCCACACATCCACAATGGCCGAAACGCCATGCTTTAACCTAAAAGCATATATCTGCGGTTGAAAGGGACGTACCTTCCCCAAAAGAAAGGGAAACCCTTAACGGACAGCAGCACTGATGTCGGGGATCAAGTGTTAGAGACTTCATTGTACTAGGTCTCAGTGTTTTATGACGTGTGGTGACCAGTTCTGCCCCTTGTTTATTACTGTACACACAACGCGGTACCATAAGAACTAAGCTACCGTGTGTGTGTCGAGAACGGTAATTAAACCCTGCATTTTTCCAACGAGAAGCCAGCTCTCTACCACAGTGTTACACCGATTCTCCTTATAAATGTAAATAGTTCCTTTACCCCGTTTAGCATTTCTAATGGGATCCAAGGGTAGTGACAGAGTCACGTGACAGAAACTGATCAAGGTCACATCAGACGTGCTCTTGGAAACGTGCTGTGTTACAGCAGTCTGACCAACGAAGTTGGGATCAACATTATGATCCTCTTGTTGTTGAGCTTTCTGTGAAGTCTCTCATTGCATTACAGCCATGAGAACACAAGCCCACATTGTTAAGTACGCTTTGGAGTGTTAATGACAAAATAAATTGAAACTCCAAGACTAGCGAATAGGCAACTTATATTACTGACACCAATCGGATAGACTGGTACATGATTTCCCATTTTAGCGACAGCAATCGGATAGACAGGTACATGTTTTTCCATTTTAGCGACAGCAATCGGATAGACAGGTACATGTTTTCCCATTTTAGCGACAGCAATCGGATAGACAGGTACATGTTTTCCCATTTTAGCGACAGCAATCGGATAGACTGGTACATGTTTTCCCATTTTAGCGACAGCAATCGGATAGACTGGTACATGTTTTCCCATTTTAACGACAGCAATCGGATAGACAGGTACATGTTTTCCCATTTTAACGACAGCAATCGGATAGACAGATACATGTTTTCCCATTTTAACGACAGCAATCGGATAGACTGGTACATGTTTTCCCATTTTAACGACCGCAATCGCATAGAGAGGCACGTGGTTTCCCATTGATTGTAATATACGTGTTTGTGTTGGTGTACATGTCTCTAACATACATTTTAAATACAAGAAGAACCACTGTAACCTGCTCAGTTCTGTTTCTAAACATCACTGCAGCCGGGCATTCTCCTACATGCTCTCTCTCTCTCTTTCTCTCTCTTTCTCTCTCTCTCTCCTTCTTTATATATATATATCTTCATAAATGGCGTACGGATACTGATGGTGTCTGTAGTTCGATGATTTCACACACTACTACACTGTGCTTGCATGTACCCCATCGTATTTGAACCTGATCAGATTTCAAAGCTTTGTAGTCTGTCTTTTTCTACTTCTTCTACTGCACTATCCACATTCGATCACTGGTAACCTTACGATGCCACTCTTTCCCATATCTAGTGTACACAGAAAGGGTGCATGTGGAGCCATGAGGCCAGCTCTTCGTTTCCCAGAACCCCAGCATGGCCGGGACACTCCAGCCCCCTGCAAGGATGATGTCTCTGCCAATCGTTTAAGCCTAAATCATCCTTTCTATATCGGTGGAAGTAAAGATTAGGGGTCTGCCATTGTTATATAGGTCTCAGCGCTGAGGTCACTGCTTCCATGACTATTCCAAATCCCAAAGATAGCATCATCTTCCAGAAAATGAGAGACCAAAGTACCATTTTCAGACTTCGCACTCAACACATATACAGAATCCAACCAGAACATACTCCACAGTGCTGGCTGTTCACACATTCCTTGAAAGTGTTGAGCACCATCTTTTTGAATGTCCATGCTTGTCGGTGTTAGGAAAGAGCTTCTTCCTCTGACGCCAGAAAATGGAACACTTTGTTCGAAACTAATCACCATCTTACAAACACTTAGATACTTATGTATGGCATTGTGTCTAAGGGCAGGAGTCCACAGGCCGCTGTATCAATAACCAACCAATCAACCAAGCACCTCCACTTTCAAATGTATTGTCCTATTCACCCCAATCTACTCAATCTAGCAGAGAAGCCCCAAATAGATGTATCACTGTGTATCACATAGAGATATCAGAATAGCCCCAGTAACCGGCTACGATAAAAACATTATCAAGAGTGAAGACCTCAGCACGACTCTTCCCACAACAACAATGATAATGTCCCCTTCAGATTACTGGTCTAGGTATTGGAAACAAAAACAGCCAGGCTGAAAAAGAAAGAAGAGATACAACCCTGAGCTACATAACGAAAAACTACCCAAGCATGGACTGGACCCATGCATACACCTACGGCTCTGTAAAAAACACAACACAGAACGGAGGGGCAGGAGTATTCCTGAGCCTACCAAATGGCAGAAAAATAACACTGTCAGTGGCAACTAGAAAATACACAAGCAATTTCAAAGCGGAGGCAGAGGCACTGAGGGCTGCAGTGGAAGAAATGGTGACAGGTAAAAGGGATGAAAGCCATATAGTCCTGCTTACAGATGCCCTGGCCGTAATCACAGCACTAAAAAGCCAGAAAAATACTGAACTTAATTATTTAAGAACAGTACTCTATCAACTATGCCAACAGTCCGCTCCAAAAAGATTAGTGGTACAGTGGGTTCCATCCCACTGTAACATCCAAGGCAACGAGGAGGCAGACAGACTGGCATAAGAAGGTGCAAGACTACCACAACCAGATACTAGTGTGACATACGAAGAGTCAAAAAGGCTTATTAGAGCTAGATAAATGACTAAATGGGAAAAAGAACATACTGGCTACACAAAAAACGAGGCCTATTACCAGTTGAACAGAAGAGAGCAGGTCATGGTCTTCAGACTTCGCATATGCTACAACAGAGGTAGTATTTATTCAATAAACTGAGGATGGGTGCTACTGACGAATGCACCTGTGGTACTTGGACAATGACCACTGAACATGTTCTGCAATATTACCTGACATCCGAGGACCAGAGAAAGCATATGTAACCATCACCAGTGCCAACAATAGACAAGCTCTATGGCAGTGTCAACAGCCTCAGGATGACTGCTGCTTTCTTGGAACAAATTCAAGTCGACGACGTCTGACAGTGTACACAAAAGAAGAAGAAGAAGAAGAAGAAGAAGAAGAAGAAGAAGAAGAAGAAAAAGAAGAAGAAGAAGAAGAAGAAGAAGAAGAAGAAGATATCATTGAACCACAATAACGAAAACAAAATAATTTGATTATTTTTTTTTACGTGCCCAATTACAATTATTAAGTTCATTATTATTTTTATTATGATTATTATATTATTGTTGTTATTATTCCCCCATGCAGTTAGTATCCTTGCTGGACGGCTGCGCGAAAAGTGGTTGTATATCTGAACCTATTTTACATTTGGAGGTTGCACAACCGGCTTATAAACTCCGAATAGGATACAGCAGACTGGACAATCATCTGTTCAACAAATGACACATTGGGCGCTCAGATGTGTGCCCATGCTGAGGGAGCAAAGAAACAGTGGAACACGTTGTTCAGGTCTGCCAGCTCCATGATAGAAGCAGCTTGACAACATGGACCACCCCATCCAAAATGCGGGATAAACTGTATGATGATGAGAAATGCCCGTGAGTCGGGCAGCCGGGTTTGTGAGTGAAAAGATAATGATGATATAATCACTTTAACTATGAGCTGGTTGCTCTGGACAGCCCAACGTCTCTCAGAAAATAGCACGTCTTACTCAGTTGGAGTTCGTATAAAGTATGTTGTCTTAGAGGCATCATAATATTGAAGAGGAAGGTAGGAACGCATCTTTCGTGCATCCCCGAGGAGAATCAATCCAGTGTGTCAGTGTTCCAGGATCGTCTCATCCCGCTGGAACTCTCTTTGCCATAGCACTCGGGATCCCTGGAGCAAGCAAGCTCTCCAACCTCGGCAAGGTAGGCTTACATGGGGAAAGTATGAAGGAAATAGATGTAATTTTATTTTTTAAAGCGGAACGTCGACGACGCAGACGAAGAGTAACAACAACTAGAGGAAGAAGAAGAAGAGTATAAAGAAGAAAAACAAGAAGTAGTAGTAGTAGGACCAGTAGTAGTAGTAGTAGTAATAGTAGTAGTAGTAGTAGTAGTAGTAGTAGTAGCAGCGGCAGCAGTAGTAGTAGTAGTAGTAGTAGTAGTAGTAATAGTAGTAGTAGTAGTAGTAGTAGTAGTAATAGTAGTAGTAGTAGTAGTAGCAGCAGCAGTAGTAGTAGTAGTAGTAGTAGTAGTAGTAGTAGTAGTAATAGTAGTAGTAGTAGTAGCAGCAGCAGTAGTAGTAGTAGTAGTAGTAGTAGTAGTAATAGTAGTAGTAGTAGTAGTAGTAGTAGTAGTAATAGTAGTAGTAGTAGTAGTAGTAGTAGTAGTAGTAGTAGTAGTAATAGTAGTAGTAGTAGTAGTAGTAGTAGTAGTAATAGTAGTAGTAGTAGTAGTAGTAGTAGTAGTAGTAGTAGTAGTAGTAATAGTAGTAGTAGTAGTAGTAGTAGTAGTAGTAGTAGTAGTAGTAGTAGTAGTAGTAGTAGTAATAGTAGTAGTAGTAGTACATAGACAAATGGATTTAAGCAATGGATAAATAATCTAACACTTACAGAAGTTGACATATTTGGGACAAACCATCATCGAAAATGTCAGCAATTACACTAACATTTTTACAAAGAATTGCGTTGGCAACAAAGTCTTAAGGAGAAAAACATAAATTGCTAGCCCTCAAAGGATATCAGACTAGAACTGAGAAAAGGAGTAATCACTTCTCATGTATTGCCAATTGCAAGTATAGGGCTGACACATAGACTCAAGTAAAAAAAAAATTTTTAAAAACTTTGAGAAGCGTTTAGAACGGCAAGAGTTGGACATAAAGAAGATACAATGACAATGTTCACATTGAGGTAGACGTGTAAAAAACAAAAATGAAGATTGAATTGGCTGGGACATAATATGCGGCATGAACGTTTTCTACAGAAAATACTAAGAGTGTAAGATCCAGGGGAAAAGAAGAAAGAGGCGACCTTTACATCTCAGGCATGGATAGATGTTAAAGCTGGAATGAATAGAACTGCAGAGGATTGGATCCAGTGGAGAGACATGCTCAGACAACCTTACCGATCAACCGTCCTTAGAACATATCAACCTGATGATGATGCTGATGATAATGATGTGTATTCCAGAACAGAGATTGCTTTGTAGTGTTCAGTGAGTATGTAGAGACGACAGGCAGTTTTTTATTAAATGTTTTTTTTTTAATTTAAAGATTATATATAGTGTATTACCATTAGTGAAAACCCAGTAAAATATTGTTGTTAATAAAATCACAATTGTACAACAACAATGACATGATCAGCCACTACAACAAACACGTCAACTAAAAGAAGACTTACAATAAAACAATTTAATTTCAAAAACAAAGCAAAGGCGCAATTTTTTTAAAATACTGCTTGTCCAGCCCTTACCATCTACACCACCCCCAGAGAAAAACGTGTGCCTCTATTCGTAATAACATTGTGTCGAGCCAGTTGATCTAATACTACCATCATTAAATGAACATTTAGATTACTTTACATCACAGAAATCTGTCCTATAATCAGGACTAGTGAAGTGGTAACATCCGTCGATGAGGTCATGTTTACAATTTTAGACGGCAATGTCCCGAGTGATGACACCAGCCTCGTTATGAGTGGCAGACAAGGTCACACGTGTCTGATAACCCACATTTGTTATGATACTTAAAAGATTTTCTTCTATATCGCAATTAAATGGATTTCATAAGGTACGATAACAAAACACTTGAACTGACCAGTTTCGTTCAGATATAGGACACCAGCTGTTATACTTTTCTATTTTAAAACGCCCACGGTGATATGTGTATGTGTATACATTATTCCATCATCAACAACAGCCATTTAGGAACAATAGGCATTAATTGCAACTGTCTGTTTGTTAACTTGTGCGACATTCTAAAATAAGAATATATGTAACGATATATAAGGTTTGCCGAGGTCTATGTGTATGACAAGGACAAGAATAGCACCACTGCCCCACAAATAGCATGTGTGACCTGGCATTACACCGGTCATGGTTAGGTGGTTTGTTAAGAGCAGCATAGACGACCCTAGCAGGCTGCGGGTCTACTTTACTCTTGTGTTTGAGTCTATTAAGATGGACTCGCACATCAGTTAACTATCCTCCATAGTGGAGTAATAAGCTGCTCGGACCTAGTCCGCTAAGTTCGACACCTTCCTCCTGGCTATATCCAGCTCACATCAAAGATGGAACCTGCACAGAGGCGTGTGCTCCTGTAGAAGTATAGGTCGACTAAGGCTAAGACTATATGGCTCTGAAACATGGAGGACAACATATTGTACATATGAAAAAGGTACAGACTTTTGTAAATGGTTGCCTGCGCAAAATTAAAGGATGGGGATGGTACGACAAGATCACCAACGTGGAACTGATGGAGAAAACGATACAAATACCAGTGGAGCATGAAACACGGAGGAGGTGATGGCGGTGGAAAGGGTAGACATTACAAAAACCAGAGCATAACATTACCAGACAAGATGAGATAAACCGAGACACTC
The DNA here is from genome assembly GCA_036924085.1 of Ariolimax columbianus. Lineage (NCBI taxonomy): Eukaryota > Metazoa > Mollusca > Gastropoda > Stylommatophora > Arionidae > Ariolimax > Ariolimax columbianus. The sequence goes on along the minus strand of JAVGWX010000013.1, from coordinate 25,658,118 downwards.
GTAGAAGAGGGAACTGGTGGTAAATGTAAGGGCAGCAATAAAGATGTGGACAGAATTGGCTCAGACGGCTCATGACAGGAAGACTTGGTCAGTTGTTGTTGAGGACCTAAGCTCTGCATGGAGCTGACAGGATTTTTATTTGATTATATATAAATATATATGTGTATGTGTGTGTGTGTGTGTGTGTGTGTGCGTGTGCGTGTGTGTGTGTGTGTGTCTGTGTGTGTCTGTGTCGTTGTCTGTGTGTGTCTGTGTCTGTGTGTGTCTGTGTGTGTGTGGTGTATGTGTGTGGTGTGTGTGTGTGTGGTGTGTGTGTGGTGTGTGTGTGGTGTGCGTGGTGTGTGTGTGTGCGTGCGTGCGTGCATACGTGCGTGCATACGTGCGTGCGTGCGTGTGTCTCTCTCTCTCTCTCTCTCTCTCTCTCTCTCTCGCTACATACATAGTCGTACATGTTGTTGTTCGTCCATCCCGAGTGATGAAGACATTTTCTCTTTTCGCGCAACCAGTCCTGTCAGTTGAGTATTCTGTGAATCGGGGTTATGGATGTATGTGAAGATGGCTGACGAGTCTGATATGGGATCTGTATAATCGCAGGCAGTGAGGGCATAGAATGTTCGCTTCCCGAGACGGTGATAAATCACGGCCTTCACCATTTTGTCTTCGTTGATCTGCTGTTTTTTGAAAGTCTCGCATGATGCAGCTCCTCTGCAGAGAGATGTGCGCCAGGTTGTTAGATCTTGCCCAGAATCTTCCTGTGTTTCGATGTTCATGCTGAGACCATTTAGAGAGATATTGGTATGTACTTCAAAAGAATTTCGACTTGTGAAGTGAAGTGTTTGAGGAAGGTCATCGGTGTTACCAGGATAGACAGAATGCAGAACAACGACATATTCGAAGTATGGTCCGCACTCTACGTCTTGTGTCCAGTACATTTCCAGGCAAAGAATAAGTTGGTTTGGTCATCTCATGAGAATGCACCCTCATCAACTTCCACTGATGGCTTTTAACGCTGGTAGATCTGGCCACAGGGCAATGGGGCGGCCGCGAGGGAGGTCTATAGATACCATTAGAGTGATTGTGCAGCGACAAGGGCTCACATTGACCGACGCAACGCACTTGGCGCAGGATAGACGACTTAGGCTCACCACGACGCTCAACGGCACATGTGGAAAGAAAGCTAACTAACTTCAAAATAGTCACATACACTTATCAATGCAATAGTCCTGAATGATTAACATGAAGGAAAGGAATGTGCAAACCCGCTCGCATCAGAGACAGGGGCAACAAGATCTCACCTCACGCAGCGAACCTGGAGACATGCTGTGTCGCTACATGCTTCTCAATTAGGTAGGGGTTGACACTACGATTCTAGTAATGGGTAGTCTATTATTAATTCTAGCATGATACTACATCCAGGAGAATCTAAGCTCCCTTTCTCCAGTACTACCTGTGATGAAAAAGATCAATTTCTACTTTCCTACAAAGAAAATTCTGTCAGTTTAGAAATCAGTGGATGTAAACATTTACTAAATAAGGTCGTTGTTGTTGTTGTTGCTGTTATGTGATTACATGACTATGTTTCACCTGACCCAGATGTGAGGTGAGGTCATTATCATTATGTTTCACCTGACCCGGACGTGATGTGAGGTTATGATCAGCCACATTATCACACTCTTTCACACTCTCGCACATTTTCTTTCACTCTCGCTCTTACTCTCTCTTTCTCTCGCATTCTTACACACTCTCTCACTATATTTCTTTTTCTCGTGTTTTCTCCCAAACTCTCACACCCTCTTTCGCACACTCTCTCACATTCATTCTCACGCTGTCTAACTCAAACTCTGTCTATAACTCTCTTTATCATACCACCTCTCACTTACTCTCTCGCTCTCTATTTCACTTTCTATCTCTCTCATATTCATTTTTTAAACTATTTTTCTCTCTCTCTCTCCCTCTCTCTCTCTCTCTAGCAATCACTCTCTCACAATATGTTTCTATTACATCATGCTTCTCACTCTCTCCCTATATCTATTTCATACACTATCTTTCTCACACTATCACAGACACACACACACACACACTCACACACACACACACACACACATACACGCACACTCTCCGTCTCTATAACACATTATGTTTCTTCCCCACTCGCTGTCACTCTCAGACGATCACTCTCACCTTTAATCTAGCTCACACTCTCGTTCACTCCCCATCGCTCACACACACGCTGTCTCTCTCACTAGCTGTCTCTCTCACTAGCTGTTTCTCTCACTAGCTGTCTCTCTCACACTCTATCTCTCATTTTCCATTTTTCCCACGCACGCTCTCACTCTATCTATCTCACACATACTCCCCCTTTCTCTCTCTCTCGCACACACTCTGCCTCACTCTCTATATCTATGGCACATTCCTTCTTTCAACACACACACTTGGGTGTAGTCGACCTATTATTTCGTCCCCAGTAACAGATTCAAGGTCCACGCGGGAGGGAGACGGGTGCATGCTTCTTAAATTAGCATCTTATTAATTGGTCGCCGGAATGCAAATACACTAATATTAGCTATTCGTCAAAGGTCAAGGACTTTTCGAGCACAGATAACTTCTGTAGCATTGTATGTTTATTACACGTATGCACTTACACACATATACACACCACACATACACGCACACACTCACTAACATACACACACACTTACACAAACATATAACGTATTCATAAATGCCCTAGTACTCATTAGTAACAACTGGGTTTGTTTTTTAAAAGCGAGGGGAAACAAAAGGAAAACATGTAATTATAATGTATACTTTTTAAGTATGGAGGAATAGATTAGAATCACGGTTTACATCTTAAGGTAAGGTCACTGGCCGCCTGCTTGCGTTGATCACCTTAAGAACACTTGTCGACAGACAGACAGGTAGGCAGGCAGACAGACACAGACACATACACACACAGTTGGACAGACAAAAAGACATGCAGACAGACAGGCAGACAAGCAGCAGACAGTAAGGCAGGCAGACAAGCAGCAGACAGTAAGGCAGGCAGACAGACAGACAGACAGACAAACAAACAGGCAGACAGACAAACAGGCAGACAGACAGGCATGCAGACAGGCAGACAGACAGGCAGGCAGACAGTCAGGCAGAGAGGCAGGTAGACAGACAGACAGGCAGACAAACAAACAGGCAGACAGACACGCAGACAGACAGATAGACAGACAGGCAGACAGCCAGCCAGCCAGCCAGATAGATAGATAGATAGATAGATAGATAGATAGATAGATAGATAGATAGATAGATAGATAGACAGACAGACAGACAGATAGACAGACAGACAGACAGACAGACAGATAGATAGATAGATAGATAGATAGATAGATAGATAGATAGATAGATAGATAGATAGATAGATAGATAGATAGATAGATAGATAGATAGATAGATAGATTGATAGATAGAAGATAGATAGATAGATAGATAGATAGATAGATAGATAGATAGATAGATAGATAGATAGATAGATAGATAGATAGATAGATAGATAGACATACAGACAGACAGACAGACAGATAGATAGATAGATAGATAGATAGATAGATAGATAGATAGATAGATAGATAGATAGATAGATAGATAGATAGATAGATAGATAGATAGATAGATAGATGCGTTAATGTAGGTAGCTAAACAGGTAAGTAAGCAGGGAAGTAATTAGGTAGGTTAGGTCAAGTCAGGTCATCCCGTAACCGGTGAGGTCGTTGGGGCACACGTTAGGTAGGTAGGTAGTAAGAAGGTATGGGGTAGGTAAGTAGGTATGTAGATAACTATGTGGGTAAGTAAGTAGTTATGGAGGTAGGTAGGTAATTATGTACGTATGTATGTATGTAAGTAGGTATGCTGGTAGGTAGATATGTGAATGGGCAGGTAAGTACGTAGGTAAGTTTGTAGATAGATAATTAAGTACCAGCCCACCAGCTTTTGAAGCAGACCATGGTCGTCAAGGATGGGAAACGACTCCCTCTACGGGAGGCCCACACTGGCGACCGTCCACGCACCACCTGGTTAGGTTAAAATGGAAAGACGATATCCTCGTTGCATGCAGCCTGGCACTCAGCAAACCATCCTGTTCATGGACGGTTGTTGTGGTAGGTCCTTGTCGCATAAGCATTCTATCTACCTACCTACTTACCTATGTTATTAAGTAGGTGTATAAGTAGGCAGGTAATTATGAATGCAAGTAAGTAGCTAAGTGGGTAGGTTGGTATGCAGGTACGTAGATAGATAGTTATGTAGATAAATTGACAGAGAGACATACAACTATTAACAACGTCATGAAGACATCAACTTTTCTAGCACTATTAGTTGCGTAGATACGCCCATATGAATCGCTCATTTTGCATGCATATGTTCGACCCAATTGGGAGAACCGATTCAGGTGAGGTAAGCTGGGAGCTAAGATAGAGCGGTATGGAAGAACAAACCGGGATGTAGGACGACATGTACTCCAAGAGTTAACGTTGGGGCACAGGTGAAACAAAGGGAGACTACTTTCTATTTTCTAAGGAGCGAGCTTCGTAATACGGTCTCTGATTTGCAGATTGGTTAGAGTGCTTGTCTGTTATAGTTAAAGGGGTCGTGCTCGTAGCCGGTTAACGACATAATGCTGTTTATTCTGTTGTAAATGTGCGACTTGTTTACAGTTAGCGAAGGCAATACAGCGAGGAAATTAAATGGTCACCACAGCCCTCAACAGATGTGACCTCGGGCAATGGAGTCATCACTCCAACTTCCAACAACTGTGACCTCGGACAATGAATTCGTCACCCCCAACTCACAATAGCTGTGACCTCGGACAATGAAGACGTCACCCCCAACTCACAATAGCTGTGACCTCGGACAATGAAGACGTCACCCCCAACTCACAATAGCTGTGACCTCGGACAATGAAGACGTCACCCCCAACTCACAATAGCTGTGACCTCACCAATGAAATCGTCCCTCAACTCACAACAACTGTGACCTCGGATAATGAAGAATCCACACCCAACTCACAATAGCTGTGACCTCGGACGATGAATTTGTCACTCCAACTTCCAACAACTGTGACCTCGGACAATGAATTCGTCACCCTAACTCACAATAACTGTGACCTCAGCCAATGAAGACGTCTCCCCCAATACACAATAGCTGTGACCTCACCAATGAAATCATTTCAACACTCTACATAAGCTAAACAAGTCACAACTTAGAATCTCGCATTGTGAAAGGAGCCTCTTTGAGCCGTTCCTGGCAAAGGCCAGTTACACAGTCGTATTTCCGGTTAACAATTGCCAAATACGTTTTCTACAGCATCCTACAGCTCCAAGCCTCATTGCGACTAATTTGACCCTGCCCACACCTTACAACAAAATAGTCCTTGTCAGAAAATGCTATTTTTTTTTATCCCTGTATATTCTGTTTATTCTCATTGTTGACATCCGCTGGAATGATGTATAGGGCTGAGGAATAAAAACCGTTTGTCCTTGAAGTCGCCATGCAGTGTACATCATAAGTTGTAATTTTACACCCGACAGAAAATATATATATGGCTAAGCGGGATTTTGAATTGTTCCCTCTTGATCAAGGGGCCGGTGTTCAAACCAATTGGCCACACTCTCCTCGGGAACATGCACTCCCAATATAATTAGGGCCGTTTTAACAGAATTGTGGGCACTTGACAAATGAATGTACTGGGGCTCTAACTTATCCAATCACGGGAATAAAAATGTAAACGGTCAATACAATGAGACCTTCATATCGATTGATACTATCAACAAAATCAATGCTTAAACATAAAAACTAGGTGTTGTGAAGCCAGGATTAATCAACAAAAACGTTTCAACGTTATAAGCGTTAAAACAAGGCAGACTGGCTAATGAGATGGGATCAAAGAGGGAATGCTAGCCCGGTACTCAAAAAATGCTTGCTGAAGTCGGATGTGTTGGATCGAAAGGTGCAAATATGGCAGTCAAGCTGTAAACTACGACACAACGCATTCCGTTCTCTGGACTGCATTCTGCTACTTAAACCCTTTAATGGCTTGGTAGCGGGAGATTGAGAACGAACGAAGCCAAGCCAAGCCATTAGCCTTAAAAAGCACAACCATTTCAAAATAAAAATGGCAAATAATTGCTGAACTGTACAAAATGAATTAATTAATTATTCATTATTAACAAAAATGTTTGAGCAATCTTTGTTGAGAATTGTTTTATAATTGGTATGTTGTCAATGAACTTCATGGAGCCATTGACCATGCACATGAGGGAAAGGCAGTTGCGAAACTTTGAAATCTTCAAATTTAAAAATGAGCGCTCTCCTGTACAGTTGTTCCGATCGTGAATATGAACACTTTGAGAAGGATTTCGACATTAGGAAACACAATTTCAAGTTGCCCGAAATTAGTTTGCTGTACAGTGCTGGAAGAGTATCATATTGTTAATCAAATATCTCGCAAAACTTGAAACAGGAGCTGAGGAAGCGAGGGTTAACCATTAGCAGTTCAAAAACAGAAACCACGGTGGGTTGAAAGCATAGAATAGACTACATTTTCTCTACTACATTTTCATAATGTGACTTTCACGTTCCTAATTTTTTTTTTTTTTAGTCATTCACTTCCTGGTAATGGTTGCCAACTCAAACTGTATTGTATCTCTGTCTTTGATGACGTTCTGTTTTTTTAAGGTGATATATCCGTTGTTTACGTTTGTTTTGTTATCCCTGACGAAATGTTATGCGACCGTAACGACGTTCTGTTTTATTGTTGTCCTGGCGCGGTCACTCAGCCGTTCCTTATTTCTTTTTATCGACTTACTATCACTTTGATTTTTCCGGTATTTGTCTTTCGCGTCACTTTTTTGAAACTGTGTTCTTTACTTTTCTTTTTTTTCAATCAGTCCTAGGACTCCACAACTTCTGAATTATGTGTTGTTCACTTTGCCTCCCAATAAAATTCTGTTATAAGTGAATTCAAATAGATAATCAACAAAAACTCAATGATAAATTCATCACCCGAATTCACGCCAATTTGGCATATTGGGAATATGCAGTTAGGTCAATTTTTCTTAACTAAACAGCACATTAGATTACATTTATTTTTAGAAAAAAATATTGAACCTGTCGCTCCTGTCGCTCATATGCCACCAACACTACATTTGGATTTACCCTATCCAGTTTATACGGAATCATGGATCCATTTGAGGTTATATTGATCCATTTGTTTGAGGTTATATTGGTAATAGTTTTTGTGTAAGTGCGGTTGCCAGCACCAACACAAACTTATGGGAGAGGAGCAACGACCCCTCGAGGACACCATCATTATTCGAGTTGAATTCGTTGAAAGACTATCATCAGTGTAGGTGCATGCGTGGGATATTGATCTTCTCCTGTACGAACATGTCGACTATCTTCACTGACACTCAACAGTTTGCATTGACCATTCAACGGTAGTACATTCGCCATTGCCAACAAAAATCCGCTCTCTAGTATATTCCTCGTTTAAATTCCCTGTAACTCAACAATCACGCGAATGAAATTGCTGGAAATATGCATTTGAATTGTACGATATTATGTTATCACATTTTCATTCACATCATGGAACTGGATTTTATGTTAGCTTATTTCCAGTAAACAAAAAAAAATCACTTCGATTAGATAGCCCTTTTAAAGTTATACAGTAACTCACTTTAATTTTATTAATTGAAAATCGGGAAGCGAAAGTGTCTCGTGTTCTTATGGGAAATGGAAAACGTGGACCCACCACTACAGCAAATATTTCACAAAACACGAGCTATGTCAGTGTCTAGTTTTTTACAATACGCTTGCATATTATTCGAACGCGTAGACTTAACCTTAATTTGGCGCATAAATTACAATGAGGAAAAACGTAACATTCGTAACGTTAAAAACATTGTAATGAAGCTGTATAAATATTATCTATGTAGGTTACACGTGTGAGCATTTATCATTGCGTTTCAAACCAAGAGGAGAAGAGAATTCACGCCTTGGGTACAAGTCAACGGTCATTTTCACTCTGGGTCCATGACTACCGAAGTTCATCTTCAAGCACCACGAAAAAGTAAGGTTAGGCAGTTTAGAAAGGAAGTTAATAAATGGGTAATGTATAGAATGTGACTTGGCTTGGCTTGGCTTCGTTCGTTCTCAATCTCCCGCTACCAAACCCTAAAAGGGCTTAAGTAGCAGAATGTAGTCCAGAGAACGGAATGCGTTGTGTCGTAGTTTGCAGCTTGACTGCGATATTTGCACCTTTCGATCCAACACATCCGACTTCATCAAGAATTTGTTTAGTACCGGGTAAGCATTCCCTGTTCGATCCCTTCTCCTTAGCCAGTCTGCTCTGTTGCAGCTTGTTATCCATGATCAACGCATGGAGGTGTAGGAGGGTCTTGGCAGCTCTGGTTCGCTGGCCCTGACGCTGACCACTGCAGATCATGCCGTATAGAATGTTTAATTTGAATGAAACGGTTACACTATTGAAAAGGAATTGAAAGTTTGGTTACAAAATAACGACATTGCTGTCTCAAAATCTACGTTATCGAAGACAGTAAAGCGTACATGCTTTATCTTTCAAAAGTATACAGGCTGACAAAAATACCATTTGTGAAAAGTCACACCGATTATCATCCAGAAGCAACTATTGACGTGAAGTAATATACATTTTTAGAGAATGTTATGATGGTTTGTATATAGAAGAAACATGGGTCAGTACTCATCACATAAGTGAATAGGAACAACAGTCATTGGATAGAACGATTACAAGAATTGTAACAAACATCAAAGAAAAACTACTGATAATAGCTCACGTAGGTACAGACATAATAGACAATTGAAGAATACCTGAACTAGTTTTCATTTCAAAATCGGCATATATTCATTCATGGATAAAAGGTCATATATTTAAAGCGTGGACTGAGAAAACTATTTTTCTGTCCATAGATAGAGCCTTTGCCCCATTCCCCCCCCCCCCCCTGCCTGATAATGGACAACGAATCATATCACAATAGGGCATCACACAAGAAGCCACGATGCCATCAAGTACGAAGGCTGAAATAATGATGTGGCTTACAAAGGAATAGATTCAATTTACTGAATCTACCTCGCACCTGAGTTATTGTTCTCCGTTGTAAAGAAGGCACACAAGACAAAGACATGCCATATTGACAAGGTAATGCAGGAGCATCGTCATTTGTGTTTCAGACTGCAGCCTTACTATTTATATATACTCTGTAAATGCTTCTTGCAAGTAATCATTTTGATTATGTCATGTCAATAGGCCTTGTGAAACTCGCGACATAAAATTACACATTCTCTTTTTTGTTGTTTGTCCATCATTTCTGAAAATTACGAAATTGTCATCTGACAATCCTGAAGTTGATTCGGAGGTGGCTGATCCAACAAATCCGAGCCCGTAAACATCTGTCACACAGAAACACTATCTGACCGTCATATGAAGACCTCGTCTCTTGCCTTTCGTGTGGCCCGTTTCAGTGCAGCTTCCTTGGTTTTTATCTGCTCCATATGCGCCGTGCCAGCAGAGATTTTTCAACGCCAGGCAATGCTATCAGCCGCAATGTTTTCCCAATTTTCTAGTCAATGCGCCAGTTCGTTGTTGAGCCTTTCAGCTTTCAAAGTGTCTTTGTAACGTTTAATTTCACCACCTCCAACAAGTGTGCCCGGCTCAAGCACGCTATAGAACTTCTACATCCTACCTGACCATTTTACGTTCAGCAGTTTCCTTAGGCAGCCTAGATGGAAGTAGTCAAGCTTCTTCGCAAGTCGACTGTACACCGTCCAAGTTTTACAGACGTACAGAAGAGTTGGTTGGACGACTGCCGCATAAACTTTCAATTTGGCTGTAAGTTTGATTTCTATCCGGTCCCAAACTAAAGATCTTAGTTTTCCAAAGGTGCAACATGCTGTGACCATTTTCTACTTCACTTCATCATCAACATGGACTGCTCTAGAGAGCGTGCTACCAAGGCATACAAGGCGTTCAACCGACTTCAACTTCTGAACATGGATAGTGATAGATGGCTCACTGTAATCAGTTTTTTGGGCTGTTTGATGCAGCACTTCAGTTTTACTGGTAGAAATAGTGAGCCCGTACCTTTTGCAATCTGCTGCAAAAAGGTCCACAGTACATTTCATTGCAGTCTCTGAATTGGCATTGAGAATTTTACATATAGTCTAAATTTGTACTTTTGTTCCTGTCTAGTCTCATCAGATTGAAGAACTCAATTTCTAAGCCACTCTAAGAGATAGAGGACTTACATACACACGCACGCACGCACGCAGACACACACACGTACACACACACACAAAGACATATATTTGGCGTATACCTTGGCTGATTGGTTGACTGATTGAATGATATATTAATTAATTGAATGACTGATTGGTTCATTGATTGACAGATTGATTGATTGATGGATTGATTGATTGATTGACATTCCATGGCAATGTAATTTTTAAAAGTTAACTAAGCATAGCTAAACAGGTTTCTTGTAATGTAATACGATTTTAAATTATTTACTAACGAATCCTGTAGAAGCATGCTCCAGTTTACCCAGTTAAAATGGTGTACCTGACATTCATATACGGAAGACAGTCCATCGTGAAAGAAACTCGGCATGCCACTTCACAAAAATCAGAGACCTAGCGCAATAGGTTGGGGACTTACAGGGAGGGACATAGGGACAAATGCAGAGGTGCACTCAAGCACCAGTCTCACAAGCATGTACACTCTCATTAGACAGCGGAGCACATGAGCTGCAGTGGTCAGAGACTCATAGCTGACTGCTAGCGTCAGGACCAGCAAACCAAAGCTGCCAAGACCCTTCTACACCTCCACGCGGTGATCCTGGATAAGAGGCTGCAGCAGGGCAGACTGACTAAGGAGAAGGGATCGAAGAGGGAATGCTTACCCGGTACTCAAAAAATGCTCGCTGAAGTCGGATGTGTTGGACCGAAAGGTGCAAATATTGCAGTCAAGCTGCAAACTACGACACAACGCATTCCGTTCTCTTGACTACATTCTGCTACTTAAGGCTTTTTAGTGTTTGGTAGTGGGAGATTGAGAATGAACGAAGCCAAGCCAAGCCATTAAACAGCGAAGACTACAATGACATGGTCACGTTCGCCGCATTAAAGATGATCGCCTTTCCAAATATATCCTTTATGGACAGTTGACGAAAGGCAAGAGAAGAACAGTCAGCCAACTACAGCTGAGGTTAACAGATGTGCGTACGCGTTATATTAAGTTCCTGGACATTAGTCTGACATCCTGGGAAGGCAAAGCCGCAGGTCGATTCAAGTGGAAATGTATCCTAGCTAAATATCTCACGCTTATTGAAAATAAGCTTTTGCAACACGGACAAGTAAAATGAAAACGCCGCAAGGAAAAACAAATTCAAAAAAGTTAAATGAGTTTTGTTTTCTACTCCAATGTTTTATCATAAAATGGTCAGTCATGCTTGAAAAGGGTCTAGTGGCAAACCATTCCATTCATGTTGTTGAATTATCTGTTGATAGATCAACTGTATCTTTGAGAGTTTGAGCGACATGGTAGTTAGAACACTCACTTCTGTTGTGTTGTTGTTGTTGTTGTTGTTGTTGTTGTTTCTGTAGTTGTTATTGATCCTGCAGAATCTGGGCTCTTGCCCATCGGCTCAATGCTATGCAATTGTGTCTGCATGTGTTTGTTAGCTTTTGTTGATCCTGCAGAATCTGGGCTATTTCCCGTCAGCTCAATGCTTTGTAATTGTGTCTGCATGTGTTTGTTGGCTTTTGTTTAATTTAAACATATTGTTTTATTTATCTGGACTTTGAAGAGGAAGCATTTTCTTAACGTAGTTGAGCGCCGGAAACTCAAAGAGGGTGATTATCGGTTTCCTATGATTGTTCTGCGAGATGTGTTCGCACAGCAGACTATCATCAGCTCCACCACTCGCTCGATTTGCTGATTGTACCTCGACGAACTCGCCTCGACTCCCAAGTGGCTCTTAGTTTTAACCAAATTAGGGGTTCCTTTCCCGGCATGTGACAGTACGCTACTGAGGACAGTTATGCATGGGGATAGCAACCTTTCCACGTAGATACCATTGTTACTGAAAACCGTACTGCTGACAAGTGTAATTAAGGACACCTTATAGACTTGTAATAGTAAACCAAATATCCATGCTGCGCCACCTAGAATGACAAGGTAAATTATGATGATTGTGAAAACAGATGGCAGCGCGCGTGTTTCTGACAGTAAAGGTACCAGGTTCATTTACATGTATCGTCACGCTTTAGTCTACCCATATGTAAATTGCTGCCTGACGTAAAGTTATTCATGCGAGACGACGAGGAAGATTGCCTCAGAAAAAACAGAAACATTCTACTAGAAAGAGTAAAAACGTAACCTTGATATGGTATATTATGCTCATAAAAAATATGGCATGTTATGTTGATGTAAAAAAAGAAGAAAAAGAAAAAGAAGAAGAAGAAAAAGAACAAGAACAAGAACAAGAAGAACAAGAACAAGAACAAGAAGAAGAACAAGAAGAATTAGTTACCCTGCTACTCCCTGTCACACAATCAAATCTCTACAAAGTTATTCCAGACGGTATTACCTATTACGGGAATACCTTTACCCGTGTTGTTATCCTGAGATTGTGCACGGAACAAGGAGAAAAATCCGCGGACCAGTTCTGGACCACCGGCTGGCAGTAGCCAACCCCAGAAATAATGAGATCCACTGAGGCGCTTGCCAGCGAGGTGCACTCTATTAAGGTGAAGCGCTCGAGTGATGTGCCATCCTATCTCTTCTATCTAGGCCGGGTGGATGAGCTGTGAATGTTCAGTTCGACATCGTGAGTAACGGGTACATGACCCAGTTCCCACGTCGGTTGGTACATACATACCCTGAAATGACATTTCGCAGGAATCTCACGCTCGACAATAGATAGAACATCATTGTTTTTCTTCAAACTGTTTTTTGCTTTTCTATTATTTTTTTACGGAAGTAAAATAGTCGTATATTTAAAACAAAGAGAGCATGTTTCTGAAGGTAACGTACGAAAGGTAGTTTACATTAAGGAGTCTCTAATAGCACACTTTCGTGTTACAAGGGCCCGTAATCTGAAGAAATAAAAACCTAATTTTTTTAACCCTATACGGGGGGAAACGAGCCATTAACTCTTTTGTTCCCTGTATTGTATAATATTTTGGGATGTTATTTCTGAATTGATTCTCATCGTAGAAACGTTGTACCGGCTCGCAAACTTTCTTACAATACCATTATGCTGTTGTATTGGTTTGACCAATAATAATACAAAGACTACTTAAAACTTTGTCAAAATTAAGTATAGCTAAATGTATATATAAATATGTCCGTACTTCTTAGTAGTGGCTTTGGAGGAATATCTGTATCTATAACCTCAATATATTCCGGAGGGAATGAGTTGTTTCTCTTCAAACACAGAAAGCTATTTGAATTGGGCTTTTTGTTTTGAGTGTTGGAAAGCATGTTGTCCTAAAGTGATTTCGTCATCTTGTGGTATCTGAGAAAGAGAGTTATCCGCTCCTTCATTCATGTATAATATATGCAGGTGGTGTTTCTACAAGTTTTGAAAAGTACATTAGCGGGGAGATGTGTATGAGAGTAGCACAAGAAGTGTAATCAGATCTTCAGAAGAACTTCTTTCGAACATCAAGTGTTTTGAGCCTTTATCTGCCTTATACATCTACCAGTTGCTACCGAGGTCAAACATTGACACTATATAGAACACGTTGGTATAGATTTAGATCATGAGATACGAAATAGTTCAAATTATTAAAAACAGTGCAGGAATACATACAAAACATTGCTACAAAGATTCTGTTTCTAAGAATCGACGTCACTGCACTCTGGGCATACCCATAGGTGCTCAGTCTCTCATCAAATGGCGTAAGGTATGGATGCTGATGGTCCATGTAGCTCGCTGGTTGTACACTCTCCTGCGCCATCCTCTCATGCGCCCCACTTCGCTCGAACCTCGTTTAATGTCGAAACTTTGCAGTCTGTGGATTGCCGCTTCATCTATTGCGGTGTCCTCATCCAGCAGGCGGTCATTGGTTGATTTCAAAATGTCACTTCTATCCATCACTAATGTGCCCATTATGGGAGCTTGTGAAGCCAAGACGTCAGCTCTTTCATTGCCCTGAATCCCGGCATGAGCATGACAGTAGATCCAGGTCAACGCCTGGAGGTTTGAGGCCTCAACAGCAGCTATCCACTCGTACCTAAGCCATCCCTTCTTTACTTTCTGAAGTACGCTACAAAGTAACAGCTGGTACCACCAAAAAAATGAGATGATAAGCTGGATTACTATTAAACCTGGAGATAGAATACAGGTAAAGAGAGTCACACATTAGACTTAAAGACTGCTAGTGAATGAAGTGTTAGACTTCAATATACTAAACCGCAGCGTGTATTAGGTAGAGTACCCAGTTACCTTCCTCGCTGCCTGTCCTTTCCTAACGTCAGCTGAATCGACTCTAGCGTGCCGGTAGTGAGAGTTAAACGCCCGAATCGTTGCCATGAAAAACAGTGATCTACCATTACATTAATAAGACGAAGCCTAGAGATATCTCAGACTAGTAAAGACACAAGCCCATATGTAAATCAAGAGTTCTTTATAGAGCACGATAGAGAACGGTCATTGTGCGGAACTATGTATATCCTAAACGGCGACTAATGAGTGGTGTGCGTGGGGCCGGCAACCTCATAACTTAATACACTGATACAGAAACCACAAATGCAGGAGACCAACAGAAATGGTGGTTCTATGCTCCTACTGGTGCGACAATAGATATATAGTTATCGGATATAGAGGTTAAGATTCAATACCAATGTAGAGTTATAGTTAAGTGTTACAATTAGACTATAACATGGACAGTTACGAGTTAAAGAAACATGCAGGAGCAACAGCACGCATTAAGTGGAAGGAAACATCAGGAGATGGAAAGGAAAGATTTGGTTCGATCGCACCATTATATCACTGCACCTCCAAGTCACAGGATCGATTCTGTGTATATATTTTTTTTTAATATTTTTTTTTGCGTTAACCTTATTTCTCTAGTCCCCTCTATTTCTCTTTTCCCCTATATTTCTCTTTTCCCCTCTATTTCTCTAGTCCTCTCTATTTCTCTTTTCCCCTCTATTTCTCAAGTCCCCTCTATTTCTCTTTTCCCCTCTATTTCTCTAGTCCCCTCAATTTCTCTAGTCCCCTCTATTTCTCTAGTCCCCTCTATTTCTCTTCCCCCTCTATTTCTTTAGCCCCTCTATTTCTCTATCCCCTCTATTTCTCTTTTCCCCTCTATTTCTCTTTTCCCCTCTATTTCTCTAGTCCTCTCTATTTCTCTAGTTCGCCCCTAATTTCTCTTTCACCCTCTATTTCTCTTTTCCCCCTTATTTCTCTTTTCCCCTCTATTTCTCTAGTCCCCTCTATTTCTCTAGTCCCCTCTATTTCTCTTTTCCCCTCTATTTCTCTTTTCCCCTCTATTTCTCTAGTCCCCTCAATTTCTCTAGTCCCCTCTATTTCTCTAGTCCCCTCTATTTCTCTTCCCCCCTCTATTTCTTTAGTCCCCTCTATTTCTCTATCCCCTCTATTTCTCTTTTCCCCTCTAT
This sequence comes from Ariolimax columbianus, assembly GCA_036924085.1. Taxonomy (NCBI): domain Eukaryota; kingdom Metazoa; phylum Mollusca; class Gastropoda; order Stylommatophora; family Arionidae; genus Ariolimax; species Ariolimax columbianus. The sequence continues at coordinate 25,642,412 of JAVGWX010000013.1, read as the reverse complement.
TTCTCTTTTCCCCTCTATTTCTCTAGTCCTCTCTATTTCTCTTTTCCCCTATATTTCTCTTTTCCCCTCTATTTCTCTATCCCCTCTATATCTCTTTTCCCCTCTATTTCTCTTCCCCCCTCTATTTCTTTAGTCCCCTCTATTTCTCTAGTTCCCCCCTATTTCTCTTTCACTCTCTATTTCTCTTTTCCCTTTTATTTCTCTTTTCCCCTCTATTTCTCTAGTCCCCTCTATTTCTCTAGTCCCCTCTTTTTCTCTTTTCACCTCTAATTCTCTTTTCCCCTCTATTTCTTTTTTCCCCTCTATTTCTCTTCTCTCCTCTATTTCTCTAGTCCCCTCTATTTCTCTAGTCCCCTCTATTTCTCTAGTCCCCTTTATTTCTCTTTTCCCCCCTATTTCTCTAGCCTCCTCCCCCCTCTCTCTCTATTTCTCTAGTCCCCTCTATGTCTCTTTTCCCCTCTATTTCTATAGTCCCCTCTATTTCTCTTTTCTCTCTATTTCTCTAGTCCCCTCTATTTCTCTAGTTCCCTCTATTTCTCGTTTCCCCTCTATTTCTCTAGTCCCCTCTATATCTCTTTTCCCCTCTATTTTTCTAGTCCCCCCCTCTCTATTTCTATAGTCCCCTCTATTTCTCTTATTTCCTCTATTTCTATAGTCCTCTCTATTTCTCTTTTTTCTCAATTTCTCTAGTCCCCTCTATTTCTCTAGTCCCCTCTATTTCTTTAGTCCCCTCTATTTCTCTTTTCTCCTCTATTTCTTTTTTCCCCTCTATTTCTCTTTTCCCCTCTATTTCTCGTCCCCTCTATTTCTCTAGTCCCCTCTATTTCTCTTTTCCCCTCTATTTCTCTAGTCCCCTCTATTTCTCTAGTCCCCTCTATTTTTCTTTCCCCCTCTATTTCTCTTTTCCCCTCTATTTCTCTAGTCCCCTCTATTTCTCTAGTCCCCTCTATTTCTCTTTTCCCCTCTATTTCTCTAGTCCCCTCTATTTCTCTAGTCCCCTCTATTTCTCTAGTCCCCTCTATTTATCTAGTCCCCTCTATTTTTCCCCCCCTTTTTCTCTATATACGAGCAGTAATAATGTGTCCATCGTCAGGGATGGAGACCGCCAACATCATCATGTGTCATTCTACGTCCTTGAGACTGTGGGTACGATCGATCAAGCCAATGAGAACTCGAAAAGAACTATTAAATTATTGGTAAATATGGGATGCAGCTGGTATGGGTATTCCACATGCTCTAGACTTTCTGGACTGCCTCTGCACAGAGGAGCTCGCTGTCTTCAATGCTTTTATTATAGCGCCTCTTCAGGCTGAACAATTTTGAGACAGGTTTTGCCAGGTGGTAGTGTCTATGTCACAAAAGAAATTCACAAAAGAATTGCTTTAGCCTCTTGCGCCCTTAATCAGCTCACCAACATCTGGAAATCAAGGACACCGAGCAAACATAACAAGTTCAGACTATTCAACTCAATCGTAATATCAACCCTGACATATGGATGTGAAAGCTGGAAGTTAATAAAACCGTTGGAAAACAAAACTAAATATCTTTAAAAATAAATGTTTGAGAAAATTATTGAATATACACTGGCACCAGTTCATAACTAATGGCTTGATAAGAAGAGAGACAAACCAACTATATGTGTCGACCATCGTCCGGAAAAAAAGATGTACATACATCGAACATGCCTTCAGAATGAACAACAGCGGTCTCCCATTGCAATCACTCGACTGGACACCAAGGGGCGTTTGTAAAAGAGGAAGACCCAAGGAAACACTCAAAAGCACAATCATCCGAGAGGGCTCAGCTATGGGCCTTAGCACCATGCAAGATCTAAAAACAGTGGAGTCACACCGTCCCAACTGGAGATCATTTGTTTCTGCCTTATGCGCGTATTTGGCGCGCAGAGAACATAGATAGATAGAGATAGTGTCTATATTCACACAAACACATACACACAAACGCACACACGTGTGTACACATACACAGGCGTATTCACACGGCACCAGATAGACCACTGTTTAAACACAAATATCCGTATACAAGGCTCAGGTGTGTATAAGAAATCGTTTAATCTTGGTGAAAGAAGAGTAAAGTAACTAACAGACGAGTTTGAATCTTCCTGACGAGGACACGAATCATATGTTGTCAAGTTCAACATTTGAACAGGGTTCACCTTACCGTATACTCAGCTGCAAACTTATACAGGTTAATCAATCAAGCCCGTCGCTCATCTCGCTGCATTGACCTTTGACAATATCTCACCAGTATACATGGTCATGTGCTGTTCACAACATCTCACCAGTATACATGGTCATGTGCTGTTCTTTCTGCTTCTCTCCAGGTGTAATCAGTTAATCTTATATTCCTTTCACATTTTCTGTCCATTAACTTTTGGGTGTTTTTCTCGTTGTCTTTTCTTGAGTATTCCATGTAAGAGCCTATCTGGCTAAGTTGAACAGCGCCTTCCGTAGTGTATGTCCTATCCAGACCCATGTTCTTCACTTATTTTTGTTACCCCAGTGGCTGCTTTTGGCTCCTTTTCCATTTGCCTTCATTTGATGTGCTGCCACTTTATGCCCATTATCCTTCGTAGGTATCTGTTGACGGAGGACTGGAGTCTTTGGTGTGTGGCCTTGGCCGTTCTAAACGTTTCCACTTCATACAGCAGCACGGACTTGAATATTCTAACTTTAATGTGTGGACTTGGTTGTTCTAGACGTTTCCACTTCATACAGCAGCACGGACTTGAATATTCTAACTTTGGCGTGTGGACTTGGTTGTTCTAAACGTTTCCACTCCCTACAGCAGCACGGACTTGAATATTCTAACTTTGGCGTGTGGACTTGGTTGTTCTAAACGTTTCCACTCCATACAGCAGCACCGACTTGAATATTCTAACTTTGGCGTGTGGACTTGGTTGTTCTAAACGTTTCCACTCCATACAGCAGCACCGACTTGAATACTCTAACTTTGGTGTGCATCTTGATTTCTCTTAATCTCCCTATGTTGTTTAGTGTCAGGAATGTCCCTCCTGGCTTTCCAATTCTGATCCTTACATCAGCATCTGTGCATCCTGATGTGTCAATTGTGCTGTCAAAATATGTAAAGTTATTCTCTTTTTCCAACTGCTCTCATGCCAGAATGATGGTTATTTTTTAACATTGTTGAGTTTGAAAAGCTTGGTTTTCTTCATGTTGATATTTAATACCAATTTGGCTGATTATTCTTTCACCCTATCAAGTTTCTCTTACCTTTGGATATGACTGTGTGACAAAAGTACCAAATCATCTGCGTAATCCAGGTCATACATCTGTGAGGATAGTGTCCACTGAATACCAATTCTTATTACCTTGATTTATGTCTTCATTGTCCAATCTCAAAATATGACGAGCAATAGCAATTATCAAGGAGATTTACATATAACAAAGAAAGAGAGATCACCCTGGCCATATCGAAAGTGAGATTTACATATAACAAGGAAAGAGAGATCACCCTGGCCATATCGAAAGTGAGATTTACATATAACAAGGAAAGAGAGATCACCCTGGCCATATCAAAAGTGAGATTTACATATAACAAGGAAAGAGAGATCACCCTGGCCATATCGAAAGTGAGATTTACATATAACAAGGTAAGAGAGATCACCCTGGCCATATCGAAAGTGAGATTTACATATAACAAGGAAAGAGAGATCACCCTGGTCATATCGAAAGTGAGATTTACATATAACAAAGAAAGAGAGATCACCCTGGCCATATCGAAAGTGAGATTTACATATAACAAAGAAAGAGAGATCACCCTGGCCATATCGAAAGTGAGATTTACATATAACAAGGAAAGAGAGATCACCCTGGCCATATCGAAAGTGAGATTTACATATAACAAGGAAAGAGAGATCACCCTGGCCATATCGAAAGTGAGATTTACATATAACAAGGAAAGAGAGATCACCCTGGCCATATCGAAAGTGATATTTACATATAACAAGGTAAGAGAGATCACCCTGTCCATATCGAAAGTGAGATTTACATATAACAAGGAAAGAGAGATCACCCTGGCCATATCGAAAGTGAGATTTACATATAACAAGGAAAGAGAGATCACCCTGGCCATATCGAAAGTGATATTTACATATAACAAGGAAAGAGAGATCACCCTGGCCATATCGAAAGTGAGATTTACATATAACAAGGAAAGAGAGATCACCCTGGCCATATCGAAAGTGAGATTTACATATAACAAGGAAAGAGAGATCACCCTGGCCATATCGAAAGTGAGATTTACATATAACAAGGAAAGAGAGATCACCCTGGCCATATCGAAAGTGAGATTTACATATAAAAAGGAAAGAGAGATCACCCTGGCCATATCGAAAGTGAGATTTACATATAACAAGGAAAGAGAGATCACCCTGGCCATATCGAAAGTGAGATTTACATATAACAAAGAAAGAGAGATCACCCTGGCCCTATCGAAAGTGAGATTTACATATAACAAGGAAAGAGAGATCACCCTGGCCATATCGAAAGTGAGATTTACATATAACAAGGAAAGAGAGATCACCCTGGCCATATCGAAAGTGAGATTTACATATAACAAGGAAAGAGAGATCACCCTGGCCATATCAAAAGTGAGATTTACATATAACAAGGAAAGAGAGATCACCCTGGCCATAGCGAAAGTGAGATTTACATATAACAAGGAAAGAGAGATCACCCTGGCCATATCGAAAGTGAGATTTACATATAACAAGGAAAGAGAGATCACCCTGGCCATATCGAAAGTGAGATTTACATATAACATGGAAAGAGAGATCACCCTGGCCAAATCGAAAGTGACGCCTACCCTCAACTCTCCAGACGTGATCAGGTGATCATGTTCCAGCTGCGCACAGCACACAACAGATTGAAAAATATATTTATGATGAATGCAAGATGTGGCACTACAGACATTTGTACCTGTGGCACAGCGTCCATGATAACGGAACACCTAATGCAGTCCTGCTCATAATACACTAGTGAAAGGAGCAGAACGTAGCAACTGCCAGTGTCCTTCCATGGGAAACTGTATGGCCGTGCACAGAGCCTCGAGCTGACTGCTGTCTTTGTTAAAGTAGTTATGTCGAAGTCTGAAGACGAACGGTGAAGAGGAAGAATATTATAGAAGAATCTATAATCAACAAGAAAAGGGCGAGAGCAGGCATCCTCATCTCACAACTGTTTGCTGTCAGTTAGTACACCTTCATGTTTCACTCTATTACCTGTATCTTCGTGCATATTCTGGCTGAGGGTTATGTGATAACTGTCCATCGTTGTCGATAACGACCACCGACATCATTCTTGTTGAAGGTTGTCTGTTTTGTTTTGTTTCTACATTGTCTGACATGTTTTGGTGTAGTGTTTGCTGGACCTCATGTGGCTTATCAGTCCAATGCGGGCACGGAATGTTCTATTGCATGGTTTGCACACTAGGTCTTCTGCTGCCGGTGAGGATTATTTCGGTGGTTTCTTTCCGGATCAGGTTTGCGCCGTCTGTAATCTGTGACTTTCTCCTTCAGCAACGCCCACCTTTTCTGCAGTTTTCCAGACCGATCTGTTTTCCGCAATGCTCTCCCAGTTGTATTCATCTATGTGACAGCATCTCAGAGTTTCCTTCCGGCTGTCCTTAAATCGCTTTTTTTTAGCGACCTCCTTTTCGGCAGCCTTCCCTAAGCTCACCGTACAGAAGTCTCTTCGTCATGTCTTGTCTCGGACATGCGCACAAGGTACCCAATCCATCTCAGCTGTGCCGCTTGCAGCGATGCATAGATGCTTTGTACGTTTGCTCTTTTCAGTACTTCAGTGTCAGGGACATGGTCCTGCCAACAAATGCGAAGTATGCGTCTCAGACTGGTTGTGTGGAAGTGGTTCAATCTTTTTGACTGTCTTGTATAGCCAGTCCAACTCTCGCATGTGTATAATAGGGTTGGGAAGATAGTAGCTCGGTAGACTTTGAGCTTTGTCTTGGCGCTAATACCCCGACGCTTCCATTATGTTGCGCGCATTCTGCCGAAGTCTACGCTGGCTTTCATTATTCGACTTGCCACCTCGTCGTCCAGATTGCTTGCGACAGTGTACTACCCAGGCAGGTGAACTTGCACACATCTTTTAGGACCTATCCATTTACTTTGATGTTTGGCTGTGTGTATCCTGTACCAGGAGTTTGGGGTGCATAACTTCAGTTTTTTTAACATTTATAACCAGACCGAAGTTGTTGCATGCAGCAGAGAACTGATCCATGTCCTCCTGCATTTCCCGCTCTGAGTTACTATTCTCAGCACAGTCGTCATCAAATACAAGTTCATGGATTATTTCGCCTGCTACTCTCGTTGTTGTCCCCATTATGCGACCATTGAGGAGCCTGCCGTCCATGCGGACTATGATGGGTACGCCCGATTTGGCGGTTCTAAAAGTATCTGACATCATGGCTGAGAACATCAAGCTAAACAGTTTGGGCGAGCACACAGCCTTGCTTTACGCCGTTTGTCACATCAAACGTCCTGGGAACCTGCGTTTTCCAGCACACACGCACGCATGCCTTCGTGGGGTTGTTTCACCATGGTCATAAACTTGGTGGGGCAGTCGGACTTTGACATAACCATCTACATTCCTACCGTGTTGAATGCCTTCATGAGGTCAATAAATGCAGTGTACAGGTCTACGCTATGCTCCTGGCATTTATCCTGTATCTGTCGCACAGCGAAGATCATATCCACAGTTCCCCCGTCCGGTTCTAAAGCCACACTGACTCTCTGGAAGGTGGTAATAAGATGTAATAAGAGGCGTGCTAGAATTTTTCCATCGACGGACAGCAGAGAAAGTCTACGGTAATTATCAGTTTTTCTTGTTTTCTTTCCTCTTATATATGTGGAACTATTGAAGCAGCTTTAAATTCCTGCAAGAATTTCCCCTCACACTAATAGCAATCAATCCCCCTTTAATTGCTGCAATCTGCCAGGTCTTTCTTTTTAGGCAGTTTAATCAGACATTCTTCTTTCCATTATGTGGACACTCTCTCCTCTTTCCATATTTTCTTGAATAATCATTGCAATGTATTTGTGGTCTTATCTATATATGCCATTATAGCTTTTACTGCTAACTTATCTGGCCCTGCCGTTTTCCGTTTATTCAGTTTAGATATGACCCTTTTGGATTTCTATTTTTCTTGGTGGGTTGCAGTCCAAATCCAGAATCTCCTCTGCTGGTTGGATGTGTCTTGTGATGGCGGTACCCTTAGACTTTCTATGAAATACCCAACCTCTCAACCTGCCGTTTCTGTTGTTCCTCCGATGATGTCAATATCTTGTCTTCTCATTCCTTGATTGGTGTGTCTGTCTCTATAAATCTATTTTCAATTTTCTTTGTTATTGAGTACCTGTCTCTCATATCATATTCTCTCTCACTCTCACTCTCTCTCTCTCTCTCTCTCTCTCTCTTTGCTGTCTTTTCTACCTCCTGTGCCAACTTTCCAATATATTCCCTTTAATTTATCTTTATACATGCCTTTACCTCTTTGTCTGTAACAGCATAGTTTTTCCGTGCCATAGTTTCTCCGTGCCATAGCTTCTCCGTGCCATAGTTTCTCCGTGCCATAGTTTCTCCGTGCTTCTGCTTTTGGAGACTTGGGTTCGGCAACTGTTGAGTTGAGGTTTCTTCTCTTTCTTTTCTTCTACTTATATTTTATGTAATGTCCCTGTGTAGGGTTTTCTTGATTTATACTATTAATGTCCATCTTCTCCTTATCATATAGCTCTTGTGGCACTTCGTATATGTTATTAAGTTGTGTGCTATATTCTGTCTTCCTTTCTTGTAAAGGTCTTGTAAAAAGTGCACGCTATATCTCGTTCTCCTTGCTAATGTACTAGGTGCGTTATTAGTTTGAGCTGCAAGATCATCAACAACATGTGGTGGTCTAAGGATACGTCTGGATCTGGCTTTACTTTTACATCTTGTAGTGTCCCTTCCGAACGCTTGACTGACACAGATGTGATCAATCTGATTCTCTCTGGTCCCAAGCTACCTTGGACCAGTGGCAAGACATAAGTCAAGATGACTGGAGGCAACTCAGGATGCAGGCCCTCTGGTCCCGAGCTAATTGGACCCAGTGGCAAGACATTAGTCACGACGACTGGAGGCAACTCGGGATGCAGGCACTCTCATGTGTCCACCCGTGAGACCAGGGCTCACTTTAAAACTTATGGGATTCTTCTTCTTCTTCTTCTTCTTCTTCGTTCGTTCTCAATCTCCCGCTACCAAACCCTGAAAGGGCTTAAGTAGCAGAATGTAATCCAGAGAACGGAATGCGTTGTGTCGTAGTTTACAGCTTGACTGCGATATTTGCACCTTTCGGTCGAACACATCCGACTTCAGCAAGCGTTTTTTTAGTACCGGGTTAGCATTCCCTCTTCGATCCCTTCTCCTTAGCCAGTCTGTCCTGCTGCAGCCTGTTATCCAGGATCACCGCGTGGAGGTGTAGAAGGGTCTTGGCAGCTATGGTTCGCTGGCCCTGACGCTAGCAGTCAGCTATGGGTCGCCGACCACTGCAGCTCATATGCTGCTGAGCATCTTGATCCCCTAATGGGATTCGATAGTCCACCGTTTCTGTTCATCGCTTTGGAAGGCGAGTGCCTGACCTGTCGACCACAGCGACCAAAGAAGGGGAGAGTCTTTAGACAACCAGGGTCACATCCCAGTCGTGTAGTTTCGTCCCAAAGTGACCAGAGGACGATTGGCATGTTCGTGCCTTTTGAAGTTACCCCCGCACAGTCATGCTAGCGATGTAGGGATCTGGGCAGATGGATCTGGGGTTGTCATTGACCAGCTCTTTCCTGATCAGACAGCCTGTACTGATCAGGAACGATGGTTTCACTAGTTCTGTCCGGTGTTGTTCACTTGGAAATTCGCTAATCCTTGAGATGTGGGTTATTGATGATGCTGGATGATTTTCATAAATTTCATAGAATTCCCTCATAATATCTGCACGAGAACGGGTTGCGTAGAGAAAAGAGCAAGTGTGCAGTACGGTATGTTGCCATTACTTTTCAAAAGTGGAGAAGCAAAAAAAACGAATGTCCGTAAAACTGGACACGAGCGCGATTCGAATCCTCCATAGCACATGTGTATGTTGGTATTAATATCTGTGTACCTAGCTCTAAAACTTGTACTCATTATTCTAGGGGTAATAGCCTTCCACTCTATGGGCGTCACCTGCACCTCTCTATAAAACAACAGTGCCACTCCCTCTGTATGTTGGGCATCGATTTCCTCGTTTCTAGAGCAAATTATAATTTTCCGAGTTTTCAGTCTCATCTTTCCTAATTGTGTCAATCTGTTTTCGCAGGTTCTAGCACTGTCAGGTTGTAATGTATCATGTTTTTGGTTTTCTGTGCTGGTTTTGCTGCCTGGTACATTGTTCTAGCATTCCATGTATTTAAATTAGTTTTCTTCTTCGCATTCAGAAGGGGTCGGCTGTGGCGTTTCCTTACAGCTTTCACTTTCCTTGCGTCATTCTTCTCGTTTTTGAAGTTCTTTTATCAAGGCTGTTTGTTTTTGCTCTGTTGTCAATGTTTTTGTAACCAACTTTGTTTTAATAGATTTGGGTGGTCGGCCCTAACCTAACCTAACCTATAATACTTTAGGTGAGTTGTCCTTATTTGGGTAGTCGGGCCTAACCTAACCTATAATACTTTAGGTGAGTTGTCCGTGTTTGGGTGGTCGGACCTAACCTAACCTTTAATACTTTAGGTGAGTTGTCCTTGTTTGGGTGTTCGGACCTAACCTAACCTATAATACTTTAGGTGAGTTGTCCTTGTTTGGGTGTTCGGACCTAACCTAACCTATAATACTTTAGGTGAGTTGTCCTTATTTGGGTAGTCGGGCCTAACCTAACCTATAATACTTTAGGTGAGTTGTCCTTGTTTGGGTAGTAAACCCTAACCTAACCTATAATAGTTTAGGTGAGTTGTCCTTGTTTGGGTGTTCGGCCCTAACATAACCTAAAATACTTTAGGTGAGTTGTCCTTGTTTGTGTGGTCGGCCCTAACATAACCTATAATACTTTAGGTGAGTTGTCCTTATTTGGGTGGTCGGCCCTAACCTAACCTATAATACTTTAGGTGAGTTGTCCTTATTTGGGTTGTCGGCCCTAACCTAACCTATAATACTTTAGGTGAGTTGTCCTTGCCTGGGTGGTCGGCCCTAACCTAACCTATAAAACTTTAGGTAGGTGAATTATTCGTGTTTAGTCTATTCGCTTGTCTCCCTCATGACCTATCCCGCTTTGGAAACTGTCACTTTCGCTAGCTCAGCTCCTGGAATCATTGAGACCATTACACCTCACCTCAAACCTTTTTTTTACCTTGGATTGGTAACAAATCGGCCGACAATATTAAGAAAAATAAAGAAAGCTATTAAATATGTATCATTAAATAAGGAACTACAACAAAAACAAAAACGTTAGTCTTTCTATCCAAAAAGACATTTAATGATAAGCAGGTGGTCGAATGGTAAGCATTCTGAACTCCTGACCACGGAGACACAAGTTTAAAACCTTGGCAGAACACTGAACCATTTTTTTAATGTGTTTTTACCTTATTATTCATAGCCACTACAATCACAAAGACTTGCGTCTATGTAACTTGATTTATCCTTCTTGGAATCATTGTAATAATATCTCTAAAGATTCTTCTTGCATAATTATTTTGCATACGATGTTGTTTTTTTCTTTTAAAAGGTGAAAAAAAAAACAGTTTACAGTAAAGACGAACAGTCAGACGATATCAGTTAACTTGCCTGAGACATTCAGATAATGTTAAAATTACACGTCACGAGAGATTAGTTCCCTTGAAATAATAGCCAGTAGCGCTAGGAGTATCCTTGGGGGAAAGTGCGGGAACTTCTGAATTGATTCTGCAAGGTTAAAGATGTCTGCGAGCTCCTGGCGCTACCATCTAATGTCAGATTTTCTTTGTACCCGTTTGGTGTACCGGTTGCAAAGAATAGGGACACTTCAACCTTCCAAGTATGGAAGGAGAGAAAATGAGACTAAAATGAGGCGTGTATGGGACTAGCAACCTATAAATGTAAAAACCATGCTATTTAACTCCCATTTGTAAATTCCCACGCACAGGCTTTCTGTAAACAGGCCAGCTGTGGCGATAGTGCTGATTGTGATGGCGAAAATGATGATGGTGTTGTTGATGATAATGATGGTGATTGTGGAAAGGGTGACGAGGATGAAACTGAAGATAATAATGAGGACGATAATGACAGTGACGATTATAGTGATGGTGCTGAGGGTATGACGTGATGAATGATGATGTTTTGATGTGATGGTGATGGTTTTTGTCCCCATTCTGTGAGCATTGTGGAGTATGCCGCCCATACGGTCTCTCATGGGAACGCCGAATTTGGCTGTTCTAAAAGTATTCGACATCATGGCTGAGAGCATCAAGCTAAATAGGGTTACGGCTGGTGATGCTGATAGATAAAGAACAGTGTCCACGTGATGGATGGTGAAGGTGATCGTCTTTATGGTGATGGTGATGGTAAGGGTGTTGGTGGTGGATGGTCAAAGTATTAGTGGTGATGTTCATGGCGTTGGATGGTGAAGGTGTTGGGGTGATGGTGTTGACGGTTATATTTATAGTGTTGATAATGATGATGATGATGGTGATATTGACATAGATGATGACCACGATGATCATTCGCCATTGGACTCCAAGTGAAGCGAAGGGCAACGACCACGGCTGGCTACACGATGATCATTCGCCATTGGACTCCAAGTGAAGCAAAGGGCAACGACCACGGCTGGCTACACAATGATCATTCGCCATTGGACTCCAAGTGAAGCGAAGGGCAACGACCACGGCTGGCTACACGATGATCATTCGCCATTGGACTCCAAGTGAAGCAAAGGGCAATGACCACGGCTGGCTACACGATGATCATTCGCCATTGGACTCCAAGTGAAGCGAAAGGCAACGACCACGGCTGGCTACACGATGATCATTCGCCATTGGACTCCAAGTGAAGCAAAGGGCAACGACCACGGCTGGCTACTTTACCTGCATCCGGCTCTTGCAGCAGCAGTTCCAATACTGAAATCCTAGTATTCCATCGGGCAGATTAATGTCTGACGCTAATAACCGAAAACTATCCTTTAGTTCAGGAAATCAATCTGGTCGGTCCTTAGAACGCGCTGCTGGTCAGCGACCCACCTCCTGGATACAGGCTTCAGCAGGGCAGACTGGCTAAGGAGAAGGGATCGAAGAGGGAATACTAAACCGGTACTCAAAAAATGCTTGCTGAAGTCGGATGTGTTGGACCGAAAGGTGCAAATATCGCATTCCGTTGTCTGGACTTCATTCTGCTACTAAGGCCCTTTCAGGGTTTGGTAGCGGGAGACTGAGAACGAACGAAGAAGAAAAAGAAGAAGAAGAACGCGCTGTCCTTTGTCTTACTTGGTTTCTTTTAGGGACTCAGATTTGACTATTAGTAGTAAGTTTGTGGGTGGTTTCCTTGTGGGCTGCTGTGTCTGGCGAAGGTGCATCTCGGTGGTGTC